>JAESUZ010000528.1:162500-736127 GCA_017311185.1 Proteles cristata cristata | reverse complement strand
ATGTGCAAGAAAAAAAAAAAGAGACCCCTACCTCATACCATATACAAAAATTAACTCAGAATGGGTTATAGACCTCAACATAAGAGCTAATATAAACTCTTAGGAGAAAACATTGTCATAAATCTTCACTGCTGGATTCCCTAAAATCATCCTGTTCATACAATTTTGCGCAACTCTGGTGTACTACAGTCTCAGGTCAGAGGTGAGACAACCAAGGCCCAGAGAGGTGGCAGCCCCGTGTGTAACCCCTGACTTCTTCAAGGAACTCTCTTGATATGCACTCTCTCTGAGACAGGGATGGATGGAGCTTCTAGAGCCACACCGTCCAGCTCTCTAGAATTTAGGGCTGGCCAGCCCTGAGGACGTCTAGGTGGGTGCTGTTCTGGGAGAGGGGTCAGTGGCAGCTGGCATCACCAGGCTGTGGTGTGGGACAGGGTGGAGGGCTCTGGACCAGTGGAGGATTGGAAAGTGGCTTCAGGGTTGGGCAGAGCTCACGATGGGTGCTGCAGTGCTGAGCTAGGAGACCCCATGCCTTGGCAGCTGCCTCTCTGGGGGCACAAGTCCCAGCAAGTCTACAGCAGCCTCTGTCTCGCCAAAAATGCAGCTGTAGGGAAAGGCTCAGAACCTCTCTCTGGGGTCCCTGAGAGTGGGCACTGGGGGAAGTGGTAGGGACAGCAGCCTGCTCTCCTTATGCAGGTGGGGCTGAGCAGGGACCAGGAAGGACCCAGGGGGCAGCTGGAGGGAAAGGCCAGAGTCCCTGCACCTGTCCCCAGGCACTCTCAATGGAAGGTCCCTTCAAAGCACCCAGAGAAGATGCTGTTGCTCCTTGGGTCCCCTGGAACTGCCACAGGGCAATGCCCACCGAGGCCCATGCACAGCCTGACACCAGCAAGCTTCTCAGGTGCAGCAGGAAAAGTGAGAAGGGGCGCCCCACCCTCACCCTCTGATGGGCACTCCCTTCGAAGGGCACGGCTGGCCCCGAGCCCAGAGCTGGTGATAAGCGCAGGACTGAGCCACTGGCAGGGCTTTGGGGAACCTGCCCAAGGCCATGTCCTGGGGTCCTCATCCCCTGGTACTCCTAAGGGGCTCGGGTCCCCCAGGTAAGATGATGGGGACTCAGCCCATGTTCCGTGTTCAAGGACTGGGGCCAGCCCCCTCGAGGGGGGGGATGTAGCCCCCCTGCCCACACCTGAATCCTGCAATGGATCTGTCCAGGAGAACTCAGCGGGGAAGCAGTATTTCTGTCTGTCTATCTGCCTGTACACCAGAACCAGAAAGGGCCTTCTGAGCTGCATAGCACCTGATGGAACCCCCATGTGGCACAGCTACACAGAGCCAGGTGCCAGCAAGGGCCAGGCGAGGGTGCCTCAGCCCCGGGGGCTTGGGGCAGGGCTTGGGCTGTGGGATGTGCGCCCCAGCAGGGACCATGTCTGGTGCAGAGTGGGGCTGTCCTCCCAGGAACGCTGCCCACTGAGCAGCAGGCTGGGGGCCAGACAGCGAATACTCCACATTTTTTGGCGGCTCAAGGGCCTGGTTGGAAACAGTCACTGTTTTATTCTGCAGAAACCACACGCTTTGCTTCCCCGTGCCCTGCAGGGAGTGGGGGTGGGTGTCGTGGGGTGGCAGGCCAGCTCCTGCACTCTGCCGTCACCTCCAAGGCCAGGCCCTCTGAGGCCAGGCCGAGCACCACCCACACTCCACAGGTGAGTGGGGGCAAGGACCTTCTGAGATGGAGGACCCCAGGGGCCCTCAGGGGTATGAGGACCTGGGCTCGGCCTGGCACTCCAGGGGCCACTGGGCCTCCCTTCATGGGCTGCTCAGTAACCCAGCTCCTACTCCTGCCTCTGAAAGTCCCCAGCCAAGGAGGAGACAGCCAGGACCCAGAAGTCATGTCAGCAGAAGGTGTGGGAAGGGCGAGGTGGTCCCGACCAGGAGGGGCAGGCAGAGAACCTTCCAGGCCCTCATCCCTGGAGGCCACCTGGGCCAGCCTTCACCTCCTCTGCACACTCCATGCCTGCGGCTTGGGAGGGTGGACAGGTGTGTGAACTCAGACAGTGCCGTCCCTGTTTGGGAGGCCGCGTGGGTAGGTGGAAGGTGGATTTGACAGACAGTTTGGGGTCTGGTGCAGCCCCCCATTCATGCTCCCCTGGCCTGAGGGGCAGTCCCTCCCTTACTCCTCCTTTGTGTTTTGAGGAGCCGGTGACTTCATTCCGAGGAGTGCCATCAGCCAAGCCCTTTGCACACACCGAGGCCGCCAGCACAGACATCTAGCAACGGTTTTCAAGAGCGGGAGGGGACTTGCCAAAGTCGTCCAGTGAGGATGCTGGGGGTCACATGGCAAGGTCGTCCAAGGTCACACGGTAAGACACTCAAGGCCTCACTACCGGCTGGGTCCAGGGCATGGAAGAGCCCGGCAGAGTCACATTCTCAAACCCCACCCTCTGCTGCCCCCAACAGTGCACACTATGGGTCCACCGACGGACTTCTTTATAGATGGTCCTGCTCAGCCAGGGTGGGCTCAGGGCCTCCCTCTGCCTAGTTCGTGGGCTCCAGGGGATGCCTGTCCATGGAGCCCCATCCCGAAAGACACTGGCTCCTTAGCTGGGCCGTGTGGTCCCCACAAACAAATGGAGCCAGCGTGTCAGTGGAGAGCACACAGCAACAGTTCCTGGCCACGCCGGGCCAGAGGCCCGTCCCGGGTTTCAAACTTCATTCCAAGTGGCACCGAGGTGTGGGCGGGAACGGTGGCATGGAGCTGGGGGCAGTGGGAAGTCTGGGCTGCGGGCGGCCATCAGATCAGCCCCAGCGCTGGGGAGACACGGCCCCAGCACGCTGGTTCCCGTGGCCGCCTTCTGCACGGCTGAGCTCTCATTCCGTCCTCCCAGCCCACCCACTCGGCCCACACAGGCGTCCCTGGCAGTGGCGGCCTGACAGCACCCAGGGGCCCCTGCCCGCCTCCTCTCGTGCAGGGAGGGAGCCTGCAGAACTGTGCGTGCACATGTGCACCACCGCAGTGCTTCAGCGCGCCCCCTTCCCCCGGGGAAGGCTCCAAGGAACTACCTCCCCACCAGCCCTCCTCAGGCTCTGCTCTCAGGAGCCGAGGCACCACTCAGAACACGGCCGTCCACCCTCATCTGCGTGCCCTGAATCCTGGGCTGGCCCAGAGGTCCCCCAAGCCTGCCACTCAGTCCTGTGGGCCACAACACAGCTGCCGGGCACTGCTTGAGCCCTGCTCTGCCTGAATTGGTATTGGAAACCAGCAGTCTTTTAAAAAGTTGAACTTTATGTCACCGCCAAAAATGATGGTCATAGCATCAGGGTTAATTGAATTCTTAATGCATCGCTCAGGGAATGCAGACCCATCCCGGCCACACTGGGCAACGCCCAGCCCCCGTCTGTGCCGCTGTAAAATGGGTTCTGCAATAGGCAGGGCCTTGGGCACCCACCGCAGCCCTGTGGGGGGCCCTGATACCCAGAGCCCCAGGATGGGACCCATTTTCGGGGCCACCTGGCTCACAGCTGGCAGGGGCTGGACTGGGACAGCAGCAGGCTCCCCAAGGGAGCTACAGCCAGTGCCCACGCGGACGCAAGCAGGGAGGGGGCTGGGCTCAAACCCCACCTCCAGATACTGCCCTGGGCGGGGGACGCCTGAGCATTGGAGCCTCTGTCCCCATCTGTACACGTATGCCATGTGCCGTGGCACGGACAGCAGCACGACCCTGACACTTGCCAGGGGCCTGGCCCAGGGACCAGGAATCTCTGCTCCAACCTGGGGTGAAACAAGGCAGTTGTGGCACAGCCTTCTACGTCAGGGCCTCCGCTTGGCTGGGAGCAGCTGGGACCAAGGGCTGGCCTTCCTGTAGGACTGCTGCGTTCTGTGCGGCGCGGTGACGGGGAGGAGAGGAGACCTAACAGCGCTGCTGGGGGTGGAGGGTGGGCAAAACGGGATTCAGAGGCACAAACTCTCAGTTAGAACACAAGCAAGTGGCAAGGGTGGGAAGGACAGCAGAGGGGATAGTCACTGGTGGTGTGATAATGTCAAGCAGGGACAGAGTAATGGAGAGAACAGTCCCCTCGCTACGCTGCACATCTGATGCCATAGGTCAACCACACACACTTCAGTAAAATGCACACGGCGAAGTGCCCAGGGGGATCGGCCACGATGCCAGGTCACAGGTCAGGACCTGGGGTCCACCTCCAGAGGAGAGCACAGGAGGCTTTGTCCAGACCCCCTTCTTTCTCCTCTGGCCCTGAGCATGCTGCTCTCCCGGGGGTCCAGGCGGCCACCGCTCCTAACCCTGTTCCATGGCTTGTGAAGGGCCCAGGGAGGCTCTGGGGCGTGGCCGGCCTGGCTGGTCTCCCAGGGAGACCGAGGCCAGGCTGCGGGAGTCTCCCTGCTGTGTCCCCAACATGGAGAACTCAGTGTGCCCCCCTCTCCCGTTCAGGGTCCCTCCAAGGCGGTCAAAATCACATCAAGTGCACAGTGCTCTGTCCTTTGTCGCCACCCCCAGAACGCAGTGGTCAGGGCCTGGCCCAGGCTGGAGAGTGGAGTGTGGAACCCCACAACGCCAGGCACACCTGCTTCACAGACCAGGACGGCAAGTGTGGGGGGCGGGGAGAGGGGGCTGCCCAGGCTGGGTGGGGAAGCACCTGGGCAAGGACAGGTGTGCCCAGGTGGGGTCTCCAGGCAGGTGCACCCAGTGGAAGGGAAGCTGCCCGAGGGCGTTGCTCCTCTGCAGCGCTGGGCCAGGAAACAGGGTGACATGCTGGGGCAGGGGTGGGGGGGTTGCCGTGCTTCCACACAGGGAGGGCCCCGCTGGGGTCCCCGTGGGCACAGTACGGGGTCCTAGCCATACGCCGAGCTACAGTCCCCATCGCACAGATGACAACAGGGGCCTGTGGCTCAAGGAAAGGCTGCAGAGGACCAGCCCTGGGCAGACACGGCCTTCTTGGGCGCACCCAGGTGCAGGCCAGGGTGCCGGGCTGGGAGGGGCCCAGGCAGGAGAAGAAATGCCAAGAATTTAGGGCAAAGCCGCAACAAAGCCTGTGGGCCACGTAGGCCTGCAATCGAGAAACAATCCAGCCACAGACCGCGACCTCTGCCGGGTGGCAGCCCCTTCCTGGCTGGGCGTGGACTTCTCCCTGCCCACCCCAACCCTGCCCAGCAGCAAAGGCCTTCAGCAGGGGGACAGGAGGCACCTCGGGGCTCCCCCCAACCAGCCCCTGGGCTCCAGGGCCCTCTGTCCCCAGGAAGGCACCAGGCTTTTCTGCTCCTTGCTAACAGATCCTTCGTCTGCCAGCTTTGGGCAAAGGGAAACCCCAGCTGGTATTCTCAGCATCTCACGGAGATGAGTCCCATCGTCCACCTACGTCACGCCTACCGCCAGGGCACGGGATCATGAACAGCTCAGCCTCGAGATGCCCAGCACAGGAACTGGGATGGTGCCGTCCTCCACCCGCGAGCTGCACTCGGGGCTGGGCAACAACAGGGGAACGTGTCCCCTGTGCCCCGCCTCCAGCCCCTGCGCCCAGGTTCCCTTCGCTCATCCGCAGACCAAAAGCCGCACTGGGAGGATGTGCTGCGGGAGCAAGTCCTTTATAAAAGTCCTGCCACAAACACACGGACACCAGCTCTCATGCTGCAGACCTGCCCACAGCAAGGGATCCTGGCAACCACAGGACAGGTCCACCTTGGAGACACGGACAGCAGGCCACTGGCGACGCGGGGCCGCCTGCCTTCACTGGCTCACGTGCAGGGACAATGGAGTCGACTCACTTCCAGGTTAAACCCATCATCTGCTTGGCCGTTCTGATGTGCAGTGGCCTTGCCCCCGGCTGTGGCCCTGGCCTACGGCTCCGCAGGCCCATTGCTAGGAGCCTCCAGCATCCCGACCGCCAACCTCGCTCCACAGGCCCGTTCCCGGGAGGCCGTGGGGCGCCTCCAAGTGACGGTCGCAGCTCCAGAAGCCGGTCTGAGGACACGTGAGGGGAGATGGGTCTAGACTCGGTTACACAACTAGAAAAACGTGAGCACAAAGTGCTTTCCACGCATTTGGGTTTCGTTGGTGAGTTTTTCTTTTCCTTTCGGTTCAAAAAAAAAAAACATAACAGGCTCTCAGGTATATAAAAGTGGTAATATTAGATAAAAATACAAACTTCACCTTTACAAAACAAAAACACAACACACACACACATTTCTGTTGAATACAAGTAAAGCGTAACATCTTACCAAAAATAAAGGATTTAGGTTCTGTCCAAACACTGGCAGAGGGGTGTCACGGCCAGGCCGGGCGGCCCAGGGACGAGAGGCCGGGACGGACTCGATTGGTTCACGCATTGTTCTCTCAAAATGGCTTAAAGAGTAAGACAAAATGGGGTGGGGGAGACACACGTAAAGCCAGAAACATTCCGGAAATGATGCACAGGTGGGTATACCATGTTTATTTTAATACATCTCATTCGGTTTGCATCCTGCGAGGAGAAATACCGTCCCACTGTCCTGACTTACAGCAGCCTGGCATTATCGGTGTCAATGTCATCCAAGAGACAATTAAAAAAACAAACAAAAAAAAACAAAACAAACAAACAAACAAAAAAAAAACCGCTAGCCAAAGAGTAAAAAGGAAAGCTTAATAATCACTTTATGGTGTAAAAAAAAATCCACTTAAGGCTCTCGGGAAGGTTTCTGTATAGACTTAAACACTACGGCAAAGAGATGTGTTTCTGAGTCCCGTGTGCCCTGCAGGGCCCTCGGCACCCGCGCGGACTACTCCGGAAATCAGGCGCTGTGTCCCGGGCAGAAGCACCTGTGACCACCCTGGACAGAAACCTGGTCCGTCCGCCGAGGCACGTCGTGTCCGTCCCACGGGGCGTCCCTCCATTCCAACAACTGTAGATATTTCTGTGAGTCAGTTTTGTTTGTCATGTTTCGTGGTTCTGTTTGCTCTTTCTCTCTCTCTGTCTTTTTTTTTTTTTTTTGACAAGGAAGCTTCTTATTGTTTCACCGAGTGCTACAATACTTGCTTTGATGTCACATTAAACAAATGTATACTGTCTCTTTGTTCTCCAGGGTGCGCACGGAGACAGTTTTCACGGAGGAGAACAAAGACCACACGCTGGCAATAAGCACCGTACATAGTAGGTTCAGGAATGTAACACGCCATGTACATCCGTGTCCCGGGAAAGGGCCGCTGGCTGATCCTCACCTCACATCTGCGGGGAGAGAGGAGACAGACAGACACTGAGGGGGGACTGAGCACACGCCCCACGGCGAAACGCTTCACCCAATCAAGGGTACGCACTCACACCGCGGCAAGTCTCAGGATTTGAGGGTTTGGTGGAATTATTCAAATCAAATGTACCTCCCTCATTACCCTTTCCGTAACATCCTGACCAGAACTGGGATTAGGCTCTTGGGATCTCATGGAACATTCCTTAGAGCAAGCCCCCATTCTCCCATTGCACAGATGAGGGAAACTGAGGTCCGGAAAGTTAGGGTTTTTTTGTTTCTTTTTTGCCTTTTTCCTCATGTTCTTTTTTCTCCTGGCCTAGGGCCAGGAGACAGTGATGTCTGGAGCTCTGGCAGCCATCCAGGCCTTGAGACAACCCTGAAGATGGACACCACCAGGCAGACAGGCAGGGTCTCCACGACTGGGCAGATGCTATGCTGGGCTCTGAGCTACAGCACATTACCTGTTCACTGCTCACCTCAACACCTTCACCACCCACATGCTAGCGGGGCCTGGGGTGGCAGGGACACCCCCTGCCTCTCACTCGGGATCCCCGTCACCAGCTGGCCATTGAAGGCCAGAGCCCAATCAATGATGTGCAGACTGGGCCCACAGGCAGGCATAGAGCCACACCCTGGGGAAAGCAAAAGCCTTGGCCAACCATTGTTCTGGGGCTGCTCCAGGGACCCACCCACGCGGACCTTTCCTCCCCAGAGGATTCTAATGAATGGCCCTGACCCTCAGGCCTCAACTGCTGACCCCACAGCTTTCTGTAGTCACTCCACCAGAGCCCGGGCTCTTGGACAGCATCTCTAAGAAGTTCTCCCACAGCCACCTGTTTGGGATGCTACGTGCTCGCCCAGGGCCAGATTCTCCAGAGCCGATAGGCCACCAACAAGGAGGAGGAAGGCCGGAAACTGTCTCCATGAGGCCTGTGGTTGCCTGAGCCCCACTGTCCTCTGGGAAGCAGTTCACCTGTCTACAAGACTATACTTCCCCGGCCCCCTTGCTGCCGAAGGGTATGAGCAAAAGTCACTGGGCAGCACTTCTCCGAGAAGGTTCTTCTGCCCCTCTCCCCTCTTCACTCTTCTAGGCTGGAGGGTAGATGGGCTTTCTGGAGCTTTAGCAGCCATATTGAACCACAAGGCAATTCTGAGGATAGACACCACCAGTCCCTAACGGAAGAGGGTCCCTGAGGGTCCCTAGAGAACGCCACACATGCTCTTAAATGCCTACCTCATCTCAGCCCTTGCTTTTGCTGTGTTGCTAGCAGCCAAACACAATCTCCAACACAGTAGCCAACAGCCCTGTACGTTTAGGGAACATTTTCAGACAAGATCTACTCCCATCTTTGAAGACCCTTGCCTATAATCCTTTAAGCCTCAATTTCTCATCTGTCAAATGGGGTGGGTAACCTGCCCAAGGAGATCCCGGCTAAGAAACATTGGCGCTACCCCACTGCCATTCAGGAACCCAAATCACTCCACTCACGTGACGCCGGGGCCTCCCCAATCAACGGAAGAGACCAAAGCCAGAGCAGGGGCTCCAAGCAGAAGGAAGCCATGGATCAGGCTCCATGTGCGGCGGTGGGGAACCCAGGGGCGAACCCAGGGACGGAGCGAGCAGACCCACAGCCCAGCCAGACCCCAGAAGCTTGCAGACGATCAGGCCCAATCAGGCCGCCGCAGGAGGGATTCGCCGTGTGATCAGCCATTGTACCCTCACCCGCAAGGCCGCAGCGCATCCGCGGGCAGCTCCTACCTGGTTGGCTGCGTTAGGTGGGTTTTAACCTTTTTCTTTTCCGTTTTTTACCTGACTCCCTACGCCTTCCTGTTAACAGAAGGGCAGGGAGGGTGAGCGGGCCTAAGGGAGGGCTGCAAAGCTGAAGCAATAAATACCTGAGCTGTTTGTCTTTCTGGAAGAAAACTCGATTAGCTTTGGCACAGAGACACTTCCTGGTGCCCTTGAGCCAGCCTGACACAGCGGTCACAACGCCACGCTGCTTCTGGGCAAAGTCTGCCCGGGACAGAGGAGGCCACCAAGTCCCCCCCTGCATCCAGTGCCCCCTCCCCAGGTGGGGCCTCTGCCACACGGCCCCCAATCACCTCTATGCCCCGAGTGGGGCAGGGCCTTCAAGGGTCTGCCCCTTTGCACCCCCGCTGATGCCTGTGGGCAGTGGTGTCCCAGCAGGTCCCCGGCAGGTCCCTGGTCAGCTGCAGCACCAGACCCCATGGCCAAGGCCACTTACCTGTCTCCTCCTCCCGGTGGTCCGGGTTCAGGCCGGTGGCCGTGCACGTGCATTCCAGATGCTCCTCCAGCCGCACCTGCACCTCTTTTAACTTTGGCTTCTTCCTGATGTATTCCACCTTGGCCACCTGCCGAGACAACCCTGCCGTGAGCACCTCAGCCCCGCCTCGCACGAGTCATCGGGAGAGGGGGACCTGCTCAGCCCCACCCAGGCCAGGAGGCCGACGTCTGAACTACAACCTCTGACCTCCTTCCCAGTGGACAAGGCAGGAGTGCTAGGTGGAAAAGTAGCCCTCGACATCTGTGGTTTGGTCCACTTGACCTTAAACCCAAAGGCTCATTTGTGCAAGATGGGAGGTTACCGGGTGCCCCTCAAGGTAAGAGCTCTGCGGGGGCTCGAGAGGGAAGGAGTTCCCTTCTAGATCCAGGGACATCTGGGGCAACGGCAAATGTCCAGCTGCATCCTTGATTATCGAAGGGGGGAAACCCACGGCTGAGGCGCTGGGCTGCTGCAGACAGCTCAGGCTTTCTCTCCCTCCTGAGCACAGTGCTGTGGCCCCATGAGGAGCAAGCACAGCCCTGAGGGTCCACAGGAAGGATGTCGGGGTTTGGATGTGGATTCTGGTCTGTTACGGATGGCAGATCAGGACCCCACAGGCTCCAGGCCACAATGCCTGCCCCGCGGCCACGCCACAGCTGCCCCCTCACAGCCCCCCCCGGCCACGGCTGCCCTGGGACTGAAGAAAGCCAGCCCTCTCAGAAACACCGGCAGGGACCCAGGGCCATCCAGGGGGGTCTACAACCCCTCCAGCCGGGCCTCCTCCATCCACGGGCCGTGTCACCCCAAACTCCCAGCACAGAACCGCAGCACGCGGACCTACCAGAAGGAAACGGCCCAGCCCACGGGGCTCAAGCCCAGGCAGCCCAGTGACCAAGTCCCTGTGGACCCCGTGGGCTTATTCTGTCGTGGGAACGCCACTCCGCTCTCTACATGCACACACATGTACACACACAGCGTGTGCACACACCCTGTCGTGTGAACACAGCACCACCCTCCACACATGCACACGCACGTTCCGTCCCAAGAACACAGCTACACACACACGCACATGCGCACAACCTGGTGTTGGACGACACATCACACACACAGGGAGCATGGTCAAGGTAGCCTCACTTCATCCCAGTTCATGTAGGAATGGCCCTGGGGGATATCCATTCCACCCCTTCCTGTTGGCCTGGGGAAACTAAGGCAGAAAGGGAACAGGGTCCACCCAAGTTACACCTGGGGCATGTAGAGGCATCAGGGAGCTGGCAGGGGTGAAGGGATCCCTGCACGAGAGCAGCAACGCCCAGCTTCGGGACAGTGAGGAGGGGAGGAGGTGGGAGAGGGAGCTCCTCTGCAGGGACCCGGAGTCCAGAAGCCAGAGGACCCCAGGCAAGGGGGCAGCCCACCCCACAGGAGAGCTGGCCCCAAGGTTTGTCCAGACCTGTTGGTGGCCGTGCTGCTGGGCTGCATTAATGGTTAACCCACAGTGCAAAGGGGGCTGGGTGCCCCAAGGGCATGGGAAGTGGTGTGCAGCCTCAGGTGTGAACACAGGCAGCCAAGTGTGAGCTCAGAGGTGGGGTGGGAGCCAGGCCAGCCTTGGGGCCAGGCCTGGGAGGGTTCCTAAGTAGAGAACAGAGACAGAAGAGGCCACGGGAATGAGCGACCACAACCACAGGGCAGATTAGCTCCACCTGCCGCTCTAGGAGGCTCTGGGAGGCAGGAGCATGTAGATGGTAGGCGGGCGGGGGGGGAGACCCTCAGGACATGGACATGGGGTTCTCCAACAAAAGTCACAGCCCCCAGGGCTTTGTGTGCAGAGAAGCACCAGAACTTGTAGCTGGGCCACCTTCCAGAGCCAGCAGTGCCTGGTTGATATCAGCCTGCCTGCCTCCCCACAATCAGCCCCCAGGCCTTGAGGACACTGGGAGGGGTCCACCTCATTAGGCCTTGGGGCCCCGGCCTGCCCTCCCCCACCCCTGCATGGCACAGACTCATCTATCATTTCCTCTGGGGGCACAGATGGGGGGGCAGGCTTGTTCCCTCCGTAACAGGCTGGCCGCCTCAGGGAGGGCAGGCTCTCCAGAAGTCCACCCTCCAGTGCCCTTGACAAAGTACCCCCAATCCAGTCACTGCGCTTGGGGACCCACTTTCTCCTCCGACGGGCCCATCTTTATCAAAGAAAAACAAACAGTGATTTATGATTGCACCTGCTTCTGGGTATGTGAGGGCTCCAGGCCCTTCCACCACCTCTGTCTGGCCAGGAAATAGCTGCATTTTTCCCCCAAGAACCCACTGTCGATATTAAGTTCTCAAAAGCAGCCTCCATGCCAGCCGATCCCCAGAACAAGACGTCTACATCCTCGGGACCCTCATGCCCGCCGCCTCGGCCCCCAGACCCACCATGGAATCAGAACAGGGTGCCACGCCCCTCTCCCCCTCTCACCCAGGTGTCCTGGGTGCCTGAGCTGCCCCTTCCAGACAGGATGCTCTAGTGTCCCACTGCCCTGCACACCCCACCTGTACACCTCCCGGGGCAAATCCACCCAACCACACCCCCCCAGTGATGCCATGACCCCTTCTAGACAAGGGACACTGAGCACCAAGTACCCTGGGGGAACCCCTCTGAGACCTCCTCCCCAGGTTATGGCCTGACCACTCCAAAGGCAGGGCGGGGCAGCATTCCCTAGGCTCCTCTGTTCCACTCACAGCTCCCCTGTGAGGGTACAGGGACGGTCCATTTTATACACTGGGAAACTGAGCGTCTCCTTTCGCCGGAAGGAGGCCTGTATTTGGACACAGCAAAGACCCTGAGCTCATCCCTTGACTGAGGGACTTTCTGAGTCGGGGAAATCTGTCCTGCTGGGCGTGGGGACTTCAGGGCCCTGTTGTTCCAGATACAGGACTCCAGGTGTCCCTCTGCGTCCCCTGGATGGAGCCCCCAGCGTCATGGCACTCTAACCTGACCCAGCTGGTGGGTGGTGTGGGGCCCTCCTCCCCTGGACGGCTGGAGAGGCCAGCACAGCCCAGGGGCACTGGCTTCCTGAGGCCTGCGCACAGGGCTCTCCCCAGGCAAGCACGGGGCACAACCACCAGAGCCCAGTGCCCTGCTCAGGTGGGGAGGGGCTCAGAATCCCTTCACGTGAGACCCTCGCTGCCAGAACCAGTCATTTCTCCCCTGGACCCTGAACTGGGTCCGCCATTCCATCCAAAGTGGAGAGGCCAGTCCTGGGCACCCCAGAGAACACACCCAGATCCCCCTTCCAGAAGCCTGAGGTCTAGCAATGCAAAGCCACAGCCAGCCGCCCTGGACGTGGCCACAGAGCTGGGTCCTGGCGTCTGGGGACCTGAGGGCCTTACAGAGTTAGCAGACTGATCGACTTGGTTGTTTGCCCGCAGGCTGCCTGAAGATAACGGGAGCCCCAACTTCCAAGGCCATCCCACGGCCGGCCCAGCCAGTGCAGCACCACCAGAGTCAGGGGCCATGCTGTCTACACCATCCTTTCTCCTGGCCGGTGAGTCTCGGGTGTGGGGTACAGGGTCAGACGCCTACAGGGTCTAGGGTCAGCCCTCACTGGGGAGCAGAGGAAGGGCTCGTCCCTCTGGGATACCAGAGCATGCCTGGCCCCCAAGAGCAGACCCCAAACACTGACCACCCTGCCCCCAGGCCCGCGTGCTCACCCCTCCCTGAGGTCTGATGCCTTGGTCCCTAGCAAGTCCAAGAGGACCAGCGGGAGCATGGGGCCCGGCCCCCACCGAGGGCAGATCTCAGAGAACAGATGAGGCCCTAGCCCCAGGGAGTAAAGGCCCACACCTGAGAGCACCATGGAGCTGGGAACAGAAGATGCCCCAGGGCACCCTCTACGAGGGGCACGAAGGCAAGCCACCCTTCAACCTCAGTGAGTCCTAGCGCTCAGGGCCTGGGGACTCCTGGCAGCCTTTGGCTGGACAATTCACCGCCTGGGCTTCAAGGAGGTGGCCTCTCCCAGCCTTCCCTTCCGTTCTCCAGCCCGTGACCTTTAACTGTGATCAAAAGGCCGTAAACCGGAAAACAAGGCACGTGCCAGCCCGGGCAGGACTTCCCACCTGCCCAGCAACGTGGTCCCCTGCGGGCCCCCAGCACCCCTCAGGGACTCTCGCCCAGGACTATGCAGAGCCCAAGCCACGAGATCTGCCTCAGCCCAGCTGGAGCAGGGACGGCTTGCTAGGCAGGCAAGCGTGGGGGCCAGGCTGGCCTCTACAATGGGCCTCCTGTTCCTACTGACCTTTTGTCCCTTCGTGGCCAAAACCCCCAGTGTCTGGGGCCGGATGTGTCCCTGCCAACCCCGCGATGGGGAGGCAGGGAGAGGAGGAGGAGGAAAGGGTCTGAGAGGAGCAGGACGCCGGACATGCGCCAGGCCACTGAGCTCCAGCTGCAGGACTAGCCCTCTGCCCCCTTGGGTGGACCACAACCCGTCAGAACAGATGAAGGCCCCTGGGGGAAGCCCTGGCCCAGGGCCACCATCTGCCCAGCCCTTTGGGCCTGTGCCTAAGGCAGACATGGGTCACTCACAGGGAGGGGCCTGGACGTACCCACCCCCCAACACATACCACTTAGACCCCCACCCACCCACAGAGGTGGGCCAGGGAGAGGACACCACTACCCAGTCCAGACCGGACACTCCCCACAGGAGGCAGGTGCATCCCCGCACTTCTATATCTGCGAGAGCCCAACTGGACACTGGAAGGGCAGCCCCAGCACCCACGGGTGGTACCGTCTCATCTCATCAAGTGCAGCACCATCCCCACACCCAGGAAAGAAGGATCTCAGCCCTTGGATTCTTGGGGCTTGAGACCCCTCACAACACAGCACAGGTGAGGACACCGAGACCTGGGGGAAGCCACGCTGGCCACGGCCCAACAGCAGGTGCGGAATGCATAGGCCCTGTCCCCTCGGGCCTCCATTTCCCCCTTTGACAAAGGATGCAGTGCTGGGCTTGGCGCCCAGCTGGGGGCCCACGCAGCACAGGGTCAGAAGGCCTGGGTCAGGCCCATTGAGACAAGAGCCAGCGTCCAGGGCTAGCGCCCTGGAGCCCCGCCACAGGGAAGTATGTGCCTTGGGGATCACAGTACAAGAAGGCCTGGAATCTGCTTGCTCAAGGCCCCAAGTGCTCGAGAACCATGTCCCCAAAGGTCCAGTCAAGCCCCAGTAAAGGGTCTAACATGCCTTCTCGAGTGACAAGCAAGGATCTGGGCCAGCTACATGGTCCCTAACCAATAAAGTCTCCTGGGCACTTCGCTCCAGGACGTGGATGGGCAGCAGACAGGGGTATATAACAGCCTCCCATCAGGGAATAGCTTCTGATGTCCTCCCAACCCCCGAAAGGAAGTCTTCATTCCAAGAAAAAGGGACCCATTTGCCACCTGAGACTCGGCCGGCTGGGTGGTGCCCTGCTGCCCAGATCCATGCTCCAGGGTCACGTGGGACCCTGGCCCACCCAGAGCCAGCTTCCAGGGAAGGTAGTGCCCTGCCCATGGACTACCTGGGGCTCGCCCAGGTTGGTACAGACTCATTTCACAGATGCTGTGAGCAAGGCTAGAGGGAAGCAGACCCTAGCAGAACCTTCTGGCCACTGGCTCAACAGATCGCAATCTGGCAGGCCAGATTGACCTGAAGAGACATCTCAGCTCTGCCTTGGAGGCCGCTACAGCCAGGACCCCACCTGGAACAGGGCTTTGGGGTAACCTCCAGGGACCACAGAAAGGTGGCAAAGACAGAACCCAGGAGGTTCACCGCTTCAGCGGGCAGGCTGTATACAATGGGAGGGGGGAGAGGAAGACAGACATCCCCCCTCACCCCCCAATAGCCCACCCTGCCCCAGGTCCCAGCTCCACCCGCACCCTGTTCTGTACCTGGAGCCCCCCAGGAGTGGGGTCCAGGGCTCACCTTGACACTGCGGTGATGGACGCGGGAAGGCTGGCATTTGACACTGCTGGTATTGCAGCAGCCCGCACAGCGCTTCACCTCCACGCACGGGGGCCAGATCAGGAAGTTGGCAGACGTGGGGTCAACCTGACTCCGAGGTATCTCATAAATGACCGTCCTGGTCTTGCAGACCGCAGGAATGGCTTCCTCTGCAGAGCAAGAGCCACAGTGAATGGGGAGGCCACTCCCCATGTCCCACCCAGCACCCAGGCCCATGCTGGGACCTGCGGCCCTGGAGGGTCCAGGCCAGGCCTAGGTGACCAGGAGCCAGCTCTGCAGGTGCATCCCCATGTGGCTGAGGCTTCCTCTAGGCTCAAAGCGTCCCACGGCTCCAGGGCCCAGCAAAGGGGGAGAGACACCCAGCCCCCGACGGGGAGCATCTGAGAGGCCCAAGGGTGAGCAGCAAAGGCTGGGGGGAACCCCCCAGGAGAAAGGTCTTGCTGGCAAAGGGGACCACAAGACACAGGGAGGCCAGAGGCCAAAGGAGCCTGAGGTGGCCTGTGGATGGGGTGGGCATGGGAACCCAGGCCGGCAAGGGATCTCTCCACCCACAGTTAGGGAGTTCCCAGGGCTGGTGGAAAATAAGAAACAGGGAAGCTGAGGCTGGGATCCCAAGAGTGACAGCCCCACTGCTGCCCCGCCCCGCCCCAGTAATGCTACCTCCACTGTGCTCCTCAGCAGAGGTCAGCCCGTCCACCCTAAGCCCTGAAGTTCAGGGGGTGCCAGGGCACAACCACCAGATGAGAATCCACCCATGACCCCAGCGTGCACCCCACCCCCGACACGTGCTGGGGAGCCCAGCCCGGCTCTGGGGCTGCCCACGGGAGCTACTGCCTGTAGGGAAGCCGTGGCCCCCAAGCCCAGGACTGGAGGGAGCCATTTTGGGATGCAGAGGGCCGGGGCACGACCCCTTTTGCTGGCACGATGCTGACCTTCTGCAGACAAGCAGAAAAGCTTGAAATGGGGTTGAAGGACAACACAGTCCTGGCAGGGGGTGGGGTGGGGGGGTGTTGGGACCAGTGTCTCTCCTGCCTGTCCTGCCCCCAGGTGGGGATCCCCCAGAGCCTCGGGAGACTTGGGATACTTGAAACCTCCAAGGTGCTCTAGGAGCACCTGGAGAGGGGGCACTGGGCCTCTAAAAACAGCCCTGCCGACAGGGAAGGCTGGGTGCCAGGGGTCATGGGCTGGGAGAGGTCTGGGAAACCTGTCTGAGTGGGGCCGAGAGAGGAGCCAGGGAGAGCGGCCTTGAGGGTCTGGAGATCGTGAAGCCTACAGTTGTACCGTAAACGTCACCTAGGAATCCTCACCCAAATGCTACACTCAAGGATAGAAGCTAGGAAATCCACTTCTGGGAGAAACCTTAAAGCTCAGAGAGGGCAGGTGCTGCCCAAGGTCACAGAGCAGTGAGTGGCAGTGGGTGGTCACACCCAGGCAGCGAGGAAAAGCAGGAGGAACACTTAGGTGGCATGAGACTTGGAGGGTCACACCCTGAGCCCTGGTCCCAGGGGGAGAAAGTGCAGGCCAAGGTCTGTCTCAGAGCCAATGCAGAGCCTCCAGGGACGACCCCCACACCCAGCAGCCAGGCCTTCCTCGGGGACACTCTGCTAGGGGACAGGACAGAAACACCCCCAAACACAGGCCTGGCACAGCCCAGGAGTGGGCCGAGGGCCAGGGGCCGGGCCCAGCACACACAGCACGGCCACGTCCCCTGCCCTGCAGCCTCACGCCAGCGCCCCAGCACGCCGCACTACAGACTGGAAATGAAACACGAGCGCATTTTCCAGCAAGGCCTCTCCAGAACAGGCCCCAACAGGACCGGGCACTTAAGGAATTTATGTGGCCTCCTCTCCTGGAAACTCTTGGCCCAGGCCAGGCTGCAGCAGGCGGGCCAGGGCAGGGAGGCGCCCCCGGCAGAGGAGGGAGGCCTCGGGAGACAGCGGGCGGCAGGGCTGGAGTCGCTGGGGCCCCGGCGCAGCCTGGGCCTTTGTTTTACAGAGGAGGGAAGAGACGGGCCCCCTGAAGGCACGGTGGGGGCAAGCCCCCCAGCCCGGCACCCTACCCGGCAGGCCCAGGGCTCACCAATGCTTCTTTTCCTCCGAATGGGCACGGGCCGCTTCTCAGGGGCATGCTTGGTGGCGTGGCCCCCAGAGGCATGGCCCCCATGGGCTCTCAGACTCGCTTCCAAAGGATCCTCGGCCCCTGCAGGGAGAAAGGACACGGTGAGCCAAGGACCGCATCCGCGCGGAGCCCTGGGGCCTATCCAGCTGTGCTTACCGCCTGCCTCACCCAGACACACAGCATCCCCAGGGAGACCCTCCACTCCCACAGTTGCAGATCCAACTTCCAAAAACCCCCCACCGACCTCTGTGAGGCCTACATGGAGGGGCCCGGGGTGTGGTACCCTTGCTGTACCTTGTAGCAAAGCTGTGGACCCGTGGCAAAGGGGCCACGTGTGGTCTCCCATGGCTCACCCACCCCCCCCAGGTGAAGGTGAAGCAGGTAAGGCCTCCCTCCAGAAGACCCAGAACTACCAGGCCCCCTGCCAGCAGCCAGCCCCAGCTCCCGGAAGGGCGCCCGAGGGACCAGTCCACCCTGCTGCTGTGACCTTCCCGTATGTCTCCCTCTCCCTCCTTCTCACCAAACCGACTCTCAGCGAAGCACCCTGACCTTTGAGGGGCATCGGAAGCCAGCCCCAACCGGACCGACAGCTGGCACCTGCCCAGTCCTGAGGCCAGTCCACTGTGAGGCCACAAGAAACGCAAGCAGGGAAGGAAAGGAGCAGGAACCCTGGGGCCTGGCCAAGAGGCCGGCTGGCAGGAAGGCACGGGCACTTGCTGCCCTTGACCTCAGTAATGATCCCCACACTTAAATCAGAACTGGACCTGCACACCCCAGGCCCATGACAGCCCCGGTACGCACACCGCCACTCTCTCCCACCCCAGTGCCCCGAGCAGCCTAGGAGGTCCCCAGTGTCTCACATTCCTGGATGAAAGAGGTAGGGTAGGAGGGACACTTGGACCGACCTGGCCCATGACAACACCACCTGTGCCCGAATGGCTGGCGTGGGTCATACCTGGTCTCCCTGCCTTGACCCCAGACCCAGTTGCGGAAGGAGGGGGGGTCTCCTTCCACATCCCCCTCCATCCACCCCAGACCCAGCCACGGGGCTCCTTCCACACCCCCCTCCATCAACCCCAGACCCAGCCGTGGGGGGAGGGGGTCTCTTCCCACACACCCCTTCCTCCTTGGCGCCCCGGTAGATGAGTAGGGACACCGGGTCTGAGAAGCTCTGACAGCCAGGGGGTCCAGCAGCTGCACACGACACTTCTTCTGTAGCGTCCTGGCCACCGGCCCAAACCACTGGGTGCCCGGACCAGCAGGGCCTCAGAGACCATCTACAAACCAACAAATCTGAAACTCCCACTCTTTGAAAACGAAAACCCAACACCAGGCGAAAGGCGTGACCAGCAGAAGATCCATTCTTTCGGAAAACTGAAGTCTGGGAAGAACCCAACTTCTCACTTAAAATGACTCAATGTTCCAGTGCCGCTAATTTTTTCGAGACCCAAAATAAGATTCGAACACGACTATTCATGCAGTAAGAATTTCCCAACCACTGTTACAAGAGGCATTTTTTTCATGAAAAAGTGACATTTATGAGTCCCGTCCCATGGTGGCCATCTTGACATCCCCAAACCAAAGAGCAGCGGAACCCTCAACTCCCGAGGGCTTCACGCTGGCCACTAGCCTCAGAGACTCACTCAGGCCAGGTGTCACCTATCGCTTCCCCGGAGACAATCGTGATGTATCCACAGAAGGCGCCCCCCTTCCCACACCTGGAGACTGAGGCCCGAGTCACAAATGCTCAGCGGGGACATGGCCGCAGTAGGACCGGGAGCCCCATCCAGGCCTCTCGGCTGAACAAATAGAGAAGACAACGGCCAGGCAGCTTATCAACAGCGCTGAAATCTGAAACGGTAGATTGCTTTCAAGACAAGAGGCAGAGAAGAAATCACTCCTGGTCAAACCGGCCCTCCTCTGCCCCCGATCACGATGGGTGGCCGGCGCAGCTTGCCGGTCTGCGCTAATGGGGGAAGCGGCCTTCTGACTGATGCCGCCTGAGAAGTGACCCAGCAGTGACTTCGGAGAGAAGGCCCCGCCTGAACGATGCCCTAAAACTGCTCTCAGGACACTTAATCAAGTGGGTTTCCCTTTTGTCTCCTGTGCACAAATGTCCAAGTGACAGCTCAGGACAGGGACAAGCCCTCCAGCCTTCAGTCCTGGTGCAGCACTGATGGCCCAGGATGGGGACATTAACCTATCGGTCACTCAGTGACCCCCAGGAGGGCACCACCGCTGCCACCCGGCTCAATGGCTTGTTTCTCATCACACTCCCCCAAGTCCTGAACCCCAGATACTGGTCACTCAAAGCCCACACACTGGTCTCTCTACCCAAAAGCCCCACGTGGAGACTCAGCGACCCCCCCAACTCCATACACCCCTGCCCATGCTCAGGCTCAGGGCTGTTCTCACTGCCCCAGGGGTAGGAATCCTAGGTCTCAGCCTTCATCTGTAAAATGGGGATGCCAACGACCACGGGGAGGAACCCAGGACCTTACAGGTCCACCCAAAGCCCCGCCCATACCAGAAGGGAGGAGTCAGCCTGTAAGAAAACGCCGGTTCTGCTTCCAGCCCTTACTAGCTTTACACTCTGAGCTCCAACCTGGAGGGGCTGGCTCACTCTTGGAGGCAGGAGGGACAGAAGGACCATGGGCTAGGGGGCTGGTTTTCTCCATGCCCTAGCTCCTTCCTCAGGGATCCTAAACAGGCTCCAGGGCCTGGAGGCAGCTCAGTCCTCAGCTGTTTACAACTGACCCCTCAGCTGTTTACAACCTTCCCCAGCAGCAAGATTTGTTTCAGCTCTTCACTTTGGGCAGGAACAGGTGTTGGGGGGAAAAGACCCCAAAACAAACTTTAGAAGCAGCCAGTCGCAACTCCTACGCTCTGGCCAGAGGCCATACACTGCCCTGGTTCCCAGCTGCCATGTCCCTGTGACATGGCCAGACCAGGATGGAAACCCACATGGGGACGTGGGTCCCAAAGGGCCTCCTGGGCCTGTGAGCACGGAAGATCCTCAAGCCCGGCTCCCAGTATTCCCATCACGAGTCCTACCCCAGAATCCTAATCGGACCCCAAACCATGTGACACATAGGGGTTGGGGGTGCAGGAGGAGGACCCAGGGCTTTTTATAAGGGGGCAATTTGAAACCAGCTCAGGGAAATAGCTGGTGCATCCAGCCTTTTGAGCTTGACCTCCCGGACTCCCGGGAGACAGGGACTTTCTGGGCCCACAAGCCCCCAGGTCAGGAATGCCATCAGCATAACCCACCAAGCTGCAAATGCAAAATGTGTTAATAGGTGGGGGGTGGGGGCGGGGCTGCAGAGACCAGAATAAGAATGGTCCCAACAGAAAGTGAATGGCCCATTTCCCGGTGGCATCCCAAAGCCGGCCCACAGGGAAGCCAGCCTTCACAGGCCTAGTTCCCGCAAGCTAAAAAACAAAACAGAACAAAACAAAACAAAATGAAAAACCTTGAACCCTCTCAGGGAAGCAGTCTCTTCACTAGCACAAATCCACCAGGGTCCAGCAAAGTGCCGGCAGTGTGTTCTTCAGCCAGCCAGAGCCAAATCCTGCTCCCCAGGGTTACACATCAAGGAACCAGTCCCAAATCCCCCCTGGCCCAACTCTGATCTTCAAGTGAAATTCTACCCCCTTCCTGATAAGGATCAGCCAAAGGATTTCCTGGGTCACGAAACTACAGAAACCATCGGCCTTGCTAGAAAATGGTCTTGGCATGAAATGAAAATAGTTCAGGCCTCTCCACCACCATAATTAGGTACAAATTTCCAAATGACTAGACCATGTGATTTTACTTAATTCCCCCACGGCCCCCCTCTTTCAGGGTAGTCTGCCGTGAGAGAGAGAAACCTTCACTGAATGTTCCACCGACCACCTTCAGTCACCGGCTCTGACGAGTCCATCTTGGGCCTCTTTTTACAGGACACGAACAGATGTTCTCGGATAGAGTAGTTCTGGAGCTGACCCTCGCAGGCGCCTCATTCCAACCATTTACGAATATTGAGCGGGAGACCACAGAGATGTGGGCCAGAATCCTGGTCCTGGAGGAAAGGGCTCCCTCGGGTCCACCCAGCAGTGCAACCACCACCAGCAGCAACAACAACCTGGGTCCCAGGGGACCTTCGCCCAGTCCATCCCAACTCCAAAGCCGACCCTAAACATCTTCAAAATTCCCTGTTTACAAATAATCTAGAGTGGCTAGGCTCCGGGGCCTGGGGGTGAGCCCCAAAATAGTTCCCAAACCCCAAACGGTTCCAAGAGGCGACTTTCTATTGGCCTGTGAAAAGAGGAAGGCACGGGTCTCCAAAAACCAAAGGCCCCGCTGCCGCCGCAGGAGCGGGGCACCAGTTCACGCGATGACACAGCGCCCCGGGCAGGGGGCAGCTCCTCCGGCGCGCGCCTGCCCAGGGGGCGCACGGCCAGGGCTCTGCGCCCAGGCCCAGGCCCGCTCCGCTGCTCCTCCCGGCCCGAGGACAGGCCCGGAGCCCGCACACCTGGCCCGGGCGCCGGCGCCCCCTATGCGGCTGAACTTTCAGTGACACACGCGGCATTTTCCTTAAATGCAAAAACAATCCCCGGGCAAGGGAGCAAGTTGCGGCCGCCGCCGGGAGAGAAAGTGGGGATTGGAAGAGAAACTCCTGACTCATCCGCCTGGGCTTTTATGGCCCGGGATTGGATTCTGACCTTTCGGTGCGTTCCTGCGCGGCGCCCGCCCGGCCCGAGCGCGGGAGTCCGCGCGGGGCGCATACCCCGCACACCCGCCCCGCGCGCCTAGGGAAGGGACGCGATTTACCTACGGAGTCTATCTCCAGAAGTCGCTGGAGGTCCCGGATGCTGTGGATCTGACTGTGTGCCAGCCTCTCAATCACCTCGCGGGGAATCTCGGCTTCCTGCAAGCAGAGACACACGGTCAGCACCCGCGGCCCGGCCAGCTCGTGCGCTGCGCCCCCCAGCCCCCGCGCTCGCAGGCTGCCGCACCCCTGCCCGGGGCCCTGGAGTCTGAGGCCAGGGGTGGGGCTGGGTGAGACCCCAAATTCTCCGCTCCCACCCAGGTCCGCCTTTGCAGACAGAAAACCCTCCCACCTTTAAATTTTCAAACAAAAGCCCAGTACTGCGGACCCTCTGCCCCGGGTGTCAGTTACAGGAGGTCTGGGGGCCTCTGGGAGCCCAAGGAGTTTCTGATTTAATAGTGAAATCGACATCCAGAAAGATCAAGTTGAAATGCGTCACGGATCGGCGACGAAAGTCACGGCAGCCTTAACACTTTAATCCAGCCAGCGGCTTAAATTTCACACCCCGGAATCCCGGGCCGAACATGCGGGGTCGAGGGTCTCCGTCGCAAAAACACGCGCGCGCGCACTCACTCGTTCACACGCGCGCCCCACCCGCTCCGGCCCGGCCGCGGCCCTAGCGCCGCCCAAGACGCCCCAAATCCAGCTGGCGGCTGGGAGAGACTGCATGGCAATGGGAGGGTTAAATCTCCACCTCTCACAGCTCGCGGTCCCTGCCCAGACCACCCCCGCCTCGTGGGCTCCCCCTCACCTCCTGCTCCCTCCAGATTTTTAAAGGGAGTCGGGGTCGCTGCTGGGGGGGGCGGGTAGGGGTCTCAAACACTAAGTTCCCACGACTGGGGCTGCAGAAAGTCATTCATTACAGCAGAGCTCCCGGGGATTCGGGATTCGACATTGGGGGGGGGGGGACGCCAGCGGTGGGAGGGCGCGGGCGCCTGGCCCAGCCCGGCTAGCCTCACTCAGCCACCTGTAAGCAGGCCCCGGGGTGGCGGGACTGCGCCGGCCCAGCCAACCCGGCTAGGCTTAGGGATAGGAACGGTGGGAGGGGGCTGCGGGTGCTGCGACCCCTTACTGCCCACCCTGCCTGCCGGGGGCTGCCGCCGCAGCCGCCCGTTTACCCGCCGCTGGTTCCGCCAGGTCATACACACCCCCTTCCGCGCTCCCCGCACCCCGATACCGCATTGTCCGCCGCCCCCTGGACTCCCCTCGCGGAGAGGAGCCCGCGCCCCCCGAAGTTTCTCCCCACTCGTCCACCCCGCGCCACTCCGTCCCTCCACGGCAGAGCGACGCAACACGCTGGAAACTCACCAGACACACTTCGGCATGGCAGAAAATAAAACCCAGTTGGGAAAATCAAAAAAATCGACCACCCTAGCAGAAATCAAAATGCGCTCCGCAGAGCCCCGGAGCCCGAGGCGCCCCAGCCCGCGGGCGGCTGCAGGAGGCGTGCGCCGGGGGAGTCGGAGAGGGGACGGGGCGCGGGGGTGGCACCCACCTCGGCCAGGGCATGGGCGAGGTATCCGCAGCCGAAGAGCAGCAGGCAAGCCCAGGTCCTCATCGCGTCCCGAGGCGCTGGCGGCTCGGCGGGGAGGCGAGGCCGCGGGGCGGGCGCTCCAGCCGGGCTCCTGTGGCGGCGAAATTCAGTACCATCCCTCAGGGAGCGCGGCCCGGAGGAGGGTGGCGCGGAGAGCAGGGAGCCGGCGGAGCGCGCCCGGCGCGAGCAGCGAGTGCGGAGAGGCAGGCAGCGCCAGCGAGGAGGAGGAGCAGGGAGTGCGCGCTCGCCGCGCCCGCCGCGCCGGGAGCCTCCTGGGCCGCCGGGTAGGGGGTGGGGACGGAAGGGGCGGAGGGCGGGGGCTGGGCCTCTTCCTTGGTGCGTTCCCGGTGCTGGCCGCCGCCGCGCTCGCTCCCCGGCGCTGGCTTTAGGAGCGACCCGGCCGGTAATTCTGCATATTTGCGGGCATCAGCCCCGAGAGGGACCCCGGAGCGAGGCTGGAGCCGCCGCCGCCGCACCACCCATCACCTGTCTGGACGCCCGGCCGGGCCCCGGCCGCAGGCTCGCGCTCTCCCTGCGGGCTGCGGGCGGCCCTGCGCGCCCACCGCCGGCCCGGCGCTCGCCTCCGGCTTCCTGCTGCAGCCGCCGCCCGGCAGGGCACGGCGCGGCCCAGCACGGCGCGGCCCGAAGGCCTGCGTGCGCCCCTCCGCGGTGTGCCCTCGGCTCTGACTCCGCGCTCCGCCCTCCGCCGGCCCGAGCCGGGCAGCGGCCGTGGCCGCGCCGCCCGGCAGCCGCCCGCCGGGGCCTCGCCGCGATGGCCTAAGGGCGGGCGCAGGGCCGAGCTGAAGCCGCCACCGCCGCCGCCGCCGCCGCTGCTGGGGAGAGGAGGAGGACGAGGAGGAGGCGCCGGCAGGCCCGGCTTGCCGGAGTTGTGCGGGCTCCGCAGGGCGCGCGTGTGGAGCCGGCCGGCTGCGGGGAGGGGGTTATAGCGCCGCCGCCGCCGCGCCCCTCCCCCGCCCCCCTCCCCCTCCCCTCCCCCGGATTCCGGGACCCAGACCCGCACCTCGGAAGCGCGCGGGGGCCGCACGGGCCGGGCAGGGCCCGGCCGCCGCCGCCGCCGCCGCAGTGAGCACACGCCGGCGCTCACGCAGGCAGTAAAATCCATCAAAGCCCCGCGCCCGGCTCCGAGCACAGCCGCCGGGCTCCGCTCGCCCGGCAGGGCTCCGCGCGCGCCCCTCCCTCGAGCTTGCCCACCCTCCAGTGCCAGCTGCAATCCTGCGGCACCGGACGGGGAGGGGAGGAGGCCGCCACAGAAGAGCCGCCGTCGTCGGCTCTCCTCCCTCGGCCCCAGCGGCGGCGGAGGGCAGCGCCCAGAGCTGCTACGCCGAAAAGGGCAAAAGCGAGCCGGCCCCCGCCTCCGGCCCCCCGCCCCGACGCTCGGGCCTCTTTCCACCCGCTAGGATCGAGGGCCCCTGCCTCCCCGTCTCCATAAAAGGAGGGGGAGTGAGTCTCTGGTGAGAGGTGGGGCGGATTTAGGGGTGCGTCTGGGGCACTCACCTGGCGGCTGCCACGCGCCCCCGCCCAGAATCCGATGCCTGGGGCGCCTGAATGTGGAACCTCCACCCGCATTCCGAGATGGGAGAGCGCCTAGGTCGGAGGAGGGGGTTGCAGCGTGCCTAGTCCCCACCCTGGGACCCCGCGTCCCCACTCCCTCGTGGAAGGCTGGGCTGAGGCCTGAGCCAGGAACTCGAGGGGACGGAAGGGAAGGAGGAGAAAGGAACCGCTCTGGGAGGAACCCCCGGGAGTCTGAGCCTCCCACGCCGGGATAGGCTGGGGTACAGAGCGCCACCTCCGGCTGAGGCTCGGCACAGAGCGCGATGCCAGGGGACCGGCATGCGGGAGGCCCTGGCCCATGCGGGCTGGACCACTCCCCTGCCACGAAAGGGCAGGTGTGCCGAGGTGGGCAGCTTCCTCCCGCCAACACCAGGTGGGATCGGCCCCCCGCTGGTCCCTCGAGGGGGCAGCCGAGCCTGGAACTAGGGCTAGGAGGGAAGGCGGGCCTCGCCACCCCAACGCTAGACGGCAAGGCCCCTGAAGGCTAGGAGACTCCCTGGTGGGTGGGTGGGTGGCCTCCTGGAATGCCGCCAGCCCCAGGCCTCCGCCCCCATCTGCCCCATCCTGTGGATTAGGCCCTCCCCGACTCGCCGCGCTCCCGCCAGACAAAGGCAGTAAACGCGAAGCCTGCGGGCGGTCTTTCATCCTCAGCTCGGCGGGCTCCATTTCAAAGGCCAAGTCGGGAAGGCGCTTCGGGGGGCGCTCGCCTTCCCCCAAATACCTTGGGATGGGGGTGAGGGGAGTGGAGGCAGGACCTCTCCTGCCCTTCCCAGAGGGCCCAGGCCTACCGGCGCCCTTCCAGTGCCTCCACACACCTGCAGTCTCCCCATGCCCCTGCCTTCCCAGACGGCAGCCCCTCGCTGTGAACCACCGACCAGGCCTGCTCTCCAGGTGGTCAGGATGGAGGAGGACCCAGGTAGAACCAGGGTAAACTTGGAAACGTTCGGAAGCACATGAGGGTCAGTCCTTGTCCATCCGGGTGGAACCTTCGATGCCTCACAGGGAGACCAGGGGCAGGCTTGGGGAAGGCAGCTGAACTCGCACCCCCCAGGCCTCAGGCTGGACCAGTCCGAGCCATCGCCTACAAGCTGACTGCATCACCCAGACTGAGCCCCGGATTCCTCTCCTGCAGAGGGGCCTGAGGACACTCCCTTGGGGTTAAAGGACTGGGTTCTACAGTGGGTTTAGGAATGAAGGAGAAACTTTGCACATCTGCTTGGGCTTAGATGGGTGCCTCCCTCCTCTCCCTTCCTGGCTGCACTTCAGGGGTGCCCAGCTGGAGTTTGCGCCCAGCATGGCAGTTGGGGGGCGCTTTCGACAGGAGTTTCAGGCCAGCTCAAGGGCGGAAGGCAAGGGTGAACCCAGGGTGCATCCCCACCCCCCGGACTGGAGGGGAGCGGTGCCCCAGTCCCTCTAATCGCCGGCGGCTATTAAAAATAAAACCTCAACGAGTCGTCATAGCGACCACACAACAGCCGCTGAGGGAGGGCGGCAAAAACCGTGCCACAGGCGCCTCTGGGGGAGAATGGGGCCGACGGGGTCCAGCTGGGGCGGGGCAAGGACCCCCGCCCTGCCCTCGCCCTCCCCCCCCCCCGGAGAAACTGGCAGAAATAGGTCCAGGAGCCCGGTTTCCAAGAATTCGACGTAGAGGTAGAACTGACTTGACCAAGAGGTCAACAACCTGGATGAGAACCCACGCGAGGGCTCCCTCCTCCCCGACCTTGTTGCTCGTGACGCCCCACCCACTCAGAGCCCAAGCGGCTCCCTTTCAGCCGGCGGGAAGGGGGGATTGGGTGAGGAGGTGGGCTTCGGAGGCTCACCCCTCAGAGGGAGCCGTAAGTCCGGAGGTCCGGGTTGCACCTGCCCGGCGCGCCGGGTCCGCGCTCCTTGCAGAGCAGGCGTGGTCACGGGCTTCTTTCTGCCCAGGATCGAGTTTCCCTCTCAGCCGCTATTAGGCGGTTCACACGGTTCACTGCAAATATTTGATAATGAGGCTAAATATACATCGGAATCGGAGGAGGCGTGGGCGGCCGTGCCGAGCGTGGGCGTGGCGTTCCCGGCTGTAGGGCATCCCCACCCTGGCCCTGCTGAGGCACGGACCGGACCCCGGACGGGCACCCAGCAGTGTGCGGGAGGGAGACCCGCCCCTCGAGCCCCCACCCCTCACCCGGGCCATCCGACCCCAGCCCCGGGCACCGACCCCAGAGGCCAGCCAGAGGGCCCCTGACGGTAAGAGAGGGCGCCGCAGGGATCTCCAGGATGGGAAAGTGCTGGCGGGAGGGGAAGGTGCACCTGGCCGCCTGGATGTCCGGTCGCCCCCAGAGCCGGTGCTTCCGGGCTATCTCGGGCCTCTCCGGCTCGCCCCGACGTGCCTGCAGGCCCATAATTAGAGTGAGTCAGGTGCTCTAAATAGGTGGAGAGAGGGGGTGCCATGCAGCTGGGGTGACTGGTTGGGCGACGGCCACTTGCTGGCTGCCTCCCCATACTGCCATGACCCCACGGTGAGGGAGGAGTGGAAAGGGCCTTGGCCATTCTTCAGAGCAAAGTAAGGGGCCAGAGGGGCACCTGCCTTGTGACTCTGCATGTCACCCTAACCCCACCTCACTTCGTCCCTCTCTGCCTGTCTGCCAGTGCCTGTCTGGGGCCTGGCACCCACTACCATGCTGTTATTGCTAGGATTGTTGTTACTTCCCGGTGGGAGTCGTAACTGACATCCACTGAGCACCAGGGTCCCTGTGTGATTTCATTTCAGACACAGAGGGGTGCAGATCTCTGCCACGTCTCCCCATTTTACAGATGGGAGCGCTGAGAGGCTGGAAGCCAGGCCATTTGCGCACAGGGCCAGAGTCAAGGAGTGGCTCCGCCCCGGGGCAGGCAGCTATGAGGGCATGGGCTCCTCTGCACAAGCAGAAGTGCTCAGGTGGCATTTGTCCTACGGTTCACAGACAAGGGAGTGGCGGCTGCTGTGGCCACCAGCAGTCTAGGCACCGAGACTGGAGCCCACGTCCACTTGGTGCCCAGTTTGAACGTGCACAGCCACCGGGTGAGGCATACCCAAGTCCCAGCTGCCCGCTGCCCCTTGTTCTCGGCCTTGGTGATGTGTCTGCCCTCACACTCCCTTGTCTCAGCTTTCTAATGTGGGAAAGGGGGCCAGGAGCCCTTACCAGGGTCAGGCCTGAGCCTCCCTCCCACCTAGGAAAAGCGGCCTGCGCGCACACACACAAAGGCGCACGCTCCCGCACATGCACGCGCAGCCGCCAGGCGGTGGTGCCCCAGCTAGCGTGCACAGCAGGGCCAGTCAGGCGTCCAAGCCCAGGCCTCTGCCAGGAGCCAGACCAGAATCAGAATAATTTGTAATGACGAAACACATTTCCCTTTATCTCTGGGCAAGGCTTCCTTGGTTCAGGGCAGCTAATCCAGGAGCTGCCTCCGCCAAGTGGGGCTGGCTCCTGGAAGATCCAGAGGGCTGTGCAGGCGTGAATCAGGTTGTTGCCTCAGGCTGCCCCAGGCCGTTCCAGCACAGGCTCCCCAGAAAGGGGGATGAACCTGCCAGCAGGCCGGAGGGCATTCCCAATGTTGTTTTTCACTCCCTATTAAATGCTTTTATTTCCTTTTTTAAACTCACAAACAGACATGGAATTTAAAATAGCCATGGGCCCACAATCATCTTGTGAGGATTTTGTGCATGAAGACCTAGTCAAGGGACACTAGGCAGCTTGCAGGCGAGGCCTGGCTATCTGGCACAGCAGCCACCAGCCACCTGAGGCCACCGCGTGTGTGCAGTGTGGCCCTTTCGCCCGGTGATGACCATACACATACAGCCTACGTGGCTGAGACGGCTTCGTGTAAAGGCAGAGGGTGTGAAGTTTCTCTTGACTAATTTTTATATTAATTACATGTTGGAATGATAGCATCTTTGATGTATTGGTTACATAAATTACATTATACAATTATTTTCACCTGTTTTCCTTTGACACGGCTGCTACGGAGCATTTGAAACGTCCAAAAATGATGATGTAGTTCATGCCCACAGTGCAGAGCCAACCAGGTGAGTGCGATGGGAGCCAGCTGAGATATGGAAACACAGAGACCCCAAGACCAGCCGAGCCAGGGGTCAGTTATACCCCCATCGGCCTCACCAGCTGTGTGACCTTGAGCAAACTGTTTGGCATCTTGGAGCCTCAGTTTCCTCCTCTGGGTAGCGGCCAACATAGAGCATTGCTTTAGGGAAAACTCAGTCACACATTCAACAAATACTCCTGTGCCAGGCAGTCAGTGGAGCACTAGAGACAATGAGCTAAAATGAAGCCCTCCTGGAACTCTGAGTCTCTCAATAAGCAAGTGACAAATTCGCATGTACTGTTTCAGGGGTGTTCGGTAAGGAAGGCCAATTTGAGGGCTAGCCAACTAACCATTTAGAAAGTCTGGATCCAGGGGCGCCTGGGTGGCTTAGTCGGTTAAGCGTCCGACTTTCACTTGGGTCATGATCTCGCGGTTCGTGGGTTCAAGCCCCGCGTCAGGCTCTGTGCTGACTGCCAGCTTAGAGCCTGGAGCCTGTTTCAGCCTGTGACTCCCTCTCTCTCTGACCCTCCCCTGCTCATGCTGTCTCTCTTTCTCTCCTAGAAATAAATAAAAAAAACATTAAAAAAAAAAAGAAAAAGAAAGTCTGGATCCAGAATTCTAGGCAGAGACAACAATAGCATGTGCAAAGGCACTGGGGCAGGAACTGGCTTGCCTGTTCAAGGAACAACAAGGAGCAGGGGGTGGTGGGAGAAGGTGAGCTGGAGGAGGTAGGCAGTGGGGCAAGTCACAAAGACCGTGAGACCAAAGTAAGGCATCTGGACTTTATTCTAGGGGCATGGGGGCATTGAAGAGCTTGGGCAGGGAACACAAAATGTGGCAGCATAGATGGGAAGTTTAGCTGCCAGTCTCCCAGGCCAAAGCAGCAATCCCCTGTCCCCGTCCCTTGCCTCCTAGGGTCTTCAGGACTTGTGGCCAAGTTCCTGTGTTGTGGGTGTGAATTCCAAGGAGGTGGGCCTGGTCGTCTAGTTTGAATCCAGAGCTCACCTCTTTCCCCAGGTGTTGCCCACAGGTCCTGTCCCTCTCAGGTCCATGACTGTGGATGGGGTGGGAGAGGCCTGCAGTAGCCCTTGGGCATCAGGCAGAGACAGGATTCACCCCCTGCCCAGGCAGAGGTCAGAGCTGGGGGCTGGACCCTGTGCACCTGGGGACAGCTGGGGATACAATAGGGACCTGCGGGGACGGCCTGCCAGGCTCCCTGAGAGAGGACAGTGAGGTCACGCCCTCCAGACACGTGGTTCCACCAGACGGAAAGGCGTCCTGATGTCAGAAGGGCCTGCGCCTCCCTGGATGGGAGCACAAATCAGACCAGAGCTGTGGGGCCAGCTCAGGGGGCCTCACTCACCGGGGAGAGAAGGGGTTCCCAACTGGCCTGTAGAGGCAGGGCCAAGGGGCTAAAGGTGCATGCGGGAAGCGCAGAGACTTCTAGAAGGAAGAAGACTGTGGATGTGTGAGTATGAGGAAAGGTGACCGCGTCACAGAGCTACAATAATCAGAACAGGGCAACTCTCGTGTGACAAATGGATTGGAACCACGGAGGCCAGAAAAGCCTCATTGCAGAGGAAAAGCTGTGACAGACACCAGCCTGTTTATTCAGTGAGTCTAGAAGGTGATCTGGGTAAACCACACTCGGCCCCCAACGCTAGGGCCCTTCCAGGGGGATCAAGCAATGGTTAACTGAATGTTCTGGAACACACGTGGAGCACGTGCGGCCTGGTGTCGGAGAAGTTTGCACCACCACCTGCCACGCTCTTGCCAATGGGGGCCGTCGTGGTCAGTCTCGCGGGAGCAAGCAGACCCCTCCGGGCGGGGGGCGCCCCACAGAACCCTGCTCAGTGGCGGCATCTCGGGAAGGACCGGAGGGAGGCAGGCCACTCAGGGGACGGCAGACGTCTGGACGGCTCCACCAAATCCTGGATACTCGGGGATGCCACCAGGGCCAGGAGAGAGGGACAGTCACTGTGACGGCGCTACAAGGGCATGGGGCTCCCAGACCCTCTGCCGGTACCAGGGGGCCTGGCATGAAATGCCACGGCATCTGCGGCTTGTTTCCAGCAGTCGGGGGCCGGGGTGTGATGTGGCGAGGGACAGCGTCATGGGTGGTGGTCACATGGAGCAAGCAGAGCTGGGGTCGCGGGAGGCGGTGGAACCAAGGTTCACTGGATGTTCTACAACTGTTCTGTGAGGCCGACAATTTTCCAAACACAAAATTGTGAGAGAATGCCAGTTCCCATGTTGTAATTTTCCCATAGTTGGTCAAAGTTCTAGAAGACGGAGAACTCTCAGAGCTCTGGAAGACACCAGAGATCAGAGATCAGAGCTGAGAAGCAGCGTCACCTCTCACAGAGTTTAAACAGATGTCATAGAAATTTAAAACAGTAAAAACCTAAACACCTGAACACAACTGTTGTGTGTTACAATTGTTCCTGGCATCTGTGTACTTCCTATCCACATAGAAAAAGTGTATGGTGGTCAAAGCCGTCCATCTTGCTGGGTCTCCTTTGCGGGTCCCTCCTTAGAAAAGCAGACTGACACACACAGGAGAAGCACAGGGGACACTCGGCCATGCAGCTGGTGGACAGGATGGTGGACGGGCAGTGGAAAGGATGGTGGGTGGGCAGTGGACAGGCCAGTGGACAGGATTGTGGACAGGCAGCGGACAGTGCAAGCAGCCCAAGTGGACGGCACCGGCAGGAGTTGGGGAGGGACTGCAGAGACGCTGACAAAAACTTGGCACCCGGAGCCATGGCCGTGACCTGACCCTGCAGGCCCACGTCTGGGCACCTGGCCTAAGGAAATAGCCCGACCGCAGAGCAGCCGCGTGCACGGGGGGCTCCAGGGAGCACGACTGGTCCCACAAACACTGGAAACAACCTAAAATCCCAGGTGTGAGCCAGCTTTGTTTTCCTGACCCGCCAGTTGGAAACTGTCCATTCCCGGGACGGCAGCGAAGACTGTTCCCACAGTGGGAGCAACGGGGATGGAACGCTGTCCATGGCAGGGTCAGACGTCCACTCACAGTCTGGCTTCCTTCCGTCAACGCCACGTGCTGTGCACTGTGGGCATCACTGGTGTGAGAAGACACCCAGGCTCTGAAGTGGGCTGTGCTGCTCCCCTGGCCCCCATCCACACTGCAGGGGACAGCGGGGCTTTTACTTCAGGGACACTGACCGGCGGCGGGGTGGGGACAGAACACTCCAAAGGGCCAGGTGCATGCGCCCAGTGCACAGCCCTCCTTGAGTGGCCCTCAGCCCTCCAGGTGCCCCCCACCCTACCTGCCCCAGGTCGGCCTGGGAGGGGCCGCTCTGTCCTGGCCTGGTGGCCCCTGACCCTGCCAGATGGCGGCCCTCGGGAGGGAGCACCAGAGCTCAGGGCTCACACCTGTGCTCTGAGTGACCCCAGCAGTGTCCTTCCTCCCTGGGGACGAGGGCTGTGGGCCCAGCAGAGGGAGAGCTTGACACCCCTCCCTGTCTGACTGCCGGAGAAGCTATTTTCATCTGTGGCTGTTTTTCTCGACAGGAGAGAGCAAAGTACGTCAGATAATCTTATCCTTGTCCTGCCGTGACCCTCGGGAGACTTGGGGTGGGGGGAAGCCCGGCAGCCTCGGCGACCCGTGCTTCCCTCCGGTGGGACACAGGGGAGCAGCGTGTAGGTCCCCCAGCTTCCTGAGCACCTACTATGCTCATGCCAGCTCTGCCTCCTGTCAGAGGGACGGGAAAGAGGCCAGGCCGGAGGCCCGGGGAGGCCAGCCGGGATCTGAGGCTGGCCTCACTGCCAGCTGGCCACGCAACCTGCTGCACGTGGCTTCACTTCTCTGAGCGCCCCGTGGTCCAGGGGACGAAAGCTGTGATGCCTGGGAAGTGCTGGGCGCACAGCCGTGTGCAGCCCAAACACTGCCCTGGTTTCACTGCCGGTGCAGAGAGGCTGCGTGCCGTGATGTATGCACAGACCCTGTGCCCTACACACAGTAGGCGCTCACTACAGACTGTGTCTGCCTGCAGCTAGAGCCACCGCCCCTGGGCTGCAGGAGCTCTGGCGCAGGAGCCACTCGCAACAAGGCCCCCTCTCAACAGAGGCCACCCCTGCGGGTGAGGGGACCCTCCACGCCCCACACCTCCAGCTCCAGTTTACCTGGGACAGTACCGAACTCGGCCCCTTAAGCCTTCGTTTCTGGCTAAGATGACCGTGTGCCCCGTGAATGTGAAATAAAGCCCCCCAGACCTTACATCCCCAGTGCTGGTATAGACTAGGGTTATTTCTGGACCCACTGAAGGGGACATTCTGGAAATGTTTTATCAGAGACAACCTCTCCAAGATGCCCTAAGACGCATTCCTTCCACGACAGACATTTACAACATACCTGCTATGCATGCCATGTGAGGAGCGCCCTGCCTGCCCTCACAGAGCTCACCTCCCAGAAGGTAGAGACAGACAACACAGAGCAAGGGGTCAGCAGCCCGGCGGTGGTCCTCAGCCAGTCGCTTTCAGCTTCAGGGGAGGGAACTCAACCCAACTGGGCTTACCCACAGGGGCGTCTATGAGAAGCAGAGGTCAGGCTTCAGGAGTGGTCTGATCAAGGATTTAGCTCTGCGTTAGTGGTCCTCTCCCCCTCGATGTCTTCCTTCAGCTGATCCCTCACGGTGACAAGATGACTGCCAGAAAGGGCTGGGCTTCTTCATTCATACCGAGCAAGGAAGAGCGAGAACATCGTACCGCTGATATCACTCAAGACAGAAGGATCTCCTCAGACCACTCTCCTTGCCCAGAAATGGAGAGACGCCATTCCTGCATCCCGTTCCCCACTTCCATCGCCAAGGTCTCGAACCCAGAGCTCCCTCCCAAGCTCCAGACTCCACTCAGCGCCTCTACCTGGGTGTCCAACAGATAAGCCAAACTGAACACGACCAAGACAGACCCCTGGCCCTACTGCATGCTCTGTCCCTGGGGACACCGCCCTGGCTGTTCAGACCACAGCCTGGGAGCCAACCCTGAGGCCCTCTGCCTGTCGGTCCGCGTGTCAGGAAATAGTGACTCAGTCCTCAAAACCTCTCTGAAACCTGACCAGTGCACTCCATGTCCTCTCCCAGCCCCAGCCCCCACCTTCCTACAGGAAAACAGTCCCACCGTCCCAGGCACAACCCCCCCAATTCATCTCGACTCTCCTGCTGGGGCGACCCCTCAGATGGGGCAGCCTGTCCTCTGCTCCAGCCTTGCCCTGAGAGCTCCAGGGAAATCACACGTACAGCTGGGCCCCTGTGCAAACGCAGTCCACGGCCCGTTTCCCAGCTGCTGCCGCCGCTGGACCCACTCGCCAAGCCTCGGGCCCTCCCCTGAGGCACAGAGCCTTGTAACCTGACAGGTTACAAATGATCCTCTCCTCCCGAGTGGGCTCCCACTGGCAAAGCTGGTGTGTGGGTGGGGAGCAGCCACCAGGGTCTCGCCCAGGCCAGGGTCACAGTGCCCACCTAGCACTCTCCCACGAGACCCTGCAGTGTGCCCTTTCCAAGCCGGGCCCAGAGGCCCCCAGGTGGCCCTGAGGGTCTGTCAAGAACTATCAAGGACTCTGCAGTGTCTGGGTGACAGCAGCTCAGCCCCTGGAAAACCCAAGTCCAAATCTGCTCAGCCTCTTTCTAGCATGTTCTGTGGGTAAGTCGTGAAGCCACTCTGGGCCTCAGCTTCTCAGGAATAATCATAAGTCCCTCCCAGACCAGGAGGCTGAAAGCACCACAAGGATCACGTCCCCCACTATTTCCGGAGGCCAGGCCCCCGTGGCTGGCTGAGCCAGCTGCACGGCTCCAGGCACTGGGGTCCCCGCTTGCACAGCCTGTGTCCTCACCACCCAGTGCCCGGCTTCCCCAGACGGGGTGACCTCCACAGGATCCTCCTGGTGACTCAGACTGGCCACCCCCAGGTGGGTGGAGGGGACCCGAGGGCACGAAGCCCAGAAGGGAGGGTGCCCTGGACTTGGGGGTGGTTTCCAGGGCTAAGTGAGCTGCCGGCATGTGGGAGGTGTGGCACTGCACACCCCTTGCCTCCCAGAAGTTTGGGGGCCTCTGAACCAACTTAGCCTCCCAACAATCGGCCCCTGAGTCTCCCAGACTCAGCAGGAAGTGGGCAGGCTGGGGCCTTGTTTAGCAAAGGGGGTGCACCCCTTCTGCTGGCAGCTGTGCCTGGGGGCACGGCTTAGCACTTTCCTGAAAGGTCCCCTAAAACACCTGCCCACTCAGCTCCCAGGATCCCCCTAGCCTGCCTGGACCCTGCCCACGTCGGACAGGAGGCTGAATAAAGCCAGGCTCCCCAAGGGCACCCCTGGGTCCAAGGAGCAGAAAAGGAATCTGAGAAGGCTTCAAGGAGGAGGCACCTGAGCAGAGCCTGGAGGCCAGGAATTTTCCTTCCAGCTGGGCCCCACCCATCTTATCTCCTTCTGGAGGAGCGGGTCCCAGGGACCTTCCAGGAGGGCAGCTCGGCCCACCCCCTCCCGGCCTGGCTGCAGCGCTGAGTCATCAGTCTGGAATGCACTTTCAATTCCTCCAGCACCCCTCCCCCTCCTCCGCTGTCCCCATCCTCCCCGTCCTGTCCCTCCAGTGCCAACCCATCCCTTCCTGACCTAGCCGCACCATTCAGGCCACAGCCACGAGGACGGAGGATGGGTCAGGGACTCCCCAGGACTCCCTGCCACCCTAGAGGCCAGGCAGGAAGGAGGAGGCGACTTCCCAGCCAGCGGGTGGGGTTTCCTCGAGGACCTGCCCCCAAAACCTCTGGCCCCATGGGGATGTGCAGGCCCTCAGCACTGGGCTAGGCCAGGCCCCAGTAGAGATGTGGCCAAACCCAGAATGTTCCCATCCCGTCTCCTCTGCACCCCAAGCTTCTCTTCTCCCTTCACAGGGTTCCGGCTCTGGAAGCAGCTGAACAAGGGTCTGGTACTTTCCTGGTGGCCTCCCTGGAGGAGGGGGCACCTGGAGGACGAGATGCTCAGTGTGTCTCTCTGTGCCACCAGTGGTGGGGCCTCGAAGAGGCAGCATCCTGTGGGTTCTTACACCCTCTCAGCTTAGCAGCCCCCTGAGCCTGGGGCTTGGGCCGCACATCCATAGGCTGCCTTGCCTTGCTGTGGCCCCACAGGTGTTGAGAGCAGGATAGAGTCCAGACGAGGCCTTGCGGCCCTGCCCTACCTGCCCGCCTCCCAGGGCAGCCCCTCTCCTCTCCCATGTCCTCACCTGCTAACCCAGGAGCTGTCCTGAGGGTGGCCAGAGCCCAGCAAGGTTAATGGTGTGGAAGGGGGGCTGGGTGGGGCCACCCCCAGGCCCTGCACTCACCCGCCCCCAGGGCCCAGCCACGCCCTCCTCACAGGTGCTCAGACACCTGGGGGGCTGGTGGGCAACTGCACACCTGCGTCTGATTTGTGGTGTGGGCTCCTCCAGGTGGGAGGCAGGCACCCCTTCCAAAGCCACCAAGCCCTGGGGGCTCCCAACGAACCTGGGGGCCTGGCCGCAGTTCCGGCTAGGCGTCCATCCTGGTTTGGAGCTGGGGCGCTGCTCCGTTCTGCAGCGGCCCCAGGGGAGGGGTGCGGGGCTTTCAGCAGGGCTGACCTCAGGGAGGGGGCTGGGTGGGGGCCATGTTCCCACCTGGGAATCTGCCCTCAGGGTATGTTTGCAGAGCCCCTGCAGGACCCTCCCTGACAGCCTCTACTACCATTCCTGTACCTTTCAGGACGCCCCTGCCCCGCACCCCCAGCCCTGGCAAAGCCACAACCTGGCTGAATGTTCTTCACGGAATGCTGGACCTCACTGCCTGGCCGCGTGGTGTCCCGTAGCCCCACCAGCTCGGGGCTCCAGGGAGGTTGTGATCTGTTCATAACGAGACCTGGGTCCTGGCAATGTTTGTGGGATGTGCCAGGCCCCTTGCTCAGCCCACATTCTCCTGACTCAGCCTAGAAGCGGAGGTGCCGGGGAGGTGGCCTCAGGGACAGGCCTCTGCTGTGCCCAGGACCATGCCGGGGCTGTGGGGGCCCAGACGCGGGGGCTGGCCGTGAACCGTGGGGGCACTGCCCGCTGCACCCCATGGCCTCCCCATGTCACCCCTGGTGTCTGCCCTGCGTGGTGACACGGAGTGACTGTGGTGGCCGGCTTACAACCAGCGACAGGCAAAGGTGTCAGGGACAGTCTGGGATCCCAGCTTCTGGGTGAGGGAGGCCTCGCCTGGGTGGGAACAAAGAGGGGGCCACTCAGAGCCTGGGAGTGGCTTGCCGCAGACCAGATGGCATCCCTTCTCCAAGCTCTGTTTCCTCATCTGGACAATGGGTCCCACAGGCTGTGGGGGGGCTCCCTGTGGTGGGGACCTGGGCACTCACTCAGCACACACCGGGCACATGCTCAGTGGCTCTTATGCTGGTGTGGCATGGTGGCTCTGTGCCGATGTGCCATCCACCACGTCCACCAGGGAACCAGCCCCTCCCCCAAGGCAAAGGCATTGTGAGTTGTTGGGTCCCAGTGCCCGGGGAGGCCCGGAGCAGGACAGTGGGGAAAGGGCGCCCACCTGGGAGGTCCCTTGGCCCTAAGCAGGCACTGGCCTGCTGAGCTGATGAATGAATGAATGAGGGAGGGAGCCAGCCAGGCACAAAGGCACCAGCCTCACCTCCTGGTAATGGGGTGGGAGTATGGGGGTGGGGGGTGGGGGGGAGGCTCTGAGGTCTCCCAAGGCCATCCCCCGAGGGGTCCAGAGCCCTGCATCTAGTGTGCTCCCTCCTCGTGGGTGGTGATCACACCCCTCCTGCTCCTCTGCTGCAGTTAGGGCTCCCTAGCCCCCCAGGGACAGGGGGAGGTCTGGAGCCAGGCTGTCTTGTCCAGGTTTCCCATTGTCCAGCCCAGAGCCAAGACCCCTTTCCCCTCCCCAGCACCTCAAGGAGCCTCTGGAGGCCCAGTAGTTCAAACCCCTGGCTCTGGAGCTGCGGCTGCCTGAGGGACAGAGCCTAGGACTGGAGGTTCCCCACACAGGAAGCTTCAACACCCACGGGTAGGCTGCATTCCTTTCCAGAAGCTTCCCGGTCTCCTACAGCTCTCCATCTGGGAGCTGGAAGCTGAGGACCTTCCCTTGGTCCCACGAAGCTCAGGCATCAGCACTGAGAGGGTGAGGCTGGGTGCCTCCAAGCCTTCGGAGGCTTGGACCCCCCACCCAAGCACGCTGGGGGTCCCAACTTGGGCCCCACCCTGAAGCCGGACACTCCCCATTGGTTCTTGTCCTGCCTCAGAGATCTCTGCACTGGCCACCACGTGCTAGGCCTGAGCAGAGTGGGAAGTAGGACAGACAGGGGTCACCAGGATTGGAGGTGGGGTGCAGGGGAAGAGTGGGGGCAAGCCCTGGGGAGGGGCACGGAGCTGGGGCAGGTGAGCATCAGGGCTGCCCAGGTCTGGGGGAGGGAGCACCAGGAGAGGAAGAGGTGCAATGGGAAGGGGTGGCCTGTGCTAGTCTGTCTGCAGGCTCCCTGCGCCCCATCTGGGGCTGCAGTCTAAGGAGGGAGGCGAGGGGCCAGGAGCTGGTAGGAGGCTGGTGACGGATGAGCATGGGCCTGGACTGGAATGTGTGGGGGTGGCAGGGCACAGCCGGTGGGGGAGGGGACAGCCTGGGCTGGGTGAGGCTCCCCTGCTGCCCAGGGCCACAGCTCTCAGTCGGCCCTCAGGCCAGCCTCTTGTCCCCTGGGACCAAGGCTTGTGGTTCCCCAGGGTGTGGCCACAGCCTCAGGCTGGGGAGGGGGGGAGCAGGGGTCACTCCTGCCCCTCCCTCAGGCCCGGGATGGCTGAGCTTGTCCCCTGCCGCCCTCACCCCTGCAGAGGGGCCACTTGCAGAATCGCACGCTGCAGACGGCAGCTGATGTGGACAATTCACACCTGACTTGTCTAAATTCATCAAGTTTTCCTGGCAACCTATTCAGCCCACAGAGAAATGAAATAGAGGTGTTCCTACGAGTCTCCAGGTGTGACCAGGGCTCTGTCCTTTGGAAACACACACAGCTCGCCGAAGTGCATTTGTAAATCAGCCCAAAGCAAAAGACCACGTTTCTGTCTGACCCAGACGGCTTAGAGGAGCCACATGGGTGGCTGGGATGCATGGGACGGGCCCCCTGTAGCTGAGCGCCAGACCCTCCGGGCAGCGGGAGAGCCTGGCGTTGCCGTGATGCATGCGGTATAGACATCTTATGTGACGGGAACCCCACATCTCGGTGTCTCCAGGCCCCTGCTCGCTGCTATCCTGACCCCGTTTCAGGGCAGATCTAATCACAAGAGGTCAGTAGTGTTATGCCTACTTCAGAGACCAAACAGTTGAGGCCCTTAACAGGACAAGTGAAGAAACTGGCCTGGTACCACACAGCTCCTAAGAAATAGGACCAAGACTGGAAGCAAAGTAGACAATATGCCAACGACTGTGGGTTCGCAGGCCAACAGGCGACCCTCATGGCCTAGTGTGTTCACACACCACCCAATTCCTCCAGCCACAGAGGTAAAAGGAACCCTCGGCTGGGGAGGTTGAAAGGGAGGTGTTCTGTGGAATGACACAAGGCTCTCTCCTGGGGGCAGACTGATCCCAAGCTGTAGCAGACCCCACTGCAGCAGTGGGTCCGACCCAGTGACCTACGTGGCTGAGGGAAAGCTCTATGCGTGAACTTGAAAATTCACCATATCCGTTTAAGACCCGCCTTTGTTGAGCAATTCCCATGGAAAGGTTCTGAGGGCCCTGGTGGCCCCCAAGCACGCCGTGGGTCTTAGGTTACCCGGCCCAGATGGAGAGACTAATTGAAGGTTTCCCTGCCCTTGGAGCTTAAGTTAGAACCAGACTAGCTGACCCCCTGAGGAGAGGGGATGCCCTGCCCAACGGAGGTGAGGCCGGGGCACAGAACTGAGTCACCAGCTTCCTAATTTGGTCACATCCCAGGAGGCAAGAGCAGTCCAAGAGGGGAGAGCGAGGTCAGTGTGGTTGGAGGCATCAGGAACATCTTCCTGGAAGGGATTGGGGTGGGGCCGCACCAAGCCCAGACCCCAGGGACCCTGTGTGGATCTGAGGCTCAGGAACCAGAGCCTCCGTGGCCTGCAGCAGCCACAGGAGCCTTTGAACTGCTGGCCCAGGATCCCCAAGTCAGCCCAGATGGACAGGCCACCACTGAGGGCGAGAGCCTCCCAGACGAGGAGTCACCCTCCCCCAGGCACAGCCTGGCAACCCCAGCCCTGGGAGGGAAGTGTCCAACCTCAAAGTGAGTCACCACCCGGCTGATTCAGCTACTGAGCTGGGCGAGGTGAGGCCGGGGCAGACGAGAGGCGCTAGAGGCATGGAGGGCCCCTGCGGGTCCCAACAGGGTGTGCAGAGTGGCCAGGACCTGCCAGCATCTTCTCACTTGTTAGGATATTATCTTGCTGCAGGGCTGCAGGAACTGTCACCCCCATTTCACAGACAGGGAAATTGAGGCTCACAAGACCGTGTTTGGCAGATCTGGATGGGGAACCCACGGCAGCACCTGGGAAAGCCGCTGCGCCTAGACTCACGTGCAGCAAGAGGGGTCCTCCTCAAAAGCCTCAGGCCGGACTACCAGCGAGGATCTTTGTGTGGGGGCTGAGCCACCTCCACTGCCAGGAAGTGTCACAGGGGCTCTGTCACTGTGACGGGTGAATCCCTGAAGGAACCTGCGTGTTTGCTGCAGGGATGGCCTCTAACCCTGCGGCGGGGCCTGGCCAGGCTGCCGCGGGGTATCTGCCCCCTGCCACCGGCCCTCACTGAGCCCACCCAGGTCAGAGAGGGACTCTGGACCACTGTGCTCCCTTCCAGGCATATCTGGGAAGGGGGGGGTTTCCAGGCTACTTTAGGGAAGGGAGGGAAGGCCCAGAGATGTCCAGGGACTTGCCCAAGGCCACACAGGTGGCTCAGAGGGCTTGCCCCTGGGCGTGGGGGAGAAGGGCTGGGCAGGGCGGGGGATGCTGCTTAGGTGTGAGGTGTGAAGTCATGGGGGTCTGCCCCTCACCTGGGCACCTCTTCTGCCCCTGCTCTGCCTGAGGCCCTGGAGGGAAGCCACAGGCCCTTGCGAGCCGACCCTCCCCCGGGCTCTGTCTGTCCTGCTCCCTGGCCAGGCCCTGGGGACCCTCCATCACACACACCACACCCGTGGCTCCAGCTCTCCAGCGGCTTCCGAAGGGACCCAGGCCCCTCTGTGCCCCTCCCCACCCCGCCCCCACCTCCCCCTCCTCTGGCCTTCTCCCTCTGGCCCCCTCCGGCCCCTAAGACGCACAGCCTCTCTTTTTCCCTTTTAATCAAGATCCAGGGCATCTGTGTACCCTTTACCCAGTTTCCTCCTGGGCTCACGTCCTGCAGAGCGCGAGTGTGTCCCTCAAGCAGGGTCCCGGTGTGGGTCCAGCCAATGTGCAGCCACCCCTTCTGCCTGGGTGCCGTTGTGAGCGCTCCCTTCCCACCTCCCACTGAAGCCAGCACCGTTCCTCATTTTGTCATTTCAAGGAGGGTGCACAGCACGTGAGGGCTGCCTCTCTGTTCAGCATGAGTCTGGAGATGCACCGGATCCCTGCTGCTGCTTTAGTACTCAGTCTCTTTCCATGGTGAGTGGAGCCCCATGGCACGGTCCCCCGTGGATGCCCAGGTAGCTGCCCGTGCCGGGGCCCAGAGGGAGCCTGGGCGTGAGGTTTCCCGCAAGCACACACCTGCCTCTCTGCGGTATGACATGTGGTACTTGGTGTTGCATTTGGTTTGTTCATTTTTTAAGGAAACCACCCACTGTCTCCCAGAATGGCGGCACCAGCACCCGCATCCTGGTGGCACTGGCTGTCGTCACCGCCCTTCCCCTTGCCACCCTGATCACTGTGCAGTGTGGTCCCCATGGTCGGCACCCCGCTGGCTGCTTGGTGCACGCACCTGTCACCTGTATGCTCTCCAGGGCAACCCTGCTCACGCCCTAATTGGGTGGTGGTTTATTGTTGAGCATCCAGATTTCTTTCCTTGTGGGACACGTGGTTTGAAAATATTTTGCGTCTGCAGCTTCCCTTTCCCTTTGCTTCACAGAAGCGGCTGCAAGACAAATGCTTTTAATTCTCAGGAATTCCAAGTAATCCAATTTCCCTTTTACGGATTGTGCTTTGGGTATCTGATCTCAGAGCAATTTCCTTGCCTGCTTGAGATCCCAGGACCTTCCCCTGTTTGTATTTCTGGAAGTTTTTGCCTTTTATGTTTACGTGGAAGTCTGTGAGCTGTGTTGAGCTAATTTTTGTAGAAGGTGTAAGACTCAGGTCAAAGTGTTTTGTGGCCTGTGGAAGCCAGAGACGGAATCGCCCAGCACCTCCCTCCTCAGCCAGCAGTTTCTGTGCTTTTATGTATTTATCCCAGTGTTTATCGGGGCCCGGGGTCCACCCAGCCAGGCTGCCCCAGCCACTCCCAGGCCCCTTCCAGAAGCCACCATGGCCCTGTGGTGTCCACATCAGCCCCCAGGGAAGCAGAGAGGACCAGGGCCACGGGGACAGAGGCGGGCAAGGCCCCTGTGGCTGGGAGTCAGTGCGTGGCCCCGTCTGTGTGGCCCCGTCAGTGTGGCCACGACCCCCAGGCCACGAAGGGTGGGCAGTAACCACACTAGCGGGGACCCCTTCCCTGTGGCTGATGCAGTACCGCGCCCTGGCACCGCCCTGGGGGCCGCAAGGGGGCAAGAACAATCGCCCAGCTTGTCTCAGGCACACAAAAGTGCGCTTTCACAAGACCGGGTCTGTGCCTGCCTGGTGCCAGAGAGAACAGGCCCAGGCCCAGCTGGGGAGAGGCCGCAGCCAGCCCAGCGCCCAGCCTCCGAGGAGGGGGCCCGAGTTCTGCACGGCACAGGTGGCCATGGCCCCGGTCGTTGAGACGGGCCCAGAGTTCAGTGCTACACCCAGCCGGGAGCTTCCTGTGGCCGCGGCAGTAAAGGGCCAGACCTGGAGGCTCAGAGCATCTGCCTTCCTTCCGTGGCTCAGTTTGGCCCCAAGCCCATGCCAGGCACCAGTCTGTGAGGATGGAGGAAGGATGCTGGTGGGCATGGCTGGCAAGGCCCAGCCCTGTGGACAGGGACGGGGATGGGGACAGGTAGACAGCCACCAGCAGGGGCCACCATCTCCGGCCTCCAGCTTCTCACCTGTACAATGGGATCTCGGACTTCTGTGCAGCCCCTCTGCATGTGGTGGTCTGGATGCATCCTGTGCCATGGCACCCGACGCTGGGCAGGCCCGGGGCTCCCACTTCTAATCAGGCACCTGGCCACCAGCGTACCCAGCACACATGGCAGCGGCACCGTACCTCCCTGCAGGTGTGACTGCTTCTACTGAATGTGACTTCTGGGCCAGGGGCCTAACAGGCTCACTCCCCCCGGCCCCTCGATGGGGGAGCCTGATGCCACGTCATGAGGAAGCCCAGGCCTGGTCCAGCTCCAGGACCCAGGCCTCCCCGCACATGGGAGGTGGGGACGGTCCTGGAAGGCAGCCCCAGGGATGCAGATCCAGCCCTCCCTGGCCTCCAGGTCCTCTTGAAGGAACCAGTCCAGAACCACCCAGCTCAGCTGCTCCCCACGGCATGTCCTGTGGTGTGACAGCCACAATATCTGGGGTGCCGAATTTGGGGAATTCATTTCATGGCAAGAGGTAACAGAGAGGCTCTAGGCCCCAACCCCCACTCCCTAAAGGGGTCCCTTGACACCTGCCCCCCCCCCGCCACCCAGCATCCTTGCTCTAGTCTTTCTCACTACCTCACCCCAAACCCAGCCTAGGACGCTGGGTTCCTGCCAGTGTCGGGCACCTGGGCCACTTCCCTGGGGGACACTCTGACATCAGGCCAGGACCGTGATATGCTAGGCTGCAGGACGAGGAAGCATTCTAATGGGTCTGCAAAGACCTGCATCTCACAGGGTCAAATTCATGACTTTAGCAGAATCAATCAGGGAGAACATGGAGGCCTTTCTGACAAAGATAAATACATATCCGGGGCTGTGGGTGAAGGTCACAGACACCCTGCCAATTCCCACGGATGGGTTCCGGGTGGTGGCAGCCAGGGCCCAGGGAGGGGCCTTCCCAAGGTCTGTACGAAGCCTGCAGCCCGCTCACCATGAGTGCACCCTGAGCCCTGCTGCATGTGCACATGCCTGCCAGGGCCCAAGACAGCGTCCGCAGAACACAGAATCTCTTAGGAGCCGTTTCCGATATTGATAATACGCTCAAACGACAATGCTTTGAATACATTGAGCTAAATAAAATACATTATTAAAACGAACTTCTTTCTAGAGGCAGAAAGCAGACGGTGCGTGCCTGGTAGGGCCCATGTGTAACGAGGACTGGGCCGCAGTGTGGGCTGATAGAGGGTCTAGACACAGACAGCACGGACCGGTGTGAATGTGCCTGATGCCCTGGACTGTACAGTTAAAACTGATTAAATAGTAAATTCTATATTATGTATATTTTCACACAGAAAAAACCTGAATCTCACCTGTTTATTTCACTCTTAAGTTTCCCGGGCACTGGAATGCCTCAGATTACACACGGCTCACATTACATCTCTGTCACACAGAGCTTTGCAATAACTGTTCAAATAGATATTTGGAAAAGAAACTCGAGCCAAGTATGTGCTGTGTTCCTACTACAGCAGAGGAACAGGGCGGAGACCACTGTGTCCTGGGCCCCACCCCACATGTGATGATACTCAGCTCTCTGCATCCTGCTCCAAGCCCCCAGGACCACAGCACCTGGACGTGACCACATGGCCGTAGGCCTGGGGCAGGAGCATAGAAGCCTAGGATGGCTGGCTCTCACCATACTTCTGGAAGCTCTTGTGGGGGTAGTTGTCGGACTGTAGAGCAGACCCACCAGCACAGCAGGGAGGCCCTGGCGAGCTCCCTGGGAAAGACCACCAGCTGAGAGCCTGGGTACCCCAGAGTCCCGCGGCTTCTGGCTGTGCACCTCTCTAGCATCAGCCCCCCATGCACCTTCCTGAGTAAGCTCCTTAGAGCCTCACCTTGGGCCAGACTTTGGGCAGAAGGAGCTCACAGAAGTCCTTGGGAGGATCATGGCTTACGACTGGAGCCGTGCCTCTCACCCGAGTCCTCATACAGGGTTCTGCCCCTCCTGGACCTACCAACTGCCACCCAGCCCAGCAGCAGTGACCTTCTCTGGGTCATTCTTTGCTCTGGGAGCCCGCACAGCCGGAACAGGGCAGACTGACCTGCACGGAGGCTGGTGTCCCTGTTCCTGGCTTGGTGGTGGCTTTCCCCAGGAGCCTGGCCCCTGTCCAGCCACGAGAAGAGGGGCTTAGCTGACAGCCCCACATGCCCGTGGGCCCTCCCAGCCCCCACAGCAAGACAGAGACTGGCCGTGATCCCCAGTGAGAGGCCTGCATGTGTGCCCATTTCACTCTGGGGTCGAAGTCAGCCTGTTAGCCCGGAGTAGGCCACGGGAGCCCTGCAGCCGGGGGCGAGGCTCAGGCCAGAACTGCGGCTTCCAAAATCTACACATGAAGACTGGATCCCATGGGCCCCCCATCATCAACCTCTGCCCCCCGCCATCGCCCCCTGCCCCCTCAGGGCCATCCAAAGCACCTGAGGCCGGCAAGTGGCCGCTTTCCTTCCCCACAGCACCCAGCACTGTGGCACCCCCCGGGTATGTCCATGGACAGGCGGTCAACTGCCACGTGCTCCACACAGAGGATGTCACTCAGCCTGAAAGAGGAAGAAATCACACCTGCTACCACGGGGACGAGCCCTGAAGACACGATGCTGAGTGACACTAGCCAGACACGGGAGAACTCGCACTGGGACCCACTCCCACGAGGTCCAGCAATCATCAGAGTCACAGACACAGAATAGACTGTGGGGCGGGGCCGGGGGAGCAGGTGGGGGTCCGTGTGTAACAGGACAGAGTCTCGGTGTGGGGAGATGGAACGTTCTGGAGACGGGCAGTGGGGACGGCTGCACAGCAGCGTGACTGTGCTCCATGTCCCCCGTATTTCTTAAAACTGGTTAAGGTGGTAAAGTTTATGTTATGTATATTTTTGCCCAATAAAAACGAAAGAAAACCTTCCTCTATTAAAGATTTCAGACCAAACCCCAAGCTGGGAAGAGGTACTTCACGGCACATTTAATACACATGCAGCACTGAGCGCTTCACGGGGCACACGGTGGGCTCGCGTATCACAGGGAATCCACGGGCAAAGGCAGGGCTGGCTGGGGGGATGCCTCCAACTGGCGGCTTCCCGGACGCGCATGGGAGGGCAGAACCGGGCTAGCTGAACGATCTCATTCTCGTTCTGTCACCAGGGGCACCACGAGGCTCTCTGTCCTGCCCCCAGGCCTCTGTACCTCCAGTTGATGTGGCCTGAAAACACATCTAAGTGGGGGTTCAATCGGTCATCGACGGGCGCGTGGGGCCTGGCTGTTCGGTCTCTTATTTTTTCCTGCTTCGGGAGGACAGAGGCTTGGAAAGCACCTGTTTCCCAGAGCAAGGGCTAGTGGCCAGTGGGGCACCTGCTGGGCAGCTGAGGAGTCCCTGGGGGTTGCAGCCGAACCCAGAGCGTGTCTAGAAAACGTGTCCTCTACCTCATGAGGTCCCTGAGGAACTGCTCACAAGGAAGCAAACATCATCTGCCCCACCCGACCCTGAGAGGACAGTGCTCCCCGGACAGTGGAAAGTCCCCAGCTCCTGGAGTCTCCTTCCTGTCCAGGGCGTCCGGCCCAGCGAGGGTGACCTGCTGCCCCTAACTGTTGGGCATGCCAGCCACCCCAAGGGGTAATATCCCTGGAAAGCCAAGGGCATAGCTCCTCTAGGGGTTCCTGCTAGCCTCGGCCCCAGGAGGTGGGGGGGCTCACCTGTGGCCAGATGGGGTCCCCTTCTCTCTGAGGCAGGGCCACCTTCAGTTATTCTCACGCCTGAAGTCTACAGCAGGACCCTCTGGAGCGGGGACCTTCTCTCCCTGACGTGGACTCCTTGCAAGGAGGATCCCTGTGGGATACCCCCTTTGACCTCACTGAGTGATACTCAGACTGCAGCCCTGGTGACCTGACCCCTGGGCCCTGGGGCATGGGGCGAGGTGGGGGGACAAGTACAAGAACTGATCAGTCAGCCCAGTCCAGCTCCCTGGGGTGGGGGGCCTGGACTCACGGCTGGCCCCTGAGCCCCCAGAGACCTGGCGGGGAGTGAGGCTGGGTTCCGGCAGAGGAGCCCGAAAGCTGTAGGGGGAGGTCCGAGGTGGGGGGGACACTGGCACCTCCAAGGCCTGGGGGTCTTGGGGGCCCTTTGTGTTTGAAATGCACGTGGTGACTGTTTTATTCCAAACAGGAGTCCAGAGGGAGGGGGGCACCCCACCCCCGCCCCCACGACCCTCAGACATAGACCACTCAGAGGGAAGCGGGGCCTCGGGGGGCGGGGCTCCAACGGGGCGGGGCTCAGACGGTGAGGGAGATGAAGCTGTTGTAGCGCTGGATGTTCCTTTTGAGGATCTCGGAGCAAGGGCCCAGCACGCGCTCAAAGCGGGGACGGTCCAGCTTGACGCACTTGAGAGGCCCCCGGGCCACCACGGTGGCCGCCCGGGGACGGTTCAGCAGCAGAGCAATCTCCCCTGTGGACGAGCAGGTGGTCAGGCACCAGGCCCCCAGGGCTGCCTGAGACGGCTGGCCCTGCAGGACCCCAGTGCCGGCACGCGCGCCCATGTAAGCATATTCCACGGGGCACTGGGGCACAGCTGGGCATAGTCCTGCCCCCTGTAGGGACTCGGGCCACTAAGGACTCCATGCCTTCCCTGGGGACAGCCATGTCCAGGACATGTCCATTGAGGGTGTCCAGGTCTGCCCTGCATGCCCCCCCGAGCTCTCACCTCAAGGCCCTTCTGGAGAGCCCCCTATAAGAGGGCAGAGACCCCAGACTCACCAAAGTAGTCGGAGGGCCCCAGACGCCCCACCTCCACATACTCTTCATTGGGGGACCGGCGCTGGAGGACTGAGGCTGTGCCCTGCGGACGCCAAGGGGACATGTCAGCAGTTGGGGGGGTCACAGGTGAGGGGGTCACCCAGCGAGGGGGCATGTCCAAACCCCCTCCCAACAGCTCCCATCCACCTGCCCCCCTTCCTCACTGAATTCGGGGTGTTCCTCCTCAGGGACAGAGGGCATGGGGTCAGAGGCCACTGCAGGCCAGGTGGTGGGAATCTTTGGGGGAGCCCTGGACTGACATTGGGCTAGCTCCCAGGGACTTGGCGCTCCAGCAGGACGGGCGTGGTCTCAGGTCATGCACCCAGTGGACTGTGTGGGTCCCTCCTGAGCAGGGGTGGGGGTTCTGCAGTGGCTGTAGGCTCAGTCATCAATACGGGCTCCGGGGCTGGCATGGAGCATACAGATCAGTGCAGCCTGGCTCCTGGGAATTTTCTGGAGCCACAGACGGGCTCTGACCCCAGGCTCCTCGTCTGCCAAGACCCCCAGGCCAGTCCCTTGTTTGGGGAACACGCCCACTGTCTACATCTGTGAGCATTAGAAGGGAGGCTTTGTAAACCACCTGGAGCATCCAGCCGGTGCTCAACCCTGCACTGTGCACATCAGTAAACAGCGTTACTCCTACAGCTGAGCCCTGCGCGGCCGAGCTTGACAGCCTCCCAAATAACTGAGCCGCTGGGACAGGCCACCAGCTTTTTCACCACAGGGAGAACGAGGGCGCCTGCCCCGCCCTCCCCCCAGCCCCCGGCACCCAGGCCCACAGCCTCTCTGATGGGCGTGTCCACCGCCCCAGTGCCCTTGCACTGACAGACGTGACTCTGTTCCCAGGGGTGCTCAGTAGACCCGGCTTAGGTCGCTGGCCAGGCAGAGCCTGGGTTAATGAGTGACTCCGGCTACACCAGTCTAGAAACTCTGTGAGACGACCCCGCCGGTGCCGCCGTGCCTGGAATCTGGGGGCACTGATGGGCAGCCCCCGCAGCTGGATCCCCTGCACTACTCCCCGCTCAGCCGTGGGCATCCTGGGTGTTTACGAAGCCAGTTGACGGATGGAGCCAGACTTGTAAACAGCTGAGCGCAGCCGAGCGCCACCGCCACTGCCCAGGGCTGGCGCACACATGCTCCCGCCCAGCCCCCGGGGTAGGGGGAGGAGGGAGTCCTGGGCTGGGAGCCACGGCTGAGGGTGACACGCGGGCTCTGCCATCACCAGGGAGACACAGGGCGGCTGATCCCAACACCGCAAATGGGCCCTTGGTGCCCGGACGCTGTGACGGGCGTTGTTTTCCTCAACCCCCCCGGCTGTGCCCACCTAATTCTTTGGCACTTTGGTCCTTTAACTTACGATGTCTGTAATCTACGGCCCTTTCATTTCTGCTTAGAAAATTTTCCATTTTACAACTGGGATCGTTTTCCTCTTTCAAAAGCCCAGGGGTAGGACTGGATGCCTCCATTTGCAGAATCACTCAGCGACCCTCCAGGCCAGAAGCGTCCGTTCAGATCCAAAGGCAGCTGGGGAGGCCTGAGGGTTGCTGGGGCACCTGTGAGGCTGTGGAACCAGAAGATGGGCAGCCAATTCAGTGGCCCAGACACGTATCAGGGACCAGGGCTTATCCCCGCCTCTTGCTCTTGCGACCTCAGTCCCTCATGGTGGCTCACCAGCTGCCACGGTTCTGGGAGTCAGCAAGCGTCTCTCCTTGCCATCAGCAGGCAGAGAGCCCACTGCTTCCTCCTGCAGGTGTCTCACAGCAGGAAAACCTTCCAGGAGCTCCCCGCAACCTTCCCTTATGCTGCATTGGTCCAAGCAGGTCATACGCTCACCGAGGCACAGCCGAGAGGGTGGGCAGCATGGGGAGGACCTGGGAATCAGGCCGCATTTGCAGGAGGGAGTAGGGATGGGTCTGGGTGGGCCGGCACGGGTCCGCCATGCCGACCATTCACCCAGGACCACTATCCACCACAAGACTGGCAGCATTACCTGCCGGGCGCTCAGAGCACAGGCCACGTGACCATGGACACTGGGGGCACATGCACGCGGGTGTGTCACCGTCCCAGCCAGACAGCAGTGAGGGTCCTCGCACATGAAGGGCCTGCAGGGAGAGCCTCGGCAAACACAGGGCAGGGAAATGCCATTGTGTGTTGCAGGTCCTTTGTGGTAGACGCGACCATGTTTCCCCGGACGGTCGGACAGACAGACAGACAGTGTGCCAGCCCCGAACTCCCTCCCGTGGCTGTGGACGCAGGGGGCACCGGGGCTACGTGGAACAGCCTCCCAGCCCGGAACACGCTCACGGGCACACGCTTCTCTGCACTCGGGTGTGTGGTTTGGGGCCTCTTGCTGGAGTGGCGCCGGCAGACAGTGGGGTGCAGACCTGCACCGTTCCCACGACTTGCTTCCCAGGCTGCCGACAGGGCTGCGCAGACACCCCCAAGGGACTGCAAGCCGGAATGTCCTGGGCTGGAGAAACACACTTGCCAAAATGCGAGACCATAGTCTTCAAATTCCTCTCAGTGACTCCAAGCCCGGCCCGAAAATAATCAGGTCTCGCGGAACGCGGCCTGGGAGGGCCCAGGAGAAAAAGGATTCATACATGACTCCCTCCTTCAGCGCCGTTTCAGTTTTTAAAACCTAGGAGATTCTGTCGTTCTGCTGTCCTCCAGTGGACAGGCACAATGCCCACAGGCAGGAAAAACAGTCAAGGTGGCACGCAGGTGGGCACATCAGAGTGGCTTCTCCTCTGAGACCCCAGTTACACCCCCTTTTATTTGTTTTTTCAGGTGCTTGGTGCCTGCAGAGAGGCTCCCTGGACCCATCACCCCGGGAGGAGGGGGAGACAACAAGCATCGTGGAGTCGGAGCCATGGGCTGGTGGCAGTCACCCCAGTGCTTGGCTGGACCCCGATGGTGCCCAGTGGAGGGGGGCTCATGCGGGTCCAAAGTCCATCAGACCCAAGGGTACGTGTCCTTGAACAACTGAGCACCACCAGGCAGGGGCTGGAAAGCCGCTAGAGAAGCACCAGCCCCACCTAAGGCCAGAGTCGGGCAACCTCAGCTTGGAGGAGTGCCAGCCACAGCCACGGGAGAGCCCTTCACTTCCCAGCCTCAGTCTCCTTATTCACAGAATGGGTACAGCACTGTTCAGCCTGAGCAAACTGGGGCCCGAACATCTTCACCTCAGAAATAGCTCCACCCACGTCAAATGGGATAGGTGGTCGTGAGGGCAGCGGACGCTCATGAATAAACGAATAAAGGAACAGAAAATATTCCTGTGGCTGCGGCATTCACGAGAAATTCCCACCCGTTACTCCTTGATGCCCAGGGACCTTTGTGCACGGCTGCCCGTGTTTGTGTGCTTATGCAGAAGCAGCGTGCTACATGTCTGCACATGCACGCAGAGCGCTGAGCTGGCCCGTGGGTGTGAACACCTCGTAGGCAGCTCCCAGGCACCCCTGCATGGAGAATCTGCATGGATGGTGAGCCATTGTCTGCTTGGTCGGGCTCCTTCTCATTCCTGCCGGTGCCGGAGCCACGTCTCCGCCAGAGTGCTGCTTGCACCTCCTGCGGCACAGCCAGGAGCCATGGAGCCCGGGCGCCACACCCCCGGGGCAAGCCATCTTGCCCACAGCCTGCCACACACCCTGGCCCAGGTTCATGCCAGTGTAGACCAGCCGTGAGGCCGGGGCCCCAAGAAGGGAGCACAGAGTGTGATGCTCCTCGAGTCCTGGCTGGTGTGGGGTCTTTCTCCAAACCCGTGATTTGCTTTGTTCCCCCCAAAGTCAGGTCACGTCCGTCAGGAGCACAGGCAAGTGGCCCGTGACTGACACTCCCGCGGGCACACGCGGTGTCTGGGTTACAGACCGCAGCAAACGTCCTTGAGTATAACGAGAGTGGGCCTGCGAGTCACAGGCCACGTGACTTTTCCCCTGGGCTCTGCTCCCAGCGTCCTGCCGGCTCCTCCTGGCCACCCGCAGTCTCAGGGGAAGCGGGGAGCGGGTCTGAGGCATCATGGCCACACACGCCCTGCTACAAGCGAGGGCAGGAGAGAGGGGCCTCCACCCAGGGCTTCTTCCAGGCGGGGGTGATGGGCAGCCTGCTGTCATCCATGCTGGGCGCTGATGGTTCTGGTGCTCAGCCTGAGACCAGCAGCCACCTGCCCTGTCCCCAGGCACTGCTATCTGCGGGTCTCCTGTGCTAGCTGACCCTTGTCCCCAGGCACCAGAACCATGGGGTGGGCTCCAGTCCCAAGGCCTCCCCAGGTGGTGGATCATCCAGCCTAAACCACCTGTGTGCCCATTCCACACCACGATTTCTGTCCCTCCCCCACATCACAGCCAGAACCTTGGTCCCCGGGCTCCCACCTACCAATTCCGTCACCGCCCCTGTGTGTGGATGGTCCCTCCACAAGGCTCTCCATCCCCCGTCCCCACCACACCCCGTGGTACCCCAGCTCCAGTCTGTCCGTCCCCTGGTGCAGCAGCACCTGTGAGGTCAGGCTGCTTGACACCTGGGGGCTCCTTCCAATTGGGCAGAATGAGCCAGAAAACTCTCCAAGCAAGAGCAGCCTCTCCGCGGGGTCTCCTAGGAGCTACTCCAGGCCCTGCTGCCTTCGGGGTGCCAGTGTGTGCGCAAGCACACGCATGTGCACTTGTATGTTGGGGGGCACCCCTGCCACTTGTGTTTAAAGGAGGCTGAACCACTGCTAGGAATTTACCCAAGGGATACAGAAATGCTGAGGCATAGGAGCACATGTACCCCAATGTTCATAGCAGCACTCTCCACAATAGCTAAAACATGGAAAGAGACTAAGTGTCCATCATCGGATGAATGGATCAAGAAGATGTGGTTTATCTATACCATGGAATACTACATGGCAATGAGAAACAATGAAATCTGGCCATGTGCAGCAACATGGATGGACCTTGAGGGTGTTATGCTGAGCGAAATAAGTCAGGCAGAGAAGGACAAATATCATATGTGTGCACGTATAGGAGGATTAGGAGGAACTTGACGGAGGAACAAGGGGGAGAAGAAGGGCGGAAATGGTGGGGGAAAGGGGAGAGGCAAACCATGAGAGACTCTTGAATGCTGACAAAAACTGAGGACTGATGGATGTGGGGGGGAGGGGGAATGGGCATGGAGGAGGGCACTTGTGGGGAAGAGCACTGGGTGTTATGTGGAAACTAATTTGACAGTAAACTATTTGTAAAAAATAAAAAAATAAAAAAATAAACATAAAAAAAGAAAAAAAAAAGAAAAGAAAAGAAAGGAGGCTGAACCACAGGCCCACGGACCCCAGCAGCCTCCACCCTCCCGCCGGCCCCTCCCCCTGTAGAGTTCTGAAATGGTGCTGCCTGAGGGTCCCCTTCTCCCCTCTGCACACTTTCCCCATGCCAGGTCACCCCACCCGCCTCCCCTCACCCTGTGCCCTCAGTCCAGAGAGCCAGCAGCCCCCTAAATGCCTCAAACACATACCTCTAAACAGGCTCGTCCCCTCCCCCTACACTGGCTGTCCCCAAACAGGGAAGCCCCGGATGGTGGACACACAGGTCCCTCCCAGGGCTCCCCTGCTTCTTGTCCTCCAAGGGAGCCCACGCCCTGGCCATCTGGTGCTCTCTCCCCACACACGGCAGTCGGGATGACAGGCCTCTGAGCCTTTGCACATGTTGTTCCCTCAGCCTGAAGGTCATTCCCGGAGCCTCTGCCCGCAGAACCCCATTCACTCCCCAAGGCGTGGAGAATTGAGCCTGTCAGTGGCCCAGAAGCCTCTCCAAATCATCCCAGGTTGGGGGACGTGGGACAGGGCAGGGTCTGGCACCTGGCACATGGTTCCAGAATGAATTCATGAAGCAGAGTGCAGGCCCTTCCTGGCTGCACCTGAGGTGGGAGCTGACGGGCCGGGCACTGCCTCGGAGCCCCGGGTGCTATGTCTGCCTGTCTGGGTGCCTCCCTGGACTTCTGCCCTATCCAGTGAGGAGGGGGCAGTCCAAGCCCAGGCCCCTTTCCTTCCTTTAGGTTTGGTGGGAGGCAGAGTGAGGCAAGACATGCTGACCCAGGGGCATTTGGGACAGCTGCGGTGAGGCTCCCAGTGACCTTTCTCTCAGACCCAAAGGATGGTGTGGGTGACGATGAGTATGTCTGCGTCCGGCCCCCACCCCCTGCTCCCTGGGGACATGGGTCCAGCTCCCAGCCCAGCCCGAGGGCTCTCATGGTGTCTTCTTCTTTGCCCAGGGTGAGTGTTGTGCTCAGAGAGGCTACTAACACACACACAGGACAGGTCAGGAAGGTCAGAAGCAGGGCCCGGCCCGAACAGCCCAACCAGAAGCAGGAGAACCGGCCGGTTTTTATCTCTCCTGACTGCTGGTCATTGTGGGGAGTTCTCCTGGGATCAGCAGGATGATGAGGGGGGCAGGGGGGTAAGAAGGTTCAGGTGACCTGGAGTCACTGAGCTGGCCTGGGGCAGTGCAGGCACCGTGAAACCGCTACTTCTACCCTGGGTAGTACGGGCTCAGTCCCTGCTTCTCCTGGCCTCAGTTTCCCCACTGCAAAATAAGATGCTGCTTATCCACCCCCCACCACCACAGGCTCTGGCCAGGCTCCAAGGAAACATGGGTGCGAGCCTCATAGGAGGCTACTGCTGTCCTCTGGACTCCATGAAGGTCCTTACCTCGAGGACTCATAGGGCCAGTGAGCTAAACATGGAACAGGGGACACTGAGTGAGCTCAGGTGTGGGTGGACTCTGTCAGCACCAGCAGCGTCAGCTGATTGGAAAGGATCTGGTTGGACAGACAGGTGTGAGCCATACAACAGAGTGAGCTGTACCTCATAAAGGAGAGAATGACATCTGTTACCACGGAGACAAGCCTGAGATTGTGGTGCTGAGTGACACAGCCAGACACAGAAGGACACGCACCGGGACCCACTTGCACGAGGCCCCAGGTCGTGAGACTCACACACACAGAGTAGACGGTGGGGCCGGGGGGTGAGCACGGCTGCACGGTGCCCCGCATGGGTTCACTTAGAAATGACCGAAACAGCAAGTTGTGTATTATGTGTATTTACCACAATTCAAAGAAACAAACATTGTTCAGTGAGGGCCCTGCCGCTGATCCCTGCCCGGCCCTCTGGCTCTCCTGTCCCTGCACGGTCGGGGTCCTAGCTGGGCTGCCCACATGTCCCTCCACCCAGGGCAGGGCCCCGTCCACCCCATGCTCCTCTGAGCTCTGTGTCGAGTGGCTCACGGGCCCAGCGGCCTTTGGGGGAGGACCTAGGGCCACCCACAGGCAGGACACACCCTCGGAAGTGGCCTCTCGGCTTCAGGCTGCCACCGTCCGCCACACCACAGGGACATGCAGGGAACACCCCTCACAGGCCACTCTTGGCCCTGGTACTCCCCATGGGAACCCCTGGGGCCCTGGCTCCAAGCTGTTGGACTCGACACCCCCAGAAACTGACCCATCCAGAGCGGCGCATCTGTCAGGATGTCCCCGAGTAGCCGTCTCACGGCAGCGGTCTGCATGCCACTCCGTCCTCCGCCTGAGGGGCCAGGACTCTGGGTGGGACATGCGGGACCCCGTGGCCAGCTGCTCCACTCTACCCCTGTACCCGGGGTGAAGGCCCAAGCAAGAAGCAAACTCTGGACATGCAGACCTGGGTGGCACATTTTCTATTTGGGGGAAACACCCCCCAGATTTCACCATGTTTCTGACACTGGTAACAGAAGCCAGGAAGAACCCTCCAGAAAGTGCTTGACATGGACATGCACGAGCTGCTGCGGGGACCAGGGAGGGAGGGATGGTGGGATGGGAAGGGACAGCAGAGCTGGGGGGGTGGCGGGGGGGTGGGCAGTGGGAGGGGGCGATGCTTTCCTGAAGATGCTCCTCTGTCACTGGCCTTATTCCAGCAAGTGACACTTCAGCTGCACAGTGTTTGCAGTCTTTTTAAGAAAGCCTCTCATCGAGGTCTAGCCTGAGCCCCCAGCAGGCTGGCTTGTATACTGTCTGATTCTTTGTCCCTAGAATGTTCTAGGGGCAGACGGTGCTAAGGCCCTGAGTCATGCAAAACCGCACTTAACCCACGCCAGCAGGGAAGGTGATGTATCTGCCCTCACGGTCGTGTCCCAAGGCCACTCAGAGCCCAGAGCACCTGGCCTGCCTGGTCCTACCTGAGGGGTTGGCCCCTCACCTGAAGGCAGGTGAGCCCAGTGAGGAGGCCATCGGGGAACAGGGAAGGGGATGCGTCAGACCTCAGGAGGCACCACAGCCACCGGGACAAGGCCTGGGAGCCCCTGCTGGCACCAGGGAGGCTGTCCAGGCACCAAGCGGGCAGTGGCGGGCATGCCCCTCAGATTCAGCAACCATGGCCCCTGGGTCACACAGAAACCCACGCACGGAGGTTCAGGGCAGCTACATCCCAACATGCAAGATGCCCCTGAGCAGGTGAGCGGCTATGCGGTGTCATCCAGACACAGGGAAAACCCTCGCCAGAAAGAACTGCGTGTGATAACTGATAACCCAGACGGTGCTCTGTCTCACTCCTACAATAGGATGGATGTTCTGGAAAAGGCAGAGCTGTGGACACAGAAGACGGGGGCTGCCAGGCCTCAGGGCAGAGGGGTGAGCAGGGGGTGCACAGGGGCCTTTGAGGGCGGTGAACCCTACGTGTGATACATGACGCCAGATACCTGCTGTCCCACGTTCGTCCAAACCCACGGGATGTGCCCTCACCCAGAGGGACCCTCCTGTGAGCCGTGGACTCCAGATGAGGACCACGTATCGGTGTGCGGTCACCGAGTGTGTCAAATGCACCATCTGGGGGACACCGATAATGGGGCAGCCTGGGGGGAAGGGAGCAGGGAATTATGGGAAATCTCTGTACCTGCCCTCAATTTTGCATGAACCCGAAACTGCCCTAAAGAAACGAAATCTCAGGGACCCCTGGGGACTCAGTCGGCTGAGCATCCAACTCTTGATCTTGGCTCAGGTCATGATCTCTTGGTTTGTGGGATCGAGCTGACAGCTCAGAGACTGCTTCGAATTCTCTCTCTCCTTCTCTGCTCCTCCCTCCACCCCTCCCCAGCCTGTGCTCACTCACCTGTGCTTGAGTGCTCTCTCTTTTTCTCTTTCTCAAAAGAAATAAACTTGAAAAAAATTAATTCTTAAAAATCAGAGAGAAAGATAGAACTCTGGAAATACTGGTATCCCTCGTTCTGGAGACCCAGGTGCATGGTGAGGGCATGGCACTGGCCCAGGCACAAGACCCTGGCCACAGGACACGCCCAGGGGGGACGTCTCCTTCTGCCCCCCAAGGTCTTGGTGAATGGTGCGTGTGTCTGAGGAGCGAGCAGGGCCAGCCCTGGTCAAGCTGTGGCCTCCGGAGCAGCAGCCGTGCTCTTGCTCCGACACTGTGGATGTTCACAGACTTAGTTTACTAAAAGAGCAGATAAACCAAAGCTGGAGTTTCCATGGCAACGCCTCCCCAGCTGCCAGCCCCTGTGACGGCGAGTGGGAAGCTCCCTGTTGGGACTTTGTGGGAACCAGCTGCCCCAGGCCTCGGCGAGGTCCTCGTGGGCGTGCAAATCGGGGCCGCCCACACCCTTGGCCATCTTTCTGGACAGCAAGAGCCAGGGGGCAGGTCCCGATGAGGCTCTGGAACAGCTGGGAGGCCTCTTCCCCAGGAGGCCGAGTCTTACACACACTGGGTCCTCTCTAAGCCCAGAGCCCTGTCCCCCATGAAGCTGGGACACGGTAGGTCCCACCTGGTGCTGAGGCAGCCCCTGCAGGCTGAGAGCCAGTTCACACACAGCGAGTGCGCACACTGAGCTGGTTCGAACACAGCAGACGCGCATGCACTGAGCCAGTTCACACAGAGCAGACATGCATGCACTGAGCCAGTTCACACACAGCAGATGCGCGTGGACTGAGCCGGTTAGCACACAGCAGGTGCGCGCAAAGCTAGTTTGCACACAGCAAGCGCGCGCAGAGCCGGTTCACACACAGGAGGTGCACTGAGCCAGTTCACACACAGGAGGTGCACTGAGCCAGTTCACACACGGCAGGTGCGTGCGCAGAGCCGGATCACACACAGCAGGTGCTCGCGCTGAGCTGGTTCACACACATCAAGCGCTCGCAGAGTCGGTTGGCACACAGCAGGTGTGCACACGGAGCTGGTTCACACACAGCAGGTGCTCACAGAGCCAGTTGGCACACAGCAGGTGCACACGCGGAGCTGGTTCACACACAGCAGGCGCATGCAGAGCCAGTTCACACACAGCAGGCGCGCTCGCTGAGCCGGTTCACACAGCAGGCGTGCACAGAGACGGTTCACACACAGCAAGTGTGCGCTGAGCCGGTTCACACATAGCAGGTGCGCAGAGCCGAATCATACACTACAGGCACGCGTGCTGAGCCAGATCACACACAGCAGGTGCGCGCAGAGTCGGTTCACAGTAGGTGTGTGCGCAGAGCCAGTTCATGCACAGCAGGCACGTGCAGAGTCGGTTCACACACAGCAGGCGCGCACGCGCACACCCAGTTTGCACACAGCAGTTGCTTGCAGAGCCAGTTCACACACAGTTGCACGCACATACCTGGTTTGCACACCGCAGGCGTTCGCAGAGCTGGTTCACACACAGCAGGTGCGCTTGCAGAGCCGGTTCGCACACAGCAGGCGCTCACAGAGCCGGTTCGCACACAGCAGGTGCTCACAGAGCTGGTTTGCACACAGCAGGCGCTCACACAGAGCCGGTTCACACAGCAGGCACGTGCAGAGCCGGTTCACACACAGCAGGTGTACCGAGCTGGTTCACACACAGCAGGCGCGTGCAATCAGTTCGCACAGTGCAGGCGCGCTCGCAGAGTCAGTTCGCACATAGCAGGTGCATGCAGAGTCGGTTCGCACAGCGCAGGCGCTCGCAGAGTCGGTTTGCACACAGCTGGTGCACGCAGAGCCGGTTTGCACACAGCAGGTGCGTGCAGAGCTGGTTCGCACACATCAGGCACGTGCAGACGGTTCGCACAGTGCAGACGCGCTCGCAGAGTTGGTTCACACAGCGCAGGCGCGCAGAGCCGGTTCGCACCCAGCAGGCGCATTGAGCCGGTTCACACACAGCAGGTGAGCACAGAGCCAGGACACAGGGGAGACGGCCTTCTCCAGGAGGGGCCCTGCTCTGGCTCAGCGACACTCAGGGCTCAGGTGAGGCCCAACAACTCAGCTCTGCCTTCCTGGCTGGGCTCCCACTGGCCGGCAGGTGTTCATGACTCACCAAGTGTCTTTGGGGTCACTTCCTCCACCCCTGCCAGTCACCGGGTCCCCGCCAGGCTCAGCCACACCTGGGGGACCAGCAGGAAGCACACGAGTGAGCAAACTCCACGTCCATCTGCCAAGATGGAGCGGAGACACTCAGGCAATGGCATGAGACCAGGGGCCTTTTGCTAGGAGGAAGGCCAGCCATGCCAAGCCCCCAGCCAAGGTCCCATAGCCCACGTGCCTTATAGCAACAGCGTTTGCAGACACCCTGAGCCCAGCACCCAGGCCTGGGCCTCAGGACCCCACACCCCCCTGCACAGAGACCTGTCCACTCCAGAAAAGCCGACAGAGCCCTGGGGCTCTCCAGAGAGACAACCAACGGGATGTGTATGTGGAAAAGGAGTCTCGAGTCGAGGAATTAGCTCAGTTGACAGTGGGGACCACGAGCCCAGAACCTATAGGGCTGGCCGGCTGGCAGGGGGTGTTTGCTCCAGAGATGTCTGTCTTTTAAGAAAAGCCTTCACCTGATTAGGTGAGGCTCAGCCACATGGTGAAAAACCTGCCCCTTCACTCAACGTCGGCTGATGTCAACGTTAATGTCATCTGAAAAGTGCCTTCACATGAACATCTAGGTAGGCACCTGGGGGCCGTGGCTTGGCCAAGCCGACCCATCAAACCAACCTTCACAGAGGGATTGCGGGGCCTGGGTGCCTCTCCCGCCATCCCCAGCTTGGCAGAGCAGCTGCACTGCACGGTGAAAGTCACAGGCGGGCTGAGAACTCAGGGCTGACATGTTCTGATGTGTGCGCATGCCGTCCACTGGCCCAAAGAGGACAGCTCAACACAGAGTGGCCACGGGCTTGCATGCTTGCTGCTGAGCAGGACACAGGCCAGCCTTGCCTCGCTTGCCCACACAGGGCCTGGGGAGGTCTCTGCTCCTATGGAAACATCAGCCACAGAATTGCCACCGGGGCTTCCAGAAGTATCCAACCCACAGGATAGTCCTCGGAGGGAGAACGGCTGCCCAACACCACATACTAGCACCACTACCTTCTCCAGTTCCATTCTACAACATTCTGGGTCGACTTGGGTCAGATGGTGGGGCCAACTTCCCCACGTGAGGTGCAGTGTGAGGGGGCATAGGGCTGGTGGGCCTGACCTGGGTGTGTGGCTGGGATGCTGCATTTCAGACCCGAGAGCGTCCACTTCCCACAGACCCTGGGGGCCCATCACAACCTACCCGACTTGCTTGATCACAGAGGAAAAGGGGAAAAAATTCCCGTTGCCAAGGAGACCACTTCAAATACATTTCCCAGAGGGTCGGGTTACATTCCAGAGCCTGTTGTGCATGAGCCCCTGCCCCCATCAGCGCAGGGGATGCTCCTGCACGGCCTTGGTGTCACTGTCAGCCCATCGCCCTTCCCTGGCACCTTCTCCCGGAGACCCCGCAGGGAGCCACACCACCTGCCCAGGGCACATGCTCGCAGTCAGCCGAGAGGGGACGCCAATACCGCAACGATGTCTCCAGAGCCAGCACATGACCTGGGAAGGTCCATCTCCATTGTCACTCACCACCAGGTGCGAATCGTGGAGGGCGGTGCAGTCTCTAGGGCCCTAGATGAGAATGAGGGGTGCCCAGACCCTCTCATGGGCCCACACACACGTGCACACGTCACACGGGAGAAAGGAGCAGGACTCTGGCCACTGGGATGCAGGGCAGATGCTCGCAGGCCACGTGGCCTACCCCAGGAGGGACGCTGGCCCCTGACCGGGCCTCCCCGGCAGGTGCCTGGGGGCTCACGCAGCACCAGGCACACTCTGGGCTCAGAAAGCAGCGTCTCACGATATCAGGATTAATAAACCAGGTGACGGCTCCCTTTCCTGGCACTGTGTGAGGGCCCCTCGCCAGTCTGTGCCCATCACATGCATTTAATGCTTTTCCTACCCATGGCCTTGGACCTGCCTGGGAGGCAGCTTTAGTTTGCAGCAAATAACGGACACTTGTGTGGGCTGGCTGGGCTACTCCCTTGGCTCAGAGACCATGAGCACGAAGGCCGCAAACCTCAAAGCCTGCAAGGCAGGCACACCAGACACAAGGGCCAGGTGAGGACTGCAGCTAATGGGCTCCTTCCCACCCCAAGGGGCCCACCCTCGGGTCTGCTGGGTGTGACCAGGTGAGCATGCAGGTTCAAGGCGCCCAGGTACCATATTTTTAAAGGGAAGAGATTCCAATCACAATGGGAAACATCTGGAGTTTTAAATATTGACAATTAACTCAAATGATTTAAAAAACCACCACGCAGGCCAATGCAAACCCATCTCTGGGCCAGACTGGCCCCGTGAGCACCAGCTTCTGATTAAGGAGTTGAACCCTAGGGCAGGAAAAGATTTGTGCTCTTAAGCCAGCATCACGCCTTCCCCTTAGCCCCAGGTCCACAGAGCTGCCAGAGGAGGAGGGGCTGCACACGTGTACCGCTCGTGGGGACAGGATGGGGACAGACAGGCAGTTCCAAGGTTGGGGACTTAGAGCCACCGTGCGTCCCCTCTCTCAGGGCCCGGGGCCTGGGCCTCGCCGGGTGCTCCCACTCGGGGCTGACGCCCAGGGGCAGCTGGTCTGCTCTCTGGAGGGGCAGCAGGCTGACACCCAGGGTGGGGCCCTCAGGGTGCTGAGTTCAGGGCCCTGCTGGTACGGGCATCTCAGCGGGCTGCCACTGCCAGGAAGGCCCCCCCGCCACAACCAGCCACAGGTGCCCCCGCGAGTCAGCACCCCCTTGTCCGGAGGCAGTGAGGACCCTCACTGGATCTAATGCAGATTTGGGGATGGGGGGGGTCTGACAAAGTGGTGGCTGAAAAGACCCCCTCCGCCCCCTCCTGGACCCTGTGTTCTTATCCGGGAAATGCCAGGCCCACACAGACCCAGAGAGGGTGTCACATCCAAAGCTACAGATAAGGGGTCCTCTGGCCACGAGCCGCGGCGGAGGGGACATTGCCCACCAGCCCCTTTGTCTGAGGGGCCAGACCCACATTGTAGGGAGGCCCTCAGGCCCCCTGGTGACAGGCCCAGGCTCTCCTCCTGGATGAGCAGGCCGGCCTCCCAAGATGGAAATGGGACTTGGAGCACCTCCCCCAGACTCATCCGAGTAAAGGGAGGCAGGCGACCAGCCCCTGGGACCGGCTCCACTCGCAGTCGACCAGACTCAGAATGCGTGCTGTGTCCTCCTTCCTTCCCTTTCCCTTTAGAAGGAAACCTGAGTCAACGCCGCCGAGAGCTCCTCCCTGAGCTGGGGATTCCTTCAGACATACTTACGTGGCCTCTAGGGAGCCCAGGGCGGGGCCTCCTCCGCAGCACCCACGCCCGCCCCGCAGGCACCCTCTGTCCTGTAGGGTGCGGCGCTGGGACGGGGTGGGGTGCTGCTCAGCCGGTCAGGGCCTCCAGGGGGCCTCGGGTGCCCCCACAGACCCGCCTTCCAGACATTTCAGGCCAGTAGTAGGGAGGAGGGGCCCCACATGCCCTCTCTGGAAGACCTGCTCCGTGCCCGCCAGGAATTAGCTGTCCCTCACGCCTCACGTGCCGGCAGAGAGGGCCCGATTCTCTGTACCCACCGACGGCCTGGCAAGTTCTCCTATCGTTTTATTATTTTTAATTTTTTTTGATGTTTATGTTTGAGAGAGAGAAAGAGAGAGAGCACACACACACACACACACGCATGGAAGCGGGCGAGGGGCAGACACAGAGAGAGAAACAGAATCTGAAGCAGTTCCAGGCTCTGAGCTGTCAGCACAGAGCTCGATGCGGGGCTCGAACCCACGAACCACAAGATCATGGCCTGAGCCAAAGTCGGATGCTTAACCAACTGGGCCACCCAGGCACCTATATTTTTATTTTTTTTAAGTGCTCATTTTTAAGAGAGAGTAGGAGAGTGTGGGAGTTGGGGAGGGGCAGAGAGATAGGGAGAGAAAGATTCCAAGCAGGCTCTGCACTGTTAGCACTGAGCCTGATGTGGGGCTCAATCCCAGACTGTGACAGGGTGACCTGAATCGGTGTTAAGGGTCAGATGTATACCTGACTGAGCCCTCTAGATGCCCTTCCTTCTATTGTAAACCCAGAAAGTGACCCCAGGTGCTGAGCAATGTGTACTTGCTGGTTGTGCAGAGACTCCAGCATGGACAGCCCACTCTGGACAGCGGGATGACCCTGCTGCCACACCAGGCCACCACATTGCCACACTGGGCCACCTCATTGCCACACCGGGCCACCACACTGCCACACCGGGCCACCTCACTGCCACACTGGGCCACCTTACTGCCACACCGGGCCAGCACACTGCCACACCAGGCCACCACACTGCCCCACAGAGACACCTCACTGCCACACCGGGCCACCACACTGTCACACCAGGCCACCATGCTGTCACACCAGGCCACCACATTGCCACGCTGAGGCCTTCCTTTCTCCAGTGGAAGACACACAGCTGAAGAATGTGCCCTAATGAGCATGAACATGAAATCCTTCCGCCCCTGAGCACCAGAGGAGGAGGAAGTGAGCCCAACAGGCGGCAGCATACTTCTGGCCCCGTGTAATCAGGGCTGCCCACTGTAAGGCAGGCCCCCATTCATTCCGGGCCACATCGGGGTGGGGGCTCACTCAGGGGGTCTCCGCCTAGTGCAGCCCTGGGGACAGGCGGACACAGCAGCTGCTCGCCCCTGTCAGTGACAGGCTGGAGTGTGGCCGACATGGATTATGGCCCCAGAGCCAGCTGTCGCTGGGCCTCGTAAAAATGACTCATGCATGTCCAGCCTGAGAACCTGCAGCCACTTTTAGAAACTAAACTGTTAATTTGAATGCACTGTAGATTTGTGCGTAGTTGTAAGAAACAACATGGAAAGTTCTTGTGCACCCTAAGTTTACACATTTTTGCCAAGGCCACCATGCCACCAAACTGGTGGTGCCACACCACACCCAGGGTTTGGATGTGGGTTCAGACCCCTTACTTCCACAGGGCCCACACTTGTGTTCAGTCCTGTGCAACATCCCCCCACCCAGGCACCACACGCCTGGGCCGGGGCACTCAAATTTTCTAAGAGGAGACGCGTCGGCATGGGCGTGAGGCTGTTAGGGGGACAGAGGGTGAGGGTGGGGGGGCCAGTCCTGGCACGCAGGAGCAGCAGGGGTGGGGCGCTCAGTCCCTGCACCCCACCGCCAGCATCACTCACCTCTGTGATGATGAAGAAGTCATCCCCCGGCTCCCCCTGGACCACAATCTTCTCTCCGTCCTCAAACTGCACAGGCTCCAAGGCGTCGGCCACGGTCAGGCGCTCCCACTTCTCCAGGGACTCTAGAGCAGGTGACAAGGGGACTGTCACTGTGGCCTGCACCCTGCCCTGCCCCCGAGCGCTTCCTCAGGAAGCACCACGGACCAGCCTTTGCTGCCACAGCAGTGAGGGAAATGGGAGCGCCTTCCTGTGCTGGAGGGCCCAGGCAGCACCCCAGAGAGTTGGCCCAGGATGGATCCACCAGCGCTCCAGCTGTGCACTGCGGCCACTACGCAGTGTCACGTCCTTCAAAGGGCAACGACCCATGGGAAAGAAGCACCATTCATCATGGCGCGGCTGCAGAAGCCTTTGTGCTGAGGCTGGGCCTCACTCGCTGTCCCTTATTTTAGGTTATTTTAGATCAAAATACTGAATTCCACCTCCATGCTTTTCTTCACAGCCTGCAAATCCCGTATACCCTTCCGCCCCTCCCCACATCTTCCCCTTCTGATCAGCATCCGTCCCTAACCCTCAGGATGGGAAAAACCACCCAGTATGCCCCATACGCTCCTTCTGTAAGAAAATAATGATTGCCTGATTAACTATTTCTCTTTTGGCAGAGGACGCTTCCCTGGCCTAGACTTATCAGATGTTACTTAAGTAGGTCAGCAGCTAAAAATACAAAGCAAAGCATTTATTTTAGAACTAGGTTAGGAGCGGGATTTCTCCGCTTTCAGACGCCTGCCAACACTTCTCATAGCAAAGGATGAGCTTCGGCCGAGCCGCGAGCGCATGCGCCCCTTGGGCCGCTGGGAGAGTGCCGCATGCATGGCCGGCCGGGGCCAAGCGTTCCCACGCAGGCCAGCACATCCCCCGACACTGGGGACACTGGGGCCCGACAGAGCGGGGCCTCGGGGGCGGAACGAGCCGGCTCGGTGGAGGCTTGTCTGTAGGCTTCCGAGCAAGGGCCACGGGGCGCGCAGCCCTCTGAGTCGTGCTGCTGGGAGCAAGTCTGTTCTGCGTGTCTCACCAACAGGTCTCTTACATCTGACATGTGACATCTGCGGCCTGAAAGTGACGATGGGTGAAGCTGTGTCCCGGCAGAAGACATGGGGAGACGGCAGTTTGTGGACCCTGACTGTTGAAGGGTCTGGTCTCTGAGGCAGGGTCCCTGGGGGTGGTTTTGCTATGTGCAGGTCCCCTTTTCCAAGTGGGATTTTCAACACTGCGCCTGGATGGGGTGTGAACATTCGCAGGCGTTCCCCGGCTGTCACAGGCATACCCTGGCTGTCACAGGCGTCCCCCGGCTGTCACAGGAGTCCCCCGGCTGTCACAGGCATCCTGCAGCCAGAGCCCCAGAGCCAGTGCGCGACCTGCAGGCGCAAGACGGGGAAGCCCAGGGTGGCTCCTGTGCTCACGCTCCCCCCAGGACTCCCACATTCAGTGCCACATTCAGGGGGCCGACTCTTGTGTCCACGTGCAGAAACCAGGATCCCCAGGCCCCAGGTGCACATCGGCTGCCTCCGCGTTCCTTCCTGATGAGGGCAAGGCCACCCCACCTTCCACACCAGAGGGTTTTGTGTGGCTGGGGTAACTGAGGGCCAAGGGATCAGCCTTGGGGATACTCTGCCCAACAAGTGCTTGGCGGCAATGGACTCATTGGAGGGAACAAAGCTTGTGGATGGGGGCTGAATAGAGCATATTAGAGCGCCGAGCAGGCAGTGGGAGCAGGAGGGATGTAGAAGGTGACCAGAGTGCTTGAGCTCCAAGGGAATGAGGGACTGCGAGGGACCAGGGGGCCCCAGGTTCAGGAATTTCTTGTGCAGCTAAAATACCCCTCCCCCCAGCCCATGAGACTGTGAGACCCACTCAGGAGGCTGCAGAGTTTCGTGTTGCCGAGTATGGCACTGGCCACCAACGCAGTGTCCCTTCATATGGCGCATGCAGACCAGGCACCTGCAGAGACTGGTTTGCAGGCACGGGGCCTCCACCGGCAGTGATGGGAAGGTTCTGGAACCAGGGAGTGGGGGTGGGGGTACCACAGGGAGTGCAGACACCCTGAAGTTAAAAATGGCTGAAACGGTAGATGCACTTTTACCACAAGAGCAAGAGAAAAACCAGAACCTTCTCTCTTCATCTCACAGGATCCCAGAGAGGGCGTGGGGTCACGCCATTGCATGTGCCCTGGTGAGTGCCAACCCTGGGGTCAGATACCCCTCTGTGCCCTCCCTGCCAAGCCTGCTTTACTGTTTTTGGTTAAATTATTCATTGTTTGCTACAAATAACTCAAGAAATAGAGCAAAGTGTCAGCACAGAGCCCAACATGGGGCTCAAACCCCTGAACCGTGAGATCGTGACCCAACCTGAAGTCAGACACTCAACTGACTGAGCCACCCGGGCACCTGAAAACGGGCCATTTCCTGTGGCTTAACTTGACACGCTGAACTTCGGACAGGCTCCATGTCAAGGACACAGATGGCCCTGTTTTGTCCCCCTCCAGTTTTCGCTCCCTGATGTAGCTGCGAAGGAGTGGACACACCGCCCACCACCCACTCCGTCCGGGGTCTTCTGAGCCTCTCAGGCACTGGCCCTCCTACCCCGGAGAACCTGGGGCCTGGCGGGGGCTGCCTTGTGCTCTGCCTCCATCGAACAGCTCCACGCAGCTCTGTCCGTCCTCTGTCTGCAGCGGCCACATCCCTGGGGTGCTCTCCTGGGTTTGGTGACATGGCCTCCACGGGGACCTGCTCATAGGCTGCCCTATGCCCCTCCTGGTCACCTGCTCCACACTCGATCTCCTCTACTCATCCTCATTTGGAAAAAGGTTGATCAAAAAAGTAGCGCAAACGACATAACCCACCAACGTCCATCCTGAATAAAATAAAATGAATATTTACCACGATTGCTTCAGATCTATTTAAAGTTTAAAAAATTTTAATTTGTTATTATTGAAGTGCAGTTGATCTTCAGCCCTGTTTTCAGAAGACGTGTAGCATAGCTGATAAGATCCATGTGCCCTTCACGGCATGCCCAAACTGACGTCCGCCTCCCTCCCTGTAGCGATCTCTCAGGACCCGCCACTGAGCTTCCGCTTCTGTTGAAGGATGGTGTCACGGGCACCGTGGAGCCGGGACCGTCTGCATGTGCTGCCTTCTGACTCCTGCAGCTCCTGCCGCCGCCGCCGCCTGACTGCATGCCCTCTACGGGATGCCGCACGCCGTTCCCACTGCTTGGGCGCAAACACCACTGTGTCTCTGCACCCTGGAGGGACTCCCGAATTCTGTAGAGCCGGTGGGGTGGGGGACCACCGCGCCTGCTTCTCCCATGGGCCCGGCCTCCGAGGCTTGGCCAGGATGCATCTCCCAGCTCTTCCCTCTTTGGGCCACTGCTCTCCAGGTGGATCTGTGTTCTAGAAAAGCCCTACCTTGGATTTGGTTTCTGCTTCTGTGGACATGCTCTCTTCCCAACCGGGTTCCTTTCCGTGCATCGTGTGCTCTCAGCTTTCCTCTGTAGCTCCGGCACCAATGCTGACCTGTTTAGCTGCCGTGGCCTTTCACTCCACGCATGTCCACGCTTGGTTCAGGGAATGCAGCTGGGGTTTCCTCCTGACCTCCCCTCCCATCCTCCCCTGGAAGGGAAGGTGGTGGGACCTCCCCTTATTCCTGCAGCCTGGACAGCTGGGGCTGGGCAGAGGGGAGCCCAGCATCCCCACGGGCTCATGCCACACATGGAGGGGAGCTGCTCTGATCCTGTGACCTCATCCACGAGCCTCAGCCATGGTGCTGCACCTCTCACCCCAGTGGTTGCGTTTGCTTCTTTTCCTTTCTCACCCCATCACACTCTCGGAACTGGAGGATGCCTCTCATCTCCATCCTCACCCTGAGGCCTTGAGCACTGCTGCTGGGCAGTGGTTCCAGCGGTTCCCAGAGCTCAGCACTCCCTGCCCCCACCCTCCTGTGCAGCACCCCTCCCATGGGCTAGAGCTGCCCTGGCCAAAGTGGAGCCACCAGCCACAGGTGTGTACGTGCATTTAACTTGATTAAAATGAAATTAAATTAAAACTCGGTTTCTTGGCCACACCAGCCACGTGCCAAGTGCCCAACACAGACAAGGGACAGGCCCCGTCTGCAGCAACAGGGGCTTATCACGTAGGTTACAGCAACTTCAAACACCGAAAACCTCTTCTCTCTGTTGATACTACTGGAAACCAGCTGAACTGTAGCCAACGTATTTATCGGACCCCAGGACAAGAAAGGGCAAAACTGCACCAGGAGAAGCCCCACTTAGGAAAAAGTCAAAACAGGCCAGGGAAAGCCCAACAGAGCAGACCACGTTTACTAGAACATGAAATGACTGACTGACATGGAGGAAGAGTTGGTGGTGACACAGATGGCAGAGGGACAGACAAGCAGAGCACACGGGACAAGGGCACAGAGGCTCTGGGAGAGGATAACGCTGCCTGGCGGAGCCGCCACCCAGTTCTCCATGGGTGTGTGTGCACGAGTGTGTGCATGTACATGTGTGGTCATACCCGTGCAGATACACACGTGTGTATGCATGAGTGTGCCTGTGTGCACACGTGTGTGAGCGTGCCTGTGTGAGTATATGCATGTGTGCAAACGTACATTGTGAATGCATACGTGTGTGTGAGCATGTCCACGTGGGTGCACACATGTAAGCCATGCCTGTGTGGGTTCACATGTGTCCATGTCCCAACCCCACACATCACCAAGACTGCTGGACCAGGCACACAGGGACCATGGAAACGGCTGGAGCCAGCAGGCAGGACTTGCACGAGGCTGCAGGAGGCCACCCAGCACGGGGCCGCACACGGGGCGGGGGTGGGGCTGCGCGTGGGGCGGGGGCCACTGACCCAGGATGGAGACCTTGCTGAGAAACTCCTCATACATCTTGCGCTTTCTCAGCGTGCTGCCCTGTTCAAGAGAAAGAAGAAGACAGAAAAGAACATGGGTCTTCAAGCCTGACTCATTTTGACATTTCCAAACTTCCCCCAATGACTCTGAACTCTTAAAAGGCCACCTTTGAGCATTCCATGTCCCACAGACCCCTCCAAGACCCCACCTAGCACCTCCTCCAGGCAGGCAGCTACACCCCCTGGCTGGTAACAGCGACCTCACCCAGCCCAGGCCAGTGTCCAGTCCGCCCAAGGAGCACCCAGCCGACCAGAATCCTACAATGGGGTTTCCATGTGCTGAAGGCAGGTGTCCCCAAGGGGACAGTCTGGCAAGGGGTCCAGTCTGAGCCGGGTACGCTGTACCCCACCCTTCCCCCAACACACACACATCTGGAAGAGATGCTGGGGCTGGCGGCAGAACAGAGCTTGTGACACAGAAAGGGAGGGAGGAGGCGACAGCGGTGAAGTCCCTGGGCTGATGCGCCTGAAACGGGTGCCTGGTGAGAAGAGCCACTGTGGTGCTTCTTTCCCAACCAGGTGCTGGCTGAGTAAGATAAAACCAGTAGAAGGGCCCCCATCAACCTTCACCGGAATTGGAAAAGGGCACCTGCTTCTTCAAGTGTGCATCCCAGCAAGCTGGTGACCTGAGCGAAGGAGAGAGGAGGCCCAGCCTTCCAGCAGCCAGAACCAACCCGGCAGGCAGAGAGCCGTCTGGACTTTATCCCCTTAGCCTGCTGCCCAGGGCCTTTGCACAGAGCACACGTTCCGCAACAGTGCACGGCAGCCCCACCAAAAAGGACGGCTAAGCACCACACGTTCAGGAAACCAGGACACACAGTCCACCGGCAGGACAGCAACAACTCTGCTTAAACTCAAACAGCCTCATCCAGCATCTGGGGTGTAAGATGGACGGAGAGCAGTCACCACAGACTGGACACCTGGTATGGGGACGAGGGAGGAGGACAGCACCGAGGAAGACGGGCTCAGGCCAGGGCAGCGGCGAGCCCCTAAGCATGCAGGCCCTCCTCAACCTTGTGAGAGTCCTGGGAGACGAGGGCACAATTACCCTCATCCCCAGATGAGGAAGCAGGCTTGGAGGGGCCAGTGACTGACTAGATTGGGATCACAGGAGCAGGAATGAAACCCAGAATGTGCCCTACACATCCCAAAGCTTGGCGGTGATGATAGGGATGATGATGGAGATGGTTGTGATTATGGTGATGGTGATGATGGTGATGGTGATGTGATGGTGGTGGTGATGATGATAATGGTGGTGATGGTGGTGATGAGAGTGATGGTGGTGATGTTGATGGTGGTGTTGATGGTGATGATGGTGATGGTGATGGAGATGGTGGTGATTATGATGCTGGTGATGCTTGTGATAGTGATCATGATGATGGTGGTGATTATGTGATGGTGGTAATGGCGGTGATGATGATGATAATGATGGTGATGGTGATGAGGGTGATGGTGGTGGTGGTAATGGTGGTGATGATGATGACAAGGGTGATGGGGATCATGGTAATATGGATGGTGGTGACGGTAGTGGATGTGAATGATGAGGACATCTCCCCCCCATAGAGGGCACCCACTGTGAGGTCCTGGACCATGGGACGCTGGGCACTGCCCCTGCTGAGTGTGGGAGGTGTGGCAGGGGCGGGACAGGGTCACTGCAGCTGTGGTGTGTACCTTTTCCACAGCTCAGCATGTCCAGGAGGTGGGACCCACAGGCATGCGGCGGGTGGGGGGGCATCCGGACAGCCCTGGGTCAGATCGCTGCCCCTCACCAGGCGTGCGGGCAAGCACCGCATCTGTCCAGCCTGTTCCCTTGGCAGCACACGTCCTCCCCAGAGGATCCCAGGAAGGTTACAGGAGCCCCTGGACCGAGTGACGAGACGATGGGCCCCAGGCCTTGCCAGCACTACAGAGGCTACAGATCCCGATTTCAGAATCCTAATGGTGCTCTGCCAGCCACACAGAGCCCCACAGTCACCCCCGGGCCCCTCCATGAGCAAGGCCCCGACAGGGCCGGGGACCCAGCCAGCAAACCACCTCATAGCCAGACGGGACAGCACTGAAGGTGCTTCTGTCCGGCCACGGCCCAAGGCATGGACGCAGAGCCCAGGGTGTTTCCAACACTGTGGCCGCTGCTTGGGCTGGTGTGGACACCCAGGGGGCAGCATGCTGAGCCTGGGGCACTGGCCATTCCTGCTGGCCTCGCCGTGCGACAGGCATTTCTTCAGAAAAACAACCAGAGATTTCCACAGCCCTCCCGGGAAGGACGCCACCCAGTGGCGTGCAGGTGTGTCTCTGCCTGGGGACCTTAACATTCAAGGCCAGCGCAGCTGGCGCGGCCCCCCTGCTGCAGGACAGCTCATGGGAGGCGGCCGGCTGAGGTGCCCTGCCCTCCAGGCGCTTGCCAGCTGTGATGGAGACTTCGGGTGCGGCTGGGTGGGAGCCCGGGGGTCTGTTCACATCGGAGCGGGAGGCACCCCTCAGGCACTTCGTGCAGGAGAGGCTGGCGCGTGACTGCCTCACGGGTGCGCTGCAGCCCGAGGAGGTTATCTGTGTTCTTCATGCTGGGGGGAGCGGAGCGGGCACCCCACACCTGACCTGGGAGGGATGGGCAGGGAGCCACCGTGCAGCCGGCAGACTGGCTGCAGATGCGGGCCAGAGCCTGGCCCTGCTCCGTGTCTCGCCAAGCTCCGTCCACCCCCTGATGCTGCACAGAGCAGCAGAGGGAAGGGAAGGGGATGTTCAAGGGAACTTTCCAGATCAGATGCCCTGGGCTCCCTGCAGCCTGACTCCCTGGAGAAACACTGGCACCCCCCATGCCCCACTCCCCATAGCATGTCCCAGCTCAGCGCTAAGTGGATGCATGGCAGAGCCACTCTGCATGATGGAGGCATCCAAATCTGTCCAAACCCAGGACTGACGCAAAAATGGACGCCATCCTGCAGGACACTCCCTTCCGTGTCGGCCAGCACCACCGTGCTCCTTCCGGGACACAGAGGCTCTGCAGGCTCATGGCACAGCCATGGCTATTCTTAGTACACAGGGCCCCAGAATGGAGACAGAGGAAGTGCCAGCTGCCTTGGTGGTTTGGGAACTTCCCTGAATATAAGGCTCCAGCCACAAAAATCCCACAGCCCAGGAAGACTCAGCACTGACGAAGGCCAGAAACAATGGCTTATGCAACGCAGGGCCAGGTGCACGTGGAGGGGGCAAAGGCTTCTGGGTCCTCTCCAAAACCTGCCCCTGCCTGAGTCAGGGTGGGGGGCAGTCGGCCTCTCCCAGGAAGAACAGAGGCTGGCAGGTTGAAGACACAGAGGAGAGAGCACGGGCTGGGGTCCAGAACACAGGGGTGTCAGCCGCTTTCTCCTGATGTATCTGTGGCTCTAATCTCCTGTGCACGGTGGGCGCTCAGTCGATGCCTGCTGAGTGCACAGGGGTGGGGTCCTCACATGCACGGAACCTGATCAGACCATGAGCCCCAGGACCACACTGAACCCCGTGTCACGTAGACCAGGTGTTACAGTGGGGCCAGGACGGATGGGGGGGCGCCAATGTTCCCAGGACGAGGGGCAGCCTGGGCAGGACCCCGTTCCCAGGCTCCCGTCCGACTAAGGCCTGGGGCTTCTCTAAAGTGCCCATGGATGGAACCCAGGCCACCCCCAGAGCGCCCCCAGATCACAGCCCCTGCCTCACTGGAAGCCACACCATCCACAGGGAGACAGCCTAGCCCTGGGGGACACGTAGGGCATGCCACAGGTCTCCAGGCTGGGAGCTCACCCCCATCACCCTCCTTTAGGGTGGTGAGAGCTGGGTCTGGGCAGACACCATCTCTGGCTCCCAGAGCTGCTCTCAGCAACAAGCCCCCACCCAGGTTCTCCCAGGCCACCCTCACCGCCCAGAAGAGCACCTGGCCCAGCCGTCACCCCTAGGCGAGTTTCAGCAGCTGAGAAGGGAGGCTTCCCGAGGGCCAGGTCTCGGCTCCAGGGGCTTCTGCACAGAGAGGGGAGGGTTGGAGGCCCTCAATCAGGCTGGGATGTCCTCAGAGTGGAGTGACTAGCCCATGGCCGGGCTCCTGGCACCTCTCTGCTCTACTGCCTTGGTAAATGGGTTCCATTCTCAGTCACCTTGTGGTCTATGATGGCTGCTAGAGCTCCAGCCATCACAACCCCACTCCAAACAACTAAAAAGAGATAAGGAAGGCAGGCAAAGGAGCTGCCCCAGCTACCTGCTTGCCTTTTAAGAAGTTTCCAGAATCTCTCCCACACTCTGCATCCACCCCACTGGCCCTTATCTACCACCCTTGCTTGGATAAAGCCAGGGTTCCCATGAGATGCTTGGCTGCGGGTATGCACCAGACATCACCGGCCTGCTGAAGCTCCCGTGCCAGGGCGCCACTCACCATGAGGATTCGCCGGTAGCTGTCCCGGTCGATGCCCCAGAGCTTGAGGTCCGTCTTGGCTTTCACAGTCGCTGCCCTGGGGGTGCCATAGATGAGTGCCAGCTCCCCAAAGCTGCCCCCCTCACTGATGCTGGTCACCCACTCTCCGTTAACGTACACCTTCAGGGGACAGAGCAAGAAATGTCAGAAACATCACCGGGGACGGGTGGGGTCACACTGGCGCGTCCGGCACCGGGAGCCCTCCTCTGAGCCCACCAGAGGGGACCCGGCAAGGAGGGCGTGTGTGGTTGCACCCCCAGGTCCCCTCACCTGCCCAGGCACACCTGGCTCTCAGCCAGCTTAGCTGCCCTCCCCACCCCAGGCCTGGCTGGGCAGGTGCAATGGCACCTTCTGAGTCCTGGCCCCCTCCCCGTCCTAATGTCAATGTCAGTGAGAAGGGCCAGAGGCGGAAACACCGCCCAAGGCTCCTGGTCTGCGCAAAACCCTGCATGCATCCCTGGCCGGCCTTTGATTCAGCCCTTGTCAGCCTTAGATGGTTCTCAGGACCCATCTCCCCAGTCACACACGGTGAGGCCGACTCAGTGCTTACACGGGGCTGCCCAGTGCCCCCACCTCCAGCCAGCAACTGTGCCCAGCCTGGCCCTGCAAGACCCAGGTAGCCAGGGCCTCCCCTGACCGGGGCAGCACCAGGCTCCCCAGGCCTGCAGTCAGTGGGGATGTTGCCGGGGCACCGAGGAGATGAGGCTGCGCTGAGAAGGCCCTTTCAGCCTGCTTGAGTGCTCGGCACAGTGCTCCCAGTATGCACAGACAGACCCTGCACGTTCCGGACAACACAAGAATGACCCAGATTGTCTATTATGTGGTGCCCGTGCGGATCTGGCTACTATGAGCTGACACAACGCACACATTATCCCCCCAGCGTGTCAATGGGCTTGAAGAATAGTTCCCATTGGCAAAATGGGTGCGCATTGGGAAAGAATGGATCACGGTGAAGCACGGACTCGATTCTTACTTAAATCAATGACTCATTATCTGCCCAAGAGTGATAACACAGTCGCACGCATCTGCCAGAAAACGCCACACAGGTGAGATCTCCGTGTGCACGAGGGTCAGGGGAGACCCAGCTGACCGTGCGGCTGGATGGGACTCAGTGGACCACGGCTGTCCAGGCAAAGCTGCCCCCAGGGCCGTGCGTGTGCCCCTGGGAGTGTTCCCAGGTCCCACCCAACCCTGTTGTCATGCTCCTGTGGGGAAGTCGGGGCATCTGGGTACCTGGGGGGGAGAGACGTCCCCCGGGGGGGGGTGAGAGACGCCAGCGTCCACATGACAAGGCCCTCGAGGAACCAGAACAGTGTCCCATCCTTCCCGCCTGGCCCAGCCACCAACGTGCAGGGATGCAGCAAAGACAGCCGGTGACCCAGGAGTTTTCGGAGTGGACCTGGGCCCCTGGGGAGGGGGCGGCGACAACTTATCAGTGGTCCCGGTGACCCGGGCACAGCGGGGCCAGCCTTCCCATCGAGCTTCCCTGTGGTGAAGTCTGGCCACGTGCATGGACGGCTCCAGGATGCCCCGGACGTCCCAGGTCCCCTCCAGCAACCACGGCCCCTCGGGAAGGCGTCAGGGGCACATCCGTGTGCGCTCCTCATGTGCGCTGTTGGGTCCAGCACTGGCCGTCACAGCCGTGCGGCAGGCCCCATCCTGGGGGACACAGATGGCGCCCGTGCCTCCTCCAGGGGGATGCCTGTGGGGGCATGCCAGCCGCCCAACAGACAAAAGAGCACAGGGACCCAGGGGACAGAGGAGGGGCTCAGCAGAGCCACCCAGGCACGTCTGCACCCTCTTTCCTGAGGCATGTCCCCAAAGCGCAAGCAGGGCAGGACCGAGGAGACCCCCTTCCCTGCCCAGAAGCCAGGCCTCAGAGGGCTCCCTGCGAGGCGTCAGAGGAAGCCATTGTGCGGAGCCGCCGACGGGCCCAAGACCACGCTGCCCGCCGAGCACAAAGGGGCCATCCTTCTCAGGACACTGGGCTCTGTCACCGCGACGGGCACGGCACTGGGCCCCACCCCAGCTGGCACGCAAAGGGGCTACTTCTTGCGTTGTTTCATTTTTTGTTTCTTCTTCTTCTTCTAGAATAAAAATGGTGGGAGGCCCTACTGGGCTACACTCACAGTCCCACCACCGACGGGGACTTCTCCAGCTGAACCCAGAGCCCCCACCTGGCGGCTCTGCATTAGTGCATTCATCCATCCGTCTGTCCATTGCCCCCAGTGTGGACTGAGCACCCCTTTGTGCCCTGCGCACTCTAAGTGCTGGCAGTCAGCAGGGGAAGGCAGCGGGTTCCTGTCTACAGGGACTCCCCGACAGGCCGGGAGAAAGGCTGTAGGCAAATAATTACACAGACACACATTCATGTGAAGCATGCTCCAGGCATGAGGAGAGCAGGAAGCACAGGGACCAGAAGGACCATGACAGAAACTGTCCGTAGAGAGCTGTTTGTGGAGGAGACTTGGGCCAGGTCTAAGTGTCCAGCTCAATGTGCAAAGATGTGGGAGAAGGGTGACTGAGGCTGAGGATGGAACATGCAAAGGCCCTGAGGCCACAATGAAATGAAAGATACTACCAGACGCAGAATGACCAAGCAGGGACAGATGCCACGGTGGAGAAAAGGGCTGAGATGTTGTTCTAGAAGCAAAAGGAAGCCATGGAAGGTTCTGGCACCTCATCTGGTTTATGCTGTGACACTCCCTCTGCTGGGGTGTGGAGAACAGCATGGGCTGCCAGAGGGGAGAGGGGCAGGGGTGGAGAGGTCCCTCAACAGGTGGCTGTGACGTAGCCTGAGTGGGACAGACTGCTTCTGCACCATAAAGACTGGGGGCACAGGGGGGCACAGGTCCTGCTCAGAGAGCCCCGGGCAGCCTCCCCCCGCCATGCATGGAAAGGGAGCACCACCCACCTGGAAGCCCCCCCACCCACTGCCCCCCACCCCCGACCCCCCATGCATGGAAAAGAGGGAGAACTGCCCACGCGGGGGTGCTGCTGCCTTGCTCTGCCGCCTGCACTCCCAGACCCGGGCATCTCAGGGCAACGCTCTGCCGCACAGAAAGCAGAAACTGTCTGGGAAGTGGGGACAGTGCCCGCAGCCCCGCCTGCTTTCTCACGCCGCCTGGGGCTGGCCCGGCATGGCCCGCATGCCCCGCTGTTGTTTTCCTTTGCCGACGGCAAGGAAAAGCTAATGGCCCGTCTCTTCCCACCTCCCAGGCCCTCACGGGAGCGTCCGTGGCCCGTTAGCACCCAGATCCTGGTCACTCAGCCAGTTGCCCACAGGCACCCAGGGGGCAGTGGACACCCCGCCTGTCTTGCGCTATGCCCCACCAGGCCGCGGCTGTCTCCAGCTCCAAAGCTGATGCCCACGGGGCGGTCTGGCACACCCTGAGCACAGGCCTTGACGCTCCTGTCCACAGTAACCAGGCCATGTGGGTTGTTTCCAGTCAGGTGGAAAGCCAGCTGGGTCCCCCCAGAGGAGCCCCAAATCTGTCGTGTTGCACGGCCCTCCTCCTGGCCTCCCCCCATGTCGACCACACTCAGGCGCCCACAGTGACCCCCATTCCAAAGGACAGTCATCACCAGCTGAGTCGAAACCAGTCCCGACCACAGCAGGGCCGCTGGGAAAGTGAGTGCTGGGGCCCCAGACGTGCTCTGTGGAAGAGCTGTGTTTGGAAGAACCGAGATGCTGCAGGGAAACATCACAGCCCACTCCAGGCCGCGGCCACAGCACTCCCTAAGTGACTAAGTAACCAACCTCAGAGCAAGGACTGGAACAGAAACTCACACCCTGTTCATAACAACATGATCCACGGCAGCCAAGATGTGGGGCCACACCTGTGATCACCGACATGACCAGAGAAACACAACATGACCCATGCACACAATGGACTACGGGGCTCAGCTTCATAAAAGAAAGAAACTCTGACACCTGCCACAACGTGCATGAACCTTAAGGACACGATGCTGAATGACACAGCCAGACACAGAAGGACAGGCGCTGGGCTCCACTCGCACAAGGTCCCAGGTTGTCAGATTCACAGACACGGAGTAGAAGGCAGGCTGGGGCTGGGGGAGTAGATGGGGGTCCGTGTGTAATGGGAACAGTCTCAGTGTGGAAGGAATGTTCTGGAAATCGATGGTGTGCATGGCTGCAGAGCTGTGTGAATGTGCTCAGTGCCCCTGAACTGTAGGCTTAAAAATGGTTAAGATGGGAAATTTTATGTTATGTGTATTTTACCAATTAAAAAAACACAGAACACCAGGAGAACACTGAATAACAACTGACCGTGACCATGGACCCAGATGGCAGTGCCCTGGGTGCCCTGTCCAGGGGCCACAGCTCAGGGGCCTCATGCCCACCCTGGAGGCTGGGCACCGGAAGGAGCCGGGTGGGGCAGGAGCCTGGGGTGGGGGTGGGGCGGCCCCAGCACAAAGAGGAGCCGAAAATAACGAAAGGCTCACAGGATTAGGGAGGGGCTGGGCCTCAGACAGTACTACGTTCCTGAGCCCTAAAATCGGCAGCGGAGTATCCTTTTAAGTAAAAATGCCATGTTCCATGAATAAAACAAATTGGGAGATATTTTTATCCTTAGAAAAAGGGATTATAGCTCTTGGCAACACACGCTGCGGTGTCTCTCTCGAAAACCATAATTGAAACCGAACTTGGTGCTCTCGGCACTGGTCACCTGGCCGCTCCCCTGCCCCCCACCCCAGGGTGCCGCTGGGCCAAGGGCAGTGTCTGCCCTCAGGAGCCTGTGTCCTCGGGGCTTCCGCACATCATGGGCCCGCCTCCCCCAACAAGGCAAATACTGCCGGAGACTGACAGCCAGCTCAGTGACCCCGGGCCGGGTCAGCCAGGTTGCCTGCGGTGTCCTGGTGGGCGGTTCACAGAAATGGGCCACAGAGGCTCTGCAGAAGTGATGACGGTACCTACTGTGATGTGTGCTTATAACATCTGGCCAGCTGACACACCACCGCCATCTTCCCGAACGCTGACTGAGCTCTTTGGGTCCCTTACATGCGGTCTTCACCCATCTGCTGCGCTGCCCCGTGGGTTCCACACCACAGGGCAGCTCCTGCCCAGCCGGGGACCCGGAGGGCTTGACAGAGGGGCCCCTACAAGTCACTGCCAGTCCCCTCGGGGTCCGCTGGCCCAAACCTGAGACTCCTGTGGGCAGCGCCCGGCTGTCCCGGCTGGAGTGAGCCTGGGCCCAGCGAGCACCTTAGAGCCGCCTTTGTACCTGAACTTCCAAGGCCGTGCTGGACCTGCCAAGATGACGTGTTTGGGGAACTCAGCTCGTAAGAAGGTGACCTCACTCTTCCCTCCCCAAACTGCCTCCAACGTCCCTGGCCGAAAGAGAAGCTGGCTGACGCCTGGTGCGTCATGAGGTAGCCAGCATGGGCAGCCGGCCAACAGGGAGGCTGGCAACTGGCCGTCTGCTCCCCCACCCCAAGGGGCCCGGGGGCCGGGCTCTGTGCCTCCCCTGGGGGGGTGGAGGGTCCCGCCAGGAGGAACAAGCCAAGCCGGCTGCTTCTCAGCTGCTTACTTCTCGTCACATCTGACTTACAGAGGGGCCGGGGACAGTGTTTGCAAGGATGCTGTCGTGTGGGGCCTGAGCACGCTAGGCGGACGTGAGGGTGGGGGTGAGGAGGGGACAGGTCACGCTAAGAGGCTGAGTGTCAGGGGCACCATCGTCTGGGACAACTGGGCCCACGAGGCGCTTAGGGGACCATCCCTCAGGGGGCAGGTCCTGGTGGGTGCCCACCTCTCACACCTGCAAGCGCTTCCTGCCAGGCCTACTCCCTGCATCAGAGGGACTGGGCAGGGGTCTGCCTGGACAAAGGAGCAGCAGGGCCTGGGTGGGGTCTTGAAGGATACATAGGAGTTTGCAAGGAAGAGCAGAAACAAGAACATAAGGACAAGAGGAGTAAAGACCCAGAGAGAAGTCACCTCTGGCCACTCTGCTGCTCATAGCCATCTCCCTCAGGACCTGCAACCCCGAGGGCAGGGGCCAGGGGCCCAAAGTGCATTCTGGGCACACAGCACTGCTCCATAAACGTCTGAGCAGGAATGCAGGCAAGGGGAGTAGGCAGAGCGGCTTCTGAGAACAGTGACAGCCTGAGGATAGGGCTGGGGAGATGGGCAGGGGTGAGGGCCGGGTGGAAGCCTGTGGATCTGAACCTGGAACAACCCCACCTCCCACGGGCAGCCCCTGCCCAGCTGGGGAGCTGGCTGCATCCGGGCCTGTCTTCCCTGCTTCCTGGGCGGGCACTGGCTCTAACCCACAGTCGCGGCAGCAGGAGTTACTCTGTGGGCTGGCAGCCTTCCTCTGTGGCTGTGGGCGGCCGGGGACCTTGGGCTCCCGCCTCAGTTTCCTTCTTTGGTGGCCGGCGGAAACCCATCCCCGCCCTCACCCTAACCCTGGGCCAGGCCCCGAGCTCAGGATGGAAAGACAGCTTGATGCCCGTCCTCGAGGTGACTCCGTGTGCCCCTCAACAGTGCAGGGGGGGAGAGCCCCCACCTCGCCGGCGTGGAGTGCGGGGCAGGGGGAGGCATGGAGGCACCAAGCACCTGGGCCCTGGTGTGTGTCCTGACAATGGGCGTGTCACCACAAACTGAGCTGAGTCACAGCAAGGAGGCCACAGAGAAAACTGTGGGGCCAGATGCACCTGCAGAGGAGGGACGGCAGACGGAGGCCGGAGGAGAGGCAGGGGCAAGAGGGGCGGCAGGGGTCCAGGCAGCGGCGGCATGGCACCAGCAGACCCCAGGAAGCAAGAGTGAGAGAACGCTGCGGGCACGGTCCCGAGGACCCCGGGAAGGGAGAGAGCGCCGCAGGCGGCAGACGAGGCGGGAGAGGTACTCACGTCCACTTCTCCTTGGTCTATCACGTAGAAATTATCGCCTTCGTCCCCTGAAACGAAAGAAAACACGCTGTGCACACCGCGCAGGGCTCCGGGGGCTGCACTTCTGTCCCTGAAAGCCGGCCCTGCCGCTGCCTCACAAAGCCAAGGACTCTGCATCTCACACAGTTTTCTTGTTTTTTAAATAAAACTTGTACAAACAACATGAGGGGTGGCCCACATGGGCACGGTGAGATGCACGGGGGGCGCTACCCGCTCACAGTCACCAGGTTGCATGTGCGGTGGGGCACCCGCGGTCCCCACCTGGCCTGTCTCAGGGGCCCGCTCTGCTGACGGGAAGTCACGGAGACACCAGCAGACGAGCAGAGCGCCGGGACTCTTCTTGAGGGCAGGAGAGTCCTTGCTCATGCCAAGCCCGTGACCCATGCCCACGCCCACAACCCATGGCCATGCCCACAGCACAGGCCACGCCCCACAGCCCATGCCCATGCCCACTGCCCGGCTCAGGGAAGCGGGGAACTCACCTTGCTGGATGACGGTCTCCCCGGCGATGTGCGTGACGGGAAACATGGCATCGAATATGTCACTGGAAGAGAAAACGCACTGCATGTGGGGGCTGCGGCAGTGCAGGGCGCGGACCCGCTGCCTCCCTTCACGTGCCGCACAGGCTCCGGTCATCCAGAAAAATGGAAAAATCCACATTCAAAGAAAATCACGACCCTTCGTAACCCTGCCACCCGGGCAACGGCTGGCACCCTGCAGACCCGCTTCTGCACTCGCATCCATGGGTTTCGGTCTGGGCTTCCACAGAAATGGAGTCACACTGGACACCTTGCTTTAGACATGCAAACAGGGGAATGGCAGGTGTTGGCTGTGTCACATCAGGAACTACTCTACCAGGGTAGAGAACCCGCCTTCTGCCCCTCTCCCTCGAGGGGCACCTACACGGCCTGGCCAGCAGGCGCCACACCCCACACACAGGCTGTGCCAAAAGGCTGCCTGGCCGTTTAAGTTCCTAAATGTGGCTGCTGGATGGACCATACGGGCTGGACGTGGACAGCGGGAAGTATGCACGCTGGGGCCCCTTATCTCCACCGGATGGCAACCCAAATACAACGTCAGAGGTCAGCCTTGTGCTGCCCAAATGCAACGGCCCAGCTCGGGAGGCCACACCTACCCACCCACAGGGCCCCAAAAGGGAAGCAGACAGAGGGAGGTCTAGTGTGCACGCTGGGGCCCCTCGGGGGTCAACGTGCACAGCAGGGCTGGGGGGCAGGGGGCTGCCTCCCCTCCGGCTGAACAGCAAACCTCCGCCTGACTGGTCGGGTGGAGCAAACCTCAGGGGAGCCCGCAGGTGCTATACACGTCGGTGCCAACCCCCAGGCCCTGTGCTCTGCTGTCTCTATGGCCCAGGAAACATTGAAGAGTCACTCTTAAAGTAGTAGCTTCTTTCTCCCTGAGACGGGACCTGAAGGGGCGGTGCTGGAGGGGAGGGGCTTCACGACGTTTGCAGGAGTACCCCTCCCCCCCACCCCCACCCCCAGGCTGGGACCTGGCATCTGTGACCCTCCTGGGCTGCACTTCTCGGCCACAGCTTCCCTGGGGGGAGGGGGGTCTGCAGACAGTTCTGGTCAGTTTTCCAAACGGCATTGCTTCCAAACCATAGCATCGGGGCTCTCAGAATGGTCAGATCTTGAGCTGATTTTACAATTTCTATCTCATTGTTAAAAAATTTCAGCCGGTAACAGTAAAATATTTTCCCAAATGCCATAAACGAGCCAGCCCCAGGACGCATCACCTAGCCTAGGCAGGTGCTTGGGACAGAGGTCAAGCCCCAGGGTCGGGCCCCAGCCCACCGCCCCTGCCACCCGTGGCTGCACTTCTGCCCCACGCGGATGAGTCCGTGAAAAGGTCTGTCGCTATCTGGTGCCTTAATTGTTCACACGCAAGCACGGTTCTGATTCTAGTTTTCATCCTGTGTTTCCTGACAAACATCCAGATGGAGATGCACAGACCTGGCGAACCCCCGAGCGCCCGGGCCCAGCACCCACCATATAGGCATCTCCCCAGGTACAGAGTGATGAATCCCATGCTGAGAATAGTGAGGCGGGAGGGAGAGCCCAGCCCCACTCACCACAAAGGCCTAATCACCCCCCATTTCCTTCGGAAGAAGCTAAGGCCCCCAGGGACCCCCAGTGCATCTCCAAGGCTCGGACACAACGGACCCTCAGAGGCCCCCACCTTCCCCATCCTCTGCATCCCCTCACACAAAACCCAATGCTTCCTGCCTCTTAGCACTTAATGGGATTAAAAGATGCGCCTGCCTCTGATGAGAAGAGAAACGGTTTCTATTCTGATCTGGAAGTGACCTCTGGAAACCTCTGCCACAGCCCTGGCCGGGTTCCGGAACTGGGCTTGGCAATCCTGCATCAGGGCCAGTGCCAGGCCCAGGGACACGGTGCTCGGGGCCGCGGAGGCACAGAAACGTGAAGACGCTGCAGCCCCCGCCCCGTGCGGCCCCAGGGACGGGGGCAGTGCTGGCCATGCGCCCTTCATCTGCCCCCCATCCCCCCACCCCCTGCTCCAAGGTCAGACCTGTGTCAGTGTCATCCAGACAAGGAAACCAGAGACACTAAGAAGCTTCGCCAAGGTCTGCAGCTGGGAAAAGGTGAGGCCAGGCCACACCCCTGCTGTCCTGTGCAGGGCTCTGTGGGGCGCCTAGGGCTGGGCAAGGCCTCCCAGTGTGCTTGGGGGTGCCGGGCCTTCCCGGTCTCAGCAGGTGCCCTCAGACAGCAGGTCACGGTGGAGGGCCCTGGTCGCCCACCCTGAGGAAGCCACTGGCCCCACAGGTGCACCCTGCCCCTCCGATGTTGGCCTGACGTTGGGGTCCTCGGGCTCCTGAGAGGCCAGAGTGGCTGCTGCTCCCTCAACAGTGGGGAGCAGCTGACGAAAGAGTGCCTGCTGGTCTTAGCCCCGTGTCCCTGTGGCCCCAGCGGGTGCTTTTCACCAGAAGTCCCCACAGTGGCCGAGGCGGTATGGACCCACCTGGAAGGCAGCGAAGGGTCCCTCAGGCTTTGACCAGGAATGATGGGGCAGAGGCATTATCTGTTTATCTTGGTTTAATTATACTTATTTCCTGGTCACGGTGGCTTCTGTCACTTTAGGCCACAGGGGATGGTTCTCAGGACATCGTTGGCTTCAGCTCTGCTTACACATGCCTTCCAGAAAAGCAGAATAAACAGAAAAACCAACGAAGTCGACAGCATGGAAACGATGATCCAGACACTTGGAGCTCGCTCTGCAGCAGAGGGGTCCAGGTGCCCACATGCCTGCATCACACAGCGAGCCTGGGGCAGGTCTGGGGGGTGCCTGGTGGTGGGAACCGTGAGTGGACACCGCATTTTGATAATCTGCGACAGCTGGGGTGGGATGCAGACATGCCTGCGCCAACTCCCGGTGACAAGATCACAGGCTCCACACGGGCGCAGTGGGCTGTTCGTGACAGAGGAAAACACCACCCTGAGTGGGCTCAGGACTGTCAGCAATGGCATTCCCACAGGTTCACGGACTCCTGTATAGGCCCTCCCTCCCTCCCTCCCTCTGGGCCAGGTGGTTCTGTGTGCGGGGGGCCCGGACCCAGAGCAGAGCACCGCTGGCAGGGAGCTGGGTCAGGCTGGCGGCCAGGGAATGGACAGACCTGGACCCCAGCCACACCCTGGCCTGGACCCTGTGGCTCAGGGCCTGCAGAGTGCTGGGTCCCAGCTCCCAGGGCAGTGACGGCTCAGAGACCACAGCCCTGTGGAAGTTCCCACCTGACTCACTCGTTGTCCCGGCACCCCTCCTTCCCTGGGCTGCTCAGCTCTCACCCTCCTCCCCCTGCTGCTGCTCCCCCCATATCCCCCAGGTGACCGTGAGTTCTGAGAATGAAGTTCTGCAGCCTGGCACACAGTGCCCCACCTGGGTCTGACCCAGAGCAGGTCCTCGGTATGGATGGAAGGACAGGTTGGACAGTGGATGGAGAGTGGGTGGATGGACGGATGGACGGATGGATGGGTGGTGAATTCGGGGTGGGTAGATAGATAGGTGGGTGGATAGGTGGATGGAAAGATGGGTGAATGGATGGATGGGTGGGTCAATGGTGAGTGGAGGGAAGGATGGGTAGATGGATGGGTGGTGAACCGGGAGACACATAGGTGGGTGGATGAGGAGATGGGAGTGGATGGGTAGATGGGCGGATGGTGGATGAGTGGATAGATGGCTGGTGAATGGGGGGGTAGAAGGAAAAGTGGGTGGATGGGTAGAAGGGTAGATGGTGGGTGGATGGATGAAAGGGAGGAGGAAAGATAGATGGAGAAAGCTGTCTGTTAAGGCAGCTGCAAGACAGGAGATCAGCTAGAACCAGGTGTGGGTCTTCTAACAAAGTCCCTGCTTCCTCAAGCCATTCACTGAGAATGATGGCAAAGGGTCTTGAATCCTCAGGCTGAGCCCAGTACCCTCCACTCAAAAGAAAAGCCTCATTAACCTTCTCTCACTTGAACCTCACAAGCATAGAAAGACGTTGGCTCCCATTGTTGTCCCCACTTTACAGACAGAAATATCAAGGTTCAGAAAGGTTAAGTGACTCACCCACAGTCACACAGCAGTAAGGCTGACCACCCCGTCAAGGTCCCATTGATTTGTGCTGCAGAGGATGCACAGAAGAATACTCCAGTGTGGGGGAGACTCTGTGGGGGAGACTCTCCCCTCTCTGGCCACGTGCCCAGGCCCCAACTCCTGGAGATGCTTCTGGGTAGGGAGGCTGTATGCCATCTACACCAGCCAGGACCCTGTACGGACCACAGGGTGTCGCTCCCCCTGCCCGCAGTCACACTTGCCCTCCCGGGCACACTTGGCTACCTCCTGAATCCCACCTGGTGCCCAGTTCCCTTGGTCTTCTGGGACCAGGCGGGAACACCCAGTCCCAGATAAAGTCCCGTCCTGAGAGCTGCACTCACTCTCCCTGGGTCCAGCGACAAGGCCACGGGCATCAGGTGGTGTCAACTTCAAAGCCCAGACCCCTCTCCCTCTCCCTCATGCCTCATGCCCTTGCGGGGAGGAGTCAAGTTTTCAAAGACAAAGTCAAAATGAGGGCTCCGCCTTGAGGTCAGAATGCCACCAATGAATCCTGACTTACTGTACTTTTTGGAAACCTGTACAAGCCTTCCTGGTCCATCTTGAGAGCTGGTCCCCATATACAGCGGGGTGAAAGCACCACAGCTAATTCCACCACACAGAAAACTTCAGGGTTCGTTGGGTTTTAAACCTAAACTCCATTCACAGTTCAAACTCAAGTTAGTATGTAGAACATGACCTCCTGGTGAGTTACTTGTCTCGACCTTGAAAACGAGACTTTGCAGAGTGAAACCAAGCCGGCTGGGGGCCACCAGACACTTCCTGAGGGTGAGGGGTCCCTTTGTCACCTCACTGTCACCTGGGGCCAGCCCCCACCTCCTCCTCTATCCCAGCAGAAAACAAACCCTGGATCCCGAGCCCCTGGGAGTGTGCATAGGACATCTCTGAACCCCTCCGTCTCTCCCAGAAGGAAGAGGGCGTGTTGCCGGATGGTCAAAGAAGCTGGCTGCTGGGGTGTCTGAGGGACAGAGAGGGTAAGGAACTTGCTTGGGGTCACACAGCCAGGAAGTGGGAGTGCAAGACTCCAAACCAGGTAATCCGGCATGTAAGCAAAGGCCCCTTGTGCCAGGATGCTTGCTCTGCGATGGGTACATGTGACTTTTGCTAAATCCAAACATTTTCCTCCTGGGACTAGTTTGCTAAGAAGTTTTATAACAGCTGCACTCTATCAAATTCTTTTCCAACATCTACGTGATCCACTACACACATCTCTTTCCTGGGATCTATCAACTGGCAATTCTCGTGGACAGTGTTCTGAGCTCAGACCGTTTTTGAAAACCAGATAAACCCTATGTGATCTGGATATGTGCTTTTCAAACATCAAGCTGGATTTGTTTGGCTCTTTAGAATTTTTGATCTACGTTCACAGAACATATACTACACCTATAATCTTTTTAATGTTTGTTTATTTTTGAGAAAGACAGAGAGACAAACTGTGAGTGAGGAGCTAAGAGAAAGGGAGACACAGAATCCCAAGCAGGCTCTGAGCTGTCAGCACAGAACATGATGTGGGGCTCGAACCCATGAACCCTGAGATTATGACCTGAACCGAAGTCCGATGCTCAACCTACTGAGCCCCCCAGGCATCCCTACACCTATAGTTTTTATACGACCTACTACTTGTTTTTTTGTACTACCCGTAGCATGCACTGGGATCCAGATTACACCGGCCTCGCACAATGAGCTGGCCAGCTTTTCCTTATTTTCCGTTCTCTGCAGCCACTGGTGAAAGGAGAATGATCTGTTGACATTGGACAGAAGTCTCCCGTAAGGTCGTCGGGGCCTGGCCTCTTCAGAGGGGGCAGGCCTGTGGTCACTTTCACCTCCTTAGTGTTTACTGATGGCTCCACACTATTGTTCTTCACGTGCCAACATCTTCTCCATGTTCAAAGTTAGCTCCTGACATTTAAAAATTGAGTTATAAAAACTTAAAGCTTTGGCTTTTCTTTAAAAAACAAAAGGAAGCTCTAACAACACGGGGCCTGCGTTCTCACAAAACAAGAACTCAGCCCACTCCCACCCTGATCAGACCACATGTTCTCCAGTCTGCAACAGTGGCCAGAAGGCCACAGATTCCTGTTTCTTTACTGCCTGCAGGCACCAGCCTGTCCCAGAGCTCACTGCGGGGTGGGGATGGGGACACAGCTGCACACGTGGGACTTCCTCACAAAGGGGTATTGTCCTGTAACACCCCTACACCTGCCGCAGGTCTGTGCGGAAGAGGGTGCATCACCCCTGCACCGGCCACCGGGGTCTGTGTGGAAGTGAGCACATCACCCTTTCACTGGCCATGGGGTCTGCGCAGAAGCCATCGCATCACCCCTGCACCAGCTGCAGGCCTGAGCGGAGGTGAGCCCTTCACCCCTGCACCGGCCATGGGCCTGCACAGAAGCCATCGCGTCACCCCTGCACTGGCCACAGGCCTGTGCTGAAGTGCACATGTTCCTGAACCACAAGAAACAGAAGGGAGCCATGAGTGGTGCAAACAGAAGGCAAGAACACAGACCGCGCAGATGCAGAGGATGCGTCCAGTGCCCACGAGCAGGCTTTCCTGGCCCCACAATGACGTGGGAGACAGGATGTCTGGTCTGACCCTTCAGGAGTGGTTCTGCGAGACCCAAATCCACTACTTCAGCCTCTGGAGAACGGCTCTCAGATTGTCTGGACTCCGTCAATGTCACCCGGAGAAGGAGGCGCCCCGGCCCTGAGGGCGAAGTTTTGGTGCACTGGGCACCATGGCAACATCCTGCTTTATGCCACCTGTCACCGTCCCAGTGACAGCGCCGGGCACCCAGATAGCGGCCTCAGGCTGTGTCTAGGCCTCTGCACTGTTTGGGTGAAAGCTCATGATGTTTCTCCATCCACTGAAAGTTTCCAAATAACCCTCTCCAAACAGTGATAACTCAGGCGCAGCCGTGCACTCTGGTGAGAAGGTGCTGGAACACCAGGAACATGACGTTTGTAAACCCTCGGGAGCCTCTGCCCTGGGGGACGTGGTGCCACCCTGTCTGCAGTGGTTTCTCAGGCACAAATGCCTGGCCCAGAGAGGAGCGCATACACATGCCCGGGATCCCGGTGGCTGAGCCTTGGGAAGGGACAGGGGGCCAGGATTTCCGGCCCAGAATCGCCAACGCACAGCTCTGCCCTGACATTCACCATGTCCCCAGGTGCCCAGCCACCCCGAGATGCCGAGTCAGAGGCATCCTGGATGGAGACCAGCGTCCGCAGGTGTGGGTTGAGGACGGTGACAAATGTGCCCTTTGACCCAGCAGGGCTGCTGAGGTTCTGTCCCCTCCCCCTTCCCTGTACACTCATGAGATGCAGCTGCAGGGCCGCTGGGGACAGTGCCGTCTGCAGTCAGGGCAATTTGTAACACCTAATGGCTGGGGACTGGTTCATTAAATTACGGAACGGACTATGAGATGGCACTGCAGAGGCATGTCCGCAGAGAACCAGAGTTTTTGTTATGGGTCTGCTAAAGAAAAACTGACTCGCAAAACAAGTCTGACAGAATTGCAAGGAGAAACAGACAGACCCAAATTATCCCTGAGGATTTCAACACCCCTTTGTGAGCTACTGGCAGATGCATGGGCAGAAAATCAGTAAGGACACAGCTGAGCTGAAGGGCACCCTCCGTAGCTGACATTTAAAGGACACCTTATCAAACACAGCAGGACACATGTTCTTCTCAAGTTCACAGGAAACGTTTATCAAGACAGGCCACATCCTGGGCCATAAAATACACCTGAACAAATCTAAAAGGATGTAAGTTATACAGTGTCTCTTCTTGGACCTCAATGGAATTAAACTGGAATTAGTAACAAAGAGATACCTTCAAAGTTCTAATGTCTGGTGGTCGAACAACATACTCCAAATAACACATAGGCCAAACAAAAAGGCGCAAGAGACACTGAAAGTATTTTTAACTAAACAAAAATGAAAATTCAGTTTATTAAAATCTGTGGAGGGACGTCCGGGTGGTTTGGTCAGTAAGCGTCTGACTTCGGCTCAGGTTGTGATTTTGCAGTTCGTGGGTTTGAGCCCCGCATCGGGCTCCATGCTGACAGCTTAGAGCCTGGAGCCTGCTTCAGATTCTGGGTCGCCCTCTCTGTCTGCCCCTCCCAGCTCACACTCTGACTCTCAAAAATAAACATTAAAAAAATTTTTAATAAAGTCAAAATAAAATAAAATAGGAAGTGGATACAGAAAATCAACAAAACCAAAGCTGGTTCTTTGAAAAGATCAATAAGAACCCACAAACCTCTAGTGAGGCTGAGAGAGAGAGGGGAGAGAGCACAGAAACTCTTCACATCAGAAGTGAGAGCAGAGAAGGTGGGTACCCTGAAGATCCCACAGACACTAAAAGGCTGATAATACTATGAACACCACATAGAGTGAGAAAGTCGGATGAAAGGGACCAATATTTTGAAAGACGTTACCCACCAAAGTCACACAAGAAGAAACAGATAACATGATATATTCAAGAAATTGAATCAGTAAGTATTAACTTTCCAAAACAGAAAGCCAGCAGGCCCAGTTAGGTTCACTAAGGAATTCTATCAAACACAGAATTGATAGAATTAGTAGAAGAAATTCTACCAATTCTCAACCATCTCTTTCAGAAAACGAAAGCAGAGAGAACGGTTTCTCACTCATTGTACAAGGACAGTATTACCCAAACACCAAAACCAGACAAAGGCATCACAAAAAAGTTAAATCACAGACCACTATCTCAAGAATAGGAATGTAAAAATCCTCAAAATATTAGTGCATTGAATCTGACACTGTATTACAAGACTTAGACACCACAAGTGGCTTCCCTCTAGGTACACAGGCCAATGCCACAGTCACTCTAATCCTGGGCCCCCCAGGGGTGCAGTCGGCTCAGTGTCTGACTCTTGATTTTGGCTCAAGTCAGAATCTCATGGTTCATGAGGTCGAGCCCTGTGTCAAGCTGTGTGCTGACAGTGTGGAGCCCACTTGGGATTCTCTCTCTCCCTCTCTCTCTGCCCCTGCCGGCTCATGCTCTCCCCCTTCTCTCTCTGAAAATAAACCTTTTTTTAAATGTTAAAAAAACAACAACAATCTAATCCACACGACCATACCAATAGATGCAGAAAAAGCATTTGACAAAATCCAACACTCATTCATGATAAAACTCTTGTAAAAATAAGAACATAGGAGAACCTTCTCAACTTGATAGAGAACATCTACCAAAACCCTGAAGTTAACATTTACCTGAGGGTGAGAAGCTAGATGCTTCCTCCTAAGGCTGAGACCAAACCACATATATTCCCTTTACCACTCTTTTTCAACATTACTAGAAGCCCCAGCTAATGCAATTAGGGGAGGGGAGAGAAGGAAAGGAGTAATAGAAAAGAAGAAATAAAACTTGTTTTGTTTGCAGAGGACATCGACTATCTATGCAAAATATTCCAAAAAATTAATAGTAACAAAACCCACTGGACATATAAGCAATTACAGCAAGGTTGCAAGATAGAAGCTTAATATACGAAAAGTCAGTCACTTTCTTACATCTCAGCAATGGAAAAATGAAATGTGAAATTAAAAGCACAATGCCATTTACCGTAGCACCCCTCAAAATGAAATATGTAGGTATGAACCTAACAAAATATGCACGAGATCTATGTGAGGAAAACTACAGAACTCTGAAGAAAAGAATTTTAAATAAAAAATACAAATTGTCAACTGTATCCCAACTTGATCTACAGATTCAGCTCCAATAAAAATCCCAACAAGACATGTTGTAGACACAGCAAACTGATCCTACAGCTTACACACACGGAAGCCGAAGATGCAGAATGGCCTGTGCGGTACTGAGGTCCGAGGATGGGCCACCCGACGTCAGGACTTACCACCAAGCTGCAACAATCAAGACAGTGTGGCACTGGCAAAAGTACAGGCAAATAATAGACCCATGGAACAGAACAGAGAGCCCAGAAGCAGAACGCCCCGAATACAGTCAACTGACCTTTGATAAAGGGGCAAACACAGTATCCCCCAAGTGAGCTGCAACGATTGGACATCCACACACTGAATCTAGACCCAGACTTTACTCCCTTCACACGAATTAACTCAAAATGGATCATAGATCTAATCATAAGACACAGGGGTACTTGGGTGGTTCAGTCGGTTAAGCGTCTAACTTCGGCTCAGGTCATGATCTCACGGTTTGTGGGTTTGAGCCCCGTGTGGGGCTCAGTGCTGACAGCTCGGAGCCTGGAGATGTTTTGGATTCTGTGTCTCCCTCTCTGTCTGCCCTTCCCCTACTCACATTCTATGTCTCTTTCTCAAAAATAAACATTTAAAAAAATTTTAAAAACACACAATAATAACACTTCTAGAAGATAACACAGAAGACAATCTAGGTGCCTTGGGTCTGACGATGACTTTTTAGCTACAATACCAACAGCCCTGCGGACGGAAGTCTGGCTCCAGCACAGAGGAGGCTCCCAGTCGCCCATCCTCGAAGGACACCAGGACCCTACCCCCCAAGGTGTAAGCAGAGGCCCCAGGGGTCACTTGACCGAGAGCCCCATCATCCCCGGCTCCTGCTCACCTGCTGGGCACCTCTGAGCAAGTGTGAGCAGCCACTGGGAGGTTCAAGCACCACTCTCAAGTCTAACTCACCCACTAGGAGACCATGGAGAACCAGGCACACACAGTCCCTGCCTCAAGGGGTAGCAGCAATCCAGGGGTGGGTGCCGAACAGGTGGGGCCTTCCAGCTGTTGCTCATTCAACAAACACACAGGGGGCCAATGCCAGGTCAGCCCCAATCCCGCCTCAGGCCATGATCAGAGTGCAGGTAAGAAAGCCAACCCCCTCTCTGCCACCAGGCAAAGACCATAGGAGAGGCACCAAAGCCCCTGCGAGCCCAGACATCGGCAGTGCCATGCTCCCCTCGGCCTGGGGTCCCAGTAGGAGGAGGACACCCCAGAAGCAGCCACTGATTTCTACGCAGATCAGCCAGAGGCAGAAGACGGGCACTGAAGGCTCCGGGTCAGGACCTGTCCCGCACGGTAGCCAAGCTTGGGGCTGGAAACCTCATCACCACCTCTGCACAACAGGCTCAGAAACCATGCCTGGGAGCCAAGGGGAAAGAGAGTCACCTCCAAGAGCCTGTCTCCTGAGACTCAGATTCTAAATCACTCTTCAAGGATCAATGCCGGCAGCCAGAACTGGGCGTCCGGCTCTGGGGTAGCCTGGTGAGGGGGGTGCTGTAGAGGGCAGGGGTGGTGTGTGGAGAGCAGGGGGGCGCTGTGGAGGGCAGGGGAGGCTGTGGAGGACAGGGCGGTGGGGGGTGGGGGGGCACAGAGAAGCCAGCCCACAGCAAGTCCATCTGAGAGTCAGCCTGGGTCAGTGTCGCCTCCCTGACAGCCAGCCAGAAACAGTGGGCATATATGGTCCTGATTCCTTGGGAGGAATGGGGGGCATCCTTGCCCAGCCACTTGGGGTTTGTGGAGCTCCATGGCCTCATCTGTCTCCCACCTGAACAATACTGTCCTCACCTCCTCCAAGCAGTCCCCCGGGATTCTTCTCCCACCACACCACTCAGGGCTCCTTGGTTCTCAGGCCCGTTTGTAGAGCAGGTGGTTTGAGCACCTTAGGAACAAGATTCACTGTTCTACAGCCCATGGACAGTGCCCATCCTGCAGGGATGCACGTCTCAGAAGCCCCGAGCTGCCCCGAGCTATCCCCAAGGGGCAGGGCGACCCTGCTGTGAAAGCCGACAGTGAAGAGGGCCCCCTTCCCAGCTGCCCTTCTGCAGGCCACATCCACGGCCAGGAGTGGGACACAGGAGCCTCTGCTGCCCTCCACCCTCCCCATCGCCTCGAGAGACTGGGAAGTGGGGGGGTTCTCCAGGGTCAAAGGCATCTTGCTTATTTTAAACCAAAGGGCCAACAGACGAGTCACAAGACCCAGGCAGCCGGTGTTGTCATAACCGCAGACCCCGCTCCAAGCACGTGGGAGGGGAGAAGGCAGCGGGCTGTCTGCAGACTTGGGCTCCATGGGCTGGGGACACGTGTGCTTTCTTTCCACGCCTGCTAAACCAATCAGCTGCTCCAAGAGCCCGGTGCAGATGCACCCACATGGGCCAGGGCCACCTCCAAGGCTGGGGGTGGAAGGGAAGGGCTGGCGCAGGGCTGAACAGGCGAGCGGGACCCAGGCTCCCAGCAGGTGAGCAGCCGGGAAGCACGGGCACTCAGGGGAGCCCCGGGGATGCAGTCCTCCTGGGAAAAGCCGCAGCTGCCCAACGGAGAAACCAACTGCCCTGGGTGGGGGGCGGGGGGTCCTGCCAGGGGTGCCCGGTTAGCACACAGCTGAGGCTCGGGGACACCGGGTGGGTGGTCTCCACTCTTGCTGCTGGGGTCCTGAGGCTCCTGTTCAGGGAGGAAGTGTGGCCACCCCAGAGTCATTTGACTTTGCTATTATCACTCTGAGCCGAAGGGGGGATACTGGAGTCAGACCCTCTCGTGTCAGAGGCACCCGGGGGCAGAGCACAGGCCACCAGGCATAAGCACACCAGCAAGGGGGCCACTGCTGTCAGAGCTGGAGGGGCCACTGGGACTGTGGAGACAGACAGGGCTCACAGAGTCGGCCCCAACTGGGCCCAGGTGCGCACACCGCTGTCTGCAGAGAGCCCACAACCGAGCGCAGTGAGGGCCCCAGACGCAGTAACACTCCCACGTCCCACGTGATGGCGAGGGTGGGCTATGACTTCAGCAGCACCTGTTGGCCCAGACCGTGGCTGTGGCCAGGTATGGATGGCCCCCCAATCCCGCCGTCCCACCAGACCAGGGCAGAGAAGAACACATGGAGCCTGTCGCTGGCCCGGCCGGCTGCCAGCCCCGCGGGCCTCACACCTGCACATGGCACTGAGGAGGGAGCAACTGAGGCCAGCCACGGCACTACAGATGTCCATCAGAATGCCAACAGCAAAGGCCACGAAGCCACCGTGTGCCTGTCACCGGGGCAGCTCACAGGGCAGTCACTCAAGGACGGGGATGCCTTTGTGAGGATCCAGAATGACAGCCATGGGCGACCGCAGAGAAAAACCGAGGGGCAGAGTATGTGACACGCTATCGGAGGTCACACACATGTGCGAGGCGGCAGCCTGGTGTGTGCATCCCCGGGCCATGGGCAGGATCCGGGCCGAGGTCTGTTCACGCTCGCTCCTACCCCGTCAGGATGTCCCAGGTTTATCCAGCACCTAAATGAAAACCGTTGGCTTTAAACAGTCCTGAGTCCGGCCACACAGTGGGTAACACACCTGCAGAAACACATTTCTCTCCTCATCATGGCCGGGTGTGGTGGGTGTCCCGCAGGGGCCAGCTCTGAGCCCAAGCCTCTGGCTGCCATCCAGCTAGACCATCGGCTCCTCCACCCTGGGGAGACTCGGGGTGTGTGGCCCCCTGCACCTGTCCCCCCCAGCAGCAGCCAGCTAGGTTCCCGTGAGGACTCTTGGCTGCACCTGTGGGGCTGGGGAGGCCCCTGTGTTCACAGGGCACAGGAGGCTCAGTGTCTCTGTTCCTGGCTGGTTCCGGGCTCAGCATTCCCCCTGCTGCATGGATCCATGAGGCCAGGCCACACTTGCTGGCCCGGGTGCATCCCGCCTGAGCTCCCTGCACAGCCCGCGGATCTGTGCACGCTCCACGACTCCAGGGCCATGCCCCCCTCCCAGCTGCAGGCCGACCCCCACAAGCGCCATCTGCCCCCAGGGCCTGGAAATGGCCTCGTGCGGGTACCGCTGCACGGGCCCCGCTGTGATCACCAAGCTGGGAAGCCAGGTTGTGCCAACATGAGTGGATTTACGACCTGCACCTACCTCCAAGCCACTGTGCTGTCAAAGACACTCCCCCAGAGGGAGTGACCTCTAGGACGCAGGGTTATGTGACAAATGCAAAGTGAGGACACCACGTGGAGGGGAGGGGCGGTGTGTGCCCGGAGCCTGGGGACAGACGTGGATCTCGGTGTGGTTTTGCTCATCTAAACCAGAGATTGGGAGCCTGGAGGGCTAAGCCGGTTAAGCGCCCGACTTTGGCTCAGGTCATGATTTCACGATTCGTGGGTTCAAGCCCCGCATCAGGCACGGTGCTGACAGCCAGCTCAGAGCCTGGAGTCTGCTTTGGATTCTGTGTCTCCCTCGCTCTCTGCCCCTCCTCTATTCATGCTTTCTCTCTCAAAAATAAATAAACATTGAAAAATTAAAAAAAAAAACAAAACAGATAAATCATGAGGGTAGAAGGTGCAGGTCGGGCCTCAAAACCAGTTCCTCCTTCACACTATTATAAAAGCAAAGTTGAGATCTGAAAAGTAACACTTAAAAAAAGTAAACGGCAACAAATTATAGCATCACCGCCCCCAAACAGGACCCCGGGCCGCCTGCCTCCTGGTGGCAGGCAGGGCTCATGGGGCTGTCATCCCAAAATGGGGCGCCATGTGTGCGTGCTGGAATAGGGCAGAGCAGTCTTTAGGTGGTGTTGTCTAGAGCTTTGTGTGTGGCACGCACAGAACCAATCGGGTTAGGCTAAAGGAAAGGTAAGAAGAACCCAGCCCTGTAGCCCTGAAGTTGAACTGGAAAGATCCATGTGAACACAAGAAGTATTTTATCCTAAAAACATTCCTGGTTCCATCCAAGAAAAGCCTGGAAGACTGACAACTCAGAGCAGCAGCCCCAGAGAGGCAGGTGGACCCAGAGGCAGGCCTGCAGGCACAGCGGGCGGCTGAGGCAATAGGAACACTGCCCAGGGGGGCGGGGGTGGGGGTCCCAAGGTGTGCAGAGGCCGCTGCTGAGTGCCCCACCTGGGCTGTGGGGCCAGCCTGAGAGCCCCTCCATCAAACAGAGGGGGAAACTGAGGCTCAGAGAGGCCACTGTGAGTCACAGGTCACACAGACACAATGTCACTGCTGAGGGCCACACGCCACATCCAAAGGCCACCAAAACTCCTGGGGGCACCATACCCTAAAACCTGAAGGGGCAAGATTTCCCCTGTGGGCTCATCCTACTGTATGGGACAAGGGGGCCCATCTGTCTCAGCCCTCGGTCTCCTGGCCCTGGTCTCCCTTCCAGACCCGACACAGACACCTCCTCCCTCGGGAAGTCCTCTGTGTACCAGTCCTGTTGGCGCTGTCTGACCCACTCTACCCCCACACCTCCCGTCCCTCTGTCAACGCCTGAACAACTCCAGTCTGTGACTCCTACCTCAAGACAGGCTGGGCATAGGGAACTGCATGCAGAAGTAGGGGGCAGGGAGGGAGGGAGAAGGAAGGAGCAATCGAGAGGGCAGGGCGGCCTCCCTGCTGGTGCCGGGCATCCCATGCACTGTGGGCCCCACCTTTCTAGGGGTGGTGACGTCTGAACGGAGGAACTGAGAACCTCCATGGTGGAGCTGTGCTCCAACCCCAATCCAGAAGATCCTAGAGCTCAATCAATAGCCTCCTCTTCAAGTCAGACAGGAAACCGGGTCGAGGTCCCAGCCCACCCTCCACACCTGCTTCAGTCAGCTGCTCCCCTTCTGAATCAGTCAGGGATGTGGTGCCGTGGTTTTCCCAAATCTAGCCGTGGGTACCCTCAGACGGGCCAGAAACTCTGTAAGACTCTTCTGGGCGCTTTGGAAGTCAGGCGGATCCTGGGCCTGGACCAGGCTTGGTGACCAGCGCCGCATGCGTGATAAAGTCCCGAGTGTGATCATCACCCTGTGAAGGGCCCCACTCGTAGGGGACGTGCCAAGGCCCCTCACTCTTGAGTAGCACGGCTGTAACTGGGAGGCAGACACATCGAGAATGGCAGCTGGCAGGTCCAGGAAAGGTACACACTCCTTGGAAACTTTTCAGTTTGAAATACTTTCAAAATAAAAAAAATTGGGGTGGGGGGTCCCTGGGGGGCTCAGTCAGTTAGGCGTCCGACTTCAGCTCAGGTCATGATCTCATGACTTGTGAGTTCAAGCCCTGCGTCAGGCTCTGTGCTGACAGCTCAGAGCCTGAAGCTGCTTCAGATTCTGTGTCTCCCTCTCTCTCTGCCCCCCACCCCAACTTGTGTTCTCTCTCTGTCCCTCTCAAATATAAATAAAAGCATTTTTTAAAAAACACTTTTTTTAGGCCAAACTGGAAAAAGTTTACACAAAAGTCTCCACTTGGAGCTTCTCTGGACAAATGTGAGATCTGGCCGCTGGGGCCCAAGGGACCAGGACGGAGGCCTGCGAGCAGGCGCCCTGCTCACGGAGCTTCCTGACTGCAGCCCGGCCTTGGCGCCCTGTCTGGGTGGGGACTGAGGGGCCCAGCTGGGTGAGGCCTCAGCGGATGCTGGGATGCTGAGCGTGTGGGTGTCAAGCACCAGCACGCCTGAGCCCTGAGAGTCTGGCCACGCCCCGGGGCTCTGGAAGCCAGGGACACAGTCTGCTGCTGCCCCTGAGGCCCCCGGGACTCCACGACGTGGCAGGCAGGCTCTGAGCAGGCGGAGAGAGGCACAGAGAGGCATGAGGCTGCCAGGCTCTGGAGCTGGGAAGAGGATCTTAATCCATCTAGGTCTGTGGCAAGCAGGGTGGCCGCAGGCCCAGCTGAGTCTCGGCTTCTCCGTGTGTGAATTGACTCCAGGGAGGGAAGGGGGCTGTACAGGCAGGTGGTACCGCTACGTTCCCTGCCACCAGGGCCGCCTTCCTCATGGGACACCCAGGCTCCTCCAACAGGGGTGAGGGTGAGCCCCGGCAGAGCGCACAGCCCCACTCCCTCCCTCTCCAACAGCTGGAGCACAGTGACCCCAGGTGGCCGGCACCTCCCAACTAATGGCCGCACAAGACGGAAAGCAGATGCAGAATCTCTCCGGGTCGCAGGGCTCACTGCTGAAGGCAGAGAGAGCAGGCGTGTGTCTCTCTCTCCACCCAGCATGGGGCGGCCACCACCCGGCCTCACCCCCTGCTCTGGAGCAACTCCTACCAAAAAGTGGGCCTGGCACATGGGGCAGGCAGGTGGGTCAACCTCCCCAGGCCCCGAGGCCTTCGATGGCAGGCCCTCTCCTCCCAAAGGGTGGTGGGGGTAGGGGAGCCGGTCCGCAGGGTGGGCCAGTGGTCAGGCTGCAGGAGTCAGAGAAACAGTGAAGGGTGGGGATCCCAGAACCGTGATGGGCTGGGCAGCCCCGGCCGAGCTACCCACATCCCTGCTCTGGTCCGTCTAGAAACAGAGCCCACATGGACACGGGCTCCCGAAATAGCTGGGGAAGTACACCAAACATGCACTGGAAGGCCAGGGCTGTACTCACTTGCTGCTGAAAGCAGCAGACTCCCCGGCTCCCTGTTTGGGCCGAGTCCCGGTCCACAGGGAACGTGCACCGGCTTTACTCCACCCTGCACCCACCGAAGGGCCTCGGGTCATTTCCAGTTTGGAGCTATCACAAATAAAGCTGCCGTGAGCAAAATGAACGTGCAGGTATTTGTGGGAACGTAAGTTGCCACTCCTCCAGGACAGGTGTCCCAGCGCAGCTGCCGGTCACTTGGCAGACAGAAGTTTAGTTCTTTAAATAACTGCCAAAGTGCCTTGCAGGCTGTGGCATCTGCCCTCCCCCCAGCAGAGCTGAGCGACCCGAGTCTCCACACCCTCGCCAGCTCAGGCGGTGACCCTGCCATTTATCTCAGACCCGACGGGTGCGACATGGGGCTTCCGGATCTGGAATCGAGTCTCCCAGAGACTGACAGTCTGGACATCTACTCCTGCCTCTATTCACCTATGTTTTCTCCTCAGGGAAGGGTCTCTCTGTATCTCTTGCCTAATTTCTAAGCAGACAGTTTGGCTTTGTGTAGTGGATTCAGGAGGTCTTACTATATTCTAGACACTAGTCCTGTTCGGACATGTGGCTGGAGGACGTATGCTCCCACCTGAGGCCCGTCCTCCACCCTCTGCACACGGCCCTTCAAAGAGCAAAGGCTTTAACTTTGAGAAGTCAGTTTGTCAATCTTCATTTCACAGATCCCAGTCTTGCTATCTAGAAGCTTCACAGCTGCGCTAAGTCTGCAATGCATCTCGAGGTAAGTTTTGAATAAGATGAGGGATTTAAGTCGAGGCTTGTCTTTCCAGTCTCTAGGTCAAAAGCCTATCCCTCTTCCATGGCCTCGCCCTCCTGGCCCCATCAGAATTCAGCTGGGCACAGCTGTGTGGCTCCTGCCCAGTCCCACAGGCCCGTGAGCTGCATCCTGGCAGCCACAGCGATCCTCCTGCCTTATTACCTCGTTATTCCTTTGCGATGTCATTTTCGCTGGCCTGGCTTCTGCTCACTCCCAGGCACTTTAGCACGAGCTTGTCTATACCCACCAAACACCTGCTGAGATACTGGCAGCAACTGCATTAAACCCAGGAATCAGTTTGGGGACAAGTGACATCTTTCCAACGTGGAGTCCTCTCATCCATGGACCTGGTATGTTTCACTGCTTATTCAGGCTTCTTGGACATCTTTCTTCAGCATTTTGTAATTTTAAGCACAGATATCCTGCACGTGCTGAGTCTGTACCAAAGGAAATCACTTTATTTACAGTGATCGTAATGATACTGCATTTTTAATTTCTGTTTACATGAGTGCGTTGCTCATATGTGGAAATGCAGGTGGTGTTTGCAAGCTGACCTTGCATTCTGTGGTGGTGCTGAACTCAAAGCATTAGTTCTGGGAATTTCTGTAGATTCCTTGGGTTTAGCCCACAGTTGATTTAACGTGGGAAATCACTGAATGTAAACCCATCCCACTGACAGACTACAGGGGAAAATCCTATGAAGGGCCTGCAGATAGATTATGAGCACTAATTATAGTCTGTGCAGACTACAAATCATTTTATCAAAACCCCCTGAATTCATGTATACTCTAACCGGCTATCAGAAATTGAAATGTTTTAAAAATATCATTTACAAAAACATCAAAATGTGAATTACTTAGGAACATACGAAACAAAAGACAGTACCGCCTTCATGGAGAAAACTATTAGAAACCTTTTCTAAAGTCCTAGGTAAGTGGGGCTCAGTCAGTTAAGCATCCAATTTCAGTTTAGGTCATGATCTCACGTTTTGTGGGTTAAAGCCCCGTGTCAGGCTCTGTGCTGACAGCCAGCTCAGAGTCTGGAGGCTGTTTCAGATTCTCTGTCTCCCTCCCTCTCTCTCTGACCCTCCCCTGCTCACGCGCTTTCTCTCAGAAGAAAAAAAAGAAGAGTTAAAACAAACATGAGGCCACAGCCATGCAGGCTGAGCTTGAACATGGCGTGCTGTAGCTCGGGCAGGCCACAGAGTGAGGATGGGGTGCTCCGGTGCTAAGCCCTCCTCACCACGGGCAGTGTTGTTAGTATTCAGTCATTCTTGCCTTGACACTGTGGCTGTGAGACTAGCAATTCCCATGTAAAAATAAGGGACTTCTCACATCAGGCTGTCTGCTCCAGCTCAAAGCCTGGAGCCTGCTTCAGATTCTGTGTCTCCCCCTCTCTCTGACCCTCCTCTACTCACGCTGTCTCTTTCTCTCAGAAATAAATAAAACATTAAAAAAAATTAAATTTTTTTTAAAGTTCTAGATAAGAGATACACCACGTTCATGGGTTACATAGGAAACATATCGATTCCCACCAAATAAATGCAGAATTCAATGCAATATGAGTCAATACACCAAGTGCTTACTCTGGAAAAATGGACAAGCTGATTACAAGCTATGAGGAAAACACCAAGGCCTACTCAGTGATGATGAAAATGAAGGGAACTGTTACTTCCAGCACCAGTAAAAGCTCACCAAGTCGGAAAGGGATCCAAGACGCAAAAAGATACACATTTCACTCCAAACTGGGTAGCAGCAGAGAAAACAGGGCTGCACTGTTAGGGCTGTGTACAGACTGGACGCCCATAGAGAAATGCAAGAGAGTGATGATCACACAAGTCAGGCAGTATGGCTGGGAGAGGCGCGGCTGGGAGCTCCAGGGGGTGGCCTTGCTCTCTTACAAATGGATCATAGCCACACAGGTGCTCCGATTTGCTCTCTAAGCTTTATGAGTGTATGTGTGCACACACGTGTAAACGTTTGTGCACTCCTCCATGGATATGATGTAGCTTGCAACTTAAAGAGAAGACAGAGATGGAGAACAAAAAAGGTAGAAGAATTGTCTTAAGTAGAAAAAAATGCAAAAGAAAGAGGGAGCAACTGCCTGATCACGCATCAAGACTCCTGTTGCAGCTACGGTGATTGACACGGGGTAATGCTGGGTCATGGAGAGGCAGGCAGTCCAATCGTCCACAGAGGAAATCCACTTGATATGCAAGAGAGGTAGCATTCCAGGTCGGTGCAAGGAAGGAAGACTTTTTAACAGGTGCTTCTGGAACAACTGGTTGTCCCTGTGGAAAAGTAAAAGTGTTTCCCTCCTTCGTACCTAGAAAATACCAATTCCAGGGACACCGGAGACCTAATTACTAAGGAAAATGTAAGGTTCCTAACATAACATAGGAGACAATCTTCATAGCCTCAGAAAGCGAGAGAATTTCTTTATCCTTAATCAAGTCATAAAATCACTAACTGTAGCAGGAAAAAGTACATTCAACTACTCTGGATAAGCCACAAACTGGGTGATGAATGTGCAAATACGGTGGTTTAATATCTACAATATTTTACATCTCATAAAAAGAATTAGAAAAAGACAGAGGTGCTGGGTGGCTTTGTCAGTTGGGTGTCTGACTTATGACTCAATTCATGAGTTCAAGTCCCACGTCAGGCTCTGTGCTAATAGCTCGGAGCCTGGAGCCTGCTTTGGTTTCTATATCCGCCTCTCTCTCTGTGCCTACCCCACTCACACTCTGTTTCTCTCTCTCTCTCAAAAAAAAAAAAAATATTAAAAGAGTTTCTTAAAATTTGAAAAAGGTATACAACCCAATACCAAAATGAGCAAAAGACTTGTACAGGCAATAAACATATGAAAAGATGCTCAATCGAATCAGTCATCAGGGAAATGCAAATTGAAATCACAATGAGGCACCATCACACAGCTACCAAAATAACCAAGAAACCTACCACCACCTGGCAATACCCAGCATTGGTGACAATCTAGGGAGGTGGGGGTCCACACACGCAGCTTTTCCCAGTGAATGGAAGAGTCACACGGCTGACAGCCCAGCAGGTCCACACCTGCGTATGTAACCAGATGATGCCCATCCATGTGCAAAGGAGACACAAACATCCACAGCCACCAAAAAGCAGGGTCTACCCAAACACCCACCAACTGTGAAATTAATGGGTCAGTCACGGAGTATTCAGACAATCAAACATGATACCCAATAAAAATGGGTCAACTTCTGAAAGGTTACACACAGAGCTGCCACAGACGCTGGCAATCCCGTTCTAGGTGTGTGCCCAACAGGACCGAAAGCGTGCTCACCCAAATACGTGCAGGTAGGTGTTCATGGCAGTGCTAGTCACAAGAACCAAACTGTGGGAACAGCCTGACATCCACCAACAGATGAACAGGCAAACCAGACATACCGTGGGCCACCACCCTACCACAGAAAGGGGGGGAATTCTCATCCGTGTTGCAGCACCAATGAACCTTGAAGGCATTAGGCTAAATGACGGAAGCCAGGCTACTCGGGACCACAAATTGATCCCGTGTACATGAAGCAGTGAGGACAGGCACAGGCACAGAGGCGGCTGGTGGTTGTAGGGGTGGGGCGGGGAAATGGGGAGCAATGGCCAGTGGGCACAGGGTTCCCTCTGGGGTGATGAAAAGTTCCAGAAGTAGACGGTTGGGGTGGATGCACCGCCCTGTGACTGTACTAAATGCCACCGCAGTGTTCACTCTAAAAATGGGGAGCTTTGTGTTATGCGAATGCCCCCTCACTTTAAAAATAAAAGAAAAAACGAGAGTTGCATTCTTTGATTAATGACTCTTAAAACGAAATGTTGAACAGAAAATAAGATGTAAAAGAATATAACAAGGAAAATGATTCCATTTATACAAGACTTGAAGTAGCAGAACACAAATGCGTTATTCTGGCACGCAAACGTAAGTGGTAAAATTATCAAGTGACACAGGGAATGGGTCCCTGAAACAGATGCTAACTCTTCTGGTTTTTAACCCTCACAGTTTAAGCCATTAAGATTATTTCAATTAAATGCATTATGCACTATTTAAGGGATACCTGGGGGGCTCAGTTGGTTAAGCGTCCAACTCTTGATTTTGACTCAGGTCATGGTCCCAGGATCATGGGATGGAGCCCTGCGTCAGGCTCCATGATGAGCATGGAACCTGCTTGGGATTCTCTCACTCTCCGCCCCTTCTCTGCCTGCATGTTCTTTCTCTCTGTCTTTTTCTCTCTCTCTCTCAAGTTTTTAAAAAATTTTTAATTAAGGAAAAAAGAAAATGGCATTCTTCCTGATGTATATAAATCTAAAACACACCTTAAAGGAATAGAGAACAAAACAATGGGAAAAGGAAAAGTTAGACCCAGGCATCCATACCTCATGCTGGAGGGGGCAGAGCCCAAGGCTGGGGTCCTCAGATGCCCCCCCAGCTCGTGGAGAGGGCTGAGCCCAAGGCTGGGGTCCCCAGATGCCTGAAGCTGATTCCTGCAGTGTCTTCAGCTCAAAGCAAGGAAGAGCCTGTTCTGTTTGCACTGTGCTCTGTTCCATAGCCACACCCTGCCTGGAGAAGGCCCGGTGGGCTCAGCCACCAGCCTTACAACAGCTTCTCCTCCTAACTGGTCCCATAGGCACCTTGCAAAAGCTGGGAGTCACATCTCCCATAACTAATGCCCCGCCTGGAGATATCGCCCAGCTCTGCGTCTGGTGTGACGGAGCAGCTGTCCCCGGTCCCGGCAGAGATGAGGCCCTCACAGCAAAGCCACAGGCCCAACGGCCTCCAGCCCTCTGTGGTGGGCTGGCTGCCACACCTCTGCCCTCCAGAGCCTCCACAGCAGCCTCCATGCCAAGGCCAGCCCACTCTGACGAGGACAAGGTCTGTCTCACCGCAGCATTGAGAAGAAGAGAAGGTCTCCCAAGAGAGACGCAAGACTGAAACTGAACTACAGAGTCGCGAAGAGAAGTGGAGGGTCTGAGTAAATGGAGAGGTCTCTCGTCCGTCAATGAAGCCTTGACAGGGACGAGACACCAGTTCTCTGAGGAACTGACGTCCAAGTTCAGTTCAGACTTTTACGATAGAAACTATCTAAAATTCGTATGGAAAAGCAAAGCCGTATAGCAGCCAGGATAATTTTGAGAAAGAAGAATAAAATGAGAGGCTCACACGACTTGGTTTCAGAACTTACAACAGAGTCCCCCTGCCTATGGCAGCTTTTGGTGCCACAGCATAACAGGCACACACAGCAACGGACAGACTGAAATCCAGAAATCAGCCCTCACACTTCCGGCCAGCGGGTTCCCATCCAACGGGGAGAGAAGAGTCTTCCAACAGAAGGCGCTGGGACCACGGATATCCACAGGGGAGAAATGCCCCAGGACCCCGGCCTCAAGCCACACACAGGAAGTAACTCAAAACGGGTCATAGACTGCGGCACCTGGGTGGCTCAGTCAGATAAGCATCTGACTTCAGCTCAGGTCACAATCTCATGGTCTGTGAGTTTAAGCCCCGTGTCAGTCAGGCTCTGTGCTGACAGCTTGGGGCCAGGAGCCTGCTTCAGATTCTGTCTCCCTCTCTGCCCTTCCCCGGCTCATGTTCTCTCTCTCTCTCTTTCTCAAAAGTAAATAAACATTAAAAAATTTTTTGAAAAAGAAATGCCAAACCAAACAGGGAGAAAAGATTTGCAAACATACATCTGATAAAGGACCCACGTCCAGAATATATAAAGAGTGCTCCAAAGTCAACAACAAGAAGACCAAGAACTCGATTGAAAAATGAGCAAAAGATTTAACTGAGTATTTTGCTAGAGACGTACAAACGGCTAAGAAGCACACGGAAAACTGTCCAGTCTCATCAGTCACAAGGGAAATGCAAACCGAAACTGCATGCGATAGTCGCCAGGCTGACGGTAATCACAGGACAGGCAGTGCCGACGTCATTTTAAGTAAAAGAAGACAGACACACACGGGCCACGCAGGGTCTGATCCCGTCATTTCAAGCATCCAGAGGAGCCGTGCAGAGTCGTGGTGAGGTAGGGCAGTGGCAAACAGGTACAAGATGTAAGTCAGTGGAAATCACACAGTCGAACGCTTACCCCGGGTAAGTGTATGGTACACGAGTGGTACTCGAGTGAAGCTCTTCCAAAAAGAGAGAGAAGAAGGGACAGGAAATCGACTGTCCTCCACAGGAATCGGGTCGGCCCCTGGTTCCTAAACGCCAGCAGGCTGTAGGGGGCAAAGCCCCCACTCACACCAGACGGACACCCAAAGGAACAACGCCCGGTGGCTGGAAACGATGTAAAGGACACCCTGGGGCAGCTCGGTCCTAACGGGTCACACAGCTTCCTTCCCCCTCGTTCTGCGGGAGCCCTGATCTGTCACGGGGGAACCTGAGGGCCGGGGCCACCTCACTCCAGGGGCCAACCCGGCCCGACCTCAAGTCCGCCAAGCCTGGCACCAGATGTGGGGTGCAGGCCCCTGTGTGTAATGCCAACCCCAGCCACACATTAATCCCTCATTGCTGTGTTTTCCTGGCTGAGGTCCCTGGCCTCGTGGGGTGCAGAAACTGTCCCCACCGGGCCTGCCTGAGCTCCCCGCCTGCAGGCCCACCAGCATGATGGACGGCTACTGCTCAGGCCACGGCATCTGGGGGTGCTGCTGAGCCTTGGCCTTCATCACGTGGATGAGCCGGGGCATCACGTGGACAAGCAGGGGGCACCTCGTGGACGGGCAGGGGGACCATGTGGATGAGCAGGGGGTACCTCATGGATGGGCAGGGGGCACCTTGTGAACAGGCAGGAGGGACCACGTGGACAAGCAGGGGCACCTCGTGGACGGGCAGGGGGCACCTTGTAGACGGGCAGGGGCACCACATTGATGAGCAGGGCACTGTGTGGATGAGCAGGGGCAGCGCGTGGATGGGCAGGGGGACCGTGTGGATGAGCAGGGGAACCTTGTGGACAAGTAGGGGCAGCACGTGAACGAGCAAGGGCAGCGTGTGGACAAGCAGGGGACTGCGTGGACGGGAAGTGGCAGCGCGTGGATGAGCAGGGGGACCGTGTGGAGGGGCAAGGGCAGCGCGTGGACGGGCAGGGGCAGTGCATGGACGAGCAGGGGGACCACATGGAGGGGCAGGGGCAGCGCGTGGACAAGCAGAGGGACCACGTGGACAAGCAGGGGCAGCACGTGGACGAGCAGGGGCAGCGCGTGGACAGACAGGGGGACCTCGTGTACGAACAGGGGGACCTCAGGGACGAGCAGGGGGACCATGTGGATGAACAGGGGCAGCGGGTGGACAGGCAGGGGGACCGCATGGACGGGCAGGGGGCAGCGGTGCCTCCGCACGTCTGCAAGAAACCAGGCTCAAGGGCAGACAGATGCTTGACAGCACCGACAAGAAGCCCTTGGCTAACAGAACAGCTCCCTTGTCCAAAGCATCTCGGGATGTCGACAGTCACCCACTTCCAAGCTATGGGAGCCCACGCGGTCCACAGGAGGTGGTGCACACACTAGAGATGGAATTCACTCCTCGGGGGCACAGCCAGGCTCCTTGGTGCCAAGGGTACCCGCGGGGGTGCAGCCAGGCTCCAAGTGGAGGGCCACTTGGATTTCTGGGCGGTTCTCTCTCGAGGTCACAGAGCCGTGACCTGGTGAGGGTGAGAGAGGACAGGCCTCCTCCACACACTGCACCTGCCTCTAGGCCTGCACTGGGATCCTTAACTGAGAGACACGGAGGAGAAAGAGGGAGCCCCCTCTTCTCTGGAGCCCCCGTCTCTCTGGAGCCCCCCACCCACCCACATTGTCCCCTCTCGTCTTGGGGGCCAGAGGAGGGCAGCGCCTGCCCAAGGTCATTCAGCCTCCCCAGGCCCATGTCCCCTCCCCTCAGAGAACAGAGAGACTGCAGAGACCACCTGGAGGAGAATACAGAAATGCAGGTGCACATCCTCAGCTGTGGCTTTAAGAGGTGGCTTGTGTGGAACTCTTGAAAGAAACATCAGTCAAATCTATTGCAGTGTCGGAGCCCCCAGGTCATCATGAGCAGCAATGCTGTCACTTCCAATCAGGACCCCCTTGGGATAGAGGGGCAAGGGCAGGGCGACGGCTTCCATCTTGTGTCCCACAGCAGCGCCCAGGCCCGCCGTAGCTGAACACAGTAGTGAGTCCACGGCGCCTGACGGGACCCTGACAGCAATGTACCGCGGTAACCCAACGGCGGGAAATGTGGTCACGGCTTCTGCGTGTGGAAGGTACCACTCACACAGACATGCAGGTGGACAGACAGACCGGGTGGGCTCGTGTGCACCATCTCCTTCACACCTGATGGCAGACGCCGTGACATCACCACACGGCCCCATACAGTAGGTGGGGACAAGATCAGACATCCCTCTGGGAATAGCCAGACACAGGGGGGCCACTCCCAAGTTCATACTGGACCCAGCAAGGCAGGAGCCCGAGAACCAGGCTCTAAGGGGCTGCAGCACCCCCCCTCCCCCCACCCATGTCAACCTCATGCTCCCTTTTAGGAGAAGAGTCTCAATGTTTCTGGACGGGAAGTCTACACTCGTGACCTTTCCCGGTTCTGCACATCTGAGTGCTGAGGGCCGCAGATGACAGAGGACACGACAGTACAGTGTCCTCTTGCCTGTGCTCCCGCTAACCACCGCCTCAACGTGGCTGAAGGGAGCAAAACGCTCCGGGCCCAGTACCGCTTGCAGAATCCTCACCATTTCCACACAATTAACCCTTGTTCCTGCCACGAGAGCGTCTGTCGGAAGCAGCCCTGTTCTCGGCGGGAACAGACTCACAATGAGTCACGTAAACTTGGTCACAAGTTACTTGCTCTGAGAGACACTCAGCTTTTAACTATGAGCCGTTACGGCTCAGGTAATTAAGAACAAGCCATGTTAAACAAACTAAATTAAAACCAAGACTTGAATGCTTAAATTGGCCACTGGCCTGCATATACCAGGAAGGGGGTTCAAATCCAAAAGGACCATTGACTGAGCCCACACGGCGCAAGTGGGGCAGCGGCGTGCCCGCAGGGAGCAGGATGTCCAGGCAGAGGCTGCTCTGAACCTGTGATGCCCCAGCCAGGCGGCCCAGCTTCCCCAGAGGGAACGACCGAAGAGGCGCAGAGGCAAAGGGGTGTGCCCCAGACCACATGACACCTCCCTGCTGTGTCCAGCAGGCCACTCAACTCACGCTCACCCCCTGCCCATCCATCAGCAGAGCCCCCTGGCCCAAGGTGGCCACCCAGTCTATCCAGAGTCTCCCTTTCAGCCGGACTCTCTGAATCTAAGGCCGCCGGTGGCCTCCCTGAACTCACGCTAGATCCCCAATCCCCCCTTCCTGTGACCTACACCTCTGGTCCCCGACAGCCGCATATGCTACCCAAAAGAGCAGCCTTAGGCCCCGTCCATTTGAGCATTTCTGACGTGGAAAGTGCTTCACTGCGTGCTCACACAACTGCAGGAAGTGACTGCTGTCTGCCGCAGATCCCGGCCTTCCACCTGCGGGTCTTTCTGTAAATACGGTCAGTGACCATAAACCCTTTGTGCGAAGGAGACTTCGCGTGTCCACTGCCCCGGCCATGGGACACCCAGATAGTGCCCAGATGGAGAAATGTTACTTCCAGGCCCATGTGGGGCGTTTCTGGAGGCAAAGAGCACCTGGACCAGAGGCCAGGGTGGAGAGGGCCGTCCCTGCGGCAGGGGCCAGGGGGCACCGTCCCACCCACTGAGGGCCCGGAGCGGGAGAAGGGGCACAGCAGAGTCGGCTCTCCGGGCGAGCTGGGACACCACATCCTCCTGCCCCCCCACGGCAGGGCTCCGGGGTCCCAGGCACTCAGCGCGGAGCACACAGCTGCCGCCACAACCACACAACCCTAAATGCCTCAGGCACATCAGTGGCCTCTGCGCCCCAACTCTCCGGAGAATCCTGTATGCCACGGTGACGGGCTACTCACCAGCTACTCCAACAGGATGTTACTGACTGCCAGATGTTTATGTGGCTCCTTGTCTCCCAAACTTTCCCCACAGAACTTACCAGAATGTAAGAACATTTATGCTTTATCTCATCCATCAGCCTACCGTACCTCTCTGTAAGAGATACACTGAATTTCTGGAGTTGTTTTCATAATTTTTCTTTAAAGAGTTCTTTTATATTGGCTGACTACATGTAACTACATTAACATTTTTGATACATAATTATTAAGTTAAAAGATTATGATTGTTCTGGAAATACAGCACTTAGAGTGTTCATATTTATACTGACTTATAGCGCCTCATTTAAAAACAGAGCCCCATCACCACCCTAGGGTCCTCCAAGCCCTTCGCCTTCTGGAGGCTTCCCTGGGCTCCTCCCCTTTTGGGGGTGAAACTCTCCCAGGCCCAGAATCTGAGGACTTCTCAAGGGCACGGGCCAGAGCTCCGCTGCCCTGCTCAGACTCCCCACAGCACCCAGCCCAGGAGAGCACACGCGTCCAAGCTTAGCGGGGCTGACAGACCGAGGTCTGCAGAGGGGACTTTGGGCCCACACGGGCCAGGCTGGCCTCTCTGGGACCACACACAAGCCCCTTCACCTGAGCCCTGTGACCTCACCTGCACATCAGACAGAGACCAGACACACTGTACACGGCCGCTGATGAGACGAGTGAGGTCACAAGTGTCTGGGGCTCAGCAGACACAGGGCGCAGACAACGCCAACGCTGATGGGTGGGAGCCACCAGGCAAAATCCACACCTGTGGCAGGGATACCTCCCCCAGCACTGGAACGAATCTTTAAAAAACTGCCTTTTCTGAAAGGTCAGGGAAAACCATGGGAACCTGGATGGACAAGGAATGAGTGAATGAGGTCAGATCATGTGGGGTGAACAAATAAGAACGAATCATTCAGGGTGAATGAATGAATGAGAATGAAGTGAATGAATCAGGATGAATCACGTGGGGTAAATGAATGAGGACAGATAAGAAATGAATGATCACACGAGTAAATAAATGAATGAGGAGGGATCATGTGCGGTGAATGAATGAATCGAGATGGATTACATGGAGTGAATGAACGAGGATGGATAAGAAATGAACAAGTGAATGAGGACAGATGCAGGAAGAAGAAGGTAAGGAGAATGAATGAATGAATGATGAATGGCCTCCTCTCCCTCAACAGCTCAGATCTAGCCTCCACCAAAAGGGGGCTTTGTGTCAAAGGCCAGAAGCCTGTTTTGAGGGTGGGACACGAGTGAGAGGCAGGGGCAGGGCGGGAAGAGGTGACCGGTGGCACCAAAGGGTGAAAGGGCGGCGCCACGGGCGGGTCTGAGGTGGACAGGGCAGCTGCCAGCCCTGGCATGTCCCCCAGCTGCTCCTGGAGCCAGAGCACATCTGTGTGTGTCCACGCCCAGCAGCCATGCTCCTTCCGAAGGACACAGCCGGACCAGCTGTCACCCCTGGGTCACAGCGTGGGGAGCAGGACCCTCAGGAGCCACGCAGACGAGAGACCCACTGACTGTCAGGGTTCAGGAGGGTCCTCACTGCGTTCTGCTCCTGGGCGTCCACCCACTCAGGGCACGCCCCCAGGCGCCCTGGCGACAGCACCCGCTGGCCCATCCAGGGCCAACCCCACACGGAAGGAATGCTCCCCATGTGAACACGCAAGGCTCCACGTGGCTGCTCCGGGCGCCACCTCCCAGCGAGGAACATGCCGCCCCAACCGAGTCCCAAATGTAGAGGATGGGGGCAGGTGACAAGTTCTGCCCCCACACACGCCTGCCATTCTCTGTGACAGAATGACTTGTAACAGGGGGTCCTGCGGGCGTTTCCACCACGACAGGATGGAAAGTTGTCCAGTAGTAAAAGTCACATATGCCACATACACCACACATGCGACACATGCAACCACACAGCACATGCTCCTCCAGAACATCCGTCCACACCCCACTCAGCAGAGCCAACCGGAACCCCTACCCTGTGCTCCCCTGACCCACCAGTGAGCTCTGCATGACAGATACCTGAGCATGCCTTCCTGGACACCCTGACGCCCCCAGACCACCCCACAGCCACCCAGAGGCTGCTGAGTCCTGGGCCGGCACCCCCACCTCCCTCCCCCACAAAGCCCCGGCCGGCACCCACCCCACTCTGCCCCTGCAGAGTCTGGGCCACCACCGGCCGTCACCCAGAGGAAGGCCATGGCCTGCTGAGGTCCTCAGGCCTGCACATCCTTTCAGATAGGCCTTCAGGGCATAGGGCCCAGGCCAGCATCCCCGCCACGTGCTCAGTGAAGACCTGACACAGACCCCCACATGCACAGGGACGCAATTTCTCATAGGACGCAGTCAGATCAGTAGGCAGAGAGAAGGTTCTGCTCAGTTGGCCATGTCGGCACACAGGGCTGTCTGGGGAGATCAGCTGCGTTTATGTTCCTAAACCAAAATAAAATTCCTGGTGAAACAAGCCTTCAATCATTGAAAGAGAAACAAGCAACAATCTGGGAAGGTTCTAGAAAAGATTACAAGTGTGTTTATGGTCTTGAAGTCTGGAAGATGTTCTGAACAGAACATCAGAGGCCATAAAGGAAAAGAGGGAAAATCCACCAATGTAAAAACTACAGCCTCCCTTCGACGGGCAAACAGACAAAGCCTGGTCCGTCCAGTACAATGTTAATACTTGAGCCTTGAAGATGGAGGGGAAACTCCGACACCTACCATGTGGACAAGCCTGGAGCATGTGATGCTGAGTGACACAAGCCAGCACAGGAGGACACGCACCGGGACCCATTCGCACGAGGTCCCATAGACAGTGGGGCCAGGGCTAGGGGAGAAGGCAGGGGTCCGTGTGTAACGGGACAGTCTCAGTGAGGAGGCGGAATGTTCTGGAGACAGACGGTGGGGACGGCTGAGCAGCAGCATGAATGTGCTCGGTGCCCCGACTTAAAAGTGGCTGAGCTGCTAATTTCTGTTATGTGTGTTTTGTTTTGTTTTGTTTTGTTTTAATTTCTAGGAGAGAGAGAGAGAGAGAGAGAGACAGTGTGAGCAGGGGAGGGTCAGAGAGGGAGTCACAGACTGAAACAGGCTCCAGGCTCTGAGCTGGCAGTCAGCACAGAGCCCGACGCGGGGCTCGAACCCACGAACCGCGAGATCATGACCTAAGCGAAAGTCAGATGCTTAACCGACTAAGCCACCCAGGCACCCCATGTTATGTGTGTTTTACCACGATAGACAATTATGGGAAAAAAACCAAAAATCTTAAACCTTCCACCCGACAAAGGACCTTCACAGAGACACTGAAAAGACCAACGACTAACTGGGAAACATGAGGTACTGTCCACGCAGTCGTCAAGGCCTGATCTCGTCCGCTCACCAATAACAAGTCGATTAGAAAAAGGAGGCGGATTCAACCAAACCATCAAGGAGCAAAGGATAAACCAGGCGATTTGCGAACTAAATGCAGAAACCAGATGACAGCAGCACGATCCCTTCCTCCTGGAGGGTCCCCTGCACAGGGACCGCATGGGCCCCTGGCGCAAACACGACAGATCTGGGGACGGCAGAGTGTGAAAGGGCGAGCAGCGCCTCCCAAGCACAGGTCCATGCCCGGAAGCCGCCATGACTGGAGGTGCTGTTTGCGGGCGGACATGCCAGGAGGGAACCACTGGCAGGCATCGCATGCAGAGCTGGGCCACTGGACGTCAGGCACCTCTCCCACATCTTCCAACATGCAAAGCCAGCTCCCTCTGACCCCAGGCTGCAGACCCCTGACAGGAATGAGGCAGGGTTGTGGGGGCAGCGCGAGACCCTGTCCCACGGGGGACACCACCACGGGCCTCCCTGGTTTCTCTCGGCATTTAAGAAAACGTCTTCCTGCTGAGCCTGTGGCCCCAGCCTGGATTCAGCACCTGGTCCACACCTCCTTCCTTTGCCCCTGCTGTTCCCTCCACTTGCCCACACTGTTCCCAACACTCAAGTGCCCTCCCCGCTCTCTTCTGCCCATCCTCGAAGACCTGGCTCAAAGGTCGCTGGTTGTGATAAGTGAGCACCTCCGAAAGAATAGGAAGAATGGGGTCCTATCATCCCCTGTGACCCCACAGCATTGACAGCCTCATCCCAGAGAAGGTCCCCACTGGGATGAGCTCTCAGCAGGAGGAGGGCTCAGCTACGTGCAGGGTCCTGTCGGCTGCACGGACCCACACCACACAGTACCTCCAGGGCTCATCACGTTTGGGTTTGGTTGTGAGCTGTAGGACCCAGGGAGAGCGACTTCGCCCTTAGCTGGAACACAGGGGCCCCATCACTTACTCTCACTGGGCAGCATGAGGGTCAGGACAGACCCAGGGCTCTGACACAGAGCACAGCATTACCTAGATGCCCTTGGCTTTCTCGCTGCAAATGCCGGGCCTCAATTTTCCCACCTGACAAATGGGAGCGGGGATTTTGGCCAGGCTCCCATGGAGTCCCCATGGAGATGGGGACACGTGTGGCTGACCACAGTCCTACTGGGCCACCTGCCCTTCATGCTGGCCTCTTCCTACAACCCCCACCCCTATCCCAGCCAGCTGGGGAATTCCTCACACCCCAGCAGTCAGGCAACTTGCTATTTTTAGTGACTGAGGCTCAAAAACGGAGTGGAGCCAGGACCCAAGGCGCCATCGGGTCTGAAAGCCAGTGCCTGTCTCCTTCCTGGAGCCGCATTGCCACCCGGGGGGTGGGGGGACACAGGTGCAGGGGGCTCACCGCTGGGGGCCTCTTGCAGAGCAGCCCCTGGGACTCGGTTCTGAAGGAATGGCCCCTCTCCCTGCCCCTGAGCAACAGGCTGCCCCACCATCCTCTGGGCCTCCGTGTCCTGGCCCATATAACGGGTGCTGGAGGCGGCTCGAATCAACTGTCCACGGGCCTCGGCAGGGCATCAGCAAGGGGGCCCAGCAGGTGGGGGAGACTGCACATGGCCAAATGCTTGAGTTAAAGCATTGCGGCCCCAAACCTCCAAGGCCACAGATGCACCACTAGATGTCTACAGCTGGACAACAGAGCCGAGGTCCTCCTCCCAAACCCGTGACGGACGGGCAGGGCCCTAACTGTCTTGTGCCCCCGATACCACAAGTCTGGGCCGCTCTTTCCGGCCAACAGTCCACAGAGACCCCACGCTGTGCCTTGTTCTCCTGGAACCACCGACCTTCCACCAGCTGCGCTAATTCTGGGCACGAGGGAAAGAACTCTTCTCTTGCCTGAGGGGTGGGGCTGTTGAGCTGGGTGGTCCCATCATGTGGAGGCAGACGGGCCCAGGGCAGCCCTGTCCCTGTGGGGTGCAAACCCAGCTTCTCCCAGTCCCAGCTGGGGGCTCTGAGCAGCCTACTTCACCTCTCTGTGCCTCGTAAGTGGCCCAGCAACGCAGCCCACCAGCGCTGTACGAACGAGACATTGCCCATGAAGCCCAAGGTCCAGGGACCAGCTCAGAGCAGCTCTCGTGATGCAGGCTCCAGAGCCCAGAGTGCAGCCTCTAGCAGAATGCAGGTTCCGAGGGCCCAAGAGTCATTAGTCTCAAGGCCTCCTCTGCCCAGACTTAGACGCTTTATGCAAGATGAAAACCAAATTCGTTGCCTGTTCAAGCCATTAAGCTCCTCCTGAGATGAGGTCCTGTGTTCTCCAAAACACTCATTTTGTCTTTTCCTGTTGCCTAAAGGAGAAGCAGCAGGCCCTTAAGCCAGAGCCGGGCCAGATAGGTGAGAAGGGGGACAAGGGCCCCGAGGCAGAGGCCGTCCCTCAGGCCACATGTGACCGGTGGAGCGTGTTTTTCTCATCACCTAGGAGCCCGAGCCAATCTGTGGAAAAACAGCGCAGAGATGCGAGGGCGGGAGGCAGAAAGACAGTAGCAGACAATAGGAGGCCAGCCCTGCGGCAGCCCAGCCAGAGGCCTGTGTTAATTAGAGCAGCAGAGAGCAGGGCCAGCCAGGAAGACCGCCCCAGGGCAAGGTGCCTTCACCGGCCGTCTAGTGGCTCCAGTAATGAGGCCCCAGCCGAGGGCCCAAAGCACCACGCGCATATGGCGCCTCCTCATTACCAGGCTTCCCAACCCCCAGGGGCATGGCAATGCCTTCCGAGCACCCTAAGCAGAACAGGCTGGGAGGCACCCAGCTAAACCCAGGGGTTCCCACCTCCCTCCCTGTGGCCTGGGATGCACCCTCAGGGCCAGGCCACGGTTTGGTTCGTAGCCCTTCCCAGGGCTCTGGAGCACCCTGCAGGCTGCCTTCTGAAGCTGTTTGTGTCCCTGAGCAGAGGGTAAGTGTCCCCAGCATCCCCAGGAAGGACAAAGGATCTGACTTGGCTCACAGTACCTGACACCAAGCAAGGAGTCCGCACCTGCCACCTGCCCCCAGGACCCTCACCTGGAGTAACTCAATTCCACAGAGGGGCTGTGGAGGGGCATGAAGACACCTGCTCCAGCCCTCGCATGGAAACATACTGGGTGGGACCTGGAGCAAGGGACAAAGGCCCTCCCCTCAGTGGGCCTCAAAACCCTCTTCTGTACACTGATGTGGGGGGATGAGCTGGCCCCCCACAGTCCTTCCTGCTGCATCCTGAGGTCCAGAGCAGCCAGCTCACCTACCTCAGGCCCAGGTGGAGCACAGAATGACCTTACAGAGTGGCCTCAGACTGAGGACTGGGAGGGAGTGAGACCTGGCCATGGAGTTCATGTGGGTGTCTGGGTCACAGCATCAGAACGGCAAGGCTGTATCCAGGGAGAAGCCCACTGACGAAGTCTGACCTCCACATAGCCAAAAGGCTGCCAGAAAGAGAATGATGATGATTATTATGACGGGGGGACAATGGTGATGATGATAGTCATGATGATGGTGATGAAAATGATGATGACTGTGATTATGATGATAATGATGGAAATTACAGCGATGGTGATCTTGGTGGTGGTGGTGGTGGTGACGGAGGTGGTGATGGAGGTGGTGACAGTGGTGGTAACAGTGGTGGGGATGGCGGTGACGGTGGTGGTGACGGTGGTGGTGGTGGTGAGGATGATTATAAGCACGATAAGAACAGGGATGATGACACACCAGACGATGATATGCCCACGGATGTTACTACAATCTGTCTTCACTGCAACCCTCAAAGTAGGTTTTATTACTCTCGTTTGACACTTGAGGAAACAGAATCCCAAAGAATGTTACTGCAAAATTTAAAGACACAATTCAACGGTCTCCTTCCAAAAGACATCTCAACGTATGTTCGATTCTGTAGCACGAATGTGTGTATGTGTGTGTTGTGTGTACATGCATGTATGTGTGGCTGTGTGCATGTATGCATGTGTGCGTTGTATATGTATGTGTGCATGTGTATTTCTGTGTGCGTACACGCATGTGTGTGAGTGGAGATGTGTGCGTGTTTAAGAAATCTCTGGCCTGCCACTGAGTTCGGGGGCCTCCTGGTCCTCCCTCTAGCTCACCAGACCCCCCCAACGACCACGTTCCTTCCTCCTGCAGACACATGTGACCCATCATGAGAGGAGTGAGGGAGGTGGAGCACAGCCTTGACTGTGCTGGAGACTCGTGCTGGAGCCCTGGATCTGCTGTGCCAAGCGTGTGGCCTTGGCCAAACGACACCCCCTTTCTATGCACAAGGGGGCCCGAGGCCCTGACCTGTCAGCAGGGGCCCCAGGGAGAGCCTTCAGGGGACACTCTCTCCTAGGAGACAGGCAGTGGTGTGGGGAAGGACCTGCACACGGACTGAAGGAAAGACGCTGACATTGACCGACGAGAGCAAAACCACCCAGTGTGCGACCACAGGCCTGCCGGTCTCACACCTGAGCTGAGGCTGGGGTGGGGGTGGGGGGTGGAGGGGGCGGCTTTTGGCACAAAGGTGTCCCCACCCCCAGTGGATTCAGTCCCGGGGATCCACGTGGGAGATAGCCTCTGAGTGGAGACGTGCAGGGCGCCCTGTTAACCTGGAAAGGATGGGCCCCAAACCACAGCCCACACTGCTGAGCCCAGCTTCTCCTGAACTGGAAAAAGCGAAGTATTTGGATGAAAGTCAAGAGATGAGTCCCGGCCCCAGCCCCCCTGGAGCACACTTCCTGGTCCATCAGCCTGTTCCTTTAGAGACCCTGGCCAGAAAATGGAGCCTCTCAGCGTTTCAATATGGAAAGTGAGTTTTCCTGAGGGCAAAACAAAGATCTGAACCACAGACTCCCCTGACAGAAAGCTCTCTTCCTAAGCCAGCCTTGCAAAGAGGAATTTTCAATCCAACCATCTGCTTCCTGCACTTTTGTCCACCTGGCTCCCGGATCCGGAAAAGTCCGAGGCAGTGAGAATGGCCAGAGTCTGGAAAGTCTGGGCCAAGGGCACAGGACCCCCACACAGACACTTCCTGGACACACGTGGCCAGAGATACCACTTAGATCAGCGTGCCTGCGGGCCACACTGGCCCCCAACCAGCCAGTGCCTGGGAGCTGGGATGGAGCCACCAAAGGGTGGGAAGGGTGTGGCTCGAACATAGCTGCCTCCCAGGGGGCACCTGGGCTCCACAGAAGGAGCCACCAAGCCAGTTCTGGGTTCACATCCGAACGACTCAGAGGCCCACATTCACCAGAGCATTTTTCCCAATGACCAAAAGGTGGGAGCAGCCCCAGTGTCTGCCAGCCAAGAAGCAGACAAACACGTGGTGGCCCCCCCACAACGGGGAGACCCCCCCACCCTCAGAAAGGAAGGAGGTGCTAACAGCTACAGCTCAGTGCACCCCGAGGGCGTGAGCAGACACAGAAGGACGGACACTGTGTGACTCTGTTCCGAGGGTCTGTCTGTGAGCGCACGCTGGGCAGAAGCCGGCTGGGAGCTTGACCTTCCGGGAGCCCTTCTTCAGTCTCCCCTCCTCGGTCAGTCTCCCTGAGGCCACGTGAGAGCTCTGGTGCGCACAGCCAGGATCCCCGGGGGATGAAGACAGTCCCGAGATTCTGGCCACACGCCGAGTGCCACCATGAGCCCGGTGACGCCAGCACAGCACAGTGTCTGGAGCACAGCGGGCACTCAGCAGGTCCCTGCTGCCACGACCCAGCTTTCCGCCCGGCTGCGCCCACCCTGGGGATGGTCACCCTATCCTACACGGCTGGGGCCTCCCCGGATGACTGTCACAGCACAGCCTCCGAACTGGTGGGCGTCTGCGTTCCCTGGACAGACACCTCCCTGGGAGGCCGGCTGCTCGAGGCAGGAGCCCGTCCCCCGCTCCACTGCCCTCGGCACCTGTGCGGAGCCCAGGAGACACTGCAATCCCGCCCTGACCTGGGTGACAACTGGGCGCCCCCAGTCAGATAAAACCAGCATGGCACACACACACTGTTACCTCCGGTCACCCTCATGCAGCCCCGGATGCCACGCCCTCAGCCCCGGCAACCGCCACATGGCCACCACGTGCCGAGACCCCAAACCACATGCGGGAGCCAAGGTGGGTCTGCTCTCGCGCCTGGGAACACACGAGCAAGGAGAAGTTTCTGTGGGTCACCATCATGGCTGCTGCCATAAGCAAGAATAACGGTGAGCCCCTCCCCACCAACACACACGAAGTTCTGGTCCTTCAGCAGGTCCCACAGGAGCTTAATGCAGACCGGACCGGGAGACCAAGGCCCAGAGAACAAAACTAACCTTCCACACGAGCCAGCCCAAATCCCGGCATCCTGGAACTCCCTCCCCACACTTGGGTCACGACGGGGTGACCACAGAGCCTGCACCCGCAGCACACAGGTGCACATGCCAGGCCGGCTCGGGCATCAAGGTCTGCCCTGCTCCACTCAGGCACCTGTGTGCCCACAGTGTCTCGTCTACCCAGAGAGGCTCCTCGTCCCCCAAAACTGGCACCGAAGTGCCAGGACCCCTATAGAGCCAGGCATGGTCCATCTGTTCCCCGAGGACTGAAACCAGCTGAAGAATGGACGGTGGTCTGTGTGGCTGCCACGGGGAGTGTCTGACCTCCTGCCTGAGGTGCTGAGTCTGTCCACAGAGACGGCCCAGGGTCCCGGGGCCATCTTCAGACAGCTCACCTTTCACTCTGGACTCCCAGCCCCATCTGAATTTTGACCCATGTGAATGCACCATCCTATCAGCAGCCAGATTTAAATTTGGGCTGAGTTTTTTATGTTTACATTCAAGTTAATAAAGAGACAACTCTGAGTCATCTGGTCCCACCCGGTGACCAAGGACATACCTGCCAGATGGACAGTATGGGATAGCTCAGAACAAGGGAACTGTTCCCAGTCCTGGAGGCCAGGAGCCCAGACTCAGCAGCAGCAGGTGGAGATCAAGGTGCAGCAAGGTCAAGTGCCCTTGGAGCCTCTGGAGGGGACCCCTCCGGCCATCCTGAGGCCGCTTTGCTCATCTCTGCCTCTGTGGTCATGGGCTTCTCCTCTTCTGAGCAGCCTCCTCCCCCATGCTCCCCTCTTGCAAGGACACGCGCCAGCCACCTCCATCTGGTGGACTCCGGAAGTACCAGGCCATGGGCAGCCTTCCAGGATGACCGGTCTGTGCAGTGCTGCCAAAATCCCTGGAAAACGCCCCATCACCTGCAGGGACACCACGCCCCACCTCTCTGGCCCAGCTCCTCTGGGGGGCCCATCCCGTGGGAACACTCTCCTTCCTGTTCGCTAGGCACTACAGCATCTGGGAACTGCCAGCCTCCCGACGACCCTCGTGCTGCGCAGTGCAGCGCCCTGAAGATGTCAATCCTGGATGCTCAGGTGGAAGGGCCCATGAGGGTGACGGATCAAGGCTGCGATGGGACTTTCTCTCCTTACTCTGCGGGTTTGTGCGTCACTCTGATTCTGTGTAAGACTGTCATCAGAATGATGGTTACCTAACCAACAAACGTAATTCACCAAAAATGAAAGAAAGAGAATGAAAACACTGCACAGCCTTTCATCCACACCGAGGAGCTTAGCTTGAAGGAAGAAACAGCCACGGAGGGAAAGGGAGGAAGTTACAGCAACTCCCTGGAAATTGATACATTAAGCCCCAAAAAAGCCTTTACTGACAAAAAGGGACGTCCACGACCTTGTAATGTGACAAACCCTCAGAACGTGATCCCATTTTGTGACAATTAGGAATTAGAGCACACGCGGCTCTAAGTAAAGCCTCAAGGATCACCCAAAATGTTCCCAGCAATGAGCTCCAGGAATCTGATTTTCCCAGCGATTTGTAGGATATCAATTCGCAAGCACGGCACCTGAGGCCCTCCCAGCCGCCGGGTGCCCGTCCTTGAAAAGACCCCACCCCACAGCCATTCCTGAGGCCCTTTAGGACCATGTGACTGACATCACTGCCTGGTCAGTCACCTTCCTGGACCCAGACCCCTGCCTGCCAGCCCCATCTCCCCACCGGGCAGTGAGCTCAGCCCAGCAAGATCCTTGCATGTAGAAGGTGCTGGAAGACTAGGCCTCAGGTGGTCAGAGCAAAGGAGCCCCACAGTGTCTGTCAATGACAAAGTCACACGGAAGCCGCAGATCCTAACCTGGTGTCAAAGACAGCCAGGTGCACATAGCAAGTTACTTCTGGAAGCCGCCCATGCTGTGCAAGCACGTGTGTGCCCTGCGGCCACGTCCCCGGGTTTAGGGCAGGCCACCAGCAAGGCCCCTGGGAGGGGTGTCAATCCCAGCCCTGCCTCTCCCTGGGTCCTACCTTCTCTCATTGTCATCCAGGTGAGCAAACAGCACGTTCTTGGAGATGGCCTTGGCCAGTGCCGTCATGGTCTTGTAGTCCTTGGGGATGACCTGCAGGGGAAACCCGAGGAAGTCAGACTCCCGGACACCCCCCAGGGTCGGAGCTCAGGCCCAGCCCCTCCTAGCACCTGTGGGATCCCGAGAAACTGTGACGTGTTAGACACAGAACTGTCCGACCTTCGGCATGTTACCAACACCAAAACAACAGACAACCGGGGTGTGACATGTATGTCACCATCGCTGTAACCAACAAGATGAAAGGAGGGGAAGACAAGAAGACACAGTGACCTGAGAGGTGGCCTTGTGGGGCCTTGCGGAGTTGGGGCCTTGTGGACGGCTCTGGTGGCCTTAGGGACCCCTAGACAAAGCTATAACACCTCCAGTCCCTTGGATTATCATTTCTTCTATTGGTTTATTTCAGTGGTTTTGTTTTAAGATAATAAAATACTTGTGTAAATATTTGAAGATTGAAGAAAAAAAAAACAACTTGCACCACATTTGGAGCCACACCCAAATCGACCTTCACTCTCCTAGGTAGTGATGGAGGGGGTCTTGGAAGGGGAGTTGTCTCCTGCCGATAACCGGGCGCGGTGATGGGGGGACCTTGGAAGGGGGCTCAGGCCCCTGCTGATAACTAGGCATGGTGATGGGGGGCCTTGGAAGGGGGGTCAGGCCCCTGCCGATAACTGGGCATGGGGAGGCATCTGCTGCAGCAGACCTGCCTGGCCGAAGCTCCTAGTAAGCAGGTGCCCAACAAATCAGTCACCAACCAAACGGCAAAAAGCACCTGCACCTCAAGTTACGAGCATCTCAAACGCCAAGATTTCCCCCTTAAAATAAAAGGCCCCAGTGGCAGGGCTATTTGAGCTGTAACGTGACCCCCTCTCAGAGCTGAGCTGCCAGGAATCTCTGCTGGGCTGGGGTGTGGCATGGGGCCCCCCACATATGTGCACGTTACATTTAATACCATGGTCTTTACCAAGGGAGCTTTGAGAGACGGGGCCCAAGCCCCTAAAGATTTATTCTTTAAAAATAAGCATTTTATTTTAGAATAGTTCAGATTTACAGAAAATTAGCTGAAGACAGTGCCCATACTCTGCAGCCACTTTGCCCCACTGCTCGCACCTGATACTGCTCGGGAACACATCAGAGCCGCGGAACCAGCCACAGTGCCTGGTGGCAGCATGTCCTCAGTTTCACCCCAGCGGCTCGCCCTTACCCTAGGCATCCCCCAGGTCACATTGAATGTCAGCGCCCTGAGCTCCCCCCTGCTCTGGACAGCTGCTCAGGACGCCCCTGGTCTGATGACCTGGACGGGTCTGAGGGGTGCTGCTCACATACTGTGCAGAATGTCTGTCAACCTGGGTTTGTTTGGGACCTTCTCCAGGTTGTCGGGGGTTCTGGGCTGGGGAAGGAAGACCACGGAGGTAAAGGGCCCTGGCAGGTTTTAAACAACACTTGCAGTGGTTCCTAATCTCTGACTGGAAAAGTATTAAGTGCTGGGGTCAGCGTGTAACAGGGCCAGGGTCTCAGCGTGGAGGGGGATGGTGGGGACAGCGGCCGCTCAGTAGCATGAATGTGCTCAGTGCCCCAGAGCCGCTCACTGAAAAGTGGCTCCCTGGACCCAAGTGCCCCCAAAACCCGTGTGTTTAAGCCCAGGCCCCAGTGCATGGTGTCCGGAGACAGCCCTGACAGGATCCACGCCCTCCTGGGAAGAGACCCCGAGGGCCCACTCTCCCTTCTTCTCGACCCCCAAGATCAAAGGAGGCCGCGCGGCTCCCACCAGGAACCAGCCGGCACCTGCTCCCGGACGTCTGGCCTCCAGACCGTGAGAGAAAGTCTGCGCCCCAGCCTCCCAGGCTCACAGAGATGGTAAGATGCCTGATTAAATTTCTTAAAAGGAGCAACACTAAAAATACCAAGAAAAGTAAAAATGAGGCTATAAAGACACAAGATGGAAGTGGCAGGTCCCACATCTGTCAGCGACAGGGTGGGCAGGGGGCCAAGGAGGGGGGCCAGGGGGCAGACAGGGGGCCGGGCCCACACACCTATGGGCACAGGGGCACCGCTTGTGCTCTCACACTCCAGAGCGCACCCTGATGCAGGTGTACCTGCTCGCGAGTGGCAGCAGCAGGCTGGGCGCCATCCTCAAAGGAGGGACACCGAGGAACAGCAACGTGGAGGAGGGATTTCCCAGAGTTCTTGGGTTAGGAAACCTCACAGGAGGGCTGTGACTGTGACCATGACGTTGCCATCACATTGGCCCCTCCCCCACCAGACAGGAGAGCGGTGGGGACCTTGGGGGCCGGGGCTTGGGGGCGGACCCACCTTCCTCACGTAGGACACGGCGTCCTCTTCCGTGTACACCTCGGCACTCACACCCCCTCGGCGGCGGCGGGCTTTCACCACAGGGTTTGGCGGGGTCGGGGAGACCTCCTCGTCGTGGGAGTCTGACTTCTGCTGCGTCAGAATCTGCCTGGCCTCCTCCTGTGGGAAGACAGAGGGCGGGCTCAGTGCGGCAGCTGACTTGGTCTGTCCCACTCGCAGGTGCAGCCGTGGTGGGGGGTGGGGGGGATTGCCGGACCCTGCTCCTCTAGCACCTTCAGGGCTCGACTCTGATGGCCTCTCCAGGCAGCGCAGACCCCGGCCTCCAGGGCACCCCCAAGTCCACCTCCCCCACCCACCTGGCCCTGCTGGCCGCTGCCCTCCCTGTTAACGGCATCTCCGGAACCAGGGGGCAGGGGGCACGTCTGCTCTGCTCACCCCTGTACCCTGCATGCCACGCAGATACACACACAAGAAATGGTGGATGGATACATAAAAGGAAGGCAAATCTGTTTTGTTTTCTTTCCTCCTGTCATCAATTAATTGGTTTAAAAACTGTGTTTGCAGAGGGCACAGAACACAAAAGCGTGAAGGAGCCTGCACTGTGCACTGACGGGCCCCCACCCCCCACCCTCCACATCCGCAGGTCCCAGAAGCGGTGTCCAGACCAGCAGGGCAGCACAGAGTGAGGTGGGGTCCCAGGCAAGCAGGCCCTCACCTGTCTCCCCACACGCCTATGACAAGGCCTCTGTCCCCTCATCTGTGAGGACCACCTTGCCCAGAACACCCACACCCAGCAACCTCCTGGGTCAACCCAATGCAACAATTATGCCCTATTTTACCAGGAAGTCACCCAGAAAAAACAAGAAGTTAGGAAAGAAATGGAGTCCCACCCACGGCTCCTTCAGGGGTTCCCACTGCCCCACCTTCCAAAGCACCCTCCCTGCTTCCCAGGCAGCCTGTGAACCCTGAGAGAACCATGAAGCTATCATAATTCATACCACAGTGTAAGTGACTTCTGGAGGCATTCTTCCTCCCAGAGGGCTTGTACTTTCTAATGAAGACATTTTTAATTTTTTCTTTTAACATTTATTCATTTTTGAGAGAGAGAGAGAGTGTGTGAGTGGGGAAGGGGCAGAGAGAGAGGGAGACACAGAATCCGAAGCAGGCTCCAGGCCCACAAATTTTAAGATCATGACTTAAGCCAAAGTCAGATGCCAACTGACTGAGCCACCCAATGTGCCCCTAAAGAAGACATTTTGAAAGACCCCAAAGGGGACTTTGAAGTTCAAATGGGAGGTGGGGCATTCCTACTAGGAACACACAGGAAACCGAAAGTCAAGAAGCTATTGTCCACCCAGAACCAAGGTAGTTCAGACATTATTCCTCGTACGAGGGCCACTTGTCATGTGCCAGGCGTTGTTGCTGAGGTTCTGCTCTTCCCTCATAGAAGTGTATTTCTTCCACTAAAAATAACCAAAGAGTACAGAGCTGCTCGGAAGTTCAATATGGGACGTGTCAGCTGTGGGGAATGTTATGTGGACCGTAGGATGTGCCCCACCTGCCGCCACCTGGGCCCAAGACCCAGCTGCTCCCTCAATTCCCCTTCAGGGAGGCCCATAAGCAAGGCTCCTTTCGGGGAATTTAAAGGCCTTTAAAGGCACTGCAGCTCTCCACACACAAGCTTCACCTGAGCCCCGTGACCTGCTGCAGCGTGAGCTCAGAGGAGGCGCATAGGCCCCAGTCCCCCTAGGTAAAATCCTGCCCCTCGGAGGGAAGGAGGGAAAGAGAGAGAGAAAAGATGAGCGGGCAGAGCGCCAGCAGTCTAGAGAGCCTGAGAGGTACGTGTGCCCAGTGGGGAGGACACTGAGCTGGGAAGGCTCCTTTCCCAGTGCGCTGTGTGACCCTGAGTAAAATCCCTTCACCTCTCTGTGCCTCCACTGGGGACTGCTGAAGGAGACTTCACTGAGCTGTTTAAAGATAGTTTGAAGGTAATGAACTGTTGGGACCTCATCAAGATAAAAAGCTTCTGCAAGGCAAAGGAAACAATCCATAAAACTAATAGGCAGCCCACAGAATGGGAAAAGATAGTTGCAAATGACATATCTGATAAAGGCCTAGTATCCAAAATCTATAAGGAACTCACCAAACTCCACACCTGAAAAACAAACAAGCCAGTGAAGAAATGGGCAGAAGATATGAACAGACACTTCTCCAAAGAGGACATCCAGATGGCCAACAGACACATGAAACAATGCTCAGCATCACTCCTCATCAGGGAAATATAAATCAGTACCACACTGAGATACCACCTCATGCCAGTCAGAGTGGCTAAAATGAGCAAATCAGAGGACTCTAGATGCTGGCGAGGATGTGGAGAAACGGGCACCCTCCTACACTGTTGGTGGGAATGCAAACTGGTGCAGCCCCTCTGGAAAACAGTGTGGAGTTTTCTCAAAAAATTAACAATAGAACTCCCCTATGACCCAGCAATACCACTGCTAGGAATTTACCCAAGGGATACAGAAATGCTGATGCATAAGGGCACATGCACCCCAATGTTCATAGCAGCACTCTCAACAATAGCCAAAACATGGAAAGAGCCTAACTGTCCATCAACTGATGGATGGATCAAGAAGATGTGGCTTATCTATACCATGGAATACTACATGGCAATGAGAAAAAATGAAATCTGGCCATGTGTAGCAACATGGATGGAACTCGGGGGTGTTATGCTGAGCGAAATAAGTCAGGCAGAGAAGGACAGATATCATGTATTTTCACTTATAAGTGGAACTATAGGAACTTAACAGAGGACCATGGGAGAGGAGAAGGGGAGAAAATAGTGGGGGAGAGGGAGGGGGGCAACCATGAGAGACTCTTGAATACCAAGAACAAACTGAGGGCTGATGGGGCTGGGGGAGAGGGGAAGGGGCGTGATGGGCATCGTTTGTGGGCACACCTCAGTGATTTTTTTTTTAATGTTTTATTTATTTCTAGGAGAGAGAGACGGCGTGAGCAGGGGAGTGTCAGAGAGAGAGGGAGACACAGAATCTGAAACAGGCTCCAGGCTCTGAGCTAGCTGTTAGCACAGAGCCCGATGTGGGGCTCGAACCCACGAACCGTGAGACCATGACCTGAGCTGAAGTAGGACGCTTAACCGACAGCCACCCAGGCACCCCAATGGGACTTCCAAAAGAAAAGGGCAGACGGGTGGCATGCATCCTCTCTCTCTCTCCCCCTCCCCTAAACAACGGTAAAGTTACAGCCTAAGTGGAGGTGATGGTGATGACCAACGGGGTGTGTCTCAGGAGCCTCCATGGGTCTCTAAAATGGCCAGCAAGCTGCCTGGCGCTCCGGCAGTGCAACCCCCCAGGCAGAGACCCTGGGGCCAGCACCGCACTCAGGAAGGTGTGCAGAGGTGAGCTTCCCCCCTGCTTACTACCACCCCTTTCACCTTCCAGTGTGGGACCCTCAAGGCCCATCACGCATCTTCAACAGCCATGGAGCAGAGCAGCCCCTCATCTCCGCTCCGTGCGTGCATACACACGTATGCATGTACACGTACACATATCCATACATATGCATACATGTACACACACAATGTGCACATATGATACACACGGCACATTACATGACACACATAACACACCTATAATACACATACACAACATGCACATGTAAACCTCACATATACCACACAGGTATATGACACACATATACAATGTATTCACATACATAAAAGCGACACAATGCATACACACACAGTACACAGACACACATACACAATATACATGGGCACACACACAGCTCTACCCATGTAACATGTATGCGGATACAACACCAGTCAGTGCACAGTGCAGACACACAGGAGGGTGTGGCAAATCATGGATACTATGTAACTTCATTTTAGATACGTTGTCAGTTTGTGCCTCCTACAAAGGGACCTTCCGGAAACATGGAGCTCCAAGTGCTCGAGCTAGGCGATCTGTCATGACCACAAACCCCACAAACCGCCATTCAGTGACCCCAGCCTCTGGGCGGCCACAGCGGCTGAGTGGGGCCGAGGCCAGCGACGCGCCCTTCAGAGCCCAGGCTCTGGGTGCATCTCAGCAGCCCTGCGGCCCCCTTGAGAGGCTGGGGTGCAGCAAGGGGGTTCCAAGTGGGAATGGGGGGTTGCACGTGAGAGGCCAGAAGCCACCTTCTTGAGGGAAAGAGCCATCAGGGACCCCCTTCCATGGGGCCGTGGGCATTGCTGTCCCGGCACCAGCCACTTTCTGTGGATCCAGGGGCTTCCAAACGTGAGGCCACTTTGGGAGGCGTCAGGCGGAAACGGGTCCGTTATTTCTGGACAGCACCCCTTCCCCTCCTCCTCAGGATTCCAGGAAAGCCTCTGATTTTCCGCAGTCCCTTCCTGTCTCCTGTTCTCACGAGGATGAACTGTCTGGGTTGCAGGGTAGTCAAGGGCAGGGGGTCAAAGGAATCTTCACAACAACACTGTGGGAACGGCCTTTCCAGAAAGCTCCGCGGCCAGAATCTTCCCCAGAAATGCCTAACGCCACCCCAGGGACAGTCCCCGCTCTGCCCCCAGGGCCGCGCTCTCCCCGAACAGTAAATGACGTTCACTGTCTTCTGACCGTGATTTTCCAGCACGAGGGGCGACATGCAGACTTGATGCTCAGAAGAGGACATTCTGGGCTGGGAGGTGGGATGTCCGGAGATGTTCCAGAACTGAGTATCTGCTGCTGACAAGCCCACGTGCCTGGGACCCAGCACAGATGGAGCTGTCCCCTCCACCCCACGCTCGCTGCTCTCTGGCTAAGGATACAGCCCGCCGGTCCCCCGGGAGGGCTTCCAGGGCAGCTGACCACGCTGACCGATCATGCTGGGCCGGAACACCCCATGGGAGGAGGTTGGTGTTCCCGGGCCCCCACCCAGGGGACTGTCCCTTGTCACCCTATCCCCTCCGACAGAATGGGAGCCGTGGTAGTTGGAGACCTGCAGCGTCCAGGACAGGGGTCGATGGTGCCAGCCTCTGGGCCAATCCCAACCCCCTCTCAGGGCTGCAGCGTCTCAGAGCACATGGCAGGCTCCAGGGCCAGCCAGCCCCACCCACGAAGCATGGAAACCAAGGTCCGGAGAGGACAATGGGCAGGTCCAGGGGTGCCGGACCTTCAGTGGCAGGGAGAGGAGAGAAAGGTGCAATTTCAATCATTTATGCAGCACTTCCTGAATACCAGCCCTCATACAGAGAACCGTTTACGGAGCACTTCCTGAATACTAGCCCTCAAACAGAGAACCGTTTATGGAGCACCTCCTGAATATCAACCCTCAGAGAATTGTTTATGGAGCATCTCCTGAATACCATCCCTCATACAGAGAATACAAGAGAGAAATAGGCACGGTTTGTTATGAAGGTTTGATCTAACAGGAAAGACTGGTGAAAAGTCTGGCAAAGCAGCAGCGTGAGCCATGAAGGGCTGGGTACAAGGGCTGCGCAGGCAAGGGCATTCCTAGACCACCCTGGAAAGGAGGAGTCCGGGAAGGCTTCCTAGAGGAGGGGCCTTCTGAGCCCACCCAGATGAGACGGGCCGAACGCAGGGGACACCCATGGGTGGTGTGAGCTCAGCCCTCCACCTCCCTGGGTGCCCTCTCCAGACCGTGCTGGATTCCGGTTTATACCTTCTCTTCTTTGCATGGCTGCCTTCCCAGGTGTCCACTGTATTCAGCCCCAGAGTCACCTCTGCTTTTATCATCTGCTGTCACCTTTTCCATTTGTTTCATCAACTTCTCTTTATCCTTGTTATTTTCACGGTGTGGCTCTGTCACTCACTCTCACTCTGATATCCCCAGCCATACACCAAGGTGGCTTCAATAGACTCCCTCGAAAATTCACGTCCACCCAGAGCCTCAGAGGGCAGCAGTTTGGACACAGGACTTTTGCAGACACAGGTCACAGTGAGGTCTTCCTGGAGGAGGCTGGGCCCTAATGTAATGGCTGGCATCCTCGTAAGAGGAAGAGGAGGATCTGGACACAGGGTTCCCCAGGCAGATCTCACCGTGAAGACAGAAGCGGAGGCCAGGTGACCTGTCTGCAAGTCAAGGACTGCCAGCAACGTGAGACGCTGGGGTGGAGGCCATGTTGGAACCCCCAGGAGGAAGTGCCCATCGAAGCTTGGAACTCGGGCTCCAAGCTGGGGGGCAGGAAATTCCTGCTGCTCACAGCCACCCAGTCTGAGAATTCACTCTGGTGCCGCAGGAGTCAAAGACACACAGCTCAGTGATTCCTAATCTTAGTTTTCAGTGAAGCAATAATTCATCTGGAGACCAACTGTGCAACTCATGAGCTTTGATACAGGACGCCTTACCTGTCACTTTGTCCTAAATATCGCATAATTCTTCACTATGCCAGTCTTCTTCAATAAAGCCCGTGAAAGCATATGCAGAGGCCGGCACCTCCTTTTTCTTCTGGTTCTCTCTTTATTAATGATAACAAAGCAACTTTATTGGGTTATGGTCAAAGAATATGGTTTTTGAGTAAGAAAAAGATTGAAGCTCATCTGGGGACATGCTTGATTATAAGATTCTGATTTATGTACACCTTTCCAGGCAGGATCCCATAAGTTGCCTGATCACACACTGGAGGGGCCCAGGGAGAAGAAAACTCAGTAAGGACGCTGGCATACCTAGGGCACTGGCCAGCCGCAGCCCTGCTGTCTTGTGCAGCTGGGTGAAGGGCAGCATGCCTGCCCAGGGAGGCACAGTGGGGAAAATCCTGTGCCTCCCAATGTGTTCACGGATCTCGCCCAGACCCGGAAAAGCACCAGCTGTGTAGCTGATGTTCAGTAAACATCTATTGAATAAGCGAGTAAACGAATAAAACCATTTTGGAGAACTGTCACCACAAATCAATGGATACTTCTAAGCCCCATGATTTTCTCTCTTAAAATATATGCTAAAGATGCAATGAGAGGTGTCAAAGAGATATCTGTATTAGAATATTCTTTGCAGTGTTTAAATTAATTTTTAACCCAACTAGCAGCAAGATATTGCTTGAAGTAATTTAGAAATATCTACGTAACAGAATACTCTGCACCTTAAATCATGTTTTCAGTAACATTTAGTGGTCACAGAAATGATCACGGAGGCACCTCGGTGGCTCAGTCAGTTAAGGGTCTAACTTGGCTCAGGTCGTGATCTCATAGTTCATGGATTCAAGCCCTGCGTCGGGCTCTGTGCTGACAGCTTGGAGCCTGGAGCCTGCTTCAGGTTCTGTGTCTCCCTCTCTCTCTTGTGCTCCCCCGCCTGCACTTCTCCCCTCCCCTGCTCACACTGTTTCTCTCTCTCTCAAAAATAAACATTTTTTTAAAAAGGAGACAAAATTACTTACAGTTAAGGGAATGAAAACACAAGCACAGACTAGGAGAAAATATTCACAAAATGCACATCCATGAAGGACTCGTGTCCAAAATGCTCAAGAAAACCTTGCAAGCTCTACAACAAGGAAGCCCAATTAAAAAGCGGGCCCAGCCCTGGCTGGCAGGGAGCACGCCCAGGTCAGACATGCATGCAGGAAAGACTCCGAGACATGCGTACTCGGGGAACTGTGGGGCAAGACGGAAGGAGGCTGCCACACGCCTGTCACAAGGGCCACAGCCCATGACAGGTCACCGCCGGCTACTGGCGCGAAATGGGGAGCTGTGGGGATGCAGAATGCCGCAGCCACGGAGAAAGGGGCTCTGGCGTCTTACAAAACCGAGCCGGTCCCCCCGTGCGGTCCAGCATCATGCTCAGGGATGGGAGACCGTCTGCGCACATGGACCCGCATGTGGGTGTTCACAAAGGCCTTATCCGTAACTGCCAGAGCCAGGTGGCCACCGGGATGCCCTTGGGTGTCTGGTGTATCTGACCAGCGGGTGTTACTCAGCCCTGAAAAGACATGAGCCATGAAGCCAGGAGGACGCAGAGGAACCTTCGATGCATGTTCCTGCGTGAAGGAAGCCCATCTGGAGAGCCGCCCACTGTGTGATCCCAGCCTGGTGGCACTCGGGGAAAGGCCAGACCAGGGAGACACAAACAGAGGATGGGAGGGTGTGGGGGAGGGGAGGACGGGAGGGTGCGGGGAAGAGGGCAGGTGCCAGGGGTGGGGTGCACAGGTAGGGCGCAGTGGATTTTCAGGGCAATGAATCTCTTCTGTATTTATCATTATGTGTCATTACACAACTGCCCAAACCCAGAGAATGCACCTAAGCCACTGACTTCAGTAAACAATGATGTTATCGTGTTGTTCAAGGCTGAGATAAAATGCAAGAGGGTAATGACTGGGGAGGGGAGAGGGAAGGAAGAATGAGAGCTCTGTACTTTCTACTCAATTTTTCTGTAGACCTAAAATTCTCTAGAAAAGTAGTCTATCATTTTTTATAATTAAACGTAGTAGGTTATAAACCTTACGACGTGTGTGGGAGGAAGACAGAGAAAGAAAAGCACAGGAAAACACAGCTCCATGGAAACACATCAAATGCTGCAAGTCCCCCTCTGCAAGGCATCTGTTTCTTTACCCTTTTCTGGACTTTCTCCATTTCCCCAAATTGTGTGGATTCGACCTTTCTTTCTTTACTGTTTGATAATTTCTGAAAGCTTTCAACCTTCTTTTATTATTTTTTTAAAGCCATATTTTTTAGTAAGTTTATTTATTTTGAAAGAGAGAGCTTGCACAAGCAAGGGAGGGGCAGAGAGAGAGGGAGACACAGAATCCGAAGCAGGCTCCAGGCTCTGAGCTGCCAGCACAGAGCCTGATGTGGGGCTCGAATCCATGAACCATGAGATGATGGCCTGAGCTGAAGTTGGATGCTTAACCGACAGCCCCCCAGGTGCCCCCAAAACTTCCTTTAAAAAATGCTTTAAATGTTCTTCATTCACTTCATCCAGACACATCACATCACATTTTGCCAGATGTATGAACAGCTGTTCTTCCTTGGCTTTGACCTTGTTCTTCTCACTGAGACCTGGGTCTGGACAGGTCCACACAGCTGAGCTGGCCAGCATGAAGACACTTGCCGTGTCCCTGAGCAGGGGACCTGCTGGGCACCGAGCCTGGGGATAGGTCCAACAGGAGCCCTTCCATCCCTGGTTTGTGAAAGCATCTTCCACGTGGCCACACACGGGCTACTTGGCAGGCAGGGAGGGGAGGGAGGTCATGATCTCACATTTCAGGAGTTTGAGCCCCACGTTGGGCTCTGTGATGACAGCTCAGAGCCTGGAGCTGCTTCAGATTCTATGTCTCCCTGTCTCTGCCCCTCCCCCACCAGCTCGCTCTCTCTCTCTCTCTCTCTCTCACTCTCTCTCTGTCTCTCTCTGTCTCTGTCTCTCTCTCTTTCAAATATGAATAAACCATTCAGGAAAAAAAAAAAACAGGATGATCCAGAGAGAGTGGTGGCCCCTGGCACAGCCAGCCGGCCACGGAGCCCAAATTCAGTGCAGGACTCTCCACACAAAGTTAAACACAAAAGCACAACCCATTAAAACAAATACCTTGAAAAACCGCACTTAAGAAGCCGGAACTCCCACTCTGTAAAACACGCTACCGAGAAAATGGGCAGACAGGCTGCGATTGGACTGGAAGGAGGTGTCTACAAACCAGGACCTGACACACGACTTGCGTCCATGCACATAAGGGTAGGAGTTGAATACACAAAGAATTTCCAAGCCCAATGGTAAGAGAAGAAGCTAGTAAGAAAACAGACAAAAGCCGTGAACAGCCACTTCAGCAAGGAGACAGACGGCAAGTGAGGGCCTGGGAAGATGCTCAGCCATCACTGGTCAGCAGGAAATGCAAAAGAAAGCTGCCTGAAGGGCCACCGCGTAAGCATTAGAACGGCTGAACTTTGACACCTGGTAACAGGTGCGGGCGCCCCAGGGCGGAGCCACTGCTGGTGGGACTGCAGGATGGCGTTTGGCAGCTTCTCACAAAGTCAAACACGCGCGGACCACGCCATGCAGATATGCACACAAGTGAAACAAAACTGTAAGGTAAACGTCCACATTGGTTTTACTGGTCATTGCCAGACACCGGAAATGACCCCAGTGTCCCTCACCCTGCCCAGGGATGAACACACGTGCTCCGTCTACAGTGGAATGCAGTTCAGCAAAATAAAGGAAACTCAGGATGCACACAAAACCTCGAGGAATCTCAGAAGTGCCGCATTAAGTTAAAGAAGCCAGACTTGAAAAGCCACATTCCCGACAGGACTACACTAACGGTACTTTCCCGAAAAGGCAGAGCTGCAGATTGCTCCAGTGGTGCCAGGGGTTACGTGTCGTGGGTGGTCTGACCAGCACGAGTGGGAGGAACTAGGGGGACGCAGACGAGGGGACAGCGGCACGACGGACCTGGGCCTCATTCACGGTGGTGGGAACACGACAGTCAGGGCTCATGTACCTGGATGCCACACAGCACGAGTTTCAGGGCATTTAAATTCAAGGAGAATTTTAGGCAAGCGGAGAGGGCTTCGCCATGCTGCCGTGGAGTGTCCCCTCGAGCGACCCATTAGCAGGGACAGGCCAGGCTCAGGGCAGCGTGCCCATGTGCAGCTCAGCCCAGAAGTCATGCCCACATTGCCCAAAACACGTAAAATTCTCCAGAGAAGTCTCAGACAATGGAACCAACAGAGGTGGGCTCTGGGAGGAAGGGGCGGTGGGGGTGAAAGACTTAGTTTTCATACCCGACTTTGTGCCACATGCACACATCATTATCTGGGCCAATGGGCCTGCACACGCATCCACTAGGGCGTCCTGAGAAGCTGTCCTGTCCCCAGCCCCGACATGGGGCCTTAACTGATGGTACATGTGCCCTTCTATCCTGGGCACAGCAGCAGCCACCATCCGTCCAGGAACTGTATGCTGAATGGCGGCCCGTGGCCCAGCAGCCACCTCAAGCCCGACTCCTCTAGGCTCCTCTAAGCACCCCTACCCCCCAGGACACCCCGGGCATTCGATGAAACAGTCCGCCCATCTGGGCCTCTGTGCACACAGGAATGGTGCCGGTCACCAGCAAGCATGCGCTGAGCTTCCAAACTGAGCAACGACATGCATCCCGTGGCCCAGCACCCGCCCACCGCCCTCAGAAGTGGCTGTCTGAGAGGGACTCTGCGTATGGCCATGACATCTGCCACAGAAGGCTACCACAATCTCTGCCATGGACGGCTGCCATGAACGGCTCACAGGAGAGCTGGCCCTTCTGAGCTGCATCCGCTTGTTCCAAAAGCAAAACACAACGTGACTTGTTAGTTTGTACTGAAGACTGAGGAGCGAGCCTGGTCACTGGGGCTGTGTCCCCACTGCTGAGCCGACATCCAGGGAGGGCGCCAGGCCACCCAGAGAGGAGAAATGCCCAGCGTGGCAGTGAGGTATCGATAACCACAAATGAGCACAACACACCATTGTTTCAGGAAGCCAAAGTTGGTGAGGACTTGGGTGCCGAGCACTAGGCACCCGCATCAGGGAAACCACAGATCCAACCAACCCTGTGGAAGTAAACCAGAAACATGGCTCAAGACCTATAAAAATACGCGGATACGCTGACTCCAGAGCACGGCCCTGACTGTGTGCATGCGCTTTTCTCTTTTAAGTCATTTCCTTGCCACAAAGTGTTTTCTGAAGAAAATTAAAAGAACTGAAAACCATCAAACACAAAACAATGCAGAGAAAGTAAAAACCATCAAACACAAAACAATGCAGAGAAAGTAAAAACTACGACATCCATGTGATCTTATGGCCACAGATGCTGTAATAGTGCTACTGAGAAGAGCAAGGAATGTGGACGCATTGATGCCACTGAAATGGACACTTTAAAATGGTCAAGGGGGCATGTGGGTGGTTCAGTCGGTTAGGCGTCCAACTTCAGCTCAGGTCATGATCTCATAGTTCCGAGTTCAAGCCCCACATCAGGCTCTGTGCTGACAGCTTGGAGCCTGGAGCTGCTTCGGATTCTGTGTCTCCCTCTCTCTCTGCCCCTCCCCTGCTCATGCTCTGTCTCTCTCTCAAAAATAAACATTAGAAAATGTTTTTAACTTATTTTTAAAAATAATAAATAAAAATAAAACGGTCAACATAGTGAACTTCACATTATATACATTTTATCACAATAAAAACAACGCTAAAAAGAAAAGTCAAACCCAAAGTGTACACACACTACAATGACCCACATCTGCACGTGCATGTGTTTCCTGCAAAGCAGGAACAGTCCTCACAAGAACGCAGGGTGCAACATATGTGGATGTGACGGGTGTATCTTTGCGGAGGGGACTCTTGCTTCCGGCATCTAAAATCCACCCGGAAAAGGACCGATGACGTCCTTGTTCCATGATCTTCTGAAAGATGGGGTCTTGGAGAAGCTTCAGGGCGTGTCATCAGTGCATTAAGGATACTCTGATCCCCTCAAGTCTGGACCTTAGAGCAACGGCCTTCTTAAACGGCCCGAGGTGAAAACATCACTCACCAGGGCTGAGGGCTGGCTGCTGGGTTCGGCCAGCCAGGGCCCGAGCCAGGCCGTCCTGACTGCTCTGTGTGGGGCCCACTACACCTCTCTCAGGGCCATGCAAACATGCTTCCTGCTTGTCACTCGACTTGAAAAAGCTCTCCCGCCCCGGTTTCCACCCACTGTCCACTCACGGTGGCCTCTGCCCCTCCCCTGGGCTGCAGGCAAAGAGCCTTCCTGCTCCCAAATGAACAAACACTTGCTGGGGGAGCCAGCATGGCAGGAGGTGGGACTCCTGTGGGACCTCAGGACGCCCTTAGGCTGGGGTCTCAGATCTGTCTGTCGTCAGAGACCAGTTCCCCAGTAAAGTGCTCCCACGCGTAAAAGCACACGGTGTCAGAGAGCCTGCTGTCATCCCAGTGCCCGAGCGTGTCACCGTTAGGGAGAAGGGAGATGGAAATAAGCCGCAGCCCGACTGCGAGGCATCAGCTTCCGTCCGAACTGCTGCACACCTCTGAGCTTGAAGGCTGGCTGCCGGCTCTCCCGCTTACCAGTGGGTTGCTGTCACCAGCAGACCCAGGTGAAGCCGCCAGCAGCCCTGAGAAAGCAGGTGTTTGCAGCTGGATTGCTTCCCCCAGGGCACAGCTGTTGGGTTCATACCCCAGGACCTTAGACCGTGAGCTTATTTGAAGACAGGCTCTTTGTGGATGTAAATCATTAAAATGAGGTCACTGGGGTGGGCCCTCGAGCAAGCTGACATGTCCCCACGGGAAGAGAGAAGGCTGCGTCAGGGTGGAGGTACAGGTGAGGACAGGACCACCACAGGCTGACGGCAAACCAGCAGGGGCTAGTGCGGCTGACACCGCATGTGGCCACCTGGTCTGTGGGGCTTCGTCCTGGCAGCCCCCCAGGCTGATGTGGTGGCCAAGGTAACCCTGCCCTAGTGAGGACTGTAAGGAAGCCCCTTGTTATCAAATAGCAGGAAGGTACTCAGCCTCCCCCCAACCCTGCCCCACCTGCCAGGACAAGCCACACTGCCTCTCCCAGACCCCAGGCCTCACCTGTCACCTCCTCGGGCAAGTATGATCAGAGAACCTTCCCCAACCCCTGCCCTTTGCTGGCCGCCCCCCACACTCCAAACTCACAGCCACCTGACGGCTCACACTGTCGCTGCTCTCCCACCCCACCGCCTGCCCCGCTGTCCCCTTCCTGCCAGGCGGCACCGCCACTCACTCGGGTCCAGACCCAGCCCTGTTTCCCCACCCCTACATGCACTCCACCGGCCAGCCCTGAGCACTGCACCACGAGTGACAGCTGTGCCACGCCCCCTCTGCTGCCTGCTGGAGGCTCAACCTTCTCCAGCCACATGTTCCCTGGGGGCCGAACATCCCCGGTTGAGAAGCTCCACTCTGTCTGGCGCTGATGTCTGTCAGCCACTCCCCGGAGCCGCGTTGCCGGGCAGGCATCACTGTGAGCAACCTCGGTAAGTGACCACAGCCCTGACAGTGGGGACTGGGGCAGGGGGGAGGCATGTCCCCCGCGGGTGGGCCTGGCAGCCACACCTCGCACCCACAGTGCCTCTGCACAGTTGTGACCTCAAGAGGAAGCGAAGTGGATGGGGGCCACAAGGCCACTTGCATCTATCAGCAGAGAAGAGTCTTCCAAACGAAAACCGCCAGAGCCGCTAGGGAGGGCAGAGCCTCAGCCAAACTCGCCAGCGGGCACATGAGCTGCCGCGTCAAGGCCACCGCCACCCCATGGGCAGCCACCATCCAACACCATTTGGAGCGTCTGTAATCCCATTTCCAAAAACAGTGCCACACACGGGGAAAAGTGCACGTATGAATGTGCTCCTCCACTTTAAAGAAAACCGGAAACAACTCAATTGTCTCATCGTGAGGGAAACTGCTGAGAAGACGTCAACACGTGGCCTAGACACGGGGGCCCCACACCCAGCTGAGTGAGGGCCGTGAAGAGCACGAGGCCGTTATACAAAATGGCATCTATAACTTGACTGGATGGGGAGCCACGGGGAGGGGGGACCACATATGTCTGTTACCCCTTCTTTCTACTTCAGAACCTTTCAAACTTTCTCTAAAAGGTATGCATACTAGGGGTGCCCAGGGGGCTCAGTCGGCTGAGCATCTGACCTCAGCTCAGGTTATGATCTCATGGTTCATGGGTTCAGGCCCCGCTGACGCTCAGAGCCTGGAGCCTGTTTCAGATTCTGTGTCTCCCTCTCTCTCTGATGCTCCCCTGCTCGTGCTATCTCTATCTCAAAAATAAACATTAAAAAATGTTTTTAAAAAGGTACACATTACTCAAAGATTTTTTTTAACAGGTTGTTCTATTTTTTTAAGTTTATTTATCTTGAGAGACAGAAAAGGCACGAGTGGGACAGGAGCAGAAAGGGAGACAGAATCCCAAGCAGGCTCCATGCTGTCAGCACAGAGCCTGACTCGGGGCCCAAACCCATGAACAGTGAGATCATGACCTGAGCTGAGATCAGGAGTCAAATGCTTAACCGACTGAGCCACCCAGGAGCTCCTAACAGATTGTTCTAAAGGAGAGAAATGCATTCCTTTGAGTCGGCCCACAGGAGGCCCCAGTCAAAAGCAAAACACTGCTGGGTGGGGACCCAGAGAAGCTTAAGAGAAAACCTGAGCTTCCTCGGGTCATGATCTCACAGTTCATGAGTTCAAGCCCTGCACTGACAGTCCGGAGCCTGCTTGGGATTTATCTCTCCCTCTCTCTCTGCTCCTCCCTGGGTTTGCTCACACTCTCTCTCGCGCTCTCCCTCTCCCAAAAAATAAACGTTTAAAAAATTAAAAAAAAAAAAAGAACAGACCTAACCCTGACCCCAGGATTCCAACCCCATGAGACCAGGGCAGGAACAGCTAGGTTGTGGGCAAGGGGCCCAGAGAAGGACCCTTAGGTCTCCCCAGAGAGGGCTCAGGGTGGGGAGCCAGGGGGAGGAGGGAGGAGCCCACCACGGAAGGGCAGGTCGCCGATGGGCTCAGAGGCCCCGTCGCACTCCAAGCCTGTCCTCCCACACCTTTGAAGAGGAAGAGGTGAGGGGCACCATTAATGGAGGAAAGAGGCGGGGGCTGCAGGGGTGCCTCCTCAGAAGGGAGGTGTGGCTATGCATGCACTTCCCCATGATGCACGGGTCTGAGGGGGGTTTTCCTCTGCAGGCGCCCACCGCCTCTCAGAGACACGACAGCCATGGAATCCAGTCTCCAGTGCCCCACATCACATGCACTTTTATGTCAACAGCACCCATAACTACACCTGGTCCCCGTCTCAGTCTCCTAGTTGAAAACTGTCAGTAGGCCCCAAAGGGGCACCTGGTGGACTCGGTCAGTCCACACTCGGTCAGAATGTCTGTCCAACTTCAGCTCAGGTCATGATCTCATGGTTGATGGGTTCAAGTCCTGTATCCAGCTCTGTTCTGACAGCTCAGAGCCTGGAGCTGCTGCGAATTCTGTATCTCCCTCTTTCTCTCCCCCTCCCCTGCTCATGCTTTGTCTATCTCTGTCTTTCAAAAATAAATAAATGTAAAAAAAAAAAAGAAAAGAAAACTCAGTGGGCACATAAGCCATCATCCCAGTCAGCTCTCTATAGCTCTGTGCCTAGTAGACCCTGAACCGCTTGGGGGGGTGGGGGGGAGGTGGTGGCTGGAAAACAGAGCCCAAAAATGAATCAGGTGAGGTCAGCCTCCCGGGGTTGGGCCCTGGAAGAGCTGCAGGACACTCTCCAGAGCTCGAGCACCACAGAGTGCCAGGGTGTGAGCAGCTGCTGGCCCTGGCACACCTGCAAAGGGGCACACCTGCGAAGGGGCCACCTGCGAAGGGGACACTTGCAAAGGGCACACCTGCAAGGGGCACAGCTGTGAAGGGGGCACTGTGCGGTGCAGCACTGACCTTCTCCAGCTTCTCGAAGTGCTCCCGCAGGAACTTCATGGGCCTGTCAGGCTTGGAGATGCAGAGGTGGACGATGCAGTCCTTGAGGACCTGCTGAACGCCGTGCTTCTGGACATACAGCTCACAGCCCTTCAGACTCTCATCTTCCTCCACCGGGCAGGAGGACGGGGACGCCATGGTGGCCTCGCTTCCGGCCTCCTAGGTAGGAAAACACACACCATTGGACATGTGCATCTTATAGACACTGAGGTGCATCGTTGTCAAACCCAACGACTGCCATGATGGCTGACGTGCCCTGCGCCTGTCACAGATCTTCCCTTTCCAGGGGCTGCTTGAGTCTCACATGGCAGCAAAGCCTCACCTGAAAGATCTGTGTTTGCAGGAGGGTCACCCGGCTCTCCGGCTGAGCAAACACAGGGGCTCCAGAAATCTGCAGGTGGCGGGAGGGGGCCCCCAGGGCCAGCGCCGACCACCCCTCCCCACTTTGTAGGGACAACTGTGTGAACCAGGGAAATGAAGGGGTGCTGCCACCAGGTCGGAAGAGCCTGCTTTGCAGGAACAGACAGAAAACAAGGAAAACAGTTGAAACCCAGCTGAGGGGCCTTCTGGAAGGATGAAACATGGCGAACAATGGCAGGGCCGCGCATTCTCAGCCCGGCGCTAGGGGCTAAGTCACAATGACGGGTCAGGAAGTGGGGCCCGCGCAGCCCCCACTGCGGGGACCCCAGGAAGGTGCTGAGGCCGTGCCCCCTCCCCAGGCCCCGCGCTCCACCTCCCCCCGCCTCTGCGCCCCCTGCCCCTTCTCCAAGCCCTGCGCGCCCCCCTCCCCCGCGTGCCCCTTCACCAGGCCCCAAGTCCTCGGGCCCCTGCATCTCTTCCCCAGGCCCTGCGCCCCCACCCTGAGCCCCCAGCCTGCGCGCCCCTCACGACCGCGCTGCGGGCCCAGGTTCGGGCAAGGGGGCGGGGGCTCCCCAAGGCCCACATTTCCCAGGGCCCCGTGGCCGGCGCAGCCCATCCCTCAGCCCGCGCAGGCCGTGGGTCCCGCTGCAGACCCCATCCCAGCCCCGCGTACCTGCATGCGCGGCGACCGAAGCCCGAGACAACTGCTCACTGACGCGGGGAAGCCAGGGAAGCCGGGACCGCGGGCGAGCGGGTCCCTGCACTGCAGCGGCGCCGCCCTCCGCCCGCCCCCGCGCCGCGACGACCCGCCCCCGGCACCCGGCAGGCCCCCTCCCCTCCCGCCTGCCCCCCACCTAGTCTACTTCCGGCACCTCAGCGTCCCTCCGTCTGCCCACGACAGACCTCTCCGCGCAGATGTCCCCTCGCCCCTAGCTTACCCCTGCACCCCTCCTCCTCCCTCTCCCCGTCTTGGCCTTGGCCTAGGCTGGGCAGCCTTCACGTTGGGCAAACCCACAGATATTCATGCACTGGTCTACCGGGACCACCACTACCACTGCCCTCCACCGCCCACCTCCTACACCTCCTCTCCCCCTTCTCCTGCAGACAGACCACGTGATTGTGCACCCTGGCTGGCTGCTGCTGATGCGGTCTCAGGGTACTGGTGGGGCTCCCCCACTGCTAACACCTGGAATGTTCCATCTACAGCCTGCAGTGCACCCATTCTTGGGCTCAAAGGCCCCAAGTCAGGGCCAGAGAGGGGTCCAGACAGGCCCAGACCACCTCAGGGAGAGGTGAGCTGATTTCCTTCAGATGCCCCCGTGGGAAGTCAGGGGGTCATCCTAAATTCTTCCCACCATCCTCCAGTGCCCGCGAGGTCACCGAGGCCTGCAGAGTCCCCCAGGGACGTCCTAATCTACAAGCCCAGACCTGCAGGAAAGGGAACTCTCGTTATTTTCCTGTTCTCTGTCATCATGCTTTGCCCCCATTCTGGCTTGGTGGTAGCAGAGACTCAGTCGGCAGGGGCACCCCACCATTGCCACAGAATGGTCTAGCTACCAGGAGATGGCACAGGGAACCCGGGCCCTGAAGGGGAAGCTTTGTGCCCACCTCTCCCACACTGCACTGTCCACATTCACCTGTCCCTGAGCACCTGTCCACAGAAGCACACCACAGCTTGCTGGCCTTACCCACATGCTCCCCAAGCAGGGCTGACCCTGGCCCCCAGGAAGGTAAAGGAATGGGTCACAGTCAGGGGGACCAGCTAGGGGCTCCTTTCTGCTTCCCCAGCCCCTGCCCTCAATGTGGGGCGAGGTCAGAGGTCATCCGGGCAGCCACTGGACAATCAGTAGCCAGTGCGCTTATGTGAGGACAGTAGGACTGTCCCTCACAGACCTGGGCTGTGGAACCATGAGCACAACGCTGGCGGTCCCAGGTAGGTCACCTCCCTGCTGGGCAGTGACAAAGCCTGGCTTCTCTTGGGTGTCCAAGCTGCCGCAGCTTTCCACAGAAAGCATAGGGCTGGTGTCAGGGTGCCCCTTCACCAGTACATTTTGGTTGTCTGAGACCGTCCCCTTCACCCACGGGGAGGGCCCCACTCCTTGCTCACCCCTACTGCATTCCCTAGCAGATGTTATTGACAATCCCCAGCTCTGAGGGGGTCTTTATTTTACCCCTAGAACCTGGGTGATCAAGCCTCGCAGAGACCCAACCTCAGAGCAGATTCTTGCCCAGGCACCACCCACCCCGCTCCAGGCTCTGCCAGCTCGTTTCTCCGCCAAGATTCCCCTGGAGAGTTTCTCCCGCAGGAAAACTTCCCTGTGGCGCTGCACCCGTGGAGGAGGTAGGCACCCGTTGGGGCAACCGGGCTGCCCTCGTGGCGGGTGCTGCAGAATACCTACATGGTCTGTTTGCTAAACGCTGAGCCCCGAGCAGCACAGGTGCTGTCTGTTCTATTTGGTCTCCAGGGCAGGGACACACACACGTTCTCTGGGGCGCACGAGGGAAGAGTCCTTGTGCAACCCCGGCCTCTGGAGAGGTGGCAGGCGCTGTGCTGACTTCCTGGCAGGCGTGGTGCCCTGAGCAGCAGCCCTCAGGGCAGAGGCAGCGGCTGACCGGGCTCACTGTGGGACAGCCTTCCTGCAAGAGGCCATACACCGCAAACAGATGGATGTTACTCAAGTGCAGCCTTTAGTTGAGGAGCTGGGATGGAGGTAGAGTGTGCCGGGAGCAGCAGGGGTCCAGTGACCATGACGCCCAGTGGTTATTATTCGTAGGGCCATGGCCGTTCCTTGGGGAGGGCTCTAAGTCCTGTCCTGAGCACACTCAGGGGCCCTGCAGGGATGCAGAACACAAGGCCACTGGGGAAGAGGGAGTGAAGAGGAGAGGAGGGAAGCATCCCCCAAACCCTGTGCTTCTGAAGAAGCTGCAGTCAGTGAGTGAGATTCCTTGGAGAGGAGGCAGCAGGAGGATATTGTAAGAATTGCGTTCTCTTGGGGCACCTGGGTGGCTTAGTCAGTTAAGTGTCCGACTTTCGCTTAGGTCACAATCTCGCGGTTTGTGGGTTCGAGCCCCGCGTCGGGCTCTGTGCTGACTGCAAGCTCAGAGCCTGGAGCCTATTTCAGAGTCTGTATCTCCCTCTCTCTCTGACCCTCCCCTGCTCACGCTGTCTCTCTCTCTCTCTCCTAGAAATAAATACAAAGAAAAAAAAGGAAAAAAAAAGAATAGCGTTCTCAAGTTTTCAGCTTTTCTTTCTTTTTTTTATTATTATTATGTTTATTTATCTTTGAGAGAGGAGGAGGGAGAGAGAGCACGCACAAGCGGGGGAGGGGCAGAGAGAGAGAAGACAAAGAATCCAAAGCAGCTCCAGGCTCTGAGCCCGAACTCAGGAACCACGAGATCATAACCTGAGCCAAAGTCGGATGCTTAACTGACTGCTTTTAAATGGTTCACCAGGTGGGTCTGGAATACAAAACTTCCTACCAGTTTTGTCACATGTCTGTGAGGTCTGATCACCTGTGCTCCCTGGGGTGACCCCGTGTGACAGCCCACACTTGGAAGCAGACACCCCCTGGGGCCTCCAATGAGAACCCAGACCCCTGAACCACAGAGCCTGGGGAAAGTCAGGTGTGCCATTCAGTCACTGCATTTGAGGGGACCCTTACGCAGGTGAGGACAGCTGAGTCACGGGTTGGGGGGGTCCAGGGAGAAGAGGCCCAGCCTCACATCCGGGTCAGCACTGGATGAGAACACAGCCGGAGGGGCACCTCCAAACTCCTGTTCGGATCCTAACCCCCAGCGTGCGGTGCTGGGTCCTGGCTGGGGCCCTCACGGCGGGATCAGTGCCCTCACCAAAGAGACCACGGAGCATGCCCTCGCCCCCGTGGCCGAGTGAGGATGTGGTGACCAGGCAGCTAGCAGCAGTCTGGCTGGAGCCACATGGGTTTCTTCCTCCCCTCATCCAGCCTCCAGAGCCGCAAGGAATTGGTGTCCGCTGTTTACAGCCCCCCTCCCCCCCTCCCGCCCCAAGGGTGTTTGTTGTAGCAGCCTGTGCAGCCTCAGGGAGCAGAAACATCTATCAAAGCATATGGAAGAATACAGCGCAAAGACTTAAATATGAAGGTGGCACAGGAATGAACAAGCATTAAGGGATCAGAACAAAAAATCCAGAAATAAACCCCAGCCAATATTTAAGGGATTCTGCACGTGATGAAGGCAGCATTGCATATTTGTGGGGATGACAAGGACTTAGTAATCAGTTTGGGGAGAAGTAAAGTCAATCGGGAAAAAAATAGGTTGGTTCTCAGTGTACCTCTTTGTACAGATGAACTTCAGACGGGTCAGAGATGTGAACATACGAGGAACAGAAGGAATGTTGGGAAATGTCTTTTCATCTCCGGACACAGAAGGCCTTTCTCTTTTTTTAACGTTTATTTTTTATTTTTGAGAGAGAGAAAAAGAGCATGAGTGAGGGAGAGAGAGAGAGAGAGAGAGAGAGAGAGAGAGAGTAGAGGAGGGGCTGAGAGAGGGAGACAGAAGATCCGAAGCAGCTCTAGGCTCTGAGGTGTCAGCACAGAGCCCGATGTGGGGCTCAAAACCACGAACCGTGAGATCATGTCCTGAGCTGAAGTGCTCAACTGACTGAGCCACCCAGGCATCCTGTCACAGGAGATCTTTCTAATCATTCGACATCCAGGAGCCATAAATAGGAAAGTGGATAAACTCAACTCTGTAAAAATGAACACTTTGTGCATAAGAAACCCTCACACATTTGGAATAAAAACAAAATAAGCAATAAATTCATGGTACCCGTCACAAGGCTGATTTCCTCTGCACGAAGACGCCCAGGCAGAGTAAAAGCACACAGCCCTCGTCGGGTTCGCACAGGTCCTGCCGCCCGGCCATCCTGGGCAGAGGTGCCTGGGAAATGGGCCCTGGGGGTGTTTAGAGGGGCCTCTGCGCACACCCGTGTGGAAAATGTCTATCAAAAACTGAAACACACAGATCCCAGCCGTTCTACTTCACTAGGTTTATCAATAATTTGATCAAAAATCAATACTGCAGTGACGATCCTGACTGGTGCGTCTTCCTGCATGTGGGAAAATGTATACCTTCCCGGGTGACGGGACGAGAGGGAGAGGGAGAGGGAGAGCCGTGCCCACCGACAGGGTCTGATGGAACGTCCGGCGGCAAGTCGGGCAGCAGGCATCATCCAACTGTTCAGAAGCATGTGGTGGCTCTGCGCGAGCGAACACTAACGCCTCCCCACAGGGTGTTTGTAGGTGGAAATCTACACCACGGTATGAAACCTGGCAAGCGCACTGCCGTCTGAGAGCTGACCGTGCACGTCGGCACGTGCGGATTCAGGGACGGTGCCTCCAGAGGGACACTGATGGACAAAGGTAGCCTCTGAGGGGAAGTAGGGTAGGGGCCCTGCTCTAAACTGTGTCCTTGAGTACCATTTGAATTGTGCACCAAATGCATGTATTAACTATCCAAAAGTAATTAATTTTCTTTATATTAAATGTTTAAAATCTTCCTGGAAAGACAGGGAATTCAAAACACCCATTATTCTCACTTTTTCTACAAACCATGTTAAAATTACAATAAAGGGATTTTTTTAATCATTTAAATTTTTTTTAATGTTTTATTTATTTCTGAGAGAGAGAGAGAGAGAGAGAGTGAGCAGGGGAGAGTCAGAGAGGGAGACATAGAATCTGAAGCAGGCTCCAGGCTCTGAGCTGGCTGTCAGCACAGAGCCCGACACAGGGCTCGAACCCACAAACCATGAGATCATGACCTGAGCCAAAGTCGGATGTTCAACCAACTGAGCCACTCAGGTGCCCCATTTTAATATTCATTTTTGAGAGAGAGTATGAGTGAGTGAGGAGGGGCAGGGTAAGGAGCAGAGGGGCGAGCAGAGGATCTGAAGCAGGTCCTGCACAGAGCCTGACAGAGGACTCAAAGTCACAAATGGTGAGATCATCACCTGAGCAAGTTAGATGCTCAATTGACTGAACTATGCAGGCGCTCCAAGGGGCTTTATTGTAAAGGCACAAAGCCCCCAGGATGGGGCGAACCCAGGGAAACCCTCACGAAAGTCTGGGAGCCCGAACGAGGACAGGAAAGGCGTCCTTGACTTACTGAACTGTGAGCTGGCAGAAAGAACATAAAGAGCCCAGGTCACACCAGACCCCGCCCCCCCAGCCTCAGAAGGGGTCTCACCAGATCCCCTGGGGGAGCCAGTGCAGGTAGGGGAGGGTTGGCCTTGCGCCCCGCGGGAGTAGGATAGGCGGTGTCTAGACTGGGGGCCCCGGACAGTGGAGACCCAAACCAGGGCGGACCCCTACCCCTCACTGGAACGCGGGGGCCCCACCTTTGCCCTCCCCTCAGTGCTGTGGTCTTCTCCGGGGAGCCTGACCCGAAGACACTGATGCCTGTGGTTCACCAGCGCCTGGCCTGACCAGCAGGGCTGAAGGGTAGTGTCCTGCCCACCATATGTACCCAGCATCCGACCGCCTCCTGACCTTCCCCGAAAGCTTGTGTTGCTGGAGGAGTGAAGCCTAGATGCTAGGAACCCCCCCACACTGAGCCCCTGCCACCACACCGGTGAGGAAGCCCGCACCCCCCCCCCAGCCGGGGCCCACCCTTCCTGGGGGCCCACACAGTATGCGGCAGGGACCACTCAGGGACCCATACAATCTGCGGACTTTCTAACTCTCATGTGAGCTGGTGAGAGGCAGGACGGACAGCTACACCACATTCGCTAACTGGATCCTGCCTCCATATGGGCGTGCTGCCAAACACCTGCTCCCTCCGGGCGAGGCCAGCCGTCACCCAGTGTCCGCATGCCTGTGGAAGTCACAGCCATCTATGACATTGTCCAAGCCAGAAACAGAATGCCCTGGACATCACTGTACCTCAGCCCTGGATCTGGCTCTGCAAAGTAACTCTGACCTGCCCACGGGCCCCAGCACCTGTCAGGCTGGTCCAGGGGCCAAGCCAGCAACATCTCCAATCCAGCCAAGGCCCTCATTCCCTGCCTCCCTCCCTCCCCTCCCGGGTCTGCAGACCAGCATTCCCTTCCTCTGTGCCTGCTGAGCTCCTCCGCGTCAGACCCCACTTTCAGAGTGTATCCTGGAGGCATCTACACCTCCACCCTGCCCCCACTGCACGTAGGCACTGTCTGTCCCCTTCAGGCCATCGTCTCCATGAGAAGTCACAGTGTTTGCTTTGACTGTGCTGTGTCCCGGTGCCCAGCAGGCCACCTGGAAATCTCGGACACCCAATACGTGTCAGACGAGATCATGAATGAGTGAACCAACCACACATTATTTGCTAACATCAGTTTATTACAGTAGCTTAGATGACATGCTTTAAAATACGTGGCACGGCACTGAACGAGCAAGAATGGAACAGACTCGAAATTCACGTTTCCATTCTTCCTGGCTCTTTTTTTTTAATTTTTAAAAATTATTTGTTTGGTTTATTTTTGAGACAGGGAGAGACAGAGCACGAGTGGGGGAGGAGCAGAGAGAGAGGGAGACACAGGATCTGAAACAGGCTCCAGGCTCTGAGCTATCAGAGCCCGACACAGGGCTCGAACCCACGAGCTGTGAGATCACAACCTGAGCCGAAGTCAGATGCCTAACAGAGGCCTAACCAACTAAGCCACTCAAGCGCCCCTCTTCCTGGCTCTTTGACAATTCAGTGGAGGCAGTTCTGTCTCTGCCCCTGGATGCACGTGTGCACAGTTCCGTCTGATTCTGGCTCAAGCAAAGAGCTGCCAAGTTCTGAAGTTATGCTGAGCTATGAACCCAGCATCAGCCCCGTAGTGATTGTCCAGGACCAGGAAATAATGAAAACTCGGAAGCTGATTTACAGATTAAGAGGAGCAAGCCCTCCTCCAGCGAGGTGCCCCTGCTGTGAGTGGTGGGGCAGGAGGGGTCCCTTCATCTCTGCCCCTCTTGCTCTCCCACCACCCTCCCCAGACTCATGGACAGGGACCTGCATTCTCCCACATCAGAACAGACTCTTGCATCTACAATTCCCAGAGGGGGTACACCACTGGCCACTTTGTCAGCGTCCGGGACCTCAGAGAAGAGGAATCTGCAACATGTGGCCTTTGTGTCTGGCTCACTCACTGAGCATCACGTTTTCGAGGTTCAGCCACACAGTAGCCAGCGTCTGGTATCCATACTTCACTTCATTCCTTTCTATGGCCAAATCACATCCCACGGCTTATCCATCAGCCATGGTGGGTGCTGGGAGCATGGGCGTGCAGGTACCTGCATGACCCGTTTCCACCTCTACAGGTTGGATAACAGGACACAGAACTGCTGGATCTTACGGGAATCCCAGGTTTCATCTTTCAAGGAGGTGCCAGACCGTTTTCGACGGTGGCACTCCACCAGCAGGGAACAAGGTTCCGTTCTGGTGTCTCCTGTCCTTGTCGGTACGTGTGGTTTTCCGTTGTTGTTGCTGCTGTTTTAGTAACCACCTCCCCCTGGGTGTGATGTGCTGACAGCCCTCTCCCATGTCGGGTGTGGAGACGGCTCAGCACCCTTCCTGCCCCGTTCCAGGGACCAGGCAAGGTCATAGGCTGGCTCCGGTTCAACACGAGGCTGGATCCGTGTGCAGGCGTGGGAGAAACATCAGCGGCTGTCTTTGGAACCCGTCCTCAGCATGTCCTATGACATTTGCAAAGCGGGTACTGTGGGTGCCTTCTGTCCCCCATCTGCCCAGATGTTTCATGAACAGCGGTCACGTTTCATCACATGACGTTTTCTGCACCGAGATGATCCCATGATTTTTCTCCTTCAGCTTTTATAATGCAGTAAATTACATTAGTTTTTATGTTAATTAACCTGCATTCCTGGAATAAACTCAATCTGGTCCCAATGTATTACCCTTTTTAAATTCTTGATTTCCAGACTGAGTCAGATAATATTTTGTTTAGAGTTTTCACATCTGTATTCAACAAGAGAGGTTGATCTATGATATTCCTTCTGTGTAATGTCCCTGTCACCATGTGGGATTGCAGTTATGATGCTGGCCTCATAAAACGGGTTGGGAGCTCCCTCTTCCTGGTGTTGGAAAGAGTCTAGGACCAGAGCTATTTCCTAGTTAAATGTCTTAAAGTTATAAAGCTCTGAGCTTACAGCCATTATCGTGGGAAGCTTTTCAATCACAAAGCGTTTCTTTACTACATACTAGACTCTCCTGTTTTCCTTTTTTTTTTTATGTAACTTTTAGCAAATCACATTTTCCTAAGAATCCTCCATTTCATCTACTTTGGGAGGAATAAAGTGATTTATATGATCCTTTTAGTGTCTCTTTAATGCTTAGAACCTGTAGTGATAAACCTTCACACTCCATATGTTGGTACTTTGTGACTTCTCATTTTCTCCCCTTGTCAGTCTTTTTTTTTTTAATTTTTCTAAATGTTTTATTTATTTCTGAGAGAGACAGAGATAGAGAGAGAGAGACAGTATGAGCAGAGGAGGGTCAGAGAGAGAGGGAGACACAGAATCTGAAGCAGGCTCCAGACTCTGAGCTAGCTGTCAGCACAGAGCCCGATGCGGGGCTCGAACTCCCAAACTGTAAGATCATGACCTGAGCCAAAGTCGGACGCTTAACCGAGTCACCTAGGTGCCCCTCCCCTCGTCAGTCTTAACGGAGGTTTATTAATTTTCTTAGCCTTCTAAAAGAGCAAACTCTTGGTTTTATTGATACTCTCTATTGTACATTTTTCTATTTCACCACTTTCTGTTCTAACCTTTATTATTCCTTTTCTTTTACCAGGTTGAGATTTGTCTACGTATTTTGCTACTAGGGGAAAAATCAACATTTCGTACTCTGCGTGGGCAAGAGCAGTAACGGAGATACTGGTGGAGTAAAGAACATCTGATCTCCATCTGAATTTGATTTATTTGAAGGCAGTCTGTTTTTTCTTGATAGTCTTCTACACATTTGTCTTTGACATTCTTAGATTTCTTTTTTTTTTATTTTTTACTGTTTTATTTTATTTCTGAGAGACAGAGAGAGAGAGGGGCAGCATGAGCAGGGGAGGAGGGTCAGAGAGAGAGGGAGACACAGAATCCAAAGACAGGCTCCAGGCTCTGAGCTGCCAGCGCAGAACCAGATGCGGGCCTCGAATCCACAAACCATGAGCTTAACCGACTGAGCCACCCAGGTGCCCCGACATTCTTAGATTTAAGAGCCTGTCAATACGTGTGCCTCCCTGGCACTCTGCAGATCCAACCTGATGGTCCTTTCTCTTACGCTCTGGGAAAATGTCTCCATTGTCCCTTCAAATATCGCCTACCCCCTGTATTTATGACCCCTTCTGGGAAGGCATCTATTAACCAAATACCAGCACTTTTGCTTCTAATCACCTCTTTTATGTACCTTCTTGTCCCCATGTGATGCTACTAAGATAAAGACCTTTACTTCTTTTCTAGGTGTGTTTTCTTTATTTTGATGTATGGGTCCTTCTGTTGTGCTGCTTCTGTAATCACTGGTTTACTGTCTTCCCTTCGGTTTGGCAGTGCGTCTGGGGTAAGGGGACAGGGCAGATGTCGTCTATATGTCCATGTAGCCATCACCACCATCATGATGCTTAAGTACCATCACCACACACGGTGACCCCAGATGCATTTTGGCCACACCCAGCTCCATCCCTAACCCCAAAGACCTGTACTCCCGTCACTTCGCAGATGTCATGTAAGTGGACTCTCGCCACACTCACCCTTTAATAACTCTGCCCTTTGGACTCGCCAGCTCACTGTGTAGACCAGAAGTTCATTCCTTCATATCTCTGAGGACAACCATGGTGCTGAATTTCCACATTTGAAGATTTTCTTATTGTCTGCTACTGATTTTCAGTTTGATTCCATTTTTTTTCAGAGGCCATAGTCTGTATAATTTCTTTTACATTGATTTTGCTTTGTGGCCCAAGATGTGGCCTCTCTTGAATTATGATCCATGGTCACTGGAAAAGAAGTGTACTCTGCTTTGTTGGGTAGAGTGTTCCACAGATGTCCCTTAATCCTGTCAGTTGATGGCAGTGTTCTTCTATATCCTTGCTGAATGTCTAGTAACTCTAGCAACAGGGGGCACCTGGGTGGCCCAGTAGGTTAAGCATCTGACTTCACAGTAATTCTAGCAACTGCTGAAAGTGGGTAGGAAGTCCTCACATAAATTCCCTCGTGTTTATGTGCCTGTACACTTGGGATTGCTAGATCTTGCTAGCCGAGTGATCACTTTATCATTAAGTAATGTCCCTCTCTTTTTGGTGAAATTTTCTTTGCTCTGAAGATGACTTTGGCTGATGTTAACATAGTATATCTGCTTTTCAAAAGTTAAATGTTCACATGATATATCCTTTTCCGTGCTTTTACTTTTTTTCTTTTTTTTTCCTGAGAGAGACATTGTGAGCAGGGGAGGGTCAGAGAGTGAGGGAGATACAGAATCTGAAACAGGCTTCAGGCTCTGAGCTAGCTGTCATCACAGAGCCCGACGCAGGGCTTGAATCCACAGACCATGAGATCATGACCTGAGCCAAAGTCGGATGCTTAATTGACTGAGCCACCCAGGCGCCCCTCCATGCTTTTACTTTCAATCTACCCATGTCATTGTGGCTGAAGTGAGATTTAGCATATAGTAGACAACGGGGAGTCAGGTCTTGGTTTTTTATTCACTCTGTGAACCTCTGTCTTCTAACTGGTGCATTTAGACCATTTACATTTAAAGTAATCATTGACATGTTAGAGCTTCTGTCTGCCATTTCATTATTTGTGTTTGTTTCCTCTCTTGTGCCCTGTGAGATCCTGAAACACTTTTTACAATTCTATTTAATGTTTTTGCCTCTACCACCATGTTGAGTGTCCCCAGTGGCTGCTCCAGACATCACCACACACATACGCACTTAGAGGTCCCCTGGTATCGATGTTGTATACGCTGAGTACAGTGTAGAAACCTTACTGCCACTTGCACCCCTTCATCCTTCCCACTTTTCAAATACAATTTTCATAAATATTTCCTCCCCATACACTGAACACATCAGTGTTAATTTTTGCTTCAACCATAAACCATGATAAAAGAAACTTTCAGGGGCACCTGGATGACTCAGTCGGTTAAGCGTCCGACTTCGGCTCAGGTCATGATTTCACGGTTCATGGGTTTGAGCCCTACACTAGGCTCTGTGCTGACAGCCAGCTCAGAGCCTGGAGCGTGTTTCAGATTCTGTGTCTCCCTCTCTCTCTGCCCCTCCCCCGCTCATGCTCCGTCTCAAAAATAAATAAAAACTATTAAAAATTTTTAAAAAAGAAAGAAACGTTCAAGGTGAAAGATGGTCAGTCATGTTTACTTCTACTTTTACCAGTGCTATTGTTCTTAGTCTCCTGAAGGCCCTGCCTTCTTGTTATAGTTTTCTTCTTGGACAGCTCCCTTTAATCATTCACCAAGAGCAAGTCGGCTAGCTATTAATTCTGTCCATCTGCCTCTGTCTGAGAATATTTTTATTCCTCCTCCACTCCTGAAGATAGTCCTGCTGGAAACTGCTCTTTCAACCCTTGAACAACGTGCCGCTTCCTCCTGGCCTGTGATGTGGGATAAGACACCTGCTGTCCTTCCTGCTGCTGTTCTGCTTCAGGCCACACATTGTTTCTATGCGGGACATTTCTTCTCCTGTCTTTGGTTTTCAGAAGTTTAACTATGATATGTTGGATGTGGGTTTTTAGAGGTTTTATCATACTTAGGGCTCGCTCAGCTTCTTTAATCTGTGGCTTTATGTCTTTCACCATTTGGGGAGCTTTCAGCCATTATTTCTTTAAATACCTCTTCCCCACGTTCTTTCTCCTCTAGTTCTGGGCCCCTGGTGACACAAATCACTGTCCCACAAGACACTCAGCTCCACTCCCCCTTTTGCCTGGTGCACATGATTTGTCACTTAGACTGAGTGAACACTCTGTTCTACCTTCGTGTCTCCTGACTCGATCCCATGGTCTCCCTTCTGCCACTGTGTCCTTCCAGGGACATGGTGATCAGCGCAGCCAGTGGTGGGCACAGTACTATTTCGGTCATCCTGGTTTTCAGTTCAATGATTTCCATTTGTTCCTTTTATAATTTCTATTTCTTTGCTGAGATGTTTTTTTCCAATGTGTTTCAAAAGACTTCCTAAATATGTTTTTTACAAGCCATTTTTACAATTGTTTTGAACTCCTTGTCACATAATTCCAACACCTGATTCATCTTGGCATTTGTATCAGTTAGTTATTGGTTAATTATTCCTTCCAACAGTGGTTTTCCGGCTCCAGACAGGACAAGCGATTGGGAGCGTATCCTGATCATTTTGCTTACTGATGTCGCTGACACTCAGGGCGCTATGAGAAAGTTGTCCTGCTTCGACCTAGCGTGTACATTCCAGCCTACTTTTGGGGCCTGTGGTGCCAGTTTTGTTTCAAAGCCCTGGCTGTGCCCTCTGGGTCTGCTTTGTTCTGCTGGCGCCACCGTGGCCATTGGAGGTGTGGCGCAGCACCTGCTGTCCTGGGCCTCCCTATGTCACCAGGAAGATATGGCGGGAGGACCCCAGGCTGCACCGACTCTGCCCACACAGGAGCCTGCCCATCAGCAGTGCAGGAGCCGGTGGGCCCATGTAGCTCTGACGCTGGTGCCACAGCACAGTGTGGGGTGGGGGTGTGGCTGCCCCACTATAGGCCTCCGCCGGGCCTCCCCTTTCCCAGTCCCATGCCCAGAAAGTGGTGGTGCTCCCTGCAACCTTCCCACCTGTGCTGCGACTTTGTTAAACGAACGTTTGTTAGGCAGAACGTGAGGGAAAGTGGAATAGAGGAGCTTATGACTCGCAGGTCCTGGGGGCACACCGCACAGCACGTGGGGAGGTCACGGTAGGGCGCAGGTGGAGGAAGCGACTGCGGATGGAGTGCTTTGAGGGTTCTGGACTAAGGACGATCAGTCCATTCGAGCCAAAAGTAACTTTGGTCAGCTTTGTGGGGGCTCCCCAAATGTCAGGGGAACGTGCTTGGCAAAGGGTTGTGGGCAGGGGTCACACCAGCAACTTTCACTTACTGTGATTCTGCAGGAATTCTAGGACACATGCATGTGGGAGGGGCTGATGCTGGTCCAGAGCCCCTGCAGGCTGCCTGGCTACACTCCACGAGCATGGAGGCAGCACCATTATGGACTAGTTTAGTCAAACTCGACAGTCTGCAGGCAGTTCTGAGTTGGGATGCAGGCCTCTCTGGCACCTATTCTGAGAACCTGTAAGACGGAACAGGAAACCAAGGGAACCCACTGCGCGGCCACCACCCGGGGCTGAAGACCCTGGCCCGTCCTTCCACATCACTGTTGAATCACTGGTAAGGTGCTCTGCAGGAAGGAACAAGGGACAGTGAGTCTCCCCCACCTTCTCTGGAGCAGGAGGCCGCCACGCCCTAAGTCAAATGCTTGGTGTTTCCCATCAGGCAGATCCCATCACCTTCCAACTGGCCTCAAGTGCTTCCCTCCCCCTTTTCCCCACAGCAGCCAAAGCTCAGAAAGGTGCAAGCCTGACTGGGCCGACTCTCCCACCCCTGAGAACCTTCCTCATGTACCCATCAATCTAAGACAAAGGCCCTGGTGGCCTTTCCTGCTCTCCCTGGGCCCCTGGGCTGCAGCCACAAGGAGCTTCCCAACAGCCTCAGGTCCCTCCCTGTTGCGCTCCCTTGGCAGACTAAGTGCCTCCCACTACAGTCTGGAGGCCAGAAGCCGGGACTGGTTCCTCCCGAGGCTGCAGGGCCGCTCCGTTCCAGGACGCTGTCCCTAAGCTGCTGGGGCCGCTCCATCCTGGGCTGCTGTCCCTGGCCTGCACACGTGTTGTTCTCCGTGTGTGCTGTGTCCACCTCCAAAGTCAGCCCTTCATTGGCTCAGTCGTATCGGACCCAGGCCCCCATGACCTATTTCTACCTTGATGACCCCTGTAAGGGCCCTATTGCTAAATCAGGTCACGTTCTGAAGTCCTGGATACTAAGACTCCGATATACGAATGGGGGACACAGTGCAATCCACAGGACCCCCACCTCGGGGCCTCTGCCTCTGCTATCCCCTCCCGCTACGACTCTCCCGCCAGCGCCTTCGCGGAGTCCCTCTCACTGACCCTGCCCAGGCACCGGTGCTGTCACTTCACGGGCAGGCCTTACCTGTCCACATCAACTCCCTTCGTCATTCATTCCCCCAGACCAGTTTCGCCTCCCTTTGCTACGCTGAGAACTGTGCGCGCAGGGACCCGCGAGCGGTGTTTCCGGCTCGCCCCGCCGTGTCTTGTCCGCACCCGTAGCTGCCATTAAAGTTGCATTCTCAGCCAACCGGAAGGGGAACCGTAATCCGCGCCGCCGCCGTCGTGAAAGCGCCGGTCTCCCCTAGCGACGGGCAACGCGGGCAAGATGGCAGCACTGGTGGCGGCGGAGGCCGCGGCGCCTCCGGGCCCGACCGAGGCCTCCGAGACGGCCGAGGCGGCGGAGCTGAGCCGCGCCCTGAGCCGCCTGCTGCCCGGGCTGGAGGCCGACAGCAAGCTAAGCCGGCGGCGCGCGCTCGAGGCGCTGCAGCGCGCAATCGAGGCGGCGTGGCCCGAGGAGCCCGCCGCCGACCCCATCACTGCGGCCGCAGCTTTCCAGGGCCCGTGGGCGCGCCTGCTGCTGCCGCGCCTGCTGCGCTGCCTTGCCGACCCGGCCGAGGGCTGCCGCGCGCTGGCGGCGCACCTCCTGGGCCTGGGCCTGCGGCGCGCCGCGCGGCCCCGCGACGCCCTGCCGCGCCTGCTGCCGGCGCTCGCCGCGCGCCTGGCCGGCCCCGAGTCTGAGCGCGGGCGGCCGCCCGAGGCCTGCGAGGAACTGCGCCTGGCGCTCGTGCAACTACTAAGCCTGGCGGTGCACCTGGGCGGCGCCGCGCTCGCGCCCCACCTGGACGACGCCGTGCGCGTGCTGCGTTGCACGCTGCTCGACCCCTTTGCCGCCGTGCGCCGCGAGAGCTGCGAGTGCGCCGCCAGCCTGGCGCGCGCCACGCCAGGTGCTCGTCTCGCGCGGGGGTCGGGATGGGGGCGCGGGGAGGCGAGGTCGCTGCCTTCGCTCATCGCCGTCGGGTGGTTCTCAAGATGCAGAGTCATGGAGGCCGCCGCTGAAATTGCCCCCTGGGTCTGCGATGCGGCGCCTTACCGGCGTGCCTAACCCGGCGCTGGCGGGAGCGCGTCCGAGAATCACCGCTGCGGTCTTCCCCTTCCCCACTTCCAGTCTATCTTTCTTCCCTCTTTGGATTGGAGCGCTGGCCTCCTAAAATGAGAGAGGCCGCTTCTGTCCCGTTTTCCTTGAATTCATTCTGTATTATTTTAAGAACTTTGATCAGGACATTTCCTTTTCCTAAGTAGTCGTTTCTGCAGGATCTTGCCCCACTTAACCTCTGCTTACAGTCTCAGACTGGGATGTGGAATGGTAGGAGGCCTCTACTTAGTCCTGTTGGGAAAGTTTCCTGTAGGAGGGAGCATTTAGGTTGAAGATCTGTGGTCTGGAGGAAACCAGCTTTGAGGAATAAACAACTTGGTAGATCTAAGGAGGATAAAGAAGGTCACGGTGGCTGGAGGGAAAAAGGCTGTGGGGGCTACTGCAGCTTTGAATTTTACTATTAAATGCAGTAGGGAGCCAGTGGAGGGTGTGGAGAAGGGGCATGAGTGGCTTAGGTTCTGATTTTTATATTTTAAAATTTTTAAAAATGTTTTAAAAAATTTTTAATGTTTTTTATTTATTTCTGAGAAAGAGAAAGAGAGACAGCGTGAGCAGGAGAGGGTCAGAGAGAGAGGGAGACACAGAATCTGAAGCAGGCTCCAGACTCTGAGCTGGCTGTCAGCACAGAGCCCGATGCGGGGCTCGAACCCACAAACTGAGATCATGACCTGAGCCAAAGTCCGACGCTTAACCGACTGAATCACCCAGGCGCCCAAGGTTCTGATTTTTAAAAGATCACTTTGATGCTCAGAGAATTGATCACCAAGGTGGCAAGAGGGAATGAGGAGGTCCGTTGGGCCAATTTGTCCATACTTAGATGAGAGTTTGCTTGGACTTGAGGGGGTGGGCAGTCTGCTAACAGACATGGAAGAAAATGGATGGATAGATGTGGGACATGGAGCTGATAGGGTTTCCTGTTGAATGCGGTGAGGGATGAGGGAGAAGGAGATTTGAATGGACAGGAGACCAAGGAAGAATGAATGAGGCTTCCTTTTAGCCTTTCCCATTAGGGACCGTCAAGATTTCCATTGTGAGTCACAAGTTTGGGTTCAAATAGTGCAGAATTCTAGGAGAGCTGGGTTTGAGGCTTGGGCTGGAAACAGCCATTGGGAATGACAAGCTTCTAACACATTTCTCATCGGCCCCCAATCACATCACTGCATGGTCTGCCATCAGCCAAGGCAACTGCTTCCGCCTCGCAGCCTGGGCGCATTCCCACACTGGATTGTACGTTCCAGCAGCATGGCACCGTGGCTGACCGCATCCTGGGTGCCCACTGATTTCCAAGGGAAGGACTGTTCCTTGTGCTTGAAGCCCATCCAGTAGAGGAGGGGGGGGTGTGGACGTCCCTTGTCCACACCCCCCTCCTCTACCCACTCCCCCTGGAGGAGCATCTCCTCTACCCACATCACACTGGGCAGTGCTCCATCAATATCCCTCCTTGACTCAAGGCCCTCGGGGTGAAAGAATTCGACCGTCTTGTGGTTGAGTCTCCAGCAGCAGCAGAACTGAAGTCAGAACTCCAAAACCGGGGGCCAGCCTGGCTATTGGAGACATTCTGGGTCTGACTTTGTGTGAGGCCCTTACAAGTAGGATGCGGAGTGGCTTTACCCCAGGTGGTGTTGGCCCTGCCCCCTGCATAGCACCAGCCATCTGGCTTTGAGGCACAGCCAGTGTGGGGATGTGGACACTGTTCACCAGGCTCTGTTTGTCTCTGGTCGGCGTCCCTTTTGGGCACCTAGTGCCACTGCCGTCAGCTTCAGACCCTCCTCACAGCTCCTGCCTTCAGTCGAGAGGGAGTCAAGCCCCCAGCCTGTTCCTTTCGTGCTGTCTGATTGCACCTGTCCTGTGCCTGTCTTGCCCATGTCCTGCGCCAGGGGTACAAACCTGTGCTCGGCAGGCCTGCAGCAGGGACCTGGGAGGGGAGAGGATGCTCCGGGGCGCAGGGGCCTGTCCTCCCGTGATCCCGTGGGGGTAACCGGTTTCCTCCCCCATCTCACAGATCATTTCCACATGCAGTCGGAGTCCTTGATCGGCCCACTGATGCAGAGCGCCTCCCACCAGCATTGGAAGGTGCGGGTGGCTGTCATTGAGGCCACTGGCGCTGTGATCCAATTTGGCAGTGCCAAGTCGGTGGACGACGTCCTCCCTCACTTGGCTCAGAGGCTCTTCGACGATGTCCCCCAGGTAATGAGTCCCCCTGGGTGGTCCCCCGCTCCGCCGGAACCATGCTATTTGTAATTTTCTCCTTTTTCTTCCGTAAAACTCTTAGTACCATTGCTCCAAACACCTTGACATCATTCGCTGTCACTGGGTGACATCTTTGAGAAAATGTTGTCTGTCACCCTCGTTCATGCCTCTGAGAAAATGGGGAGAGTTGAATTGTGTTAACACGTTTGTTGTTCTCCCTTTGGGGGAGCGTGGAAGAGGAGGACTTCCTCCTAAGGAAACAGTCGAGCTGTGCGGACCTTCCGGTTTCAGAAGCATCTCTGATACGTGCATCCATCAAGGCAGATTTACTGGACAAGCCCCAGTGGTTGGTGAACCAGACCTGTAAGCAGGAGGGTGGGTCACAGCCTGTGTGTTGAGGTCATCATTCTGTTGGGCCTTGGCACCCACTGATTGACAGACAGACGGAGCCCAACATGCTGGCTATTTCATTGGCAAAAGTCAGCTTGGAGGCTGTCATGGGTGTGAGGCCACGGTTTGCGTATAGAATCTCACAACCCCCCAACAACACAGGCAGAATGAAGGCCGAGGCGGGCAGTCCCCTCACAGAGGGAGAACACGGCCAAGGGGTCCTCCTGGGGAGGGAGGGACAGCGGTTGCTGGCAGAAGTCCCCGGAGTGGTCCAAAAGTGCCCCACCTGTGGCTGTCAGGACATGAGGTGGCTCGAGGCAGCCGAGGACTGAGAAGGTGGTGCCTCTGTGGCTTCTGCTGTCCTGGTGGGGGGGGTGGGGGGCCCCCTGCTGTCTTGAGGGGGGCGGGGCATTAGCTGCTGGCCTCGAGCGCTCGTGTGCCAGCCACTCTCCTGAAGTCCACACAGCGTTGCCCTTAACCCTTTGCACCAGCTGCTCACACTCCCCCTGCGGTTTGAAGTTGGTGTCCCATGGGCGAGGTGGCCCAGCCGGAGCTGGCCTCTGGGCCCAGGTGCGCTGACCCAGACACTGTTGTCTGGCACACCAACCAGCCGCCCAGCCATAGGCACACTTCAGTTTCCTTCCAAATTGCTTTGTTTTGTCCTATTTTTTAAAGCAGCTTTATTGAACTACAACTCACATACCATATAATTCACTCATTTAAGTGTTCAGTGTTTTTGATACATTATTTTTGTTTTAATTTTTTTTAACTTTTTTTAATTTTTTGAAAGAGAGAGAGACAAAGGGTAGGCGGGGGAGGGGCAGAGAGAGAGGAAGACACAGAATCTGAAGCAGCTCTAGGCTCTGAGCTGTCAGCACAGAGCCTGATGCAGGGCTCGAACCCACGAAACTGACCTGACTTGAGCCGAAGTCAGATGCTTAACCAACTGGAGTCACCCAGGTGCCCCTGATACGTTATTTTTAAAGTATTTGGTAAAATACGTAATGTAAACTTTGCCATTTCTACCACTTCCACTCCCTCCACGTGCTCCCAGCACTTTTCTGGTGTGTGTGTGTTGGTAGCCGACCTACTGTATGTTGGGCAGCGTCTGGGTGTGGTTGTGACTCAGGTTTCCCTGGTGGTGAGTGACGTTGAGCGTATTTCACGTGCTTATTGCTGGATTGTCTACCTGCCGTGCGTGGATGTTGAACTCAGGGCCCATAGCAGTCTCGGCTGTTAGCACCTGTGCATGTGCGCACGGGGAGGGTCCAGATTCCTGTTCCAGTTGTGTAGACGGCTGAGAGCTTCTTACACTCCCTGTGGACGTCCTGAGGAGGCAGAGGGGCTGGGGGGAGCAGCCCTGGCTCCTCGTGGGGATTGGACGTGCCTCTTGGCAGGATGAGGGCATCCCTCAGGACTCTAGGGCCAGGACAGAAGCCCCCATTCAGTTGCACACCTGTGACATCCCACACCGGGGTCCCCTCGTGGCACATACCACACCGGGGTGACCACAGAGTTCCTCACACTGAGCTGATAGGGAGGTCATGGGCTCCCCTCTATACATCTGCATGGGATCTTGGCCCTCATGGTCCTGGGCTCTGGGTGTTTTCTGCGGCTTCAGGTGGTGGGCCTCCTGCAGAGTGTGGTCCCAGGACGGTGCCAGGATCTCACCCTGCTCTGTGTGGAGGGTCAGATCGTCGCTGCTCTGTAACTTGTAGAAATGCCCAACAGTTGGGGCGCCTGGGTGGCTTAGTTAAGCGTCCGACTTTCACTTAGGTCATGATCTCGTAGTTCGTGGGTTCGAGCCCCGTGTCGGGCTCTGTGCTGACTGCCAGCTCAGAGCCTGGAGCCTGTTTCAGAGTCTGTGACTCCCTCTGTCTCTGACAGAGGAGCAGGGGAGGCCCTGCTCATGCTGTCTGTTTCTCTCTCTCTCTCTCTCTCCTAGAAATAAATAAAAATATTTAAAAAAAAAAAAAAAATTCCCCACAGCTGCCATCCTGCTGCTTGTGTTCTAGGTCACTGCACTGCACGGCAAGCGGCTTCTTGGGAGGAACTTACTGGAAGCGCTTTGCCTGAATTGACCCATCTGGTCTGTGTGGGGGTCCTATGCCTAGGAGACCATGAGGACCCCCATCTCCCAGGTGGGGGAGAGGGGCACAGAGAGGCACGGGGCTCTCCCTGGGGGCATGGGGGCCGGAACATGGGCCATAGCTCCCGGAATTCTCCCTCTGGAGGTTTGTCACCTCAGGTCTCCAGGATGTGTCTGAGGACGTGGAAAGGGGGTGTGGCAGGGCTAAGGTGGCTTCCTCAGAGTCCAGAAAGGCCTAGCCCCCAACCCCTGCACGCACCATCTGAGAGGCGAGGTGCCGGCCGCAGTCATCTGTCTACTGGGCGGTCACAGTCACCTGCAACCTCAGTTGCCCCCAGGGTCACCCTTATCTTCAGGAGCCCCTGCGAGTTACAGGTGATGACGTTTCAGCCGGAAGCTAGGCTGTGTGTGCTCACCCGACCCTGGTACTAAAGCACTCAGGACGTGTGACCGGCGTGGGTGTCCGCCAGCACCCTGCGGGGCGTAGAGATGAGCAGGTCCTGCCGCGGCCCTCGCGGAGACCTCACTGGTGCCAAGGAGTGATGGGTGTGGGGACAGAGGGGTGCGCGGGGAGGGGAGGGTGCGCCGCCACCAGTCTACGGGATTGGGTGTTAGGAACTACAGGCCCCTGAGGGTGGAGTCCTGCCTCAGGGCCCTTGAACAGGTGTCAGAGTCTCGGGCTCAGCTCAGTGAGAGCGTCCTAATGGGCCTGTTGCTCTGTTAGCAGGTCATTTCACCGCAGGGGTGAGATCGGGGCTTGTGCGCAGGGGAGACGGGGTGCACACAGTGCTGGCTGTGGTGACCTTCCTGCCTCCTGCCCCCTGATGTCAAACTAAAGGAAAACTAACAACAGATACAGTAGCTGTTCAGGTCCAACGCATACTTAGTAAATACTATGCTGAGTCTTTTCATGATTAAGAAATATAAATGTTACAGATTCAGTTGAAGACCCTTCTGCTAATTTTTCTTCAGCTGAATTTGAATGCTGTATATTTGAAACAAAATTTGGTGTGTTATTAAAACACTTTTTTTTGTTTGTTTGTTTCTGAGAGACAGAAACAGACAGCATGAGCAGGGGAGGGGCAGAGAGAGCGGGAGACAGAATCTGAAACAGGCCTCAGGCTCTGAACTGTCAGCACAGAGCCCGACATGAACTGTGAGATCATGACCTGAGTCGAAGTCGGACATTCAACCAACTGAGCCACCAAGGTGCCCCTGTTAAAACACTTTTGAGGGGCCCCTGGGTGGCTCAGTCAGTTAAGCATCCGACTCTTGATCTCAGCTCAGGTCTTGGCCTCAGGGTTTTGAGTTTGAGCCCTGTGTTGGGCTCTATGCTGGGTGTGGAGCCTACTTTAAAAAATTTCTTTAAGTAAGATAATGAAACATTATTGGGTTGATACTATTAGAAACTTTTTTTTTTTTTTGAGAGAGAGAGATAGAGACAGCATGAGCAGGGGAGGGTCAGAGAGAGAGGGAGACAGAATCTGAAGCAGGCCCCAGGCTCTGAGCTGTCAGCACAGGGCCTGACGTGGGGCTTGAACCCAAGAACCATCAGATCATGACCTGAGCTGAAGTCGGACGCTTAACCGACTGAGCCACCTAGGTGCCCCAGAAACATTTTTTATTGTAAAGACGGGGCTTAACTTAAAACGGTGTAAGATGCTTACGATTCAAGGCATTTGGTGCCTGTGTGCCGTGCTGTGCCACGGAGCTACTTTGCGTGAAATGGTTATTTTCACTCGGGCACTGGGCAGAAGGGCCCCAGCCCCCAGAGGCCGAGTGCGAGGTGCTCGCACCCCCGGGAAAGACGGCCTCCTCCTGCAGGCTTTGCTCAAGCTGCTGAGTCCAGTGTGGTGAGGAGTGTGGGTCTGCCGGCCCGTGGGCCTTACCAGCACCTGCTGAGAGCAGGGGCAGAAATAAACAGGCTCCTTATGAGAACCAGGCGTTTCCCTCAGTCCCTGAGATGTTCCAGGACATTAAAGGAGAGCAGGACATTCGCTTTCATGTTCACGAATACACAACTCTCCCCCTTGGCTGGCGGCACTGGTCCGACAGGTCGCGGCCCAGGCGGTTCCCTGGCCCAGCACCCCGGGTAGGCAGCCCTGACTCGGAGAGGAGGACTCTGTTCATTCTGCTTTGTTTTCTTTAGTTGAAAGATTTCCTGCTTAGTCAAGTGTCAGTGCTGTTTTCCTGCTGAGACAGAGGGGTCATTTGACTGGTGATGACGGGGTGGGGCAGGGGAAGGGGAGAGGTCAGCCCTCGGGCTCCCCCAGCTCACGAGGGGAGACGCCTGAAGTCTCCACCCTGCAATGTGCCTGCATCTTGGGGATGCCGCAGTGACTGTCGGGAGGGCGCAGCTGGATGCGCTCCCGAGATCCCCACCGCTCCCTGACCCCCAGTGGCTGGGATCACCTTTGCTGCGAGGGCCAGCCCTCTGGAGTCCCGTCGTCCGGAGTGCCTGCCATCGCTGCAGAGGCCCCGCTTGCTCCCTGTGCTCGGGCACCGGGCTGGGGGGCAGGTGGGCCCTCGTCAGACAGACTCTGGGGCACCACCAGCCTGTGGTGGTGGCTGAGCTTTGAGGGTCCCGCCTGCTGCGTGTACTGTTGCAGTCAGAGGGACCCTCATTCAGCCCTGGTTCCTCAGCAGTTCCTCAGGGTCTCATGGAAAGATGGCTCTGTGCTCCTTCTGTCCTCTGCGGCACCAGCGGCGCGAGGCTGCTGTGGGTGTCCGTTTCTAGGTACTCAGACCTCTAGTCAGGCACATTTTCAAGTTCTTGGGAGAATATCTCAGATTTTCTGGGGTCCTTATCTGCAGTTTTGATTGTTAATAATTTTACCCTGTTGCAACTTTTTATTTTAAAATATTTGTTTTTTTTATGTTTTATTTATTTCTGAGCAAGAGAGAGAGCATGAGCAGGGGACGGTCAGAGAGAGAGGAAGACACAGAATCTGAAACAGGCTCCAGGCTCTGAGCTAGCTGTCAGCACAGAGCCTGACACAGGACTCGAACCCACAAACCGTGAGATTGTGACCTGAGCCGAAGTCGGACGCTTAACCGACTGAGCAACCCAGGCGCCCCCATATTTTAAAATAGTTTAATACGAGAAATTCAAACAGTAACACAGGGCCCAGGCCTCACCCCCACCCCCGCCCCCCGCAGGCTTGTTTGCCTCCCCCTTCCTCCATCTGCCCTGTTCGTACCCACACAGCACGAAGGCGAGTGAGCCTGGTGCTCCCAGCGTGTCCAGCACCGTGCCAGGTGCTTTCCTTCCTGGCCAAAAGCCAGCATCCGGTTGTCCCATTCTGCAGAAAGGGCACGGGACACCCCCAGTCCACATGCCTAAACGTGAGCTGCCCACACCTGGCCCCTGACCTGTGAGCGGCCGGGGCATTAGTGCTACAGGCACACCCCCAGGAGACGCTTCCCCTGAAGTCCCTGCCAGTGCAGCCCCAGGCAGCAACAGACACACACGTGGTCGGCCGCCGGCCCGGGGTGGGACAGCCCTCAATGTGGTGCCGCTGGGCTCCCGGGCTCCCCAGGATGGGGCAGAGGCTGGGCTTCAGCCCGTGCTGCTCCCCCTCACGATGACAGGCCGTTGAGTTCCCGCCCCAGCTCTGCTCTCAGGGAGCTGGGCCTCAGGCACCTGTATCTTCCCTGTGGTGGGAAAAGGAGGCAGAGGCCTGCAGGTCACCTTCACAGACGGCCAGAACTGAGGTCCTCTGCTGGCTTCCTCAGGAGTCCCTGGGGCTCCGGGACCCGGGACCTTGGTGGCGTGGCCTCTGCAGGCTGAAGTTCCTGGTAGTTCACCCACAGCCCTTTAAACGCCTGCAATAAGACGGTGCCTGGCCCAGGAGGCTCCCACACCGAAGGCCGTGCAGGCACATCGCCCCAAGGCAGCCCTGTGGGTCCCCCTGTGGCCTGCAGAGGACCAGGCCATAGCCCTGGCATTTCCTCTGCAAGCCCGCGGTGTGGACTGTGGAGCTGCTCTGGGACCCCAGGCTGGCATCGGGCCAGGAGGGCCCAGCTCAGGCTCGCTGTGGGGTCCGTGTGGGGGGTTCCCTCTGTGTGTCCTGTGCCCGGCTGAAGCCCCACTTCCTTGGCACGCAGGTGCGGCAGGCGGTGACCCGCGTGGTGGGGGGCTGGCTGCTGGAGCTGCGGGACCGCTACTCCTTCCTGCACAAGCTCATCCCGCTGCTGCTTAGCAGCCTGGAGGACGAAATGCCTGAGATCGCGTAAGTGCGGCACCCACGCTGCTGGCCCTGCGGCCCGGTGCGGGTTCCCTGTTTCCCGGACGTCCCAGCCCCGCCGAGGTTGTCGCTTGCAGCAACCGTGGTGTCTCCACCGCGGAGCCCTCCCGGAGCCACCTGTCCCCTGTGTCCTGTCTGCCGGGGGTTGTGAGCCCCACAGGACGTGTCTGTGGCTGTTCAGTTGTCAGATTGTCCCCATACACCTGAGACGGGTTCCCAGGTGTGCCCAGAGCACTGTGCCGGAGCCGTCAGAGCCAAAGGGAATTTCCGGCGCTCTGGGGCAGATGTGGCTCCACCGCCTGACCGAGTGTTGTGCTGCAGGCTTGTGGCCACCAGCCTCTGGGAGAAAACGGGCCTGCAGTGGCAGAGGGAGAATGAGGACGACCTCAAAGACAAGCTTGACTTCGCCTCCCCCCCTCCAGCCCACCACCCCTCGCCAGGTGAGTGCAGCCCGCCTCGGTGGGCGAGTTCTGGGGGGAGGGGCACCCACACTGCGTGGTGCAGACCCAGCCCAGGACGCCTCCCTGGGGCTGTCCCCTCTGAGCCTGCTCTGCTGTGGCTGTGTGAAGTCATGGGCGCAGCTGCAGGCAGGGCAGGAATCTGGCAGCTGCACCCAGAATGCAGTTGCAGAGGAGCCAGGGCGCGGGGCACACTCAGAGTGTCACTCTCAGCGGGTGTTCACCGGGAGCCCTGCGAGCCGTCCCTCCTCTCCGCCCAGCGGACTCTCCAGGGGATGCAGCTTCTCCCGGCGGGCGTCTCCTTCACACAAAACACTGGCGAAGGCCACGCTGGGAAAGATGCCACGGTCGGATGACAGTGGCCACATGGAGCCTGCGGCCTGGCCGCCTCTGCTGCCTGGTGTGAAGGCATGAGCACTTGCACGTTGTGTCTGCCGTGACAGGAGGCTCCCCCACCCCATGCATCCCAGTGACCCCTCCTGTTGTGTGTAGCCTCGCCTCCCGCACTGCACAGCCGCCACACGCGGAAACCACATGGGTTTCAGCAAAGGTACAAACTTCAGCTGCTAGTGGGTTTTTCTGACTTAGTAAAGTTTTGACAGCGCAGCATCTTTTTAAAAATGTAGACCTTCGACACAAAGGTTGCTGTGATTTTATTTTTAAATGTGCCCTCATCACCTGGGAAGGAAGCAGAGCTCCGAAGGGGGCTCCTCCCCCCCCAATGTTTGGAGGCAGCATCTCCCCAAGTGGCCCTGTGGCCCCGGCAAACCACAGGGTCCTCCCTGCCGGCTTCTCTCCAGGGCTGGGAACCAGTGAGTGGCCTTGGATGCAAAGTCTGGATCTCCTCCCTCCCCATCCTGGGCAAAACCTGAGGTTCTCGGTCTAGAGCTCGGTCACATGGGTCTCTGCCTACATGAGGTTGGCGGGTCACCCCCAGGTACCCGTGCACACGAGGGGTTGCAGGGCTTCTGGGTTTGGGTGATTTTGAATAAGGCCAATGTAAGCACCTGCATCTCTGGGTCTCTGCGTGAACTATGCTCTCACTCTCTCAGTTAAGCCTCCGGAATGGGCACTGCCATTCTCTCTCTGACTCTTTCTGTGTCTATGTCTGTCTTTTGTGTGTCTCTATCTCTCAGCCTCTCTGTCTCTCTCTGTGTCTCTGTCCCTGTTTCTGTCTCTTAGCTGCACATATGCGTCCCACCTGCAGGGGGCAGGGTCCATGTCTGCACACGCGGTGGCGTTGGGCCTGCTGTTCTGCCGTCCTCAGAGGCGCGTCGTGGCTCTAACCTGCCGTGTGCTGGTCCACGTGTCTTCCGAGTCACGTGTCCAGGTCTGTTTCCAGGGTGGTGGGGTCGTTTGTTGTCCTCTCATGGAGTCATGAGGGTCCCTCACATGTGGGTGCAGCCTTGTGTCGAGTCTGTTGGAGTCCCGGCCTGCCTGCAGCCAGTGGCTCTGCCGGGGCTCTGCCTGCACTCAGACTCGCAGAAGGAAACCCTCCTGCTCACGGGCTCTTGCCGCCCCTGACACCGCGCTTCTGTGTACAGACGGACAGACGGACGGATTTGATGAGGAGCACGGCTCACTGCGGAAGAGCCCGTGTCCTGTCACCACACGGGTTGCCATTAGCTTGACAAACACGTGTCCTGTTGCAACACAGAAATAAAGTCCCGTGTTCATAACCTGGCTACGTGTGGGGAGGATCGGAAGGGCGTCATTTACTCTCGCTGAGTCGGTCACTCACTGAACCAGGCACTCTCCTTGGGCAGAAGTGCAAGTTCGTGCCTGCCAAGGATGTGCCCACCCGCCGCACCCTCAGCCTACCAGCAGAGGGACTGAGCAGTGGCAGAGGGTTCCGGAGTCCCTCCTGCCGCAGTGTCCCCTGTGAACACTTTGTCCTTGGTGCTGCCTGCGTGAAGAGGAAGGCATCTCCTTGTGACAGTGACCGGCTTGCAAGACCTTTTGGCGCAGGAGAGAACAGAGTTGGGTTTTCCCCTGATTTACACCTGGAGTTCCACTTGAATCGATGCCATTGTAACATGGGCGCTTCCGGGTGGTGCCTTTCGGGCTTTTCATGTTCCTTCCAGAGCTCGGATCTGCTCTTCTTGCCTGTTTTGTCCAGGTGTTTGTACAGGTGGCAGTTGTGAGGAAAGTTCCACCGTGCAGAGGAGAGATGGGCGGGTCGGGGGGCGGGTGTGCGCCACGTGCAACCAAGCGATGGTCTGTGGCACACAGCAGAGCCCCTTGGAGCCTTGTGTGCTGGGGAGAGGGGACCCCGTCTGGCCCTACGGGATGTGGGCGGGATTCCAGTGCTCAGAGGGTTGGGAGAACCTGCTTTTCCCCTTATCAAAGGTGAGGTGCTCAGGCCGAGTGGCTGGTCCACAGGCAGTGGGTCAGGACCGGCACCCACCTGAGCCAGGTTCAGGTGTAGGATATGTGCATGTCCTTGGGTGACCCTCCCGCTGACCCCCGCCCCCTGCTGTTCTTCTGGAGGGTCAGTCTCTGGTCGATTCTGAGATGTCCATGGGAACATCATGTGGAAGCCCGAGTGCCCCACTCGCTGCCCATTTGTGGTGCCTTAGAAACTCATGCGCCATTCAGGGCAGGCTTGCTGGCAGACTTAGACACACGCATTAAAAAACCGCTGACCTGTTTTTCTGCCTACAGTTAAATTACACTTTGTGTAATTGTGCGGGAACAAAGCCAATTTAATGTTCCGCCTGCTCCTGTCCAGCTTAGTCAGGCTTGTGTACTGACCTCTCCTTGAGTTAAAACTCTGGCATGGTGGGGGCGCTTTGCCCATTCACACACCACATTCCCCATCCCCCCCAGGATGGGTCTCGTCTGCTGCATCTGCACCAGGAGCATCACCCACAGGCCCGGCAACCCCGGCACCCACCCAGACCAGTGATAAAGCCCCAGCTCAGCTGGTCGGAAAGTGACCTCGGGATGAAACAAGGGCACCTACTGGGGAAGACACAGCACCCATGCTTTGCGCAAAGATTTGAACTTGGACCCTCAGACCCAAGAGGTCACTGCTCCCAGAGCCTCTCTGCCTCCAGTGCACATGGACTTGTCCCCCAGCTGGCTTTGACCCCCCTTTGCAACCCACCTTTGCAGTGTCCCCTCCTGAATGACACAAGGCTGTTGCCTTACTCCTGACCCATACCTTCGGTTTCTGGCGAGGTGAGGCCATTCTCTGTCGCCATCATTTAATTTTGTTTCAATTATGAAGACAAGTTGGCTTTATGGGTATTTGCATCCTGTCTGCTGGCCGTAGGGCTGAGTAAGCCTCCTGAGGGCGGCTGGCTCTGAGGAGCTGAGCCACACACCTGCCGGCCTCCATGAGCTGCCTCTGCGTGCCCAGTGCCTGCGGACTTTTCCAAGGCAAGATTAGGAGATAGCGGCCCAGTCTAGTCTGGACTCCGGACATAAGTTAATCATCACTCAGGCCCCAGGCGCTTCCTCAGATTCAGTACAAACAGCAACACTGACCTGGGTTGTTTCCTAAAGCAGTGGTAATTGCAACGTGGGGAAAGAGAGGCCTCACACGTCGCTGCTACAAAGGCAAAATGGTGCAGCCACTTTGGAAGACAGTTTGGGAGCCTCTTAAAGTGTTAAACATGCAGTTACCACGTGACCCAGCTCTTACCGACATGCACGGCCCCTGTGATGACGTGACCCCCTGTCCCCACCCAGATAAACGCGAGACAAGAATGTACATGCACACTCACAGCATCCTTTATAACAGCCCCAAAGTGGGGACACCCAAGGCCCACCAGCTGGTGCCCACATCAGCAGGTCGTGTCTGCTGCCACCATGGAGCAGCACTCATCGATGAAGAGGAATGTTTTGGCGTGTGCCCTGAGACGAATGAATCTCAGAAACATGTTTAGTGAAAAGGCTTGTTCACGTGAGGTCTGTAGAAGAGATGGACGGGAAGCAGGGAAAGCGGACTTGTGGTTCCTTGGGGCAGGTGAGAGGTTGGCCGGGCCCAGCACGGGGCCCTGGGGGGCTGAAAGTGCCACTGCGAAGGGAGGGGGCCCCTTCACACACATGTTCCAAATGGCTTCTGTGGCAGGTAGATCACACGTCAGTAGAGCTGTTTTTAAGACCCCCACAAGGCTGTGTCAGGGCTAGGAGGCTGTTGGTGGGGTCAATGAGCCTGTACTAGGGACTCCCACCCCACAGGGAAGAAGACGGTGACTCAGTGGCCCCTTGCCCTGCTCGGGGCTCAGTCTCTGGGGACAGCCCTCACATGATGGGCATTTGGAGCCACGGCATCTCTGCCGATTCAGGATGGCTGCTGTGGGTGCTCATGGAGGCACAGGATGGGGCCCTGAGGCCCTGGGGCTGGCAAACATGAAGACCTGCTGTGACTGGAGCGTGTCCTGGAGCACCAGGAGCAGCGGGCAGGGGCACGCGCTGTGGTTTCTGGACACAGGGCTAGCAGGTGTACCCCATGTCCCTGGCCGTCTCTCCAGCCACTTAGCTCTTTGTTCTCTCCAATTACTGGGTTGGCTGTTTGGTTTTGCTTTGCCTTTTTAGGAAAGAAGGATTTTTTCTCAGTAGTGCTGAGTTCACACCCTGCCTGTGGCAGATACATCCATGGAGGTAGAGGCGTGCAGGTCGACCAAGGTGGATGCCACGGGCTTCCCGCATTACAGCGTGGCCGCTGAGCCATTGATTCCCGTTTTAGGATTTGTCCAAGTTATTAGAAACGTGCAGACTTTGGTACAAAGGTGTCATCAAAGTGACACCTATGACATTGAGGGTTGGGCCCACAGACCATAATGCTTTGCTCTGTCAGCTGGCCCCAGACCATAATGCTTTGCTCTGTCAGCTGCTTCAAACCACAGCCTGGATTCTCGAGTCTTCTGCTGTGATGGGCTGTCCTCTGCCGTCCGGGACAGCAACCGCCAGCCGTGTGTGGCCGCTGAGCACTTGAAATGTACTTAGCAGAAGGAGACACTGGGCTGTGATTTATTTAAGCTTGACGAACTTCCAGTGGCCGCCTGCAGTTAGCAGCCTCCTGCCTGGAAAGCACAATTCTAGAGTCTAGACAGGGCTCGGCCAGCTCTTTCCTTGACACGCCATTCGGTCAGGATATCAGGCTTTGGAGGCCACGTGTGTCCAGCTGTCCACTTGCGGTGGCAACACCACAACATTCTGAGCAGGCGTGTCCCCCACTGTCCCCCGTGTGACAGCAGGTACGTTGTCAGGAAGAGCAGCGTTTCTTGTTTGTTTCTGGCAGAATTACAGCAGGCTGGCTTTGGCAGCCAACAAAGAGTCGCCTAGAACTGATTTCCTAATATGGCATCAGAACAGAAGAGACCGCGGGCCTGGAGGTGGGCCCCAGGTTGCAAACTGCTGCTTTTACTAAAACCAACCAATGCTGACCTGCCTCCATTTCCTTTCTGTCCCAACAGTTTTGAATTTTCATGACGTTTTTTGTTCGAATTCCAGTTAGGGACCATGCAGCATGATGTTACTTTCAGGTGTGTGGGGTAGTGGTTCGCATTGGACACACCACCCGGTGCCTGTCATTGGTACCCTCCTTCATCCCCATCCCCCAGCCCCGCCCCCCGGTGACCAGCTATGTGTCCTCTAGCTTGAGAATCTGTTTCTTGGTTCGCCTCCCCCCCACCTCTCTTTCTCTCTCTGCCTTTGCTTATTTATCTTTTGTTTCGTTTTCTTAAATTCCATATGTGAGTGAAATCATATGCTATTTGTCTTTTTCTGACTGACTCACTTTGTTTAGCATTACGCTCCCCAGATCCATCCATGTGGTTGCAAATGGCAAGATCTCATTCTTTTTTATGGCTGAATAATGTTCCATTGTATATACACCACCTCTTCTTTATACATTCATCAGTTGATGGACACTGGGGCTGCTCCTAGAACTTGGCTATTGTTGATAGTGCTGCTATAAACATGGGGGTGCGTGTGCCCCTTGGGATTAGTGGTTTTGGTTTTGGTTTTGTTTTGTTTTGTTTTTTGGTAAATACCTGATAGTGCAATTACTGGATCATAGGGTAGTTCTATTTTTCATTTTTGAGGAACCTCCATACTGTTCTCCAGAGTGGCTGCCCCAGTTTACATTCCCACCAGCAGTGGAAGAGGGTTCCCTTTCTTTACACCCTCGCCAACACTGGCTGTTTCTTCTGTTGTTGATTCTAGCCACTCTGTGAGGCTAAAATACAAGTTTTGACTTGTATTTCCCTGCTGATCTGTGATGATGAGCATTTTTTCATGTGTCTATTGGCCATCTGGACGTCATCTTTGGAGAAATGTCTTCATCTCTTCTGCCCTTTTTTAAATTGGATTATTTGTTTTTCAGGGGTTGAGTTGTTTAAGTTTTTAATATAATTTGGATATTAACCTTTTATCAAATATGTCATTTGCAAATGCTTCTCCCATTCCATAGGCTGCCTTTTAGTTTGGTGACTGGTTCATTCACTATTTAGAAGCTTTTTATTTTGATACAGTCCCAGTAGTTTACTTTTCCTTTTATTTCCAAGGACTCAGGAGACATATCTAGAGAACAGTTGCTCTGTACGGCCAGTGTCAGAGAGGTTACTGTGTTCTCTTGTGGAATTGTTATGGTTTCAGGTCTCACATGGGTCTTTAATCCATTTTGAGTGTATTTTTGTGTGTATGTTAGCAAGTGCTCCAGTCTCCCAACACCATATGTTGAAGAGGCTCTCATTTCACATTGGATATTTTTTTCTGCTTTGTCGAAGATTAATTGGCCATATAATTCTGGGTTCATTTCTGGGTTCTGTCTTCTGTTCTGCTGATCCGTGGGTCTGTTTTGGTGCCCGTCCCATTCTGTTTTGATCACTGTCGCTTTGTAATATCGCTTGAGGTCCAGAATTGTGATGCCTCCAGCTTGTTTTGGTTTCTCAAGATGCCGTTGGCTATTTGGGGTTCTTTGTGGTTCCATACACTTTTTAGGATTGTTTGTTCTAGCTCTGCGAAGAATGCTATTGGTATTTTAATAGGATTGCGTTAACTGCAGATTGCCTGGCCTCCTGGCTGGCTCGGTCAGTAGAGTATGCAACTCACGACCTTGGGGCTGTGAGTTCGGCCCCATGTTGGGTGTAGAGATTACTAAAAAAATAAATCTTAAATCTGTAGATTGCTTTGGGTGGTATGGACATTTCAGCAATATTCTTCCAATCCATGAGCATGGAATGTCTTTGCATTTCTTTGTATCCTCTTCAGTTTCTTTCATTAATGTTTTATAGTCTTCAGATACAGGTCTTTTACCTCCTTGGTTAGGTTTATTCCTAGGTGCCCTAGTATGTTTGATTCAATTGTAAACGGGATTGTTTTCTTAGTTTCTCTTTCTGCTGTTTCATTATTGGCGTATAGGAACACAATACATTTCTGTACATTGATTTTTGCATGCTGCGACTTTACTGAATTCACGGATAAGTTCTAGCAGTCCTTTTAGTGCAGTCTTTCAGGTTTCCCGTATATAGTGTCATGTCATCTGCAAATAGTGACAACTTTACTTCTCTCTGTGGCTAGGACTTCCTGTACCATGTTGAACAGCAGTGGGGAGAGTGGACATCATTGTCTTGTTCCTGACCTTCATGGAAAGCTCTTGGTTTTTCCCCATTGAGTATGATGTCCCCTGGGTTTTTCATAAACGGCCTTTATTATGTTGAGGTTTGTTCCTTCATCCCTACTTTGTTGAGGGTTTTTATCACGAGTGGATGTTGTACTTGGTCAAATGTTTTTCTGCATCTGTTGAAATTATCATATGGTTCTTCTCTGTTGTTTTATTAATGGGATGCATCATGTGGATGGATTTGTGAGGACTGAAACACCCTTGCAACCCAAATCCTCCTCAGTCGTGGTGAGTGAGTTTTTAATGTACTGTTAGATTTGGTCATCAGCTGGCCTGCAGTTCTCCTTTTTTGTGGCATCTTTGTCTGGTTTGGGGATCAGGGCGATGCTGCCCTCACAGAAAGAATTTGGAAGTTTTCCTTCCTCATCTACTTTTGGAATAGTTTGAGAACAGAGTTTAAAAATTTTAAGATCAAACTTTTAATCAAAATCTTTGAAACTTTTTTGTAGAAATTGACAAAGTTACCCTAAAATCACATGGCAATGCAGGGGACCTAGGGCAACCAGAACTTTGACCACGAAGAGCAAAGTTGAAAGGCTAACACTTCCTTTTCCAGACAACCTGGAGAGTGAGGGTGCAGGACCCCAGACAGCGTGGAGCCAACCGACAGGTGTATACCTGACAGGCAGATGGAGGACAGAGGTCACGTGGCCACAAGTAGACACCCACCAATGTGGATGTCTGATCTTTGACAGATTCGGTGACACTGTGGCAGAGAAGGGATGGTCTTTCAACATTGGTGCTGGAAGAACTGGATTTGCACATAATTGGGCATGAATTTGGATCCATTCCTCATATGATACAAAAATTAACCTGAATTGCATTCTGGACCTAAATTAGCACTTGATTCCGTAAACCCCTGTGAGCGTGAGTTGGGTGTTCTCTCGTGTGTGCTTGGGAGCACAGTGTGCAGAATCGCGAGCCGATGAACCGGGCTTCACCAGAACGTAGTTGTTGACAGAGCGAAGCAACAGCTACAGATGGAAAATATTTGCAAATTATAGATTGCAAGGCTGTGTTCAGAATGCAGAAACAACGCTCAGAACTCAATAATAAGAAGAGTTCAATTTTTTCGTGGGCAGATTTTTAAAAAAATTGTTTTTAATGTTTTTATTTCTGAGAGAGAGAGAGAGAGACAGCGTGAGCAGGGAAGGGTCAGAGAGAGAGGGAGATACAAAGTCTGAAACAGGCTCCACTCTCTGAGCTAGCTGTCAGCCAGTACCCGACATGGGGCTCGAACCCACGAACCGTGAGATCATGACCTGAGCCGAAGTCGGACACTTAACCAACTGAGCCACCCAGGCGCCCTTGTGGGCAGATTTTTTTAGAGTGCCTCACCACGGAAGTTCCACATCCTTAGGAAACAACGGGAAACCACAGCAGGCGACACGTACCCTCTAAGTGGCTGTTGTTGAGGATTGGCCCCCCACACGCTCAGGCAGCAGGGATGCAGACCGACGCAGCCACTTTGGAAAGTGCAAGGCAGCTGCTTCAGTGGAGTGTCGCCTCCCTGGGGAGCGGCCGCCTCGTCCGCACAGCCTTGGCCTTGGTCACAGTCAGCCCAGGAAACAGCCCTAGGTCCCGGCTGGTGACCGACAGGCAGAGGGATGAAGCCACGTGGATGGCTGCAGGGTGAACTGCACAGTCCCCCTTAGAGAAAGCCCATGTGCAGTGACAGGAAGCAGAGCGGGGAGCCCTGGGGGTGCAGGAAGCTTTGGGGCGATGGGTACCCGCATCCTGATCACAGCCCTGGTCCAGAAGTGTATCCACGTGTCGGAACACGTCAGGTTAGGCACATGGTACATTTTGTTGTGTCACTTACACCTCGGTTGCCGTACAAAACTTTTAAGCTAAATGAGGACACTATGGCTTCATCTCTGTCTTCAGAGTCAGTTTGCGTTTTTAAGATTTCAAACTGAGGGGCGCCTGGGTGGCTCAGTCGGTTAAGCGTCCGACTTTGGCTCAGGTCATGATCTCCTGGTTCATGGTTCAAGCCCTGCGTTGGGCTCTGACAGCTCTGACAGCTCAGAGCCTGAAGCCTGCTTCAGATTCTGTGTCTGCCTTTCCCCTGCTCACACTGTCTCTTTCTGTCTCACTCTCAAAAATAAATAAAGATTTTTTTTTTAATCTTAAAAAAAAAAACAAAACCGGCAGGTGCGCCCCAAGTAAGGAACGCGTGAGGAATAACCTTCCATAGGAATCGTGAGATGTTTTTGAGAGTTTCCCAGCTTTTGATTTTCTCCTCCAGAGAATCGCCCGGGGCTGGGCTGTCGGGAGCTCGTTTCCAGAAACCTCTCCAAGATCCTTCCCGCCATCTGTCACGACATCACCGACTGGGTGGCGGGGACCCGGGTGAAGGCCGCACAGCTGCTGGCGGTGCTGCTGCTCCACGCCGAAGAGCACATCACACAGCACCTGGAGGTCATCCTGCGCGCCCTGCAGCGAGGCTGTGCCGACGACGACCGGGCTGTGGTCAGCAGTGTGAGTTGCCTCTTCCCGGTCGTGGTCACGGAGCTGTAGGTCTGGGTTGTAGCATCCGCCTGTGTCAGGTCGTGGGTCTGTGGGTTTGACGCGAGCCACCGCAGAGCTGCCACTACGGCTAAGGTAACATTCCCATCGTCGGAGATTCCCTGGGGTCTTGGCAGCCGCTCCCCCCATTGCAGCCCCTGCACAACCCACGTCTGTTTTCTGTGCCCGCGGAGGGGGCCGTGTATGGGTCACTCCTTGGGAGGATCGAGCCTGCCGTTCCTCAAGGCTGCTCTCCCAGCGCATGCGGGCCACAGCTCTGGACGCATCGATCCCACCGGCAAGCCAGCCACACCACTGACAGTCTTGTCCCCGAGGGTCTAGCTAGCGTAGCAGGGCCCTCCCTGGCTCTGACAGCCGTCATGCCCACGGGCTCTGCAGCGAAAGCCAGGCAGGGTTGTGGCCTAGTGTGTGGAGAGAAGCAGCTGAGCCTCAGTTAGGTTTCCTTCCCTCCTCCTGGTTGCCCCACGTTGCTGAGTGACAGCCTGCGTGGACCTCACTCTGGATACACGTGGGCCTGCGACAGAGGCACTCTGGCACTTGTCCCTGTATTGTACCACCTGGAGTGTTGCAGGGATGGGGTCCTGCTGGGCCTGTCCTTTAGAGCCTAGCTTTTCTCACTCCCCGATGCCCAAGGGCCTGCCGTCCTGACTGCCAAGGGGTGCCCCTGGCGTGGCGGTGCCAGCGTGTGGCTCTTTGTAACAAGCCTGGGTCACTGGCAGCAGCCCCGGGATGTGATGTGCAGTGGGCCGTGGGCACTTCCTGTGGCACACAGGCTGGTCACAGATCCTCCCACTGCCTCTGCTGGGGGCAGGGGAGGCCAGCTGGGAGCTGCGGGGCAGCCCCCCAGCGTCTCTCCTCCTTGTGCAGTGCACCCGATCCGCTGAGCTGGTCGGCGTGTTCGTCAGCCCGGAGGTGTTTCTGAAGCTGACCCTGCCTGCGCTGAAGAAGTCGCCGTCCCCCTCCGGCCTCCTGGTCTTTGCGTCCATCGTCAGAGGGTGCCCTCGGGAGGCCCTCCGGCCGCACCTGAATATAATCGCCACAGAGCTGGCCCGGCCCCACATCTGTCAAGGCTCTGAAAACGTAAGTTGTGGGGTAAGTTGTGGGAAGGGAGGCGGGTGGAGCACATTGTGTGGGTGTTGGCGCCCCCTGCCGGCGCTGTCAACGCACCACCGCAGGGGGTTATAGTAGATCAGGTTCGGGGATGCATCACCGCGGGTGGTTAGTAGTAGATCAGGTTCCGAGACAGATCGCCGCAGATGGTTATAGTAGGTCAGGTTCCGGGACAGATCACCGCGGATGGTTATAGTAGGTCAGGTTCCGGGACAGATCACCGCGGATGGTTATAGTAGGTCAGGTTCCGGGACAGATCACCGCGGATGGTTATAGTAGGTCAGGTTCCGGGACAGATCACCGCGGATGGTTATAGTAGGTCAGGTTCCGGGACAGATCACCGCGGATGGTTATAGTAGGTCAGGTTCCGGGACAGATCACCGCGGATGGTTATAGTAGGTCAGGTTCCGGGACAGATCACCGCGGATGGTTATAGTAGGTCAGGTTCCGGGACAGATCACCGCGGATGGTTATAGTAGGTCAGGTTCCGGGACAGATCACCGCGGATGGTTATAGTAGGTCAGGTTTCCGGATGCCTCCCCGCGGGTGGTTAGTAGGTCGGGTTCTCACCAGGCTTGGGTGGGGCCCGCACCCATCAGTCCCTTCAGCCAGACAGTGGCAGCCGAGGTCTGGGCACCCGCGCGCCTCCTGCCTCGTTCTGTCCAGTCAGTGGCCATTTACGTTAAAGCTAAACACCGAAGGTCCACGCTGCCCGCCTGCCACCTGCCCCACGGCGGGGCAGGGCGCGGCCCCGCCGAGGACTGACTGTGGAGTGGGCGCACAGCAGATTTTGGGGGGCACCTCCCCCACCCCGCCATGGGCCCGCAGCCTGTCCCCACTAGCTGGGGCGGCACTCACATCCCAGGGCATCTTAATAATGTGCTGGGGACGAGCAAGCTGAGCACTGGAAGTGGTGATCGGTGTCTGCCCTGGGTGTTGCGTGGACATGGTCTGGGCGGTCAGGCCTAACCTTTCGAAACAATTCATAATTGTTTTCTCTTGAGAAAAGTGTAAGAATTTTGGGTTTGTGTGGTTGTGGTGGGCTTCCGCCCTGTACCCCCAGTGCTCTGCCAGCCACTCTCCCCTGCAGGCGGCGGGGGGCGAGGGGCACTGCTTGGTGGGTGAGGGGCCGGCTACGGCTTCAGGCCCTGCCAGGCCCTGGGGCGCTGTGGCTCATCTGGGCCTCCTGGCCCTTTCTCCACGCGCATCCTCGGGCAACAAGGTGGTCTGGACTCGGTCACGAATCCACATGCAAGGCTGCAAGGCCGTTTCAAACACGCGGAGGGAAGTGGGGCCGAGGTCTCAGCAGGGAGTGTTGGTGAGCCCTTCCGCCTGCTTTTGGTCCTTCTCACACGTTGCACCTTTTCCCAAACCTGTTTTTAACGTGATGGTCGAATCCGCGTAGGTTCTGCATATTTATTCAGATGGTTCTGGAAACGATTCTGATTATTCTATGTGGATATGTGAGCCAGAAACTTTTCTTTTCTTTAAAAGCTGAGTTTGGAAAACTATATAGATGTTTTTTATTTATTTATTTATTTATTTTTTTGAGCACATGAGTGAGCAAGGGGCAGAGAGGGAGAGAGTGTGAGGCTCAAACTCACAAACCACGAGGTCATGACCTGAGCCAAAGTCAGATGCTCACCTGACCGGCCCCCCCAGGCATCCTTGTATAGGTGTTTAAGTACAGAGTTCATGTCTTACAGCAAAGAAAGTAAAATTCTCATGCTTTAGCGTGGTCTGTAGAAAAACGTAGTCTCTTACTTCACGTGGTTCAGATTTAGTGTTTGGCTTCTCCTCATCCGGCTTTTTCGAGGAGGCAGTGATGTGTTTAAACACAGACACCTCTCTGATGACGCGTCGCTCTTGATGTGTGCCAGCCCCGGGCCCAGCAGCCAGCGCAAGGAGAGCCCGAGCACCTCCTTCCCCTTTCCTTACAGTCCCAGAGTTTGGCAGAGGCAGATGTGGCCCTGTCCTCCCCGAGGTCGGGAGGGTCCCGTGGTGACCTGGGACATGGCTGTGCTTCCTGCAGACGTCCCTAGGCAGCTGTTCTTCACGAACAAGCTGAGGGGCGGAAACTGCGTCAGCCCAGCACAGGTACCCTAAAGGTGTGAGTGGCTGGGACCCACAGCGACAGCCGTCCCAGGTGCGTCGGGCCAGCGCTGCACCTGGGGCCCAGCCGAGGGAATTTGATCCTTTCCTTTGAAATGTTTGCTTTGTGACAGGTACCCCAGGGGAGGAAATTGTCTGATGCCATGAGGATAACTCGCCTGCTCCTGTTTAATTAGTGTAAAGCCAGGGTGCACGGTGTGGGCGTTGTCACTGAAATGTCAGCCTTGGGCACTTTCTCCCATGAGAGTCAGCAGCCTCAGGTGACACGTTCAGGGGCAGAAGCTAAAGCATGACTCTGGTGTCCTTGTGCAGCCTGTCCCTGGGACGCAGGCAGAGGTGGACCATCTCTGTAGCCAGTGCCAGTGGAAACCCGTGCGTTCTCACTGCCCGGCACAGGCAAGCATGCGCCCCGAGACCGCCCATGGAAGCGAGTAGCTCATGCCTCAGAGAGGACTTCTTCCTAATGGAATTGCTCCTGAAGTGTTGGTGTAGGTCACTTCAGAAATTTGCTGAGTAGGGCCTGGGGCTCAGCCAGTTAAAACATCCAACTCTTGATTTCAGCTCAGGTTCATGGGATCGAGCCCCAAGTCAGGCTCTGAGCTGACAACACAGAACCTATTTGGGATTCTCTCTCTCTCTGCCCCTCCCCCACTCATTGTTAACCACAAAAAAGAAATTAGCTGAACTCTTATCGTCAGAAACTCCATTGCGATCAGTCCAGGCCCGAAAGGAATTGGGCCATGGGACATGTGAGGATTTGAGCGAAACCACTGTCTGGCTTTTTGTGGGAGCTGGATCCCCAGCCCTCAAGGTCTCGTCCTGTCTGGCTCGTGAGCCGCCAGGCGTGCGTGGACCACACTCCTCTGTGATCCTGTGTGAGCTCTTTGTTTAAATCTTCGTGGTTTGTGTCACTTGCGCGTGAGCCCCAGAGCTACCTCTGGACCTCCCCGCACCCGGCAGCAGGACAGTGTGAGCGCATACCTCCCGCATCTGTACGCTGCTTTGTGACCATGACCCCATCCCTTCTGCCCTGTGAGAAACGCGTGAAGCACACGTGTGGAGGGACGCACTGGAAGCGCATGTAGATGTGTTCCTGCCCGCAGATTGAGGCTGAAAGACCAGGAGGGGAGCCTCCCCTTGTCTTCCTGGCTGTCAGGAAGCGTTTCCTGAGCCACAGAAGTTCTCTGTTTTTGTTAAAAACCTAATGCTGTAAGAAGACTTGGACACACACAGCCACAGAAGAGCAGCCTTGGCTGCCGTGGGCTCTGACTCCACCTGTGTGTCCACCTCCCTCCACTTTTTCTCTTAGTTTTGGGGGCAGGTGGGGGGGCTGGGTGTTTGCAAGCAAATCCGTTTCCCTCGTGAATTCTGTGGGATGTGTTGCTAATGCATAAAAACTTTAAAGATAACCGAGAGACTATTAAGTCTTCCTTTCTTGTGCTGTGTTCAGCTTTTCCTGGGAAAGAACGCCATAAAAGTTTTCTTGTCAAAGAATGTCCTCCTTAGGGTCCATGTGTTCTAATCTGTGGCCATAGTATACTGTGTCCTGTAGGTGGATCCTGGTGCAGGGGGAGGCAGGAGCTGGAGGGGGCAGAGGAGCAGGAGGGGAGGGAGCTGGGGCTGAGTACAGAAGGGTGGTGGGGAGGGAACAGGGGGACCCTGGGGAGCGCGGCAGGGGGCAGGGGCACACAGGCTGGGGAGAGCTGGCTCACGGTGCTTCCCACTGTTTCCACAGCGCCTATACGGGGAACACCTGCTGCTGTGCGTCCAGACGCTGGTGTCCGTGTGCCCGGGGGACTGCCGAGGGTGCAGCTTGCAGCTCATGGAGGTGCTGGTGACCATAGAGGCTCTGTCAGGTGCCACAGGCCTCGGCGACAAGGTGAGGTTGTTTGGGGGACAGGGCTCATGCCAAGGAGGGTGCTCATCCCCAGGCCTGTGGAAGCACCCTCCAGAATCTTCCTGCTGTGCACTCGGGAGCCTCGGGCTTGCCCGCTCAGCTGAGCAGGAAAGGTGGAAGGCGTGTGGGACATTTGGGATGAGTCACTCATGAGACAGCTTTGGGGGCGCACGAGGTATCACATCCCCTCCAGCTGCCCGTTTATCATCGTGTCTCAGGCGACAGCTGCAGACAGACAGGACATGTTTAACCCCTCCTTCCATCTGTGGTTAAATGCACAGGTGACTGCTCGCCTAGAGAGAAAATAGCGTCGTATTTCCTGTTTAATTACAGGGCAGCTTTACAGAATTTCTTCTGTTCACTCAGTTCTGGGTTTAGTCAGGTTCTAAACGCTCCTGTGTCCAGGTTCCCTAGGGCTCCAGGGGCCATCAGGAGGGAGTGTTTGCCTCCTGTGGTTGTGGGCAGATCTCGGGGGGCTGACCTGTGTGGCGGAGAGGCACCGGGGAGCCCCTCGGGGCCCCATGCCCCGGATCTGCGGGGCCCCCGGCCCTCCCTTGTCTTTCTTGAGCCTCTGAACTTAGTTTTCTTTAGTTTAAAAACAGCTTTTCCAAAGGGCACCCACCTCGGCAGGCAGCTTGTCGCTGCAGGGCCATGCACGCTCGCCAGAGCAAACCCAGGTGCCTGGGACCCACCCACAGGGAGGAGACCGAGCAGCTGTCGGGGGCTGCTGGGAGGTGGCTGCCGGCCTGTCTCTTGTCCCCTCACCCATTGTCACTGCCAGAAGTCCTGGTGACAGGGTGACCCGGCAGGCCTAGGTTATGCCGCCTCAGTGCCCTGCGGCCATCAGGCGCCCATGTTCCTCACGGATCGGGGTAGTGGGGGCCTGGCTCCTCTGCCACAGAGGGCCCTAAGGACCCCAGGAGAGGGTGGCTCCCCGGGAAGCCTAGTGCACAGTAGGGGTACAGCTGAATGTCTCCTAAACGCCAGTCTGTCTGTTAACCTGTGGTGCAGACAGCCCCGACCCAGCGTGAGCAGCAGCTGTCGGACAGGCCCCTGCAGTCTAGCCCCGGTGGGCGCTCCAGGGGCTCCATCGTGTCATGTGGCCTCAGCAGTGGGGCGCTCACCATGGACCGGGTCGCCCTAGCCCACGTGCCCGAGAGCTCTCACTGATGACAATGACGGTGGGGCTCGCCTGGGCTTTGTGAGCTTTAGGAGTTGGGCTTCCCCAGCCTGTGACTCACACTTCCAGGTCCAGGAGACCATGGACGCACTGGCCGCGGCCCAGGACATGGACAGCAGCCAGGACCTCTACCGGGAGCACGCAGGGCCCCTCATGGAGTGGCTGGCCGCCTCGCACCTTGACTGGACCGTCCACTCAGCAGAGCTCCTGCAGTTCACCGTGCTGCTCGCCCACGCAGGTGAGCTCCCAAAGCCCTGACATCAGGGCGCCTGGGTGGCTGTCAGTTGATCTCACAGTTTGTAAGTTTGAGCCCCACGTCGGGCTCTGTGCTGACAGCTCAGAGCCCAGAACCTGCTTCGGATTCTGTGTCTCCCTCTCTCTCTGCCCCTCCCCTGCTCTTACTGTGCTTATCTCTCTAAAATAAACAAACATTTAAAAAAAAAGCCACAAGGGCTGCCAGACACCACACAGTTCATGTTAGGCCTCAAAGACGTGATTGTTCAGGGCCGCTCGTGTAGCCTATGTTCCTCACAACCTCCTCAGTGTCACCACGGACAGAGCACGCAGCGTGGGCCCCCGCAGTCCAGGTGCCTCCGGGCCCATCCCCCCTACCCCCCAGGCCACCGGGTGGATGAAAGAACATTCAGTAGGCAGAGCTTGTGCTCACAGCTGTGCCTTCCCCTGCCCTGTACAGATTCCTCTCTGGGACAGCTCTGGAGGCTTCCCTGGACAGACCTTGTTTCAAAAGATTCTTTTTTTTTTTTTTTAATTTTTTTTTTTTAATGTTTTATTTATTTCTAGGAGAGAGAGAGAAACAGCGTGAGCAGGGGAGGGTCAGAGAGAGAGGGAGTCACAGACTGAAACAGGCTCCAGGCTCCGAGCTGGCAGTCAGCACAGAGCCCGACGCGGCTCGAACCCACGAACCGCGAGATCATGACCTAAGCGAAAGTCGGACGCTTAACCGACTAAGCCACCCAGGCGCCCCTCAAAAGATTCTTAAAAAAGGGAGAAAAAGAGATTTGAGACCCTGAGCAGCTTTCCCACCTCCACCCCCCCCAGCTTAGAAAATGGCCAGATGCTGCTTCCCGAAGCGCGGGAGCCCATAAACCTCAGGGCTGATTGGGAAAAGAGGGGATGTGGCCACACTGCACCTTCCCAAGTGTTTCCTCAGAGCGTGAATGTCGTATTCTTACAGCCCATGTGTGGAAGCTTCCTGTTTCACACACAGCCTGCTCTGGCGGGCTGGTCGCCTGGTGCCCCTCACCCTGCATGGCCCCCCATGTCCATCCAGTGCAGGATGCTTGCGGTCACGTGTCTCCTTACCCTGTTGTCCGGAGAGCATCCCACAGACTCAACTTGTTAAAAACGGGATATGTGGCGCCTGGATGGTAAAGGGGACAGTGATGGTGCCAGGGGAAAGTGCATCTGTGGAGAGGCCGGAAGATGCTCCAAAGCCCTTTTCCTCTCTGTACTTTTATGGAAAATCGGCCTCAGGTGGGAGACGGGGTCTCTCCCTGAGAGAGAGCGCACCTCCACCCCCACCCTCGCAGCAAGAGCTGCCCAGACCTCGGTGTCCTGTGCAGGTGCCCCGGAGGGTGTGAGCAGACAAGGGGTGACCGGCACTGGCAGTGTCCTGCTCCTGGGCCGCACACCACATCTGCCTTTGTTTCTCTCGCTGCCCCCAGGTTACCCTGCGGCCTCACGTTTCCATGTCGTGGGTTTGACCCCAGATTCCAGACAGCACATCTGGGAAACTTAGGTCGCTTTGTTTGCTCCCGGCCCTGCCGTGGGGACAAGCGCGTTGTGAGCGGGGTGGCTGGGGGAGGGCTCACCCAGCAGGGAGGGTGCTCCGTGACCCGTGTCTGTGCCACCCAAGCATGTCTGCACCTCGGGGACTCTTTATTCCGATCACGACTCATTGTGCTTCCAGATACGAAGACTCGTTGCCCATGTGGAAGCTGCGCAGGCGCCTGTCTGGCAGAGGCTTGGGAAGGCCGGTGGCTGCCAGGCACAGGGGCAGACAGTGAACACCTTCCGTGTTCTGAATAACTTATTGGGGTTGATCTTTAAAATATTGCTAGACTTTAATGCTTTGTTTTGTTTTTAAGAATCTGGGAAACTGTGAGGAAACAAAAAGTCACCATACCAAACAGTTAGCATGATTTGGGGGTTAAATGTTTGCTTTTATGGGGACCCCCTCGATCCAAAAAGGAAAGGAAGGCAGTGGAGCAGTCGTAGCCGCACCTATGCTGACTGCTGCTCCCCAGCGCCCGGCTGCAGGACCATGGTCACCCATGTGTTGTGTGTTTGCAGGCCCCGCACTGGGAGAAGTGCTACCCCACCTGATGGCTGTCCTTAGGAGCTGCCTCCAGCCGGCCCGCGACCCGCAAATGCGCCTCCGGCTCTTCTCCTCCCTGTCGCGGCTGCTGCTGAGCGCGCAGCAGACAGTCGACTCCCAGGGGTAGGTCTATCCAGCCCCTGCAGGGTGCTCTCAGGTGGGAGCCAGGGTCACCCTGGGCTGTGGCACCAGCCGCGGCAGCGAGTACCTGCCCGGACAGATGCGAAGTCCTAGTCCTTTCCACGTGGCTGTTAAAATTCCATCACATGAAGAGGTCATAGGGAACAGTAACTATTAATGGCTTATATATTAGCCATTCTCAGCTTTAGATGCCTTTTGGTGCCTTTGAAACCTAACAGAATGGCCCGAATCACCGTTAGTGGTTAAAGGGTGAGGAACTCCTGTTGTTTGCAAGAACTTGGGGCAGCAAACCCATGACAGGCCAGCAGACACTGGTGGGTCGGGTGCCGCATGGGTGCCCCTCACCCCCTGACCGGGTAGAGAGTGAGGCGTGTGGGGACCCCATCGCCTCGGAAGAAGCATGTCCTGCCGTGTCACAGGCGTGCTGGGACCTTTCCCTGGGGCGGCTCCTCATCACTCCGTCACCCCGTCCCATCCGTGGGCTGGGAACCCTGTTTGCTGCCCATGTGTGTCCTCATTCCAGCGTGGACCTTCCTGTGCGTGGAGTAGCGAGCCACTCCATGAAGTCAGCTGCGTGATCTCAGCGCAGTTCTGGCTGGCCCCAGGCTGCTGCCCAATTCTGCACGCCAGAGCGGCCGCCTGGCCAGCACGTGGCCCTGGCTCTTCCAGCCACTTCGCCAGACGCCTCAGAGAGCAGGACTCGGGGTCAGGTCTTTCCAGGAAGCCCTCACGTAAATCATTTTGCAGGAAATAGGAAAATGCATACAAGTTAAAGCACGTTGAGAACCTAATCGAGTGAGCATGTGTGAGTGTGTGTGCGTGCACATGCACGCGTCGTTCAGAACCAGATTTGGGGCTAACCTGCATCGCTGGCCCTGGGATGCCCCCTGCTGGAGGCAAGCAGGTGGAGCCTTCCCCAGAAGGGAGAGTCTGTGGAGGAGGAAGCAGAGGAGGGGGACAGAGCCAGAGGCAGGAGGGGAGGGTTCAGGGCGAGCCAGAGGGCCTCCCCTTGGAGACCACACCTTTTTGGTATTCTAGGACAGCTAGTATTTGAGATGTGAGCCACCTTTGAAATGCGCTTTGGAATAAGGTTTAGAAATAAATTGATGAATTTCTTGTTCAAGCAAACGTGTTTGAATCTAATGGTGGCAGTGCAGTAGGATTCATGAGGACGCTCAGGCTTCTCTGGGTGCCTTGTAACGGGGTGCTCAGAGGGGCCCTGCCCCCTGAGCCACAAGGCGGAGCAGGACGCGTGAGCTTACCTCCAGGCCACGCACCCAGACTGCTGGCGGGAATGCCCACATCTCGGAACCGTGGCGCTCAGGCCCTGGGTACAGACCTGCGGTGCTCTCCCCTTGGGCAGAGGGGAGTATGCGTGTGTAGGACAGCCACACGTGCAAGCAACTTCGCTGGCCTGTTCGATGTGCCCGGTGACCTCACGCCTCCTTTTTCAGAGCCCAGTAGAGACAAGCGAGGCCCCTGCAGCTTAGCCTCACCCCTGCAGTGGAGGGATACAGTGCTCTGGAGGCTCAGGACCTGGGGCTAGGCCCAGCAGAGGCCACCAGGAGCTGGGAAGGATCCTGGCTCTCCACTCCCCCTCCCCACACACCTCCTCCCCTGCAGGGCACCCGCCCTAGGGAGGAAGCCATCCCCCTGTTCCGGCTCCCCTCTGCCCCATGGGCTCCCTTTACCCGCCCTCTCTTGTCTCCACCCCAGGCACTTTCACCACTACCTCGACACTGTGACAAAGGACATCTTGGTCCCCAACCTGCAGTGGCATGCGGGGAGGACGGCCGCAGCCATTCGCACGGCGGCTGTTTCCTGCCTCTGGGCACTCATCAGCAGTGATGTCCTGACGGAGGAGCAGGTGGGGCTCTGGGGACACCTGCAGGGCATGGGGGGAGCACACTTGCAGCCAAAGGCTGCTTTCTGAATCTCACGGGGTGCGGAGGGGAGCCACCCGCCAGCGTGACCCAGGCATTTTGCTTTTGATCACCTGGGGCTTCCCTTAGGTGTGTGTGTTGAATGCTGCTCTTTATAGAGTAGAGAGCGTTGCCACAGGAACCTGCCTAAGCTTGGCCGACCTTGGTGTTTCTGCACTGCTGTTCCACCTACCTGGAGCTAACAGGATTAGGGAAATGGGGTGGGGGTTCTGCAGGTTGAAGGCCTTGCTGTCACTCCGCTCAGCCCCGGGGCTGCACACACCTGGCCAGGTGATCATCTAGTGTGTGAGCCCCACCTCCTGGTCCACAGAACCTGTGGTTTTTTTCTAAAACAGATTTTCTTTTATTATCTTTTTTTTTTTTTTTTTTACTTAAACCCAAGTTAGTTAACATACAGGGTAATAATAATTTCAGGAATAAAATCTGGTGATTCATCGTTTTTAGATGACACCCAGGGCTCGTCCCAGCAAGTGCCCTCCTTAATGCCCCTCACTCATTGAACCCATCCCCCACCCAGCAGCCCTGTTTGTTCTCTGTAGTTAAGAGTCTATTGTGGTGTGCTTCCCTGTCTGTATTTATCTTGGTTTTTTTTTTTTCACTTCCCCCGTGTTCGTTTATGTTGTTTCTTAAATTCCACATCAGTGAAATCATGTGGTGTTTGTCTTTCTCTGACTGACTTACCTTGTTGAGCACAATGTCCTCTAGTTCCATCCACGCTGTTGCAAACGTGAACCGCCACGATCTGAGTTAGAACATCCTGCATGGCGTGGACATAGCAGGCAGCCAAGCTGGGATGGGGCAGCCTGTGGGCTTCCCTCCCCACGGCCTTGTGGGTGATGGACTTACCCCCCCACCACATTAAATAAAACTCTTCAGATCACCTAGATTTTATTTTTCTTTTTTTAGTGTTTATCTTTGAGAAAGAGCATGAGCGTGGGAGGGCCAGAGAGAGGGAGACACAGAATCTGAAGCAGGCTCCAGGCTCTGAGCTGTCAGCACAGAGCCCGAGGCAGGGCTCAAACTCACAAACTGCGAGATCATGACTCAAGCTAAAGTCAGACACTCACCCGAATGAGCCACCAAGGCACCCAAGTCATCTAGATGTTTAAGTCAAAGTTCATGTTCTCATATAAAAGTTTCAAAAGCTTTCCAGACTCCTTTATGTTTGTGAGAGCCGGGCTCCTTCGTTGTGGGCGACGTGTACACAACGAGCGACCCACTCTGTCACCGCTGGGGCAGAGCCGGCCACTACTCCCCCTCTGTCTTCTGATCGCAGATCCGGAAGGTGCAGGAAACGCTGATGCAGCAGATTCTAACTTCCCTAGAAGAGGATTCTCAGATGACTCGATTAATTTCATGCCGAATCATGACCACGTTTCTGAAGACCTCTGGTGGTGCGGCTGACCCCGATAAGCTCATCGGGATTTACCCCGGTAGGACCGTGTGGGTCTGTCTCTTTTAGAGAGAGACAGACATTGGTACTTGGACTTTCGTTGGGCTTGGGGCCAGGAGTCTAGACTCAGCCGTGGCTGACGAGCCGTCACTGAGCATGGGCACTGCATGTGGGGGCGAGGAAGGCAGCCCCAGCCTGGGCTGCGGGGCCCCCGGAGCAGGCACTGCAGCCAGGCCCAGCTGTGAGGACAGACGCGGCACTCCCGCAGCAGCCACGTCTTCCATCCCTCGCCTCTGCTTCTGTGGAGCCCATGCCCCAGGGGAGTCTCAGGGGCAGAGGCAGAGGAACCCCCCACTCCCGCCACCCAAACGCAGTAGCAAGTGCAGAGGGTTCCTGAGAACATGGAGCACCCAGTGTTGAGGAGAATAAGGATCCCAGCGCTACAGGGATAGATGTTCTGGAAGCCAGCTCAGAGCTCTGACAGGATTGCAAACAAGTACGAAGGTACAGATGAGGAGGAGCCCAGCAGATGTTCTAGGCTTGTGCGTGCCGATGGGAGGGAGGGCCCTGTGGAGGAGATCCAGGAAGAGGTGGAAGAGGAGAGAAGATGGTGGATGGTGAGGAGGAGGTGGAGGGGGAGGTAGAGAAGATGTAGGAGGAGATGGAAGAGGAGAGGAAGAGGAGATGGAGGAAAAGGTGGAGGACAAGGAGGAGATGGAGGAGGAAGAGGAGGTGCAGGGGGAGGTAGAGTATGTGGAGGTGGAGAAGGAGAGACTCAGGAGGAAGAGGTGGAAGAAATGGAAGAGGAGCGGAAATGGTGGATGAGGAGGAGGAGGAGGGTGATGGACAAGGAGGAGGTGGAGGACGGTGAGGAGGAGAAGGTGGATGAAGAAGAGGAGGTGGAAGAGGAGGAAGAGAAGATGCAGGAGGTGGAGGTGGAGGAGGGAGGGGTGGAGGTGGAGGAGGGAGGGGTGGAGGAGGGAGAGATGGAGAGGAGGGGGAGGAGGGCAGATGGAGAGGAGATAGGGAGGAGGTGGAGAGGAGAGGGAGGGGGAGATGGAGAGGAGATGGGGAGGGGGAGGAGGAGCATCAGCGTCAGCTGTGATGAGCAGTGTCTGCGGGCGCACCCCATCTCCATGCCCCGTTGTAGCCACACAGCCATGCTGTCATCTGCACTACAGGACGTAGTCGTTCCTGAAAGGTGGTTTTCAGAATTCCTGGAAATGAAAACCAGTCCCCGAAATCCAAAGCTGGACCCACTGGTGCTTGAGACGGAACGTGGCAGGGACAGGGGACAGGGGCTCCCGTGTGTGCTCCCAGCTCTGGGAGGAGGGGTATACTGCTGACGCTGGAAGAGGTGGCGGCTCAGAATATTCTGGAATTGCAGACAGTGCATCTTGATGCGGAGCGGAAAGCCGCCTGGTGAAATCAGAGCTGAAGTCACCTTTCTCGCATGTTCCTTCAAGTTTCTTTTTCGCTTTTTGTGTTTAGTTTTGTCACAACAAACACCACATTCCTACCACCGGCCTTCACCGTTCTGTTTGTGAACAGGTCATTTGGTGATGGTAGGGGTCTACCTACCTGGTAGGTAGGGGTGAGGATTTTGCTCACGTCTAAAAGCTGAGCCAGTGAACAGACTGCACGTATTTGGGCTTTGGGGGCTGTTTTCATTACAAAAGGATTTCCTCACCTGCTCCTTTCTTGGGACCAGTTCCGTGTTTGCAGGGGGTAGGACGTGTTTGCAGGGGGTGGGACACCCCAAAGTCCTATCAAGGACACGTATGCACCCAACACGGGCTCCACAGGAGCCGGCCTTTGTTCCAAGGCCGCCATAGCATGTGACGCCAACCCCGGGCACAGATGTGAATTTCCAGCCACTTCTTGAAACCGGAGGCTCCAGGGGCACTGGCACAGGGAAACACACCACGCTGTGTCGGCCTGAGCTGGAGGGAGTGAGGACAGGGAGGAGTCTCTGCGGGCCGCTGGTGGTGGTGTGCTCACCGGGCCACGGTCTTGGGACTGGGTGATGCCCAAACCCTTAGGAAAGCGCGCCTGCCCTGAGGTGGCACCCGTTGGGAGTCCGAAGGGCCATGTGCGGGGAGCAGAGCAGCACAAGCCCGCAGCCCTACCTGCTTGCTTTCGGGACCAGGCCTCCCGCCCCCCAGGGGCCACAGCCCTACTCCCCCGCCATGGCTACCTCCTGCCCTGCTCACTGAGTGCCCGAGCGACTGCTGAGTCCCCAGAGGCACCCAGCCAGTCCACAGGTCCAGCAATCTCTTGTAGTTTGGGTGAGAGAAGTATATGTGTGATAAAAACCTCACCCATGAACAGCAAGGGTTTCCACTCACTGGAGACATGGGTCCTGTTTTCAGAGGCCAAGTGGTCTGGCCTCAGAGCTCAGCAGAAACAAAACTGATATAGGTGCTGGCTGTCGTGTCACTGGGCCCTGAGCTCTGTCCCCAGAGTCCAGTGGTGTGTGGAGGGGGGGCACATCAGGGGGCCAGGGCAGCCAGGCTGGGATGCCCGAGGTGACAGATGAACATCTCAGAGCCACAGAGAGCCCGGGGATGCCTCGCAGGTGAGGTAACAGGGAGAGCAGCTCGGGCAGCCCGCTGCTCTTCCCACCCTGCCCGGTGTCCACCCTGTGGCCAGTGGGACACCAGGAGCTGCCCCCAGGCCCTGGCACGTGAGCACCAATGTCCTCACAGAATGTTGGTTTCCCAGGGCTGAGGGCAAGTGCCCCGGGGTGGGGTGACCCCGCTCCAGAGGCTCCAGCACACGTCTGTGCCGGCTTTGGTCTCACTGTCGCCCCCGCCCTCCCTCCAGAACTCCTGAAGCGTCTGGACGACGTCTCCCATGAAGTGAGGCTGGCAGCTGCCTCCAGCTTGGTCACATGGCTGGCGTGTGTCAGAAACGACGACGGAAAGTCCTACTACCAGAGCCACATTCAGTTCCTGTACAGAGAGCTCCTCGTGTACCTTGACGACCCAGATGGCTCTGTCCAGGACGCAGTTTTAGGTAGGAGCCCCCGCGACGTGTGCTGCGTTGTGAAGCCTGTCCCAAGTGTGTGAGCTCAGCCGCACAGGGCCCCTGTGCACTGGTCTCCAGGGTGGCGTACAGCCCTCCACATTTACCATGATAGAAACTAATGTTGAGAAAAATAATTGGTTGTCTGTACAGAGTAACCAAAAGTCCATTACATGTTAAAATAACTAATCTGTAGTTTTAAAAGGTAAATTTTCTTTTTTTCTTAAATTTTTTTTAACGTTTATTTGTTTTTGAGAGAGAGACCCCACCAGTGAGGGAAGGGCAGAGAGAAGGGGGAACACAGAATCTGAAGCAGCTCCAGGCTTCGAGCCATCACACAGAGCCGGACATGGGGCTTGAACCCACGAACCGTGAGGTCATGACCTGAGCCAGCGTAAGATGCTCAACCAACTGAGCCACCCAGGCACGCCGGAAACATATTTTCTAAAACACAATAACACACAAACAGAATAGCATCGCCTTACCCTTCTGCACATGTGGGTAGAAGGAGCTGAGTGTTCGCAGCTTCTGTGTTCTCGGCCATGGTGTGCGTTCTCGGCCGTGGTGCCTGTTGTCAGGGCAGCGCGTGAAGGAACTGGCCCACAGGCAGGTACACGGTCAGAGGCCAGGGTGGCTGTTCGCAGAACTGCAGGTGGACCTTGATGCCACCCCAAACCGCCCACGCGGTTGTCCCAGGGGGAGATCCCATGGGGGTTGACTCCAGTCCTCTTGGGGGTCACACAGAGTTTTACTATACCCACGCCTGTTAGTTTGTCCTGCATGGTGAACACATGTCAGCTATCGAATCACATGTATCGTCCTGACATTGACGTTTCATTACACCATGTCCAGAAGTCATGGTTGTCGGCATCGAGCTCAGAAAAGTCTCAGGAAGAAGAATTGCAGGAAGCCATCCAGCCAGCGGCGGCGGGAACAACTTCCCGATTGCAGTTTCCGCCTGAAACCTTAAATCTTATCATTGGCCATAAGCGCTGTCACTCTGTTCATTTCTGAGACAGGGTGCTGCCAGGCACCCAAGGGCAGGTGACCTGAGTCTGTGTGTTGTTGTGGGGGCGGCGTCCTGGGGACCCAGACACACCCACCATGCCCCTCCCCCCACCTGCCACCAGAGCAGGAATGTGAAGCACAGTGAGCGTGTGCTGCCACGTAGTGCAGGCACAGTGCCGACAAACAGGTCTGAGGGGGCCCTAAAAATACTCAAAACACCAATGGGGAGTCAGGAGAGGGGTCCAGGAGGGGCACAGAGGCAGGGACAGACCGCAGACAGACACTGGATCCAGTCTCTGCCGCAGTCTCATCGAAGGTTAACGTTCTAGAGCTGAACGTTCTAGGTAAAAGGCAGACGTTGTCAAGTCAATAAAATTATCACAATCTTGGGGCGCCTGGGTGGCTTAGTTGGTTAAGCGTCCAACTTTCGCTTAGGTCATGATCTCGCGGCTCGTGAGCTCGGTCCCGCGTCGGGCTCTGTGCTGACTGCTAGCTCAGAGCCTGGAGCCTGTTTCAGTCTGTGACTCCCTGACCCTCCCCTGCTCACGCTGTCTCTCTCTCTCTCTCCTAGAAATAAATAAAAAATAAAAATTAAAAAAAAAAATTATCACAATCTAACTCTAAGTTAATGAATTAAATTAAAATTTGGGTGCCTGATCTAACAAAAGAATTTTTACTGCTTTATCAAGTACATTCTTTTTTTTTTTTTTTTTAATGTTTTATTTATTTCTAGGAGAGAGACAGCGCGTGAGGGGAGGGTCAGAGAGAGAGAGGGAGTCACAGACTGAAACAGGCTCCAGGCTCTGAGCTGGCAGTCAGCACAGAGCCCGACGCGGCCCGAACCCACGAACCGCGAGATCATGACCTAAGCGAAAGTCGGACGCTTAACCGACTAAGCCACCCAGGCGCCCCGATCAAGTACATTCTTAACAGAACTTGGTGGGTGTGGGTGGCACCGGGAGGTTCATGGACCCCACAGCAGGCCACCCCTGCTTCGCCTCACAGTGAGTGGGCAGCCGGGCCCTGTGGTGTCCTGGACACGGTTTTGACTCCCAGACCCCTGAGGGCCGTCCCTGCAGGTGTGGGCGACAGCTGGGCGGGGCTGTGCGCAGGCTGGGCCTGGGCTGCTTGGCCAGGTCCTCACAAACACCACCTTGCTCTCCTCGCTGCCCCACCCCCGCCCCCAGAAGAGCGAGAACAGCCCTGTCCCTCTTCCCTGGCCTGCAGCCCAGAGGCTGCCAGAGCCCTAGGGTCCAGGACCCAGGGGAGCAGCACATGCCTTGCACGTCCTTAACCTGCCAGAGGTGGCAGAGACGTTGGGGCAGGTCGACCCCTCTGCCCCTGCCCCCCAACCTTGGTGTGCACGCTGACCTCAGCACTCAGGCAGCACCAGCCCTTAGCATGTCCCGCCCTCTCTGTCCCTGCTTGAGAGTCAGACACGGACTAGCCCCAGCTGCCCTCGTCCCTCCGTTTCAGCGGACCAGGGAAGGCTCCTGATGACTGGCTCCCCCTGCTGGCCTCCCATCGGCACCTCACGCCTCGGGGACCTCCTGACTAAGGACTGTTCTTCTGTCCCATGGCCAGCCTGTGTGTCCCCTGACCCCCAGAGCCATTCTTGTCCTGGTGCCCGAGAGCCTTGCTGCTGAGGGCTGCCCTCTGCCCGGGCCTCTTCCTCTGCACCTGCTTGCACTCGGACAGGACCGCGGGACACACCCCAGTGGCTCCTGTGTCTCTTCCCGTCCCTCTGGCCGTGCTGCTTTCTGCACTTCGCGTCTTGGTGACCTCATCTCCTCTCCTGGCTTCAGACGCCACCCATGTGCAGGTGTCCCCCTAAAGTCCAGGCCGGACATCTGCCCTGGACTCTAGACATGCACACGCCCAGGTACTCCGAGAACACAAGAGTCTTCTGGGCACCACAGCGTGACCTTCAGGCCAAGCCCGGGCGCCGGCCCCTACTCAGCAGCCCCGCTCCCCCCACCGTGTCCCCATTCCCACCAGTGCTCATTCCATCGCCCTCGTGACCGAGGGCACACGCTTCAGAGGCAAATCCAATGGCCTCCTAAGTGTGCTTGCCTCCACTCGCCCCTCCTGCGTCTACCACAGCGCTCCCGCAAGGCAGCTTGGGTGAGGCCAGTCCTCAACCCACTGCGCCTGCCAACTCCCTTCCCACCCAGAGCCCGGCACCCGCCAGACCCCCTCCATGGCCATCCCAGTGGTGACCAGGAAGACTGTGCCCTCTCCTCCTTCTGACTCTGTGCTCCTCCTAGCCTTCCTCCTCCTTCTGACTCTCGTGTGCTCCTCCCAGTCTTTCTCTTCCTCCTTCTGACTCTCGTGTGCTGCTCCCAGCCTTCCTCCTCCTTCTGACTCTCTGTGCTCCTCCCAGTCTTCCTCCTCCTTCTGACTCCCACATGCTGCTGTCAGACTACAGTGTGAAGGGTCACTGGACGGAAGTCCTTGGAGTCCACCACACAGCAGGCCTGCGAGAGGTGTTTATTGAGTGAATCAGCACCATCAGTGTAATGAGAGGATTGACTCATCCTAGGCCAGTTCGTCTGCTAACATACGAATCATTTCTAAGGCCAAAATGACATGCAAAACCCACCATTGGGGATTTTGAGACTTTTGTGATCCATCAATAGCTCCAAGATTTTTTTCTTTTTAAGTTTATTTATTTTGAGAGAGTGCAAACTGGGAGGGACAGAGGGAGTAGGAGGGTCTCAAGCAGGCTCTGTTCCCAGCACAGCTGGACACGGGGCTCAAACCTACAACAGAGATTGTGACCTGACCGAAATCATAATCCAGACCCTCAGCGACTGAGTCTTCTGGGCGCCCCTCTGATATATTTTATTCTGTTTGCCTGCGCTGTGAGCCTTGTGTCCTAACCCAACCACATCAGATGACTTTAAATCCTGTAATAACTTTCTGTATAAAACTTTATTTTTTCAGAGTGGTTTTAGGGTTAGAGCTAAATTGAGAGGAAGGTACAGAAATTTCTCGCGTACCCACTGCCCCCACATACACACCACCGCTCCCCACTGGCGGTGCCGTGTCTCTTGCTGTGTGGACCCACACTGACACGTTCATGGCACCCAGAGTGCAGCTGCTGAGAGGCTCGCTGTGTGGGTGTGCACAGACATGTGACCTGGCCCCGCCACTCGAGAATCACACAGAATAGCTACACGGCCCTGCGTGCTCTGCCTGAGGCCTCTCACCCTCCCCCTTCCCTGACAGCCACCGGTCTGTTACCATGTTCATAGTTTGGCCTTTTCTAGAACGTCGTGGAGTTGAGAGTCCTACACTATGAAGTTTCCAGATCGGGCTCTTGTACTTGCCGATATGCATTTAAGTTGCTTCCGTGGCTTTTCGTGGCTTCACAGCTCGTTTCTTCTCAGCATGAATAGTAATCCATCATCCAGGTGGACCATGGATTCTGTGCCCGCCCAGCTACTGGACGGTTTGGACAAAGCTTCTGTGAGCACACGTGTGCAGGTTTTGTGTGCACAGGAGTGTTCGGCTCCTTCGGGTAAACACCAAGCGGCACAACTGCGGGATTACGTGGTGAGAATATACTAGTTTCGTAACAAACTGCCAAGCTATCATGCAGAGTGACTGCCCCGCTTCACATCTGTGGCCTTGCCGGGTCCTGGCGGCCACCGTGGTGGGGGCCGTGCCCTTCTGACAGGCGCGTGGCGGCGTCCCCTTGCTGTTGCCTCCACACGTAGGACACACGACATGGAGCATCGTCTCAGGATGCCCATCTTCACCCTGCGTCTACCCCCTGCTGATATATCGTTAGGTCTTTGACCCTGTCTTACTTGGATTGTTGTCCTGTTGAGTGTTTGGAGTTCTTTGCATGATATGGTGGATCACAGTCCTTTAGGAGATGTGCCTTTTGTAGACATTCTCCTCCAGCCTGAGTCTGGCCTTCTCAGTCTTGACACTGCCTTTTGCAGACACACATGTGGAGGGCAGTGACGGCAGGCCATCAGTTACTTCCTCTGTGAGTCTTTCCTTTGACATTGTGTCCGAAAGCCATCACCATGCCCAGGGCCACCCAGGTTCTCTTGGGTGTTCTCTTCCAGGAGTTCTGTGCTTTTTCGTACTTTTCCCAGTTTTATATTTAGGTCTGTGATCCGTTTTGAGTTAGCTTTTGTGAAGAATGTAACATCCATGTTTAGATTCTTTTTCCTCAGGCCAGTGGACGCCCACTCGTTCCAGCTCCATTTATTGAAAAGACTGCCTCTGCTCCTCAGTGTCACCTGTGCCTGCTGCCAGAGGCTAGATGAGCGGGTCCGCGTGTGGGCTCTGCCCTGGCCCAGCCAGCCCCCTCTTCTTGCAATGACACCACACTGTCGACTCTGTGGCTTTACGGGAAGTCTCAAAGTCAGAGTGTGTGGCTTCTCCACCTTTTTTGTTCTCCTTCATCATTCATGGGCGCTTCACGGCCTTTGCCTCTATGTATAGACTTGACATTCACTTGGCTCATGTCTGCAAAACAACTTGCTGGGGTTTGATTGTGATTGCCTTAAGTCCATAGATCAAGTTGGGGTGCCACTGAGTTGAGCCACGTGCTCACTGGCTTTCTCCCGGCCAGGTCTGTCCATCTCTGACAGGGCACACAGAAGTCTCCAGACACATGGTGGATTCATCTGCCTCGCACGGTCTGGCACCCTGTCATTAGGTGCCTATGTGTACAGGCCTGCTGGTCTCTAGGAGATCTGCCCTTTGTCGTTAGTGCCACTCGGTCCCCGTGCTTTCCCTGCTCTTCATCAACAGGAATTGGTTTCGTCTTTATTTCTGGCATGTCACCGGTTTTGTGCTGTTTTACAGAGGTCCTCAAAGCAGGCAGCGCTCTGTTCCCTGAGCTCCTGGCGCGAGAAACTGAGGCCGTCATCCACAAGCACCGCTCCCCGGCCCTCTGCCAGCAGCTTCTACAGCACCTGCAGGCCCTGCCACCCACCCAGTGAGCGCGGCCCGTGCTGGGGGCCCCCGAGCTCCCATCCACCCCCGGTCCGGGCTCAGGCCCTCCACCCCACAGCAGGGCACCTTGCTGTCAACAGCCTGGGACGTTCATGGGCAGGAGTGTTCCGGAAGTGCACGCAAGATTCTCCGAGACACTTCCCGGGCCCCACAGTTTCTTGAAATAACATTTGATGAGTGGTTTCTGTGCGTTTATGTCTTATGTATGCAGTTCATTGACAGATCGCCCCAAAATCTACGGGTGATTTGAAAGTAGAACGAAATGGCACCTGCTTACCCTGGCAGCCGAATCAGCCTGTCTGTTTCACAGCAACATGCACCTGCTGCGCTCGTGGGTCAGTGTCTGTCATGCGTAAATGCCCACCCCACCCAGAAAGTTCTTGACTCCTTTTCTTCCAAGCAAAAGTTATGAAAAAGAAATTTCATTCTTTTTTTGGGTTGTGTCTACTAAAACTTAGCAGGCAGTCAACACGCTAAAAGGAATTTAAAATCTTTATCAGTTACAGTTTTCCATTTAAAATATCCTGGAACTCAGAGTGTTACGTGGATACATTTGGTCATGATGTTTCTTCTTAGAAACATGCAAACAGTGTTGAAGATGTAATTTTGGTAGCTCTCTTACATAAGCAGCAGTAAAGCAAACTTGCATTTTATTCTCTAGCACTTTCTACACCCAAGTGCCTAAAAAATTTTATTTTAAATGGATATTATTTCCATAAGCCAAATATTTATGTTAATGGGAAAAATACTGTGTGTATTTTCTAACAATCAAATATGAACATTTATGCTTAGTCTTTGAGAATTTAATTAAAAATAATTTATTATAATTATTCTGTGTGCCTGTGTTAATGTGCTTTGGTAGTTAATCAACATTTTTAGAAATCGCTCATTTGTTCCTTAGATCTCATCTCACAGGGCCCCCGCCCCCAGATTTGGGCGGCCAGTTCCAGGCTCTCCCACTGCCCAGTGTAGTGCCTTCTCTGGACACCAGATGGCAGGGGCTCCAGACCCCATTGGGAGGTTGGCCCCCAGGCTGCGAGGGGCCCTTGTGCGCGTGTGCCCTGAGGTGCGGGCGGGGGAGGGGGCAGGCCTGGACAGGTAGCAGATCCAAACCTGCGCCACAGACTGGGTTACTGCCTCCCAGGTCCCACAGGGACGCGTCCCCAAGCTGTGCACTGCCCTTGCCTTTCCCTCACTTGAAAGCCTCCAGTTGTGATTGCCGCCGGAGCCCAGTTCTGTCACCGATGGCCCCGGACGTGTGGGCTGTCCTCGGGTACATCACGTGCCACTTCCCTGATTGCCCTTTGCCCTTTGTACCCCGTGCTGTTCCTTTCTCAGCATCCCCTGCAACCCGGCTGGAAATACAAATGGTAGGGCATCAGCCAGACCTGCTGAGTCAGCGCCTAGGGTGTGCCTGGTGGCCCGCCCTCCAGAGACCCTGCCCTGAGCATCACCCGTCTTCACGTCCAGCAGGGGCTCCCTCTTCTGTCTTTGGTCAGCCATGAAGGGACACCGAAACCAAACAGAAGTGGCAGAGAGCTTGGCCGAAGGTCACACTCACAAGGCAGGCGCAGTATGTCCTGGCATTGATGGCTGCCCATCCCAGCTCCGTGCTGGCTGCCAGAGAAAGAAGAGCGAGATGTTCAGGTTCAGGGTCCGCCCATCTTCAAGGGGAAGTGTGCAGAGACAGCCGGACAGGGTCAAGGCCAGGGCCAGCCGTGTGACATGAGCAGGTGTGCGTCCAGAGAAAGAAGACTCAGCCGGAACGAGGTTAGCAGTCTGAGCACCTGAGAACCAACGTGTCCGTCTTCGCTTCACGTTTACAAAGTGTTGGGCACTCTTCACCCAACTCCTCAAGTATTCACGGAGCCTTCTCCGCCCTGTGCTGCTGGTCAAGAACAGGGACACATAGGATTTAGTCCCTTGGGGCATGGGGGAGTCTCAGTCGGTTTCGCATCCTCCTCTTGATGTCGGCTCAGGTCATGATCTCACGGTTCCTGGGATCGAGCCCCACAGCGGGCTCAGTGCTGACGGTGTGGAGCCTGCTTGGGATCCTTTCTCTCTTCTTCCCTCTGCCCCTCCCCCACTAGCACTCTCCCTCTCTCTCTCAAAATAGATAAAAAATAAACATTAAAAAAATTCGTCCCTGCAAGTTTACAGCATTATTGAGATGTAATTTATGGGGTTGCATGCCCACTGCCATGGCTGATTCGGCTCACTGTCACCCAGAGAGCCCCTCACTCCGCCCCACCCCACCCCTGCCCCCGGTCCTTACTCGCATTCCCAGCCCCAGCAAGCGTGGAGCTGCTCTGTCTCAGGTGCTGTCTGTTCTAGAAGCTCATATCCATGGGATCTGATGGTAGGTGCTCTTAGGCATCTGGCTTTTTACACATAGCGTAGTTTTTGAGGCTGTTCATATGCTGGTTCAGGGACCAGCACCTCTTTCTGGAAAGGGCCAGAGGGTAAATATTTTAGGCTTTGTGGACCCTACAGTCCCAGCGCTACTGTTTTCCATTCACCTGTTGATGGGCATTTAGGTTTGAGGCCATTATGAACAAAGCAACTCTGAGCTCTGTGGTACGTGTAGGAGGCGTGATCCTATTGCTCGTGGGCAGCACCTGCGAGTTGAATTACTAGGTCTTATTCGATACGTTCTTGTAGCCCCTGATTGATTGATTGATTCCTGTTGTTAACTGCTTCATTGGGGGATGCTTGCCTTGCTCTTCACTGCACATACTTATAGTGGGCAATTTGTGCGAATCCCGACCCACGCGGACACGCACAGAACCACCACCATAGGGCAGACTGCCAGCCTCCCAGCCAACCTCCCTGCCACCCCCATTCTCTCCTGCCCCTCTCCCCACCTCCAGGGAACTCAGATCTGCATGTGTCACGACCCAGCAGTCTGCACCTCATGGGACTGTATGTAAGAGGACTTAGAATATGTTTCCGGTTTCGTTTCTTCGTCTTCAGTGTAACTGAGCTGTATCCATGCTGTAGCGCCCACCGGTGGCGGCTCATTCCTTTTCGCTGCTGAGCAGTATTCCATCCCGTGCCTGCACCACACGTAGTGCATTTGCCCCCAGCTCACAGCTGTCACGAAGAAGGCTTCTCAGGACAGTCATGTACACATGGTCGCATGGACACGTGTTTTTGTCTCTCTGGGGCGGACGTCTAGGAGGGCACGGCAGTTGCAGAGGGTTGCACTCAGTTTCGAGAGACTGTCCGGCCATTTGCCAGAGCGGCAGCACCGTTTCATCCTCCCGCCAGCACCTCTGTCCCACCAGCACCAATCCATTTGCGTCTTTAGCCGGTCCACTCTGACAGGCACGTTGGGGCCTGGGGATGGCTTCAGTGTGCGTTTCCCCAACACCTGATGATGGCGCATTTTCCATGTGCCTGTTTGTCCGTCAGTATGTCTCCACTGGTGAAATATCTTCAACTCTTGCTCTTTTTTTTCAAAATGAGCTTTTCTCCTTGAATATGAGAGTTCCAATATTCTGGATACAAGAGCTTCATCGCTTAGGTTCGCAAATACCTCCTCTCCTTCTCGAGCTTGTTTCCGTCGTCTTCTTTGGCATTTTTTTTTTTTTAAATAACCTCTATATCCAGCGCGGGGCCCAAACTCCGAACCCGAGACCGAGAGTCGCATGCTCCACCACCTGGGCCAGCCAGGCGCTTTCACTCTTCAACAGCATCTCGAAGAAGAGAAACTTTTAGTTTTGAAAGAACTTTTTAATATGATATTTTATTGTGTTTTTTGTGCTCTAAGAAATCTTCACTGAAACCAGAGTTTCCCTTCTACATTCTAAGAAGCTCAGAAAGTTCTTTCACAAACCAGAGTTTCCCTTCTACATTTTAAGAAGCTCAGAAAGTTCTTTCACCAGCTGGCCCAGGAGGTGGAGCGTGCGACTCTCGGACTCAGGTTCGGAGTTCAGGCCCCGCACTGGATATATATAGAGAGGTTATTTAAAAAAAAATAAAATCCCAAAAAAGAAGACAGAAACAAGCTCAAGAAGGAGAGGAGGTATTTGCAAAGATGATTCAAAGATGATTCAAAGATCATCAAAGATGATTCAAAGATGATTCCCCTTCCTGACACCTTCCCCGTGCCATTCAGAGGCTTCACTTTGAAAATCTCTCTGTGGTCTGCATGAAAACGTGGGCTCTCGACGGGAGCAGGTTGAAGACCACATGTCTACCTTTTGGAGCTGCACACACGCCGGACGCAATGCAGGAGCCACTCACCACGCCGCAGGGAATGACCTGCATGAAACAGAGGGGTAGCAGCTGCCTATTTGTTCTCACGCACAAACTAGTTCTGGGAGGGCACGAAAGAAACTCGTGAGGGTGGTGGCCTCTGGGGAGGGGGCCTGCCTGTCAGGCCAGCAGCCTGAGCTCTGTCTGTGCCCTTTGGTGCCTTTGAATTTGCTTTCTTTCAAAAATGTTTGTTGGGATGCCTGGGTGACTCCATCAGTTAAGTGCCCGACTTCGGTTCAGGTCATGATCTCACGGTTCAGGAGTTTGAGCCCCACATTGGGCTCTGTGCTGATCGCTTAGAGCCTGGATCCTGCTTCAGATTCTGTCTCCCTCCTTCTCTCTCTGTCCCTCCCCTGCTGTGCTCTGTCTCTCTCTCTCTCAAGAATAAACATTTTTTTTAATGTTTATTTTGATAGAGTGAGCTGGGGAGGGGCAGAGAGAGGGAAAATCCCAAGCAAGCTCCTCACAGTCACTGCAGAGCCCAACGCAGGTCTCAGTCTCACAAACCATGAGATCCTAACCTGAGCTAAAATCGAGTAGGGGAGGCCCCACAGACTGAGCCCCCAGGCACCCCGTGTCTGCTTTCATGCACGTGTGTGAGCCAAGCAAGAACACCACGCCGCTGAGACTCAAGTCAGAGATGCTCTGGCCCCGCGCGATGTGTTTAGCTCATGGGTCAGCTCACCTGTTTCTTCCAGAGCGCGCAGGGCCTCATTCCAGGGAAGGGTACTCAGGGTGCCCGAGCCAGAGGTTTATCAAGAAGCTGTTTTGTTGAACGAAAATGCACACACTTGTACCCATGTGTTCACAGCAGCCGTACCCCAGCCCCAAGCTGGAAATCACCCTCATGCCCCATCAACAGTATGAATGCATAACAAGCTACCCACTGGACAGCACCCCCCCTCTGCTGCCGGAGTGGCACTCACACGTAACCATGTGGAAACACACTGGTGGTACCCCCCCCCCCCCGAGATTTCCTCCAGGCAGAACTCTACAACAGGCAAGGCCCTGCCATGGTTGTTTTGTTTTGTTTTGTTTTGTTTTTTTCCATTCATTTGTTTCTTTTGAGATACAGCATGAACAGGAGAGAGACAGGGAGACAGAGAGGGAAAGAGGGAATCCCAAGCAGGCTCCACACCATCAGCACAGAGCCCAACGCAGGGCACAATTTTAGGAGTCATGAGATGGTGGCCTGAGCCAAAGTCAGGAGTTGGATGTTTAAACAGTTGAGCCCCCAGGCGCCCCCACAGTTGCTTTTCAACCACTGAATCAACAACGGTCATTTCAGGGACCATTATCCTATTTTTTCCACCTACACATGTGTGAACATGAGAGAGGAATTACTGGACGTTACTTAGCGTGGGCTACGAGTACCTCTTCTTTCGCAACTCCCCCATGCTGAGTCGTGTAACATTGAAAGCATTTTCCCAGGCCACAGAAGCATGCTGGTGGGCGACAGCTGCTGTCTCAGAAGGGAGCCGCAGCCTTCGCTCGTGCATTGTTTCCCCCAGCCCCTCCTTTGACCTGGACGTGTCCGTGGCCTTGTCCCCAGGTCTGAGCCTCCTTCCTGTGACCCGTCCTGGCTGGGGCAGGGAGGCCTGGGACCTGCACCAAGGACGGTGGCACTTGCGGACTTGTTCCCAGGCACCTGCGCAGGTCCGGTTTGGGATAGTGTCACTTGGATACGTGGCAGTCCCTGGTGCTGGCGGACGAGAAGTACAACCGCAGACAGAAGAATCCACAAAGAAGTCTGTGAGTTCTCTCTCTGGCCTAACTGCTGGCACCTTTATCCTCTAGGACTTCGTCAGGTTGTATTTTTGTTCTTGAGATTGTGAGTTGACCATTTTGGCCAAGATTGAGAGCAAAGGGGTGTAGCAGCCATGGCAACAAGGGGACACTGCCTTGTAAGTGAACGCGGGGAACTACCTGGCTTAGGTGTGCAACGCGGGTGAGGCTCCGGTCTCTGGACCCCAGGATCAAGTACTGTGGGCTCTGTGCACACAGGAGGGGTTTGGGTTCTAGAACAAGCACATGCACCAGCCTCGCCGCCTGCACAGCTGCAGGTCACCAACTTGCTGGAAATGGCCCTCCGGGGACTCCCGGGGACACTTCACTTGTCCTTGAAAAGGGCCTTGGGCTTTGTGGTGGGATGACAGCCCTTGCCAACAGCCCCACTCATCAGAGTGTTTTAGCCTGCTCTTCCCCTTATTCATGACGTGAAATTAATATTTCAGAAGCTACTGTGAATATTTCACATATAACTTGAAACCCTGATGACACATACTGGCAAAACCACGATTGGGCACTGCCAGCTTGTGTAGGACTTTCTCCAGGATAAAATGCTGTCCTCCCACAGCCGCGTGGCCTGCGATGACTCAGATCGGAGCTCGAGCCCACCGCCATTCCTGGTGGAGGCGGCAGCGTCACCAAGCGGCTGGTGCCGGCGCCCAGCATGCAGGGCTGTGTGCAGCTCCCACAGCCGGGGTTCCCCACTCATGTTCCCAGCGCCCACCCGCCCATGCCCCCCAGTACCCCTAGTGCTGCACCCCTAACACCCCCAGCACCGGCTTGCTCCCCCAGGGCCACCCATACCTGTGCCTCCAGCACCCCAGTCCCCGCCCCTGCCCCCGAGCACCCCTAGTGTCTGCGCCCTCAGTGCCCTTGCCCCCAACCCCTCAGCACCCACTTGGCCATGCCCCCCAGTACGCCTAGTGCCTATGCCCCCAGGCCCGCCTGGGCTCCCCAGCGCCTGTGCCTCCAGCACTTACAGCGCCTCCCAGCCTGTGCCCCCACATCCCCAGTGCCTGCCTGCGTGCCACCGCCCAGTCCCCCACGTGACTTCTCCCCCAACTTCCAGCGCTCGCCTGCCGTGCCCCCCTGGACGCCTGGCGCCCGTCCCCACAGCTACCGCGCCCCCAGTGCCCCCAGTGTCCGAGTAGCCCGACAGGTGCCCGTGCTGTCGCGGGAAGCATGTGACCACCAGCCTAAGACTCCCAGCGAGCCCCGTGCCGCTCCGCACCTGCGGCAGCCAATGCTCAGAAGGCAACTGCGGGCGCTTCTGCGCGTGCCCGGCCCGAGGCCACGCCGGCGCCCCCGATTGGCCGCGTCCGCGTCACGAGGCCGCGCCCCGCCCCGCCCCTCGGTGTGGAGTGTGGAGGTCAGCGGTCGACTGTGTCCCGGGGATCAGAGCACGGCTGGCCGATGCCGCCGCTGTTTGGGGGATGGCGTTGTCCTCCTCTTCCTCCGACAAATGCACCTTCAGGCCCTTCCCCGCCCCCCCCCTTCAAAGCCTAGCTGCTGGCGCCGGTTCGGGCCGAGCGGTCTTCCCTCGACACAGAGTCAGAGGCCAGCCGAGGTCGAAGTGACTGAGAGGAGGTGCTGGGGCCGCTGGGGTTTGAGTCTGTCCTCACCGTCTCACTGCCCCCACCCTCCCTAGTCGGGGAGGGGCCCAGAGGGCGAGGAGGAGGTGGTGCAGACGTAAGTCCTCCTGTGGGGGGAGGGGTGCTCTGAGTGCGTGAGCAATTAGCCCGTCCTCCTGGTGGGGGGCGGGGGTGCTCCGAGACCACGCCCTGCACCTCGACTGCAGCCCTGGCTCTGAGCAGTTAACTCATCCTCCTCCGGGGTACCCCGAGGCACCCTCCCACCGTGCACCTCAGAGTGCAGTCGCCTGCCCCAGGTGCCCCCTGGGGAAGATCCCAGGATCCCACGCAAGGCTGGCTGTTGGGAGTCCACAAAGAGCCGCCCACCTGCTGCTAGCCACAGCCTCCCTGGTGGAAGCACACTCCTTCGGGCCCTGGGGTGGGAGGATGAGGCTGGGAGTGCCCTTCCTTCCCTTTTCACCACACCCGCCTGCTGCTCCGAGTCAGCCCTGCGCTTACAAATGGGCCTCTTAAAGCAGGGGCAGGTTCTGGGGCTGGGATAGAGAAAGCATAAGATGGCCTGGTGTGCCCTGTGCTAGAAGGTAAGGAGGTGCTCACAACACGACATCAACATCAGAGTGTACCAGGACTCGGGAGCCCACCTGAAGGAGCTCCTGGTGGCCGAGGCTGGAATAATGAGCAGCAAAGGTGATAATAATACAATTGGATCATAACTGTTATCATAACTGAGTACCCCCAAGGCCACAGCAATATAAAGAACGAGTAAATAAGTGAGAGAGAAAAGACCACTCTTTCCTATAGAAATATCACAGTAGATGCAGTAGGGGTGAGGGAAGTGAAAAACAACTTCAGGCAGAGGCCAGCCATAAGAATCACTGCAAGGTCTGACAGATGCAGGATTGGTGAGCAGATTATTCTGAGGCAGATTATTGGATTGCTTCAAATCGCTCCCCCAAGGTATTTATTAGTTAACAGGAACAAATAGTCATAGCAACTTCATAGTGGAGAAACTTGACCAACACCCCTCAACCAGGTGGTCAAAGCGACGGCACACGTCCCTGATGCAGGAATGCATCAAGAAAGACACAGCACCACTCCTGTGGTTTTCTCCCCGAAGATGCGTCCCCTCAGTGGGCTCGTGGAGGCATTTCAGAGAAGTACAAGCAAGGACACTGCACGACATACCGAATACTCTTCAAAAGGGCCACGCTCTGGAAAGCTGAGGAAATCCTCAGGAACGGTCCCAGATGGCAAGTGTCTGAGGACAATGGCAGCCAGATGCAACGTGGGATTCAGGGTTGGCTCAGGCCAGGAGAAGTGCATTCGTGGAGAAACATGAACTCAGAGTCAAGGCCGGAGTTTAGTGGACAGTGTCTCATAGACTGAATATTCACATTCTCCCCAAACTTCGTATGTTGAAACCTAATCCTTGGGGTGATGGTGTTTGGAGGCAAGACCTTGGGGAGGTGCTGAGATCATGGAGCCCTGCTGAGTGGGATCGGTGTTCTTATAGAAGAGCCTAGAGAATCACCGTGTCCCTTCCACCACATGGGGACACTGAGAGAAGATGGCTGTCTGTGAAGCAAGAAGTGGGCTTTCACCAGACACCGAGCCACTGAAGCCTTGGGTTTGGGCCTCCGGCCTCCAGGACTGTGGGAAACACGTGTGTGGTGTTCCAGCCCCTGGCCTGTGCTGTGTCGTCACAGCAGCCCTAACAGACTTGGACAGTATTGCAGCAGAATTAACTGCCTGGCTTTGACGTTCATACCGCAGGTCTGTAGGCAGTGAGCGTAGGAAAACCTGGGCAAAGAGCATTTGATGATTCTCTGTGCTTGTTTGTTTGTTTGGTTGGTTGGTTTTGGTTTTTTGCAAACTACAGGTGGGCCGGGGTGAATTTATCCCTCTTCTGGCCTGGGCGAGCAAGGGACAATCCACGTCCTGGCTGCTCCCATGCCCCAAGATAAGGCAAGCTGAGGAGAAGCCCTGGCAGATGCCCTTTCCTGGGCTCTCAGCTGCCCAGCCTGTCTTTACCGGCTTGGCAAGGACAAGCGTGTCGGACAGGGACAAATGTGGCAAACTGGAGAGTGGCAGGGAGGCCAGGTGATGGGGCTTCCGCGTGCGGGAGGAAGATGGCGGGAGGCGAGCTTGGACAGATGGCAAGCATATCGCCAGGGCTGCATCAGGTGAGGGTAGAGGAGGAGTTCCCACCCACCCCCGTCACATCTCCCACCTCTGTGTAGTAGTTTGAGTATCCTGTCGGGTTTTCTCACATAGCGTTAAGTACCAGTTCATGCTTCAACCTCCATGTCTCGTCCAGCAACTTGGATGGTTTCTGAGTCCTCTCCTACTACAGAAGGTAGGAGTACCCCCCTCCCCTTTGCCTCCCATGCTTCCACCACTCCCAGCATGTCACCTATACTTCTGCTTGGACATTGTCGAAGTTGCTGCCTATCGTTAGAACAGGTTGCTTTGCTTGTAGACTGATTCCGAAGGCTAGAAATCAGTCAGCAGTATTTTCCCTCTATGGTTGTTGTATGAGTTTTATTTCTTGAACAACCTATTGGGCTAGCATTTTCTCTTTGTTCCCAGTGGCCTTCAAGAAAATGATCATACTCCATGAAATACCCAGGATAATGCCACAGTTTGCTTTGTGTCATATTTGTGCAGCTCATGTGTACAGCTTTTTATTTTACTTATTGAGTTTCTGATTGGCTTTATTTTTTCTCATTTTCTAAAGAAGAGAATGCCTTCACCGTATCGCACGTTGACCCAGCCTCTCATGCTAGATCTTGCCCCACATGCCTGCCTTGTCGGCCCTAGAACCCTCCAGCCTCTTTGCTGTCCGGGCCTGCTCCCTGGCTGTCACCATGAACACCACCCCATGAGCCTCCAGACTGGCCCACTGCTCTGCTGGTCCCACACTTCCCTTGTTCTCGGTGTCCTTGGTTCTCTGACGTACATTATAAGCATGTCCTCAGAAAGGGGTGTCTTTGCATGCTGGGAAGGCCTTTAATTTGCCCTCCTGGCAGACATAGACTTGCAGATCTGGAATCTCCCCTCAGAATTATGAAGGCACAGATCTGTGAGTGTCTTGCTGTTGACAGTTTGATGACCCTTCCTTTGAATCATGAGTTCAATTTCTGGAGGCTTTTACGTCTTTCTTTATCCCTACTGTTCTGAGATTTCACAAAAACAAGTCTAGATGGAATCTTTTCTTTGTTTATTCTCCTCTACGCAAGTGGGGCTCTTTTCTTAGTTTTCTCTGGTCATCTGGTTACAAAAGTCTGTGCATGATGGTGGGCGCCCTCAATGTGTCCCCCACTCCTGGCGTCTCTCACCTATTTTCTCTCCCTTCTTCCTTCTTTTCTTTTTGGGTCATTCATCCTATGTCCTGATAGATAATTAGTTTTATCTTCTAATCTTCCGATTGACCATTTTATTTCTACCGCTCATTTTTTTAGGAGTCTCTCTCTTTTTTTTTAAGAACTTTATTGATATTTGATTTACATACAATGAAATGGCCCATTTTAAGTGTATATCCTGATGAGTTTTTATGCAGTTGTGTGATGTTTGGGTTTTTCCAGTTCACTTTTGAATGCTGTATCTATGAACATACAGGTGTTTGTGCGGATGGGTTTTCACCTCATCTGGGCAAATACCAGAGGAGAACAGCCAGACGGCAGGGGGGACCCACATGGAGACCCACACGGGAGACCTACATGGGGGACCCACTGTAGAATGGAATGCTGAGCTGTCTTCCAAAGCAGTCGCACCATCTGACATTCCCAGCAGAAGTGTGTGAGTTCCATGTGCTCTGCCTCTTTTCCATCTCTTGGTGTGGTCAGAACTCTTGATCATTCCTGGTGACTCTGTTTCCTTGATGGGTCTTCCTCCTAAATAGAAAGATTGATGGAGCTTCGTGTCTGAGGCTTCACCGGATGTCAGGCTTTTTCTGTGAGGTTCGGAAAGTAAGGAGCCATCAGAGACCTTCCCAGAGGCCAGAGGATGGAGTCACTTGGAAGAGCAAATCTGCTCAAAAATGCTCCTAAGCGCTTTGGGAGAAGAGCTGGCTGGCTTTTTGACCCGTTGCTGTGTGGTGGTGGGCATACAGAAGGAGGACTGTTCCAGCCCAGAACTTTAAGCCATCCCCTTGATGCCAGACCCCCCTCCATCCTGTCCCAGCCCCCGCCCCATACCTATTCTGGGGTGCTGCTTCTTGCTCCCACGCCCCTGCCTGCTCTCCTCCTTCCCACACTGCAGGGACCTCTCATCTGCTGCCTGTCCCCTCCCACAGCACTGGTCTACGAGTCATCTCCGTGAGGCTGTAGGCGACAGGGGAGGACGCTGCCTGGCTCCACTCTCCCTCTGGCCCTGAGCCCTGGACCTCTTTCTGTGGCCTGGTGAGACTTCCACACACGTGGCTCGGTGAGGAAGGCCAATTATGAAACAGCATACGTGGCATCCGTTTTTGTAAAAATCTACAACGTGTATATAGAAAAGTGACAGAATAGGCCTTAAAAGGTTTACGGTGGTTATGTCTGGATGATAGGGTTAAAGTTATCTATAGGGGCACCTGAGTGGCTTAGTCGGTTAAGCGTCTGACTTTCACTTAGGTCATGATCTCGCGGTTAGTGGGTTCGAGCCCCGCGTCGGGCTCTGTGTTGACTGCCATCTCAGAGCCTGGAGCCTGTTTCACAGTCTGTGTCTCCCTCTCTCTCTGACCCTCCCCTGTTCACGCTGTCTCTCTCTCTCTCCTAGAAATAAATAAAAATATTTTTAAAAAATTAAAAAAAATAGTTATCTATAATTTTTTTTAAGTTTTAAAACACTGTCACATGCTTTCTAGAAACTTTGGTTTTGAGGACAGCAGTTTGCATGGTAGCTAAGGCCACAGGCTGCAGGGTCACTTGAATCTGGATGTTCAAGTGGGAGACCTGTCGCTTCCTAGCAGTGAACCCTGACTTCTAACAGAGTCCCCACACGGGTGATTTTATAGTCAGTGGCAGAGTTTCATCCACAAGAAGGACCTGGGGAAGGCTGCTTCCAGATGGTTCACAGACTCGCAGGAAAATACACATGCAGTCTACTGTCTTAACCGTTTTTAAGTGGCTTGTTCCGGGGTATCACATAGCCACCACCATACGTGTCCAAAGCTTTTTCACTCTTGTGAAACAAACTCTGTCCCCATTAAACACGCCCACCCCCAGCCCCTGGCCCCACCATCTACTCTGTCTCTGAGTCTGTAGGGTCCAGGGACCCTCTAGAAGTGGAATATACTCCAGTGTTTGCCTCCTTGTGTCTGGCTTACCTCACTGAGCATCATCCGTGTGGTAGCAGGTGCCAGAGTTTTCTCTCTAAGGCTAATATCCTTCATGGACAGACCACATTTTATTTCTCCACTCATTTGTCGGTGGACACTCAGGTGGCCTCCATTCTTGGCTGTTGGGAACCACACTGCTGTGTATGTGGGGCAAAAGCATCTCCCCAAGGTCCTTTGTTCAGTTCTTTTGGTCATTTACCCGGCAGTGGAATGGCTGGGTCACCCGGGAATCCGGGGTTAATATTTTGAGGAGCTGCCTGACTGTTTCCAGCAATGGCACTGCTTCACATTCTCATAAACTGCTTACTTTTACATTATGTGGATGTCGCCTCAATTCGTAGAAGAGTTAAAAGTGGGGAGGGGGGTGTCACCCGAGGCCAGGATACGGACTTGGGCTTTTCCCCTGAGTGGCCTGAGAGCCACAGGAGGCTGTGAAGGGAGCCATCAAAGGACCAAGAAGGGTGGGAACAGAGACACCGGCTGGGAGGCTCCTACTGGTGGCTTAGGTCACGGTCATAGCCATGGAGACGAGATTCTGCATCTGTATGAAGGGTAGAGAGGAAGCCGAGAAGAGGTGGAGATAAGTCACCAGCCGTCTGCATCCAGAGGTCAGGGACGATTCCCATCTGCAGACGTGATCTTGGCGTCCTCAGCAGATGACTTGTTGAAAGGAATGTAAGTCAGACAAATATGACGTCCAAGGATGAGCCCCAAGCTCTTCAGCATTGAGGGGTTAGAAGGATGAGGAAGGGACGAGGAAGCTGAGGAGGAGGGAGAGCCATGAGAAGTAGGGGAGGGGCACGACCCAGGGGAGGCTGCCACCAAGCACTGGCTTCCATGAACCTGAGGTCACTGGTGGCCTCAGCAGAGGCGGGGAGGGCTCCAGAGAGAACAAGAGGAGGGAGGCTTGGGAGGCCGGTGCAGACCATCCCGCCTAGGAGAGGATCGAGGACTGAGGGGGTGGAGGGCTGGTGAGGGGAGGGTTTTGAGTTTGTGGTTTGGTTTTTCGGATGCAAACCACTTAGCAAAGAATGGAGGGGGGGGAGGTATGACTCAGCAGGTTTATGAAACAAATGTGGTGGGTTGATCAGTGTGTCCACCAGAGCCCCGAATAGGACTTCACTGGGATAAGGGTCTTTTCAGATCTGATGACAGTAAGATTCTCGTGACGAGGTCACCCTGGATGAGGGTGGGCCCTAAACCCACTGACAGGATAAAGAGAAAGGCAGGAAAGGAGACCCACCCGTGGAAGGAGCTGGAGGCAGGAAGGGAGTGACTCCAGCACAGCCAAGGATCGCAGGAGCCTCCAGAAGTGGGAGACAAGGAAGGACCATCCCCCGAGTGAGCACAGCAGCCCAGGAAGAGCCTCAGGAAGCTCCGTACAGGCCTGGGCTGGTGCTGTTAGGGGTGCAGGATGAATAAAACAGAGAACTGCCTGTTGACAGTGAGCGCGTCCCTACATGGATCTTGGAATTCAGGAATCTGGGCCAGCTGGCCAGAGCAGGGATGGCCACACTGGCTGCTTCCTTCTGGGGATCGCCACCTACAAGCCCGTGTGAAACCACAGCAGGGCCTGGGAGCCCCGTTGCTGGCCACAGGTACAGTCACAGCAGAGGCCAGCATTTCCTTTGTGGGTTTCCCCCCGCCCAACCCAAGGAGGACCCAGAAGTGGGGAGGGAGGGGAATTGTCTCCCCAGAGGCACTGCCCCGGTAACTTTCCTTCCCCTGCTCCTCTGCCAGCCCTGCCCCCTGGTCTCATGTTAGCACTCAAAGCCCCAGCTTGGGTTTCTGACCCTGTCTTTCTTACTCCTCTCCCGGGAGTCAGGTTCTGTTTACAACCCAAAGACAACCTGCTGCCAAATTGGAGGTAGGAGCTCACGGAGAAGAGACAAAGAGAACCGTTCACTCAGGGCAGTTGCTGCCCTCCCCTGCTTCCCTGGCCTCCAGACTGAGACCGTGAGCAGCCCCAGCTGGGGCAGACTGAGGCATCACTGCCCCGGTTCCCCTCCAGCTGGGCTGTGACTCGCCCTAGACCCGCAGCAATAGTGGAAAGGCAGGGCGTCTCAGGGACGGGCAGTTTGGAAACATGTTGAATCCCCCCAGCCTACCAGGCTGTTTGTTTCCCCACAGAGAAGCAGACCCTGGCTGTGCTTTGCGGGGAGGTCCCCCAGACCCTCCACCTGCCTCTCCTGGTCCCTCCCTTACCTGGAGGCCTCCGGCACTCCCAGGGCCAAGGTCCTGGTGCCTGGCTGCCCCTCTTCTCAAATGAGAAGCCCAAGCAATGGGCTCACAAAGTGGTTCCTGAGGCCGTCCCCACACTCCAGCCTGTCTCTCCAGAGCTGAGCCCAGGTTCGGTGACACAGATGTGCACAGGGCTGCCTGCTGTCACTGCAGCATAGCAGGGGACATCCCTTACTGGTCACTCCCAGAGGGCTGGTCACCACAAACACTTTACCTCCATTCTCACATAGGCCCTGCAGCCAGACATCTTCAGTCCTGTTCACAGGGGAGGCTCCTGCGGCTCAGAGAGGCTAAGCACTATGGCCAATGCCACACAGCTCCAGTTGACTGACCAAGGATGGGTGTGAGGCCAGAGCTGCCAGTCGCCCCCGCCCCCAACCCACACTCTTCCCACTTAACTCTTGGAGGAGAATAACAGTTTATAATCTTCCATCCTTAATACCTATCATTATTTTATTCTGCACCCTTGGGTTTAAGGCATTGTAAAATGGGATCTCCTGGTTTTTCTTTAAGTGACATGAAGTTATTTTGAAAAATCGTATTTAGTTCCAAAAATGGGAAAGTAGCAGATAAAGTTTGATTATGTTGCTTCTCTGCCTTGACTGAAATCTGGTGTGTTTTCCTTCATTAACCCTTTAGAATTTATGTGGTTGTAAATAAATAAATTATAATTGTATTCATTCATATGATATACAAACATATTGAACCCACCTTGCTTCTCTGATACATGTAGATATCTATATGATAGAGAAGTATACTGTTTGTGTACATATTCTTTATTTAGTCATGTTTTAATAAATGCCTTAAATGTAATATAATAATCCTTTTGTTTTTTGAGGGGGGTTTTTGGAGGCTTCACACCTAGCTCAGAGCCCAGTACGGGGCTTAAATTCACGACTCTCAAATCAAGACCTGACTGAGCTGAGATCAAGAGTTAACCAACTGAGTCACCCAGTTGCCCCTTGAAATAATTCTTTTTTTTAAAAATGTTTATTTGTTTTTTTGGGGCGCCTGGGTGGCTTAGTCGGTTAAGCGTCCGACTTTCGCTTAGGTCATGATCTCGCGGTTCGTGGGTTCGAGCCCCGCGTCGGGCTCTGTGCTGACTGCCAGCTCAGAGCCTGGAGCCTGTTTCAGTCTGTGACTCCCTCTCTCTCTGACCCTCCCCTGTTCATGCTGTCTGTCTGTCTCTCTCCTAGAAATAAATAAAACATTTAAAAAAAATAAAAATAAAATGTTTATTTGTTTTTAAGAGAGAGACACACACAGCACAAGCAGGAGGAGGGGCAGAGAGAGAGGGAGGCAGAACCTGAACCAGCTGTAGGCTCTGAGCTGTCAGCACAGAGCCCGACAAGGGGCTCAAACTCATGAACCACAAGATCATGACCTGAGCCGAAGCTGGACGCTTAACTGACTGAGCCACCCATGTGCCCTGAAATAATAATTCTTAATAGAACATAAAACTACATTAAATCGAACACTTATTATAAAGATAATTTGTGTCTATCTAAAACTGGGGATGTGCCGTCTGCGCCGAGAGGTCCTCTAGGGTAACGCGCTGGAGAAACTTCTGCATGGGACCTGCCCCAGGTAGGGACCAAACACCCACCACCATGAGAGAGCTTAGGTCAGATGTACTGTGTCCTTGCTGTCGAGTGTGATATGTTCGGCATCAGGCGTGGAGTGGAGCCCTCCATATCGGGGGGATTCAACTCAAGTCCTAACGTGGGGGCTTGTAGAGCAGAGCGGGGCTAAGGTGCTCCGGGCACACCTGATCCCCAGGATCATGCATCCTTCCGGGCCCCTGCTCGTGTGTGGGAGGCAAACCCACCGCAGATCTGTCCACCAGCCTCCGAGCTGAGGGAAGACACTGAGGGCTGGGAAGGGGACTAGGGAGCATTAGCTCTATGTATTGTTTATCTAGCGATCATCTATCTGTCTATCCATCTGTCTTCTACTTACCTAGTTATTCATCTACTGTGTAATGTCCCCCTATCTCCCCGTCAAGTGTGGAAGGAAGAAGTAATGAAACCCTCTCCCGTGGCTATCATCATTGATCCCTTGTGATTTTACCCATTTATTCTCCATATCGTTCCTGACTCCATTGCCATCCTTTCCCCATAGGCATCTGTATTATATGGTTGGTGTCTGTCTTTCTTGTGAGCAGCGTCCTCAGTAGACATACAGCACTGTTTGGGTATGTTTTCGCTTCCCTAAATGTGTTATGCTGTGGCAGGGAGTCGGGATGTGTTAGTCTAGGTTCCCCAGAGAAACGGACTCAGTGAGGACACATCACGTACGTGAGGTACACACACGTGGGAGTTCTGTATGTAAAATATATAAGAAATTACATATCAGATATAAGAAATTGTGTGTGTGTGTGTGTGTGTGTGTGTGTGTGTGTACGAAATTGGCTCATGATTATGGAGGCCCAGACATCCAGTGGCTGGAGACTGGGGGGCCAACGCTGCAAACCCCAGTCTGAGTCTGACCCAAAGGCAGGAGCAGACCAATGTCCCAGCTCCAGGACAGACAGGCCAAGAGCCAATCCGGTCTCCCTCTGCCCTGTGCTCTGGCCTGGCCACAGCGGGTTGGACGAGGCCACCCATCCTGGAGAGGGCCATCTGCCCTGCTCAGTCTGCTGAATCAAATGTTTATCTCATCTGGAAACACTCTCACAGACGTGCCCAGAATAATCTTTGAGCAAATTATCTGGGCCCCCTGTGGCCAGTCCAGCTGACACATAAAATTAATCAGCACACCATTTACCCAGTTTCTAGGCCGACCCAGGTTGTTGCCGCACAAAATGATGAACAGGGCCCCCTGTCTGCCAGGGTGTCCTAGTCTGCATGGCCAGTAGTGCCCTCACTGCTCCACTCGACACGGCCAGTCCCTGGCTACCCGCTGCCGGGTATAGCTCTTCACCCCTCCACAGGGCGTCAGGATGGGCGCCCTGGAAGGAAGGGCCAACTCAAGTCCCTTTCCCACAGGTCTGGCGTGGGTTTATGTGGTCATGGGGTATGGGCATCCCTGTGCCCCTGACCTGTGCACCAGCACTTGGTGGTTCCCGCTCTCTGCTGCCCACTGCATGGGGGTGCAGAAGTAAGAAGTTACTTCCATTTCCATTCTTCTGACCACAAGCGAACTCAAGCACCTTTTTTGTTTCTTTAGGAATTCTTTTAATGGGGCACCTGGGTGGCTCAGCTGGTGGAGCGTCCAACTCTTGATTTCAATTCAGGTCACGATCCCAGGGTCATGAGATTGAGCCCCCATTGGGCTCTGCACTGAACATGGAGCGGGTTGGGATTCTCTCTCTCTCCCTGCCCGTTTCCCCTGCTTATGCTCACTCTCTTGCTCTCTCTCTCTCTCAAAAAAGAAAAAAAAAGAATTTTTAAAAATATTAAAACAATTTTTTTAAGTGTTTGTTTTTGAAAGAGAGCAAGCACAAGCAGGGGAAGGGCAGAGAGAGGGGGACACAGAATCTGAAGCAGACTCCAGGCTCTGACCTGTTAGAACGGAGTCTGACACAAGGCTTGAACCCACACCCTGTCAGATCATGACCTGAGCCGAAGTCAGACACTTAACCAACTGAGCCACCCAGGTGGCCCTAGAGCTTCTTGCACATTCTGAGTGGTACTTCTTTGCCGTGTTAAACATGGCAAGTACCTCCTGACCTGTCCCTGGCTGCTGGCTTGTCTCGCTGTCTTTCATGGAACAGATACCATTCATTTTGACAGAATCAGACCCATCCATGTTTCACCATAGGGTCTGTGCTTTTGAGGTTTTAAGAAATCCTTTCTCCCTGCTGGGAAATAAAACCTCCTTATCTGCTTTAGACACTATAGTATTCTTTTCCAACTAGCTTTCCATTCATCTAGCAGCTCATTTTATTTCTTTAAAACTAAAACCTCAGGAGCACCTGGGTGGCTCAGTCGGTTGTGTGTCTGACTCTTGGTTTTGGCTCAGGCCATGATCTCTCAGTAGATTAGTGCCATCAGTGCAGAGCCTGCTTGAGATTCTCTCTGCCCCTCCCCCCACTCGTATGGTCACATGTGTGCTCTTGCTCTCTCAAAATAAATAATCCTTAATAAATAAATAAAACTTCCACAAGAGAACATGACAAAATATTAATAATTAATTCAGGAGAGTGGGATCAAGATGGATGTTACAGTGCTTTTTTATAGTTTAACATTTATAAACTTTTTTCTTTTAATTTTTTTTTTAGCATTTATTTATTATTGAGAGACAGAGAGAGACAGAGCATGAGCTGGGGAGAGGCCGAGAGAGGGGGAGACACAGAATCCAAAGCAGGCTCCAGGCTCTGAGCTGTCAGCCCAGAGCCCGACGCGGGGCTTGAACTCGTGAACCCTGAGATCATGACCTGAGCCAAAGTTGGACGCTTAACCAACTGAGCCAGCCAGGCGCCCCAACATTTATAAACTTTTTAATTTCTAAAACTTTTGAGTTCATTGTGCAAAATACAGATAACATCAAGTAGGAAAAGAAAAGCAATCTCAGATGCCCCTGCTTGGATAGACTCACTGATGTGTTTTCTGTGCTGTTGTGTGTGTGTGAGAACATATGGAGTCCGTTTGTCATTTCCTGAGTGCATTTCATGTCCTGGCCTCTGCATTTATGTGACACTGTAAGGTGCTGTTTCTTTTTCAAGTACTAGCTTTGTTCTTGGACTTCTGTCTTCCTCCCATGATTTAAGTCTACAATGTCACGTTCCAGTCAAGTTCTCTCATTGTGATCTCACACTGACTGGCTGTCACTTGAAGAATTCTTTCCTTTTCTTTCCACCTGGAAGCCAGTGTCCGCACACACTCTGCTTCCTTGAACAGTGAACGAAGGCCTCTCTGTCTTTAACTCCCACTTCAGGGCACTGGCACCTGCCCTCTCTTTGCCCAGAATGTTCTTTCCCAAGTTCCCTGCTCATTCCCTCCCTTTGGGTCTCATGTGTCACCACCACATTGAAGTCTGCAGGCCTCCCGCATCCCAGCCCTGTGTCTGCTTTGTTTTCCTCCAAGGTGCCTACCACATTCCCAGACCACAGAAACACACAGCTGTTCCTGCATAGCTCTGCCCCTTGGAATATGGGGACAGAATTTGCATCTTGGCATCTGGCATCCAGCAGACATGCATTCAATCAATGCCATCCCAATAAGGACAGAGAGGACCTGCAGAGCTGTCCAGGAGAGACTGTGCTGGGTTTGAAATAAAGGGATTCCAAATGGGCCAGGTGAGTGTGGAAGGCTGCATGGTGTAGGTGGCCAACAGCAAGAGTCAGGGGGTAGGGGGCAAAATCGGGGAGGGCAAACAAGGCAAGTAACAGAAGGGCCCCCATTGCTGGACACGGTGCTCACACAGAAGCCTCTGCCTTCTCGGGCCTTGTCTTGAGAGGCTGGACTAGGGGCGGTCCAGGGCATTTGTCATTGTGCTGGCCTCACACAGCTATGGTAACAGATGGATTCATTCAAACCAATTCACTGGTACAGACTAGTTCCAGCCAGTTCAGTCCAGATGAAGCAACACAAGCTGGATGGGAGCCAGTAAGGGTGGTGAGGGTCCCATCACTGTTGTTACTCCCCAGGTTGCAGAGCCGAGATACAGCGGGAGGTGAGTTTCCTCCCATCATTAAGTGTGTGCGCATGGGCGGTGGGGCTGGTGGCGGGGAAGAGGCCAGTGTCATCTCTGCTCTCAACTGCTTCTCCTTCGGGGCATCCTGTCCTGCTCGGTTTACCCTTTTAGCACGTGACTCTAGCAAGTCCCTCTCTTTCTACTGTTTTTGCCAAGGATATTTTTGCTCTCCTACCCCCACCTCGAGGCCAAAACGGCTACCTGTCGGCCACCTGTGCGGCCACCTGTGCACCTGTGCGGCCAACTGCAGACGCGTGGGCGCGGAATCTGCGCGGACCCCCGAACTTCCCTTCAGGGAGCGAGCTCCGGGGTGAACGCCCATCCACTGCCCTCGAGACGCGGACTCCCTCGGGCCTTCCCGCCCGCCAGGGCCTCAGTCTCCCCTTCAGTAAAGGGTGGATGCGGAAGCACAAGGCGGAGCGCCATAGCGGCCCCTCCCCCAGAGGCCGCGCTCCCGCCTCCGCTCTACGGCCCCAGCGACGAAAGGCCCCTCCCGCCGTGCACCGCGGCGCGCCGCGGCGCCTCGAAGCCCCGCCCACTTCTCCGCTTCGGGCCCCGGCCTTAGCTCCCGATAGGCCAGGCTCCTAGAAAGGCTGCCTCCTTATTGACCGAGAAGCTTCAAGCAGCGCGCTCGAGATTGGTGAAAGTCCGTGTCGCTCCCGCCCCGCCTCCGGGCGCGGCACGCAATTGGCTGGCGTCCGCAAGGTCTCCTCTCGGGATCGAGTCGGGGCGGCGCGGACCAGGCCCTTGGTAGCAGCGGCGGCGCCGGCGGAGGTGGCTGTGGCGCGAGGCAGGTGAGCTCCTTGGCGGTGGTGGGGGCATGGGCCCGGCGAGGCCAGCTGGGGGCACAGGACTGGGGCCAAGACGTCCCTCATGGCGGGCGGGAGCTGCGGGCAAGGGGCGACGGGCCCTGGCCGAGCCGCGGGCCCTGCCTGGGCGGCCAACGGCCGCCGCCCCCTCCTCAGTCCCGAGCGTCCTCGTACCTGGCCCGTGTTCTGAGCAGGCCTGTCCCGGGGCGTCCTCTCCGCCAGACGTCAGTGGCGTGCCTGGGCCCCGGTGGGGCTCTGGGGACGCTTGCGCGCGCGGGAGCCTCTTGCGCTGCCGCCCCCCGCCCACCCCGGGTGCTCCCACCCCCCGCTTCTCTTACACGCGGGCGCCCCTGACTTCCCTTACCCACGCACCTTCGATCCCCGCTTCCGTCCACACACCTGGGCGAGCTGGCGCCCCCAGACCCCGGCCCCCCTCACTCAGTCGCCACTGAACCCAGTCCCCCAACACACCCGGGAGGCCCGGACCCCCTACTCCCCCCACACCAGTCTTATTCGGGCGCCCCTTACTCCTGTCCCCCTTACCCCACTCGTTTCGTAGCCGGCCTCGGAGTGCTCGGCCTCCCCAGAGTCCTGGGTTGGGTCGAGGGGCGCCCGGCGTGTCCGGCTCGCGACGCCTCCCTTCACCTGGTCTGCAGCCTGCCGTCAGAGTGCACTCGTGCGGCCGTGCGGGGCTCCCACCCCGCCTCGCAGGGGCGAGCCCCAGGTCCTGTCGCCTGCTGCACCTTCGGTGTCCAGCCGCCAGGTAGCCCGGTAGCTGGCGCTCTGCCGCTGTTTGTTGGCAGGTTCCTCTCCCCCCCCCACCCAAGTACCCCCCCTTGCTCGGCCCTCCAGTGCCTGTGTCTCTAACCCCAAGTTGGAAAGTCTTCCCGGTTTTGTGGGCGTTTCTCGAGCCCCCAGGGCTGCTGTTCAGGTGGGAGCTGCCCTTGCCCTCCGTCCTGTGCGTACGAGCCGCTTTCCTCCCCGGCGCTTCGGCGCGCAGAACCTTGGGTTTTGGTTTCTTTTCATCCCTGTCGGTGGACAGTTTAGAGTTCTTCCAAGGTGGGAAACTCAGGATGGTTAGTTAGTTCTGGGAATTTTCTCAGTTCATTTTCTTTGACGATTTTCTCCTCTTTATTTTGTTTCAGTTTTCTTTTATTCTGTGTAATTTAGAAATACTATTATTTGGGCATTGGACCACTTGGATCCTATTTCTGCTTAAAATAAAACTCTCTCTGCTGTTTTCCATGTTTGTTTTTTTGTTTCACTTTGTAGGAGATTTCCCCAATCTTCTTGTAACTCCTTTGTTTAGCATTTTATGTTGGCTATTATATTTAAAAATTTTTTAATGTTTATTTGTTTTTGAGAGAGAACAAGTAGGGCAGGGGCAGAGAGAAAGGGAGACACAGAATCCGAAGCAGCTCTGGGCTCTAGGCTGTTGGCACAGAGCCCTCTATGTGGGGCTCAAACCCAGGAACCGCGAGATCATGACCTGAGCCGAAGGCAGTTGCTCCACTCACTGAGCCCCCCAGGCGCCCCTTGGCCATCATATTTTAAATGTCCCAGAACTTTTTCCCTCTAAAACTTAGTGACTTATTTCTCATTTTGTAAATGCGGTAGCACCTCCTTCGTTCCTTCCATAACCTCAGGCTTTGCTTGCTCTGGTGTGTCTTTGCTGAAATGTTGGGTGGTCTGAACTGCTTGTGTGAGGAGGGGTCCTGCACGGCCCTTTGGAACTGCTGTGCACCTTCTTTGGTCTTGTCGCTATTGGCTGATAGCAGTTGGCTTTCCTCTTCTTGAGGTCCTTTTATTGGGTTTTCAGAGTTGGGTGGAAGAGGTGTGGGTGTGGCCTTCAAAAATCATAAGGAAATGCCCTTCCTCTCCCCTCCAGGAAGGCATCCTGGAAATTGTGTGTTCGTTTCTCCTCGGGGGTAGAGAATCCTTGGTGTTAAATTCCAGTCCTTTTTAAAAGCAGGTCGAAAGGGGGTTCATGGCTAGTCCCTAACCACTACTTTTTCTTCTGTGGTGGAACACTTGTCACAGAATTTGCCACCTGAATCCATCTGCACAGTTCAGTGGCGTCCAGCATGGTGCGCAGTCATCACCACCGTCCAATTTCATAGCTGCGCCCTCCAGGGGAGCCCCAAACCCCTTAGCAGGCATGCCCCCATTGCCCCCTGCTTCTGAGCTCTGGTGTCTGCTAACCTGTTTTCTGTCCATGACTTTGCATATTTGGGATTTTTTTTTATATACGTGGATTCGTACAATCTATGGCCTTTCATGTCAGCTTTCTTTCCCTTAACATAATTTTTTCAAGGTTTATCCATGTTGTACCTGGTCAATACTTCATGCCTGTTTATGGCTGAATGATACTGCACGGCATGAATATACCACAATTCTTTCATCCATGCATCTATTAGAGGACTTTTGAGTTTTCCTTTTTTGCTTATTATGAATAAGCTCCTGAAAACATTTGTATTTGAGTTTTTGAGGACTTGTTCTCAGTTTTATGGGTATATATCTAGGAGTGGAGTTGCTGGGTCATATGGTGGCTCTGTTTAACATGTCGGGGAACCGCCCAACTGTTTTCCACAGTTGCTGCATCATTTCCCATTCCCACCACCTGGGTGCAAGGGTTCCAGTTTCTCCGTATTGTCTCCTGCACTTGTTATCTCTGGTTTGGCTTTGTTCTGTGTATAATGGTCTTCCTAGTACATGTGAGGTGGTAGCTCGTTTTGGTTTGCATTTACTGAATAACCGATGGCATCTTTTCATGTATTGGTTGGCTTTGTGCATCTCTCCTTTGGAGAAATATCCATTCAGGTTCTTTGCCAATTTCTAAAACTGGGTTGTTTGTCTTTTTGTTGAATTCTAAGAGTTGTTTATATATTCTGGATGTTGGACCCTTACCAGATGTGTGATTTGCATATACTTTATACAATTCTTTGTTTGTCCCTTCCCTCTTTTGGTAGTATTTTTTTTTTAAGTTTTTTTTTTTTAATGTTTTATTTATTTTTAGGAGAGAGAGAGAGACAGCGTGAGCAGGGGAGGGTCAGAGAGAGAGGGAGTCACAGACTGAAACAGCTCCAGGCTCTGAGCCGGCGGTCAGCATAGAGCCCGACGCGGGGCTCGAACCCACGAACCGCGAGATCATGACCTAAGCGAAAGTCGGACGCTTAACCGACTAAGCCACCCAGGCGCCCCGGTAGTATTTTTTGATGTGCAGAAGCTTTAGATTTGATGAAGTCCAGTTCATCCATTTTTTCTTGTGTTGCTTATGTGTTATGTGTTTGGTATCATATTTAAGAAACCATTTTCAAATCCAGGGTCGTGAAGATTTACCCCTGTTTTCACTAAAGAGTCTTAAAAGTTTAAGCTCTTGTGTTTATGCCTTCCATGGGTTTTGAGTAAATTTTGTGTGTGGTGTGAGGTAGGGGTCCAGCTTTATTCTTTTGCGTGTGGATGTCCATTTGTCTTAGCATCAACAGACTGTTGAAAAGTCTGTTCTTTGATCTTGGCATCCTTGTAGAAAATCAGGTGACCATAAATGTATGGATGCATTTTTGGACTCTCAGTTCTGCTCTCTTAGTCTATATGTGTCCCCTGATGTCAGGACCAACACTGTTTTGTAGTGCATTTTGGAATCAGGAAGTGTGAGCCCTTCAACTTTGTTACTCATTTTCAAGATTGTTTTTGGCTATTTGGGATCCATTGCAGTTCCATAGGAATTTAAAGATAATTTTATCATATTTGCAAAAACATTGGAATTTTGATAGAGATTGCATTGAACCTGTAGATCATTTAGGAATATATTTCTGTGTTTCAAAATATTAAGTCTTCCAGCCTACGAATAAAGAATGTCTTTCCATGTATTTTTCTTTCATTTCTTTCAGCAGTGTTTGTAATCTTCAGTGTGCCAGTTTTGTACTTTTTGGTTAAATTTACGGGGCGCCTGGGTGGCTTAGTTGGTTAAGCGTCCGACTTTTGCTTGGGTCATGGTCTCGCGGTTCGTGGGTTCGAGCCCCGCGTCGGGCTCTGTGCTGGCTGCCAGCTCGGAGCCTGGAGCCTATTTCGGTCTGTGGCTCCCTCTCTCTCTGGCCCTCCTCCGCTCACGCTGTCTCTTTCTCTCTCCTAGAAATAAATGAAAAACATTAAAAAATAAATTAAATTTATTCCTAAATTTGTTCTTTTTGATGCTGTTGTGAGAAGAATTGTTTTCTTAATTTTATTTCCTGTTTGCTCATTGTTAGTTTATAGAAACACAACTGATTTTTGTGTGTTGCTCATGTATCCTGCAACCTTGCTGAATTTGCTAGCTTTTACAGTGGTTTTTTTGGTACATTTTTTAGGATTTTCTATACATGAGATCATGTCATCTGTGAATAGAGATGGCTTTGCTTCTTCCTTTTCATTTTGACGCCTTTTGTTTCTTGTTCTTGCCTGATTGCTCAGGCTGGAGCTCCAGTACAGTGGTGAATAGCAGTGGTGGAAGCGGGCACCCCTGTCTTGTTGATCTTAGGGGGAAGCTTTCCGCCTTTTACCATGGAGTATAGTGTTAGTGGTGGATTTAAGTAAATGCGTCTTATCAGGTTGGGGAAATTCCCTTCTGTTCCTAGTTTGTCAAACATTTATATCATGAAAAGACTGTTGGATTTTGACAAGTGCTTTTCTTGCGCCACTTGAGATGATCACGTGGTTTTGTCAATTTCTTAAATAGACTTTGGGCTTTCAATTCTTCCTGTATTTTTGGTTCTTTTCTACATGCTGACTTCTAGATGTACACGGGTGCCACCATCTTAACCATTTGAGGATTGGATTATTTCTCCGTGTTCCTCATTGTAAGTTTATGATCTAGTTTTTTGTGTATGTGTGTTTTCATTTAGCATAGGTGTGTTTTCATTTCACTCCTTTGCTTTCTAGCTTCCAGGGTCTTGCTGTTGTCTTTTCTTCCTTTTGTTCTGCTCTGTGGATATATGCCTTTAGGAAACAATTTCCTTTTGGGAGGGGTGTTGGAAGAGAGTGGGAACTACCATCTTTTTTCAGTGCACCATTTTTTAAATAATTTTTTAGTTTACATTTTGGGGAAAGAGAATGTGTACAAGCCGGGAGAGGGGCAGAAGGAGGGAGAGAGAGAGAGAGAGAGGGAGAGAATCCCATGCAGTCTCCATGGTCAGTGCCAGGCCAACGTGGGGCTCAATCCCACAACCCTGGAATTGTGACCTGACCCGAAATCAAGAGTCAGACACTCGACCAACTGTGCCAACGAGTTGTGCTCTCCCCCCATCCCCCCCCCCCCCGTGCACCATTTTAAACTGGAAATTCTTGGGTGACCTATTTTCAGAGAATGCTGGCATTTGATTGAGTGTCTCCTTATAACCATTGTTTCCTGGTCTGAATTTATGATGATCAAATGGTCTCCAGATTCTGAAAATAGAGCCGATTTGAATTTGCTAACAGTATAAATGCCAGATGACATTTTTGGGAGAAGTGACACAGGATGAAAGTAGCGTCTTTCAGCATTGTTAACTCCTGCCCTCACTTAAATATTTCAGGATGAGGCAAGAGCCCAGGGAATGGCAGTGACCGTGAGGCCCACTGCGGACTCAGGAGAGGTGGTCCTGAGCAGAGCACAGAAGGGGGCGCGCACATCTGGGGTCACAGGGCAGGTGGGAACAAGACAATGACGGTGCCCAGGCAGGAGTGATGTGGGAACTGAGTACGGCTACTGCCGTATTTCAGTGGAATAGCTGTGCCTGTTGTCTTCCTCCCCTTTTTCCTAAATTTGGAACTCATTGCTATTTGGGCTGCTTGCCTCTCTTGATTTCATGCAGAGGATTGTGGACCTGCTGATGTGCATTTGAAACCGCTTACTTCCATTGGGCCAAAATAAACAGGATTGGCAGATGGGAACTTCGGCCACGACGTTGCTGCTTATGATACGCTGTTTGTCATAATCGTCTCTTGTAATTGGTTCTACTTCATTAAGTAACTTGTGTGGTTCATCAGGCTGTCCTGCAGTTTGAGTTACATCTGTAATCAACTGTGCTTGTTCTCTGGGAGCAGTGTCTTTCCTTCAGTCACACAGGGTGCTCCACGATTGGCCATTGGTTGCAGATTTAGTTGAGGAGGGAACTATGCGACAGATGCTTTTTGATATTTGTGTGGAATAAACGGCAGGTCCCAGGTGTAAGGGGTGGAAAGAACACCCAGGAGTAGATCAGCAATTCCCAGCAGGGGTGAGGAGGCTCCCAGGGCACTTGAGTAGCTTCAAAACAAAGCAGTGCTTTGCCTGGTTGCCTTTTTAGTCATTCTTTTTATTTTGTCTGATCTTCAGTTAATATTGTTGGAAGATGTGAGCTCTATCTAGAATATGGCAAACAGAGCAATTGGGTGATTCTTTCACTTGCTGCCTGTGCTACAAACCTTTTCAGCACCAGGGAACACGTGGTCTTAGCCTCGTACCTCATGGACAGGAGGGGACAGAGCTTACAAAGGGTTATGGAGAACTGGTGTGGGTTAGGTGTTTATATTCACAGTATAAATAAAATCCTGTAATTGCTGCTTCTAATTATCATTCCCAATTATAATTGGAAATGAAACAAAGCTGATACAGCTGTTTTGGTCAGATGAGGAAACATGACAAGTGCTTTGCATGTGCTGGGAGAAAGAGTATGGTGGCCAAGGTGTGTGTGATCCTTTCCGTTCATGCACATGTGCAGCTCTTGACTAGTTTTGCCCAGCGCACTGATGAGCAGCGGAGACCGGTGAAGGACTCGAGGATTTTCAGTCTAAAAGCAAAGCAGGCACCCCACGCAGCAGTGAGGTCCTCCCCACCCCCGGTGCAGACACCTATAAAGGGTTCATTTGCTCGGGGGGAGGATTGGTTGCTGCCCTCAGATACAGGGTCTAGGTGGAGGGAGAGTCCCATTAATAAGTAGTTATTACAGTTTCTGTCAAGTGACGGGTGCTAGGGAGCACTAAACCTAGCATCTAACTTGGACATGGGGGATGGGGGTTCCGGGAGAGCTTCCTGGAGGTGGTATCTCAGCTCCGAACTCCAAGGATGAGTAGAAGAAATGCCAGGAGCATCTGGGGTGGAAAGCGACCAAGGAATGAGGATGGGGAATCAGGAGAGTATCCCAGACGGGGGAAGAGTTTAGGAACGGTGTGTAAGTGGGCTAAGGAGAATAGGGTTGTCTTGAGTCCAGGATCGCAGTGAAGCCACTGTGGATTTGTGGCAGGTGGAGAAGAGAAGTGGGGTGTCTGGGTGGAAGGTCCTGTGCTTTCAGTCTCTTGCGTCTTATGTCTGGATGCTAGGGAGCCATGTGGTGGCACATGAAGGCAGTGAGATGGTTGATCTTTTTGTAGACAGACCATTCTGGCGGTATTTTGGTTGGAGGGACAAGGCTGGAGCTTGCAGGAAACCAGCAGGTCACGGCACAGCAGAGGGAGCAGGGATGAAGAGGGGGTGACCCGCTGAAAGCGGAGGAGCAGGCTGATGGGTGATATGGACGTGTAGACACCCCTGCATTTAGTTACTTGAGACCGTTCTGATGGAAGTGTTCAACATAAAGTAAAATTGGATGCTTACCTCACTAGGTACAAAGGAATTACGAATTAGGTAAATCAAGTCAGAGTAATAGAATCTGTAACAGACTCTTTGTATGTTCTTGGGTTGTAGGAGGCCTTTGTGGGCTGGATGGACATGAGACTCAGGGAAGGACGGACAGCACAGCCCTAGTCATGATAGGCCAGTTCAGTGACAAATGAGGATGTCCCAGGCATGTGTGATGCATATGGTTGACACCCTATAAAACAGGAAGAAAAAGGCAGACCTCCCAGTTGGGTCTTTGGCCACACACGGTCTGGCACTCCCATCGTCTGGGGGCAACGTCCAGTGTGGCAGAGCCCCGGGAATTGCTGCCTGGTCGCTGCAGGCAGCGCCATGGGCGACCTCCTACCTGTGCTGGGTGTGAGGAGACTAGTGAGTTCTGGGTGTGAAGCAGGTACGTAAACTATGTTGTCAATGCTCTGGGCTCTTAGAAGGACGCTTTATGTTAACATGTAGGAAATAAGTAGCTTGACTTTGGGCTTTGCTGAAACGTTATGATTGTACCACTGTGAGAGGAAGTGGGCTTGTTATTAACAGATGCGGAGCACTTATCATTAAGCGATGTACTGGTGTGACGCCAGGTCTTCATGGAGCAGCGATCGTCTCTAGAAGTCAGAGCTGTGTCCAGCCTGGTCTCTTCCTGTTGTCTTCTCATTGTCCCCAGACTAAGTCTCCTGTTATGGCCGAAAACTCTCCTTTGGCACAGACTTGCTGCTTGCATGACCCTTAGGGCGGACCCCTGTCCTGTGCTCGCCAGCCACTCTGTCCCACCCGCTGCTGCTCCCTCCCACCCAGCCTAGACACTGCTCCCAGTTGATGGCGGCACACAATGTGAGTGTTCCCGGTCCCGGGGCTGAATTTCAGAGTCTGCCTGCCCCCATACCACTTCACAAATGAAGATCAGAAAAGCCTTTGTTTGGAAAATGATACTTACTGGGTTAGTCGAGCAATGCAGAAGAGTGTGAGTGAAATGTGAAAGTCCCATTCTCTATAATTCCACCATTAAATGTAGTGTTTCCTACAAATTTAGAAGACACTGAAATACTTGTATATATACATGTGTAAACAGTATGTATATACATACAAAGTTTAGCATTCTGTGAGGGCCTTTCAGGTATTTTTGTGTTAGTTGTTTTTATCTGATTCACTGCTTTATTTTTAATTTTTTAAATGTTTATTTTTGAGAGAAAATGTGAGTGAGGGGCAGAGACAGAGGGAGACACAGAATGGGAAGCAGGCTCCAGGCCCCTAGCTGTCAGCACAGAGTCCTACCCTGGCTCAAACTCAAAGCCGTGAGATCTTGACCCAAGCTGAAGTCGGTTAACCAACTGAGCCCCCAGGCACCCTTGATTCATTGTTTTAAATACTCACTTCATTTTTAGGATTCTCAGTATAAATCATAGTTTTTCCTAAACTAACATTGTTCTCTTTCTTAAGATAAAAATAGCTGAATGCCCATTTCTAACCCTAATAATGATTTTTTTATGGCTTTAGCTAGACCACATTATGCTTTTTTTTAAATCTGTAGGCAGAAATAACTGGTGTTTTTATTAGTCTCTACATTATTTAGTTTTACTGGGATTAAGATCTGACCAGAATAGTTACAGTAAGATTTAGTTCTAATTTTTAAAGACTTATTTTAGTTTGAAAGGCAGTTTGTACTTGCAGAGGATGTAGCACACCGAACACCCAGTTGCAGTGCAGCTGCCCTTTGAAAACAGCCCAGAGTGATTAAGGGTGGGCGAGGCTGGCGTTAGCACGTTTGTTGCATTTGTTGTATGTACGTGCACGTCCCCTGGCACCTCTCTGTAAGGTCCTGGATGGACTGCCTGATCGGCCGAGCGCCCGCTGCTGGCCCAATGCGCCGGGGCCGGTGGGCCCAGGGCCAGTGTGGGCTTGCTTTGTGCAGCGGGAGCCCTGTGCTGTCAGTGCAGCGTGTCCCTCTGGGAGGGCTCTTGTGGCAGATGGCGGTGTCTGGAGCTGCGCCCAGAGCTGGGAGGAGAGTCTGTCACTGTCTCCTTTGATTGCTGCTGTCCCTGTGGGCAGGTCACGGACAAGAGCCACTGGTCCTGACCTTTGCCTTGCAGGGAGGGCCACTTTGTGCAGAGACTTGGCAGGGTGTTTCTGAGGATCCCTGATTGGAAAGCTGCACCAGTCTGTTCCAGTTGGGCTCATGAGTCCTGATCCACTTTGTCAGAGACTAAATCAGCTGAAGGGAAGTTCGATCTGTAGACAGTGCTCTGCGCACCGTTGTGTCCCGATGGGCGGTTGTGGCCTGTGGAGGGTCTTTTCTCCAGTTTTCCTTTAGAACTGATAGCGTTGCCCATGAAAATATTGTGTGCTAATATTATTTCAGAGATACTACTTTTTTCTGTCTCTTTGGCTTTGCCATTTACTTGAAGCTCTGTTTTCAACCCTTGTGTGTGTGACTTGTAATTTTCGAGAGATTTCAGGCATGTTTGTTACTAGATTAGTACAGACATTCTAAGTAGTAAAAATTCAATTTATATGTGTTCATAGAACTAAAATTCATTCTTTTTTTTAAACATATACGTTAAAATATATTTTATGTATATATTTTAGAGAGAGAGAGTGAAAGTGTGCATGAGCAGTGTTTGGGCAGAGAGAGAGAGAGAGAGAATCCCAAGCAAACTCCATGCTCCCGCTCCCACAACCCCGGGATCATGAGCTGAGCTGAAATCAAGAATGGGACACTCAATAGACCGAGCCACCTGGGTGCCCCCAATTCATTGTTGTTTAAAGCATTCAACAGAAACTAAGCTTTGTGTTTTCATCTCTACCGTATGATGTCAGTATAACTGTACGTACTCAAAGGGCATTAAAGGAGAAGCATAGTGTAACTTAAGAGTATTTTATTTATTTATTTATTTATTTTTATTTACCTATTTACCTCTTTAGAAGTAGGCCTCTTGCCCAGCACAGAGCCCAGTGTGGGGCTCAAAGTCACAACCCTGAGTTCAAGACCTGAGCTGAGATCATGAGTCATGCTTAACTGACTGAGCCACCCACGTGCCCCTTAACATTTAAAAAAAAAAATCATTTTTTAAAAATGTTTATTTATTTTTGAGAGACTGAGAGAGAGCATGAGCAGGGGAAGGGCAGAGAGAGGAGACAGAATCCAAAGCAGGCTCCAGGCTCTGAGCTGTCAGCACAGAGCCCTATATGGGGCTTGAACCCACGAATCATGAGATCGTGACCTGAGCCGAAGTCAGACGCTTAACCTACTGAGCCACCCAGGTGCCCCTAAAAAAAACAATTCTTTTAAATCTGATTTTAGAACTCTGCTAAGAACTACATGTTTATAAAGATACTTAATTCCTTAGGTTTGTAAGAAAGCTCAGCCTAAACAGGGGACCAGTCCTTTGCCTATATGCTGGCTTGCATACTATCTTAACCACTAGAAAACAAAGAGTGAGGGAGACCCTTGGGGTGACCTAGCGGCATGCTTTTCCGCTTGCACAGGCCGCTCTTGGCCCTCTGTCTCCTGAGCTTAGGCAGCTGTCCCCTTTGAAGACGCTGTCTCTTACCAGGGCAGTGGAGGCCCCTCGTGCACTGTGGGGCTCTTAACCACCCCCCACCCATGCAAATCTGCAAAGCTGACCAGCCTGGGGGAGTCCTGCCCTGGGGCTCTGCGCCTGCAGCTTGGGGCCCAGTAGGGCCCCTGACCCCGGCCCTAGCAGTCAGCACAGGACACTTTGAGAAAGGAGCAGCCTGGAAGGGACTGGAGAAAAGGGCAGTGGCGCCTGGGCAGGGTCCTTCTTTGTAGCACATCTGTTTGCAAAATGTCGACCTCATATTCTTTTCAGGGCTTTCTGATGCCACTGAAGACGTTTTCAGTCAGCTTTTGCACGTAATGCTTGTGTGATTTCCCTAGAGTCTCAGGCTGAGCCTGGTGGGGGCAGGGCTGCAATAACAATTAGGAAGGCTCTAAGGTTACATGCGGGCTCTACTTAGTGATGGAAATGGAAGCTGGCACCAGCATTCCGAAAATGCTTAGCGCTTAGGCTTAGCTATCAGTGGATCTAGTATCAGAATTGCTGGTTTGCCGATAGGTGTTCTGATCCGCTTCTGAGGGAGGGTTGGAGCTGCCATTGCAGCCTGTCCACTCCGAGCTGGAGCTGTCTGAGCCACCTGGTCGACTTTGTGTTTTATTTAGACCTGGGGTTGAGTGAATCTTCCATCTCAAGAGTTGCTAACTCTGAAGAAAAAGTTGGGTTTTTAAAAGGTTTAAAAAACTTTATTCTACAGAATATTAAAGCTAGTATCTGAGTGTTTGTCATGGTCAGGCACTGCCTTCCATTCATTATTTCATTTAATCCTTTCCACTTTCAGGAGTGCCTGGGTGACGCAGTCAGTTAAGCATATAGCTTTGGCTCAGGTCATGATCTTACGGTTCATGGGTTTGAGCCCTGCGTCAGGCTCTGTGCTGACAGCTCAGAGCCTAGAACCTGTTTCAGATTCTATGTCTCCCTCTCTCTGACCCAACCTTGCTTGTGCTCACTCGCTCGCTCTTTCTCTCTCTCTCAAAAAGTTGTTTTAAAAAAAATTTATTTTTAGTGTTTTATTTCTGAGAGAGAGAGACAGTGTGAGCAGGGGAGGGTCAGAGAGAGGGAGACATAGAATTTGAAGCAGGCTCCAGGCTCTGAGCTGTCAGCACAGAGCCTGACGTAGGGCTCGAACCCACGAACCGTGAGATCATGACCTGAGCTGAAGTTGGACGCTTTACCGACTGAGCCACCCAGACGCCCCCTCCCAAAAAAAGTTTTTTTTAAATCCTTTCCACTTCATTTCATTTCATCCTGTAATTTTAATGCTCACGTTTTGGGAATGGAACTGAAGATTTTTTTCAGTGGCCTGAAGCCATTGTGTGATCTGTTTAGGGGGAGAGAGGGAGGGAAAGAAGGAAAGAGCGGAGTCAGTGGAGAGGAGGGCCCAGATAAACTCTAGTAACAGGTAACCATCATGTCCAGGAATTCTGTTCTATGGTGTGCTTGGGAGAGAGCAGGAATTGCCCCTCCCTTGGGAGACTGAGTCGTGCTGCCCCCTTGCACATCCTGCTCTGCAGGAGTTCGATCCATGTGTGGTTCTCCAGGGGAGAAGTGGTTTTCCGGGCTGTGGAGTAAGCAGTGGCCAAAACATCCCCCGGGCCACGAGTCTCTCCCCGGGCCGCAGGTCTGCTTAAGCTGGGCCAGATTCTGTGCAGAGTTTTGTACTTAGATGGAGCTCCCTGGAAGGCATGACGTGAAATTCATGTCCTTATAGGAGTGAAATCAGAGTGGGTGGGAAAGGTCAGAGTGTGTGGTCACTCACTCACCTTGTGCTGTTGTGGATGGTAAGCCGTGAGCGTCGTGGCGTTCCCTCCACTGGCCCCTCCTGTCTTTCCTCCAGAGCCACCTGCCGGGTGCTCCAGAGCCTGGTGTCTGTCCACACTGGTACCCTCTCGAGGGTGCCGTCTTTGGGCTTTTTATTACATTCATATCTCCTCTCCTCAGACATTTTGCCCTGAGTCTCCTAGTTCTGTTGTCACCCAGCTTCCCTTTCCCTGCTCTCACCTGTTGGGCTTTTTACACACTCTGCTGGAATCTTGTCATTCGTAGGATTCCTGTGATGGCCAGTAGCTGTGTATGGTTCTGGGATCAAATTTATTTCAGTGACAAGAAATATATCTGGAAGCTGTGGCATGAGGCCTCCATTAAAGTTGCTACGTGTGGGCTATATGGCTCAGCTCTGTGGTCTGGCTTGCTGCGTGGAAGGACCAGGTTGAAAAATGTGGTCGTAGCTGGTCCTCCACCCGTTAGTTTCTGGAAACACCATTTGTCATGCACTGGAAATTAATATATTTCTTGTAGTGGGATAAAGATGTGAGAACATAGAAATGTAACTTGTCAAGTAAGGCTGTGAGGTGTTGCATATGCCCTCACCAGCCTCCAGAACTGCCACCCCTGTGCTGAGTGACGGGCCGCAGCTCGTTAGGCCCTCCCCAGCCCCGCTCCACACTCGGAGGATCCCCGAGGGTCAGCAGCCGCGGCAGATCAGCCAGCGGGCTGAGCTGGGACCCGAGCCCACATCTGCAGGACTCCACCCCTGTTCTCAGCTGGGTGCTTTCAGCTGTGTCCTGATCTTTGAGGCGGATGCTCAAGTACTTGGCTTTGGGGTGTCTGCCGTTCGTGTTGGTAACACTCAGCTCTGTAAACTTCAGGGAGACGTAAACCAACCCAGGAAACAGTTCACTAAGGATGTATCAAATGCCCATTGTGGCACAGTTGGTAGAAATTAACAATTATGACAACTTTATACTGAAGTTTAATAATGTCAGCAAAGCAGGTGAAGAATGTTAAGGTGAAAGGTGACTTTGGGGATGAAGATGAGTCCATTTCCAGCCTGGAGAATGAGAACAATTATGGGGTATTTACATAAGCATTTCTTGGTTGCTTAGTAGGTTCCTGGCGCTGGCTGGGTAGTCGGAAGCCATTGTTACGCTGCAGGGCGTGGCTTGGGTTCTGCACCGGCAGGTGAGCCACGCTGGGGGGCCCTGGTGACAAGGCCACCTGGTTGCGCGCTCCCACCACCCCTGAGCCTGGACCCCCGAATTGGTCAGGCAGGTGGACAGGGTACTGGACTGGCACACTGGTAAGTGGCCAGAGTTCATTTCATGTGTAGCCGGAGGGCTAAGTATGTGTTGATAGTGGGCCAAGTAAGGCCGTGTGTTTGCCTCCTGGCCATGGGGTCCCTGAGACGCACTGAGGGTGCTGAAATGTTCCTTAAATGCAGTTTTGTGGTGCTTGTTGGCATTAGTAGGCCCAGTACAATTTTTATAACATAAACAATGTTTCTTATTTCTATGGTTCTTAATTCTTTAAAGAATATTTGGATTCTTAGAAAATGGTGTGAATTGGGGGCGCCTGGGTGGCTTAGTCGGTTAAGCGTCCGACTTTCGCTTGGGTCATGATCTCGCGGTTCGTGGGTTCGAACCCCGCGTCGGGCTCTCTGCTGACTGCCAGCTCAGAGCCTGGAGCCTGTTTCAGTCTGTGACTCCCTCTCTCTCTGACCCTCCCCTGTTCACGCTGTCTCTCTCTCTCTCTCTCTCTCCTGGAAATGAATAAAATATTTAAAAAAAAAAAAAAAGAAAATGGTGTGAATTGAAGTACTTTTGGTTTGGTTTATAGGGAACAGTCATTTACACGTAAGTATTTTTTGTCTAGTCTGGTCTTTATTTTTGGTCTTATCTTCCTTAGATTTTTCAACAATGGATTATGATTCACGCTACTACTATGAGGTGTTTTTTTTTTTTTTTAATTTGGTGTGGGTGTGTGGTGTGTGTGTGTGAGAGAGAGAATATTTTTAGCCAGAGGAAAGTTTGAGTCATTCCAGGGAAATTTAGATGACAATCTGAAAAACAGTATGCTCAAAACTTGTTTTTAAGATTTTATTTTTTATCATTTTTTTACTATTTTCTTGAAATGTTTTATTTATTTTTGAGAGAGCACAAGCAGGGGAGGGGCAGAGAGAGGGGAATAGAAGATCTGAAGCAGTCTCTGCGCTGACAGCAGAGAGCCTGATGTTGGGGCTTGAACTCATGAGCCTCGAGATCATGACTGGAGCCCAAGTCAGACAGCCAACCCACTGTCCCTTACGGTTTTATTTTTTTTTTTAGTTTTATTTATTTATTTGTTGTCTTTTTTTGTTTGTTTGTTTGTTTTACAAATAGTTTATTGTCAAGTTGGTTTCCATTAAGGTTTTATTTTTAAGCAATCTCTTCACCCACTGTAGAGCTCAAACTTATGGCCCTGAGATCAAGAGTCTCCTGCTCTACTGACTGAGCCAGTCAGGCACCCTAAAACTTTTTAATTAAGAAAAAACTACCTATGTTCTTTTGGGGAAAACTAAAAGGTATAAGCGGTGCCTAGAGCTCGTGTGTCGATCAGCCTGCAGTTTTCTGGTTCTGAGGTGCTTGGGAAAGCATCAGTCAGCATCTACAGCAAATGCTTGCCTGGGGACTAAGGATCCCTTCTGTTTTTTCTTTTTTTAGGTAGTCCCCCCTCCCCCCACCTTTTTAAAGTAATCTCTATGCCCACTGTGGGGCTCAAACTCACAACCCTGAGAACAAGAGTCGCATGCTCTTCCAACTGAGCCAGCCAGGTGCCCCAAGAATCTATTCTATTTTAGTACCAACGAAAACTTATTACATAAGAACATTTTGACATCTTTAGGAACTTAAAAATACACTTTGAAAATGGTCTGAGTCACTTTCTGTTTTCTTTTGGAAGTGCCCCAATTTTCATAAGTAAAAAAGAGTTTTCCCTTTTACTTCTAGGATATGTCTTTGTAGGGAACCACACCTCACATAAGGGTTTGTAGCTATGGAAAGATTTTGTCTCCTTTGTTTAAAAAATAAAAAACAAAAAGCGCCTAGCTTTGTTTTACTAAAATCTTGGTGGTGACGTTTTAGTCACTGAGTATGTGCCCTAGGTTGGCTGTGACAGACAGCACTACTCTGTGTGTTTCTACCCTCTTAACACCCTGCATTGCTTTCTCCCCTGCCTTCTGCAGTATGAGACCGTGACCATGGACTTTTCTCGGCTCCACACGTACACCCCTCCTCAGTGTGTGCCCGAGAACACTGGCTACACATATGCACTCAGGTGAGCGTGCCTGCGTTCCGTCGTCTTCCTGGTTGCCTCCTGCTCTCGAATGCCTTGGATTTATGGGCACTTCTTGCTACTTGCAACCACATGCTGTCTTTTGAAAGTGAACATTTCTGCAGAGTTTATATCATACTATGGCTTTGCTAAACCTACATGGAAATTGTGAGCTGGTTTTGAAAACTGAACATTTCTGATGACTTCGGGATGAGTCATTGCAAATGTACTGCTGTTTTAGACCACACCCAAGTGGCTGCGGTGTCTAGAATAAATCTTTGTGGTTACAGGGAGGGTTTTGTGATTTATACTGATGGCTGGGTATTTTAAAGTGAGCAGAAATAACCTGGAAAATGATTTCCCTTTGAGAGGAGGTATCCTAAACAGAATTTTGACGAAACCCGAGGTTTGAAAAGCATGGCTTTTGTCAGATGCTAGGTTTGTTTTCTGTTTTTATTCTCACATGATACTGAAGTTCGCAGCTAAGTCTAAGAGCTGCTGAGTAGCCCTTTGCATGTATAGTTCACCAGGAAGGAGGGTTTATTGAGATGAATTATAAAATATGGGTTAGTGCCAAAGGAAAATACAGTACCACGTGGGTTAGGGTTTGGCAGTTAGAAAACTGTTGTGGGGGTGCCTGGGTGCCTCAGTCAGTTAAGTGTCCACCTTCAGTCCAGGTCATGATCTTGTTCAAGCCCCATGTCCAGCTCTGTGCTGACAGCTTGGAGCCTGGAGCCTGCTTTGGACTCTGTGTCTCCCTCTCTTTCTGCCCCTCCCCTGCTCACGCTCTGTCTCTCTCAAAAATAAACACCTAAAAATTTTTTTTAAAAGGGTGGGGGGGTGTCCGGGTGGCTCAGCCTGTTAAGCATCCGACTTTGGCTCAGGTCATGATCTCACGGTTCGTGGGTTCGAGCCCTGTGTTGGGCTCTGATAGCTAGCTCAGAGCCTGGAGCTTGCTGCTGATTCTGTGTCTCCCTCTCTCTCTGACCCTCCCCTGCTCACGCTGTCTCTCTTTCTCTCTCTCTCTCAGACATAAATAAAACATTAAAAATTTTTAAAAAAGAAAAAAAAAACTATTGTGTTCTGGCAAGACCGTTAGGGCACACAAGGAAAATGCTCATGTAATTTTTTTCAAGGACTTGTTTCTAAAGGGTAAAAATAAATTGAACCCTTAAGAGAATTGGAAGGTATTTTAACAAAGACACTTTTTCTTTTTTTAATTTGAGAGCGAGTGCATGAGCCTGGCAGAGGCAGGGGGAGAGAGCATCTTAAGCAGGTTTCATGCTTAGCATGGAGCCCAGCATGCGGCTCGATCCCATGAAATCGAGTCATACCTCAGCCAACTGCGCAACTCAGGCACCCCTAACAAAAATATTTTCTAACAGTGTTAGTCAAACCTTACATTGAATGATTGAGTTTCTATCCACAGTTCTAGATTATTGACTGTTTTTGTCAAAAGTTCTGAAATATGTTAGAACAAAGGGAGTGGCCCAGCTCAAGTAAAACTGTTCCTTGCTCTGTATTGCAGAGTATAAAAATAATTACGCTCGGTTAATTATTTTTAGCTTTTATAACCTGTTTTAAATACAGTTTTTAAAAATGCACACGTGTGAATCTCTGCACCAGGGAAGCAGCACCGCTAATTTCAGTGCATGCGGCCCTCCTCCAGTTAGATGTGTGTGTAGATGCAGTAGGGCGGGAAGACCGAAGCAGGAGAGGCGGTGGAGGTGCTTGGTGCAGGGTGCTGGGAGCTTGGACTTCGTTTGAGGGCAATGGGAACCTGGGCAGGGCGTTGGGCCGGGAGTGGCATGACCAGGCGTGCGCTAGGAGTGGGTGCAGCCTGCCAGCTGGGTAGAGGGGTGCGGTGGCCCGGACACCAGGACAGGTGCAGAGGTGCTACACTGTGGTGGCCTGCACGAGGGGCCCGGCCCAGCCTGGGCAGCTGTGGCAGAGACGGAGGAGAGGTGGGGAGAGCTGAGTGGTCTGTGGCAGCAGGTTCTGGTCTGGGTGGCTGTGTGGCGTGCAGGACCGGGCTCCAAGGGACCGGATGGGGCAAGTGTCTGGCGGGTGTGGCGGAGCCCATGCTGACACTCACAGGCAGCCCCTGGCATAGTGGGAAGGGGCCTGCCCCTGCCTGCTTGTGTCTTGTCCTTCTGCTTGTGTAGTGTATTTCCCCGGCTTTGAAACCTGCCTGAGTCACCCGGCTCTAGTGGAAGCCACCTGATCTCACTGCCTGTCCCTCCCCCATCCCCCAGCCCCACTTTGACGCATGTGCCCCACTACCTCCTAGACAGGTCCTTCCCTCAGCCCTGGTGACTGCACCCTGGCTGTCCGCCCCGCCCTGATCTTCGTCCTTAACACCTCAGTACACACTCGGAGGGACCACCAGCATCTTGGACGTTCATTTATTTGACTGAAATGTTTTTCTACTGTGGAAAGTGGTAGGTGAAAGTCAGGGTGGTGATAAGCCCCTGTGCCTCCCTTCAGCTTCCACTGTTTGGAACTGGGCCCCCTCCCTCCCTCTCCGGTGGATTGTTTTGAAGCAAATCTCTAAAAGATGATATTTTATTTATTTATTTATTTATTTATTTATTTATTTATTGTTTATTTTTTGAGAGTGCAAGCGAGCATTCGTGGGGGAGGGGCGCAGAGAGAGGAAGACACAGAATTTGAAGCAGCTCCAGGCCCTGAGCTGTCAGCACAGAGCCAGACATGGGGCTCAAACCCACAGACTGAGATCACAACCTGAGCCAAAGTCAGACGTTTAACCAGTAAACCACCCAGGCGCCCCTAAAAAATGATATTTTGAAAACAACTGACCAGAATACAAGTATCACACCAAAAAGCCCATGGTAATTTAAAATAATCCCTGATATCTCTGTAATATACCAGATAGTGGCCAAATTACCAGATTCTCGTTTTTGTTTAAAATCAGCTTAATCAGGAATCTCCCATTCTACTTGACTATTTGCCTCAGAAGTGCCCATCTGCTTCCTGTAAGCTGGTGGTTAGATGCAGAGGTATGATCAGTCCCAGGGTTTGTTTGTTTGTTGGCATGACTGTGTACTTCCTTCCTATCAAGGGTGCGTGGAGGCTGCACAGTGCTGGCGGCCGGGCCACACCACCACTGCGGAACCCCCCAGGCTGTACACAATGGGGCTGCAGCCCTGGGGACACTGCTTGGGCAGGAGGCCGACTTTTCCCGAAACCCATCAGAGACGCCACCCACCCCTCCCACACAAGAGGAGGAGACACCAGGTCCAGGCAGCCTGTTCTCCGAGGCAGGCCACCTGGAAAAGTTGCTGTTTGGTCATGTCATCCTCCCACATAAGTGCACCACAGTGTCTGCCTCCGAACCAAGAGAGCAGAGTATTCTGAAAAGGTGGCCCTGTGCTACAGTGACCGGGCTGGGATATCGGCTGTGAATTCAGCTCCGTGGGTGTCCGTGGGCAGAGGCAGCAACCACGGGGGCAGGAGTCGGAATGAAACAGATCGAGGAGTGAGTGTAGACAGCTTTTACAATACGTGTGGCTGGTTGGGAGGAGAAAGGCCTGGCTCTGTTGAGGGCAGTTTTTTCTCCACCGCGGGGACAGGAAGTGTGTCCAGGTGCTGATAGATGGTTGGGAGCCATGGGGTGTTTGAAGACTTGGGAGAGGGAAGAGGTACCAGACCGAGAAGGTCTTCTGGAGAGTGGGAGAGATCCAGTCCAGAGCGCACGGATGGTGGCACGTCTGCTGTGATCGGAAGGAGGGGAAAGGGTGATGTGAATGTGGGTCCCTCATAGCCCCCCCCCCCAAGAGGGGACAGCAGTTCTATGGTGCAGCTGGTTTGGTGGGGAGCCAGAGGCGGGGGTGAGGTGGGAGGGAGAAGAGGAGGCCTGCCGGGGCGGGGACACGCGAGCGCCACTGGCACAGAGGCCCATGAACTCAGGGGCGTGCAGCGGTCGGCACCATCCAGGTTCATCCTGGGGATTTTCACTGCTGCCAGGATTGAGGTGCCAACAGGGCAGGGGAATCATGGGGTGGGGGTGCTATGACCATAATCCCCATTGGAGCCCTGGTGAGGCTGAGGGACTGCTGCTGTGGAAGATCCCAGCTGGTGGGTGACAAAGGATCAGGGGTCACAGGGGCAGCCACTGGAGTCACACACCCAGGTCAGTAGACCCATGGAGGTTTGGTCAGATTCCTAGAATTGTCCCCATGTGGGCCTTGTTTTGCCCACTCACCCCGGGCTGATGGCTGAACTGCTCATTTATGACTGCATGGCTCCACGCAGCCCTGGCTGGAGGCTGGACCACCTGCCCATGGCTTGTATTTTCTAGCTTTCAACGGTGGTAGGTTTTTTTCCTGACCTTTTAATTAAAAGTCCATCTAAATAGCAGACATTTTTAAAAGAACATTTGATTGAAGAAGGAACCAAACTAAATGCTGCTCTGAAGGATTCAGTCTGTAATTTTCTTCAGGGTCTTTCTAGTGTCTCCTTTTATATCCCTGTATTAGAGTAAAGTACCTTGACAGCACACTTGCAGAGCTACCTGGGGTGGGTCCCTAGACTGCAGCACTGGTGGAGGCGTGACTCTCAAATGCACCAGACCAGTGTCCCTGGGTGTGACCACACAGGTGGGTCCAAACTGAAAGGGCCCATAGTTTGAAGAGAACCTTTCGGGTCTGTATGCCTTTACCTATGTCTGTATATATGAGAATACGTGCTTCTGGGGTTCTTACGGGTTTTGTTTTTGTTTTTTAAGTAAGCTTTAGGCTCCACATGGGGCTTGAACTCAACGACCCCAAGAGCAAGAGTCACATGCTCTACTGATCCCACGTGGTTCTGTTTTATAGTTTGCTTTAACATAAATAGGATGATAGGATATTTTCCTTTAACAGTGTACACAAGTCTTTCTTGATTTTTAACAGCCTCCCAGTGTTCTAGAATTCGGACGTGTCCCACTTTATTGAACCATTCCCCTGCTGTTGGACAGTTCCCACTGTCTGCTGTTGTAACATTCTCATACTTCGTTCTGCGTTCTGTGCGGGGTCTTTCTAATGATGCTGACAGGGATTGGGGCACCCTTCTGCTGGCAGAGGGGTTCCACGTTCTGTGTTGGAAAGCTGGGACCCCTTCCACACTGTGCAGTGTTGTCGTGCCCCCATGCTGGAGCCTCGGGGGCCCGTCGGCTGGGAGGTGGCGTTCTGTGCACATTGTCAGCTTGCCTGCCTCCATGTATTTCCGTAGTGGCCTCGACTGACTGCTCTGAGAGTCACACCTGGTTTGGGGCTTGGACAGAGGCGGGCAGACTGGGATATTTCTGCTGTGTTTGGATATTCACGTTGCTCATAAATGTCTGTCCTTAGATGAAAAGGAAGAGTTTGGTGGTTTGGGGGGGGGTGGGGGGTGGGAATTGATCCATGTGTACATGATAAATTCTGATGTGAAATCACATGATTTTCTTCAACTAAGATTGTAATTTTATAAAATATTTTTTGAAGAAAATAGCCATTTGTACATTATACCAAAATTATGCTCAGCATCCTTGCTGCGTACTCACGTGGGTTGAGTGTGGGGCCCCTCAGCTCCCATGCTGCCTCTGGTGAAGCGAGGAGGCTGTGCGACCCCTTGGTGCCCCTGGCGACCGCAGCCTCGGGTTTACCTGCCCTCAGTCTGCTTAGTGGCAGATCTAATACGTTTGTCATAGATGCGATCCTGAAAGTATTGTTCTAAAGAAACAAGGCTACAGTGCCCTTCTGCCTCATTTCCTCGAGAGACTCCGGGTTCCTCGTGGTTTCCGTCCCTTGGCCCAGTCTGCTCTCCTGAGCGTGAGTGGTTTTCCCGTGGCCCCTGGATGCCTCCTTGTGGGTCAGTATTTCTTGGTTTGGGAAACCAAACACAAAGGAATGCATCTTCTAGTTTAAAATGATTCCATGAGGGGCGCCTGGGTGGCTTAGTCGGTTAAGCGACCGACTTTCACTTAGGTCATGATCTCGCGGTTCGTGGGTTTGAGCCCCACGTCGGGCTCTGTGCTGACTGCCACCTCAGAGCCTGGAGCCTCTTTCGGAGTCTGTGTCTCCCTCTCTCTCTGACCCTCCCCTGCTCACACTGTCTCTCTCTCTCTCTCCTAGAAATAAATAAAAATATATTAAAAAAAAAAAAGATGATTCCATGGAAGGGTATTGAAGTGACTTTAACACAAGCTTGTGTCTGGCTTTTTGGTGACTTAGATGCGACATAGCATTACACTTGACTGCCCTCCTGTCTCCTTTGCTCCTCACAGTGGGTTAGATGCCACGTGGTTGCTCTCTCTGAACTGCTCTGTCAGGCGAGGAGTCCGTGGCAAATATATTCTGATTTTTAATGATGCTGATGCAGGCCTGCATAGTGGAGGTTCTTGTGAGCACATCCTGGAGCCATGCTTAGGACCAGCTCTAGCCTGGAAGTACTCGGGCTCCTAGGGACTTTATCTCACAGATGGTATGGCCAGAGTGTCTGGCATGACTTGTGTTGTGTAGAAAAGTCATCACACAGTAATGGCTGGTTTTCAGAACATGCACTAGATTGTTACATGTCCCGCTCATCGTCCAGTTTGTTTCAGAAACGACTGTCAGCATTATTTATTTCTGACAAGCTTTTTTTCCTTCTAGTTCGAGTTATTCTTCTGATGCTCTGGCTTTTGAGACTGAGCACAGATTGGACCCCGTGTTCGATTCTCCAAGAATGTCCCGCCGCAGTTTGCGCCTGGTCACCACAGCGTGTGCCACTGAGGAAGGCCAGGCTGGGGATGCACACTCCTGTGCCGGTGGCACCGCCTCCCTGAGGGACAGAGCTGCCAGGTAAGCACTGCCTTCCTTATTCCTGCGCACGTGCTAACACCATTGAAACAAGTACACAGGTTTTCGGTATGTGAAACCACACTCATGCACCTAAGGTTATGTAAGGACATAGCAGACACTGCACATGCATGCAGTCGTCCCTGTGCTGTGCTGAGGACTGACCCTAATTCTGGACCACATGGCCTGTCTGGCATGGACTATGCCATTAGAAACTGGCCAAAGTTTCTAATTCTGTGTTTGAGCTCAGACTCCAGCAGGGGTGCGGCAACCCGGGAACCTGTGCAGTGCCCGTCCACACGGCTGGCCTTGTAGCGGGAGCCGAATGTGGCTGAGGGGTGCCTTCCCAGATGGCCGAGCGGTGCTGCATACGCCGTGGATGAACCCTGCATTGCTATCCCTGTGTCCGTGTGTCAGAGTCTGCGTGAACTAACAGGTCCCTCGTGACGGTGGCCAGTTACTGTGCTCACTCGATTTCTAAGCTCTCCACATGCACAGCACCACGCGCCTGCCCCAGAAGGAGCAGCGCACATGGTCTTTGTGCTGCTTAGAGACCGTGTGCTGTTTCCCACGTGAGAATGGCGAGTCTCTGCTAGAAACGGTCACCTTTGGTGGGACGCCGACCTAAAGCTGGGCGCCCTGCCAAGTTCCCAAGTGCTGCACGTCGCTGAGGGGTAGCCAGAAGGTGGGCTCAGTCCAGTAGGCTCGTGTGTGCACCTGAGCGCCCCTGTCAGCTCCACATGCAGGACAGGGCGACACCGTGCTCGGTTTCCTGATGCAGTGTGCTCACGTGCGGACTTGGGTCCCTGTCCCCTGCTGCCTGTTCCTGTAAGGAGGGAGGGTCTTCTCCCTGCCCCAGCTCCGCACCGAGCAGGAGGACAGAAATGAGGTGACAGCCTTGCCTGCTGTCCTTACTGCAGGGCCATCTCCCCAGGACCATGGAGAGTGCCAGCTGTGCATGTCTGTTCACACGCTTGTTCTAAAAAGCAGAAGGGTTAACTTTATATATCAGAATTTTTATTTTTGAGTCGTTTTATTAGATTTTTACAGTTTTAATAACTTTGGGGTCACGGGGCCCAGAATAATCTGAAAACTGTCTTGTGTGTACAATTTTAGGAGCAGCTGTGGGACGCCAGCTTGAGGATTCCTGTTCAAGTTGATAAGTGTTTTATTCCAGCAGAGAAGACATAAGAAAGTGTTGCCTTGAAAATAACCATATTCTCAAAGATTTTGTGTTGGTCAAATATAATCATTTTGTATTTCCTAGAAGTCCGTAAACTTGTTCCTTCTGTTCCTTCTTAGAACAGCAAAGCAGCGCAGAAGTGCAAGCAAGCCAGCTGTTAGTGTCAACCATGCCTCGAGGCAGGTCCTGTCCTCAGCCGAGGGCTGGGGCGCCGCCTTGACATCAGGCGTGGCCTGTGTGCGGCCTCCCGTGCTGGATGAGTCTCTGATCCGTGAGCAAACCAAAGTGGACCACTTCTGGGGTGAGTTAGCTGCCGTTCAGGTATTTCTCAGGTTGTCTTGGAAGGAGGAAAGTCCTGGCCAGGTAGTCCCTTTGCCCTGCACGGGGTGGGAGAAGGTCCGGGAAGATTCAAGCCATTCCTGCAGCCTCAGACACAGGATGCGGGCAGCAGCCTCTGGCCGTGCGCATGCAGAGCCGTCCAGGCGACATGGACACGGGAGCTCTCCGGCAGCAGCCTGAGCCCTCCCACTGAGCACACTGCTTGTGGAGGGTGCTGAAGTGCAGGGGCCACAGAGTCCACTGGTGTGGCTTCGGGTTCAGACAGCTCTAAGCAGCAGGGCGGACACAGTATTTTTGAGTCATTGGGAAGCGGCCTGTGTGGCTGTACCAGCACAAGAAAGCAGTGTGGGCTCCATCTTGACCTAAGGTAGCAACATTGTGACGGCCACAGGGAGCAGCAGCTTTCAGGGGACACGGCTGCCTGCCTGTGCCGCCTTGTATTTGGGGCAGCACCCATGAGAGGATGAGGGGGTCCAAATCTCATGTGTGGGCTGGGGGAAGCCCGGGACTAGGTGCCCAGCCTGGTCCGCTCAGCCAGCAAGGGTAGCTCGCACGTGATGGGGCGGTGGACGTTGCTGCAGAGGCTCCTGCCTGCCCCTGCTTTAGGGGGCAAGGCTTTCTCCTCTAGGTCCTTCTCTGCATCTACCCCTGGTCCACAGGTGTGCATGTGCAGGTGTGCATTGTCCGCAAAGATGTGCTTTCACCTCGAACCAGAAAATGCGCACCTGTGTCTGGAGGAGTTTCTGTTACCTGTAGGCATTTCAGGGAGTGAATCTTGACTATTGCCAAAATGTCGATTTATTAACCATTGTAACCTTTACTTTCCGTGTGTGTGGGTTTCGTTCCGCTAATTCGAGCTTATGAGTAAACGCGTGTGTGTGTGTTTCAGGTCTTGACGATGACGGAGATCTCAAAGGTAATTATCTTAGTCCTTTCTTTTAATACACTTTTCAAGGTGGAAGTTTTTACTACAGGTGGTGATAAATGGGTTCCCTCTACTTTCTGAAAACTCAGGTGGAAACAAAACTGCCACTCAGGGAAACGGGGATCTGGCAGCAGGCGCTTTCCGGAGCAACGGCTACACCTGCCGAGACTGTGCCCTGCTCTCGGAGCGCAGGGACACGCTCACGGCGCGCGCCACTCCCCACAGCTTGTCGTCGCGGGTGTACTCCAGGGACGGCAGTCAGAAACGTGAGTCTGTCTCTTTTAAAGGTTCGAAAAAGATTTCATGTCCAAATAATTTTTTTAAAAAACCTAGTTTTATAGGCCTTTTAGCACCTACACTACTTTCTGTCGTTGACTTGAATTCAAAATTATCTGATAAAAGTTTAAGAAACGCACCCAAAATAAGCTTTGTTCTTCCTCATCTTTGAATTTGCATTTTCTGTGGCTGGTAGTTTTGTACGCAGGAGTGCGTGAAGTTCTGTGAATTTGAACTTGGGGTGAGCAAAGGAATGTTCCTTCTTCCCTGAGACCGTAATGGCGCCGTGCAGCCACTTTATTGTCCCACAAGACCACGGGTATTCATGTGTACGGCAGGAACTGACCGTGAGAGGGGTTTATGTGCGCAAGACGAGGAGAGGGCGTTCTGGGCTCTGTGCTGTCACTTCCGGCCTGGGGAGGTTCGGTGGGAACGTGGGGGTGGGGACAGGCGGCAGGATGGTTGTTGTGGAAGGTCCTCACAGGAGACCGAAGCCGATTGCCTTGTAGAGATGGGCTTCATTCAGAGTCCCAGCTGCTCTTGCTCCAGTAGGGAGGTCCTCAAAGGCCGCCCTGGAGGAGGCCGTCCTGGAGGCTTCCTCTGGGCCTGGCTCCTGGCTCTGGTCTCTTCCGGGTCCTCAGGGGGAGTGTGGCTGCAGATCCCCGTGCAGGGTCCAACACATGGCTCGGGGACCCAGGCCCATCCATGCCTCCTGCCCCGTGATTGTGGCTCACCCCCAGCATGGAGAGGCCAGGGAGCCCTGGCCTTGCTCCCGCATCTTCAGCCACTTGTCTCTTTAATGCAAGTGCCCATGTGCAGACTTGAGGGCCCCCTCTGGCAGACAGGGCAGGACGAACATGCCACAAGGGTGTCCTGTCATCTGTGTCTCGCTGCATTCCTGGCTGGCTGTGCCCCACATATAAGGGCACACGGACCTTTTCAGATGACTGTTTTAAAGTGATGAAAGATGGTCCCAGGCCGGAGAGTTATTCCTGTTTTAGCATCTTAGCCTTGTGGCTCGAGCTTCTGGTTCTGTCTGCTGTACGTCCTTGACACTCTCAGCTCTTAAGTGAGCAGAATAGGTCAAAGAGGCGGGTGAGGGGCGGAATGACATGGGGATTTCGTTCTGGGCCTTCCGGGTTGTGGAGTCCAGCATCTCAGGGCTCTCTCCGTCCACAGCCTCATTGGCCCTGTGGTACCGTGGCTGTGCACATCTTCTAGACCTGCACGCCAAGTGTTAGCTAAGGATACTCGCTGGCAAGGGACAGGGCTGGGACTGGGACTGGGCATCTTGCCTCCAGGGGTCTGTCCCCGAGATGCCACACCACCTCCTGCGAGCTAACCCTCTGGGGGGAGCCCGGCACCTGACTGAACTCTGTGTCACCGTCAAAGATGCCATGTGTGTGGCTACACTGAGGCTGCATTTCAAAGCCTAGTGTCACCAAGCAGAGCATAACCTCATTCCTCAGTGAAAGTCCATTGCACGGCCATCGCCTGGAGCAGCAGTGGTGCTTACAGACCAGTGCACATGGGTAGGAATGCTTGCTGCTTTCCCGTGGCTTCTCACTTGCCCCATAGTGAAGGTCCCATGTGTTCATTACCCACAGCCATCTGTCTCATCCTGACTGCAGGTCAGTGGCCTCAGCTCAGCTCAGATGCAGGAGTGCTGGGTGTGGGCTTGGTAGTAGCCTCTGGAAGTTCCTCACACCGTCTTGCTTGAATTGGCCTTAAATGTTTTTGCAGAGAAAACATGTTCTGTTTTTATGTTTGCTTTGGGCTTCTGTGTTTATCATCTCCCTTGCTCTTTTAAGTTAGAACAATCATTGTATGACCAACATTGATTTCTTACTCTCAAAAACATCTCCTTCTAATTATTTGGGCAAAGTGTCTACCGAAGAACACTTGGAAATGAGAGAGATGCACAAGGAGGACAGTACAGTCTCCCGGACCCCACCCACCCAGAGCTTACTCACTCTCCTGGACCACCCCACCCAGAGCTGACCCCATTACACGGTGGGTCCAGCAGGCTTCTCCCGCGACTGCCCAGTGCAGACCATGTAGCATGAATTAACCCCGTGTACGTTTGTCTTTATTTTTGTTTTTACTTACATTCTTGTTGTAAAACTGTGGAACAATACAGGTAAAATAAGTTCCTTTCTCTTTCCCTGTTCTTTCCTCCCCCACTCCCTCTGGTCTCCTTTCTCCAGGGAACCAATGCTGATAGTAGTAGATCATGGTGAATTCTTTTGTTTTTAAAAATGACGGAAAATGCACATAATGTAAAAAATTAACCATTTTAAAGTATGCCATTAAATGGCATTTTTTAGTACATTCACAATATTGTGCAACTCCCACCTATATTTTGCTTTTTTGTACCTATGGAAATATGTACTCTGTTTTGTTTTAAATGCTAGTATAGTACATACATGACTTTGCGACTTTTTTCATTTTATGTGCCGATTGAGAGTGACTTTATTTCCGATACCTGTGTAACACTAGTAGCATTTATGGTTGTACCAAATTCTATTTAATCGGTGTCTGTCTAGGTGGATATTCAGGTTTTTCTGTTTGTATGCCTTTGGAAACAACGTTCTTTGGGTGTCTCCTTGTATGTACCTGTTTGTGTATGTGGGCAAATCCTTCTATAGGGTAGATAAACTAGAATATGTGTGTTCGAGGTTATGGACCCATGTGAGCCACATGGTTTCTAAGTACTGAACCCTTTGAGGTTCCGGTGAAGTACACCTTGACGAAATGTGTTTTGTGGTTCACATCAAAAAGGTTTACGGTTTAAAAGGCTTGGAAGTCTTTGCCTTGGGACAGCTAGCCATTCTCTCCAGAGCAGGGCACTGATGGGGTGTGTGCAGAGGGACAGACTGGATTCCTCCTAGGAAGCTGGGAACTTGGGAGGCCCCCAGTACCCATGGGCCCTTTCACAGGGGAGTACCCAGGGGATCTGCAAACAGATCCATCCATGTTCTCTGTCTTGCCTACTAAGGTAACACGTAAGTCCCCCAACAAAAGGTACAAGTTAAAGATAGGTCATTGCTCCAAAAAAAGTCCTGGTGGCTTAGAGAAGCATTTTGCTTCTTGGAGCAGCCTCAGGCTCTAGAGAAAGAAGGACTTAAATGCTTGCTTCCTTGGGGTAAGTGGAGCAAAGCCACCGGGAAGTGGTGTGGCTGTCACCAGGGGAACGGCTGTGGCGTGACACAGCTGTGGCGCCAGCTGCACGTGCTGTCCCTGAGCTGAGCAGCTGAGATGTGAGGGCTTGGCTTTTTTTATTTTTTATTTTTTAATGTTTTGTTTATTTTTGAGAGAGAGAGAGAGAGACAGTATGAGCAGGGGAGGGTCAGAGAGAGAGGGAGACACAGAATCCCTGTCTTTGGCTCCAGGCTCTGAGCTGTTAGCACAGAACCTGACACGGGGCTCAAACTCACCAACAGTGAGATCATGACCTGAACCAAAGTCGGACACTTAACCAACCGAGCCACCCAGACGCCCCTGGGGGCTTGGCTGTAAATAAGGAGAAGCTGCTCTCCCAAAGAAACCATAGCAATTAAATAGTTAAAAAACTGTTCCCACTTGCAATTCCTATGTAGATGTCATTGCTGGGAAGAAAAGGATTTTGTACGATTTCAGTTTAAATAGATTCTTCCAATTGACTTCCTCAGAGACCGACCACATTGCTGTCCCACCAGAGCAGCGCAGTGGTCCTTGCCCCACATACTCCTCCTGGGTCTTCCTTGTTCCTGTTTGAACTTGTGCTCATTTGGTGGGTGAAAAAAGGAGTTTAAGGGTTTTTGATCATCAGTGAACCAGACCATGTATATTACCTCTTAATAAGTTTTTTCTATTTGTGCGGAGCTTCGTAGCCAGTTTTTGCTGGAGTGTAGGACAGGAGAGTGAGCTGCGTGGGGACCGAGCCCGCCTTCATTGGGTGCTTTTGGTGCTGCACCCCGGGCCACAAGTAGCCTCCATAAAAAAGCTCACCTTGTTACTTTAAAATCACGCACACTCAGACTGCAGCAGCCCCAGCCAGCTTCCTGCTGCGCGCTTGCCAAGGGCCCCTGACCGGGTGGCATGGGGGCCTGGCTCAGAAGTGCTCCCGGGCAGGCCCTGCTGTGCCACCAGGTCTCCGCGGGGAGGGGGACGGAGACCTGTCCGGAATGCAGAGTTCTGGCACCCGGAACTTGCAGACTGTCGACCTTTAGGTTAATAGAAACGGCGTCAACAGAAATCACGTTTTATCTTCTGAAGCCCTGGGCCTGGATAAAAAGTCGAGGACCGCAGGGGCTGCTGGCTGAGGCCTTCCAGAACCGAGCCGCTCCTCCCCGGTGCTCCTGGCAGTGGTTTCTAGAGCAGGCGTCCCTGCAGCTGCCAGTCGTGTCTGTGGGTCCTTTCTAGGCAGTGACAGAGTAAACTGGGCGGACCAGAGGCCATCTGAGGGAAGGGCTTTGAGCAGTATCTAGACTTGGGGGTGTAGGTCAGCAGAGCTGGGGTGCGGTTACCTCAGACTGGCTGTTTTGTGGAGGCTCTCCTGGGACAAGGCTCTGGCATTGGGCTGGTCTCTACGGGTTTGCCATGTCGCTCCATCTCTGTCAGGAGGCAACACGTACCACACGAGGCAGAGTGACATTTGCCGTGACAGCTTTTCTCAAGCTGTCCCTGATGTACATTTGAAAAGCTGGTTCTGCTCCGCCCCGAGTGAATAACTTGGCTCCCTGACTTCTGAAGGGAGTAGATGTTGGCTTTGTGGGAAGAAATAACTATGTTCACGGTTTTTCAATAGGCGGTGCCTCTTTTCACCTGGATAGGATTTTGTGGCTGGCCAAGGACACTTCGTCATCCTTGTCGTCATTCTTAGTCCACCTTTTTCGAGTGGTTTTAATGAAGCTCAATTATGAATCAGGAAATTACAAATTGAAAAGTTACGAATCAAAAGATCGTGAATCAAAAAGCTATAAGTCAAAAAGCCATGAATCAAAAGGTATTTAAATAATTTTTTTCCTCCTTTTCCACATAATAATGCTTTCAAGGTGGAGAACACACCGCTCTTCCTGCGTGGCGCTTCATCCCTGTTTTTCCTCTCGTGCCTTTACTGCGCACTTCTCACGGTGCTCTGGGTCTTCCTATAAGGGGCATATGGAACTTTCTAACGTGCTGCTTTGGTTCCGTTTTCTGAAAGTGACTTTTTAAAAAGTCACTTTTTAAGAAGTTAATGTACTCAACCTTTGATTCTTCTTTCCTTTTTACGGCAGAAATCATTTATTGGAATGGCATTTAGAATGTGGTTCTCAGTCCAGTTTTACGGAGGCCTGTCTCTGCGTTGGCTGTGGGTGTGTTGCTCAGCCAGGTGGGGCCTCAAAACCTGTCCCTGGCACAGCCTGTCGCCTACCTCGCTTGTGCACCTGAGCCATCGGCCACCGTGCAGCCACTGGCCTTGGCCTTGCGTGCGCTCTGGCCGTGTGGCCTCCATCAGCGCCTTGGAAGCGTGTGAGCTCAGCCTCCACGAGCGTCTCTGAGCCTCTTTTGCGTGTATTGCAGCTCATTCCAGTCACTATGGGACAGTGGATGTAGGAGGGCTTCTCAGAGAGGACGGCCGCCTCAGTGTAAATGGGGAGTCCCTGTGTAAGTATGGCTTCGCTGCGCGTGGGGACGCTGGGCGTCAGCAGTGGCTGCCACAGTGGCAGCGTGAGACCCGGACGGTCCCCTGGGCATGCGGTCCTCGCCATAAGAGGCGCCAGCAGCCCCCAAATTGCATTTGCTTTGATATAAACATATGTGTTTTTCTGCATAATTGAGTTTCCTAATTTTTTCAAACTGCCATTGTCATACACAGTTGAGAGTGACCAGGTCTGCATGGCAATCTGTCACATTAACTGCTTGTCACCACCACCCACAGGCGATGACTGTAAGGGAAGGAAGCTCCTTGAGACGCACACAGACACCAGCGCGCGGTCCTCAAGGCCAGAAAGGGTGGCAGGGGCCATTTGGCACATCTTTTCTTATGCAGGTTGTCTCTCACACCTTCTTGTTTCGTTCTTACTGTGTTCTTCACAAACGCTGTGGCTCCTTGTTTGTTGTGTTGTAAAAACTGACAGGAATAGTCCTGACTTTAGTTTAAAATACAGTGTGTCTCTCTCAAAAGCTCCTTTGTAATGTACCCAGTGTAAGTTAAATGTATGAGAAGTGACTTACTTGGGGCGAAATGAAAGGTGTACAGAGGCTGGTTACCCTCCCGGAGTGGAGTTTATGCTTGCCCCACACCCTGTCGCATCATCCCTGTGACTGCTGTGTCCTGAGCCTTTGCGACATGGAGGAGTACATGCAAAATTAGATGTTTTCTAACTTACACCTGTAAGTCTCTTGCTAAAGGGGCACCTTTTTTAGACAGCTTTTTTGTTTCTTAAGCTAAGCTTCAAAAGCAATAGTCTTTTAACTCTTAATAAAGCATAAAGTGATAGATTAAAAATTCCTGTTAAACGATATTTCTTTTCATATCAGGAATGTTGGAATTAATAGTGTCAGGAGTCAACATGCAAACGCGTATATAACTTTCAGCAGTTTTTCTGCCTTATGTGTAATGTTTGATAACCAAAGTTTATCGTCTTACTATCATCCAGTGGTACTGCAGTTGGTAATTTCAAAATCCTAGAAATGTCACTAGAAAGTGTTAGCTTTTAGGATGATCAAGTGAAGACCCACCTGTGTGGTGTTTGGGGTCACTGAAGCCTCACCTGGTGGCTACAGACTATCGGCAGATCTGTTAGCACACGGTGGGCCTGGGGGGGGCCACCCACCGCCCACGGGACTTCCTCCAGGGGAGTCCGCATTGCCTGCGTTAGGAGGACTTGAATGTAGCCCCCTTTCATAAGGGAGTCTCAGAATCTCGCTTGGACTTTAAATAGCTGTTTTTTTCTCCTTAAGAAAGACTCTTGATGTAACTGATTTGAGAGAATTTTGGTAAAATGGATCCTAGTGGGGATTTCTTGTACTGTAACTATGGAGAGCTGGTTTTGCGCTTAGAGTTTTGAGTGTGTCCCTCTTGCACACATCTTGTCTATCACAGGTCACCTCTTGGTACAGATGCTGCAAAGGATCGGAGCTTCTGGATGGTTTGTGTCGAAGACACTGTTATCGCTTCTCTGGCTGGCCGTGGCTGCTCCAGGTGGCTATTCTGGCTCTGTGTTATCTCCCTCCAGGGCTGTGGGCAGTTAGGCCCCTGTAAGAAATGCTGTACCTGACCAATGAGTTTCATTTTCGGGTTACATGCTTTGATACTTGATGTAACGTGTTTTGTTCTTCATTACTCAGACGTGTTAACACACTGTGCCTCTGGGTGCCTGAGCATCTGTGTTTCTCCTCTCTGTTGTGTCCTGTTAAGTCTAGCTGCTTGATGTAACTGTAATTGAGAATGCATGAACTTGGGGGTTCCCCTTTTTATCTGGTTTCGTGTATCTGTCCACGTTAGATACTGCTTTGTGCTTACTGATGTCCCTGTGTTTGACTGTACGGATATTCCTTCTGTGATAATTGCCATCTTTATATGCATCATCCCTACTTCATCTTAACATACTTTCATGACGTTTGTTAAGTTTCTTTGTGCTTCTCTTTTGGCCTTCACAAAAACTGTCTATTTAGGAATTTGATTTTCCGAAGAGCATTTCTTTACAATGTTTGGTGTTTTCTCTTTTAGGGAAGGCAGCCTCTGGAATATTCTGGTGGCTAGGCATTGGATGGTACCAGTTTGTTACTTTGATTTCTTGGCTGAATGTGTTTCTTCTTACAAGGTAAGGAAACTGGTATCCTGTCAACTCAGTGTTTTTTGTTTTTTTAACATTCATTCATTCATTTAGAGACAGGAAGCAAGGGGGAGAAGGGAGCAAGAGAGGGAGAGAGAATCCCAAGCAGACTCTAAGCTGTTAGTGCAGAGCCAGATGCGGGGCTCAAATTCATGAACCATGAGATCATGACCTGAGCCAAAGTCAGGAGTCAGACACTTAACCTACTGAGCCACCTGGGTGCTCCTCAGCTTGGTGTTTTTAAAGAATTGATTTTGTGGGGTACCTGGCTGGCTCAGTCAGGGAGCGTGCGATGCTTGAGATCAGGGTCAAGTGTCCAAGCCCCACTTAGACACGGAGCCCACTTTGCAACCAAACAAGCAAACGAGTGTGACTGCATTTCTAATACTGTCAACTGTCATTTTGAGAAAAAGGTGGGGTTATTTGGTATAAAATTATGCAGAGCAATAAAAATGGAATGGTGACCCCGCCTTTTCTTTTTCCCGAATTAATATTTTCCTTTTTATTCCTAGGTGCCTTCGAAACATTTGCAAGTTTTTAATCTTGTTCATTCCATTATTACTTTTACTAGGTAAGTAGATTTCTACCCACTTACCTTAGACAGTTAATATATACATGTAAAGGTGAACATGAGGGAGAGAACTGAGCATCTCAGTGCACGTTTTGCAGAGCACTGTCTATACACACGTGCAGCTGGTCCGTGTCCTCTTCCAGGTGCAGGTCTGTCCCTGTGGGGCCAGGGTGACTTCCTGTCAGGCTTTCCTGTGCTCAACTGGACACACGCACATGGAACCCAGAGGGTGGACAGTCCCAAGGGCACGTTCACACCTGATGCGCCTCACCTGAGCCGGCCGCCAGAGGTAGCTACCTAGATGCCCCCCTCTCCGGCTTCCCCATCTGTACTCCTCAGGGTGGATTTTCATACTATAGGGAACAGGCACCCTGTTGTAGAAAATGTATTGAAGCATCAAAGAAGCAAGCCTTAAGACTTGATCCTTAAATGCTCTGATGTAGTTCTGGTGATGCTTATTTAAGAAATCTCATTCAGTTAATTTTAACGTAAAAAAATAGTGTTCCCTACTTTGGGGAACACAGAGGACATGAAGAAGAAAATGCAACCGCCATATCTGCCACGTGGGGAAGACCCCCGATGACGACCATCGTCATGTGTGTTCATAGCGTTTAGGGGACCTTTCGCTGCAGTTGCTAGTGTTGTAAGATTATTTGACACCAGAAGTAATTTTCCATGTGTGTTGTGGTTGCAATTTGCTGTCCTGCTGTAGGGTGGCGACGAGGCTTTCCCCCGACATCCGATGAGTGGGGTGGAGAGGCAGGTGACCTCCTTGTCTGGACAATGTCACGGCCACGACGAGAAGCTCCAAGGACTGGCAGCTTTGCTTCAGAAACTGCAAGCACGGGTAGACCAGCTGGATGGCGACGGCCAGGGGACACTGTCCCGGGTCAGAAGCATGCTAGGGCAGCACCTAGAGGACGTGCGTGCTGGCGCACTGCCGGGCCCCCAGGTGATGCTCAGGACTCGACTGGGGTCTCTTCTCTTGGTGGGGATGAGGAGAGGGAGGGGCGCGGAGGTGACAGCCGGCCGAGCCTCTTGGTGGTCAGGAGCCGCACTCTGCCCTGTGACCAGGTGCCGCAGTGGGGTCTTTCGCTCTGGGAGGCATGCTCTGGGTCCCCTGCTCTGCAGTTGGCTCCTGGCCTGCGTTTTAATCTGAAAATGGATTGAACGTCGTAATTCGGTGAAGTTTCACTGCAGCTGGGATTTGCTTTGCACTTCCTGTCAATACTGATTTGAAACATACGGGTCTGTGATCTAAATACTCTCGTGGTCACGCAGTGATTAGGAGGAGCTCTCCTCCGCGTGGAACCCTTAAGAAAAACGCTGTGTTTATTTGCTATTCTTCTCAAAGACAGAACAGTCGTCCAGGTTCCCCGGAATGGATGTTTCTTTTCTTAAGATCTAACATGAATATTTATTCAGTGTTTAGATTCTTTGGGTTGAAATCATTCAAATGTGGGTTGCCCCTGGCCCCAACGACCTACTTCTCCCTAATGTCCCCTGTCTCAGCAAAGAGCTCCCTCTTCACACAGCTGTCTCTGCTCCCTCCCTGGTGCACTCGGCCTCCAACCTGGGGACCCCCAAGGCCCTATGCAGAGCCTGGACCCCACCTGGACTTGGCCTCGGGCGGAGCACTGCCCACCCCATTTGCCTCGCCCGATCACCCCGACCACCACCTTCCCCACTCACCACTCGAGTCACTGTGTTCTCACACCCGATGGGGACCGCAGTGAGTGTTAGTGAAGTGAATGGCCCTTGTCTTGACTCAGATTTGGCCTGAGTCACATCACTGGTTGTCATTGTAATGCGTTGCTAGTGTGGGAGGATGCAGAGGTGACGGCACAGTGGCTTCTCTGCACGGCCCCCGCTTGTCCCCCTGCTTGTCCTCCCACTTGTACCCCTGCTTGTACCCCCTCTTGCATCCCTGCTTATACCCCAGCATCCCCACCCAGTTGGCTCCCCATTTGCCCCCCACTTGCCATGCTTGGAGTGTTCATTCCTGCTCTAGGCGCACTTGGCGTCCTCAGTTGTTGCTCATTTTCAGTTTCTCAACTGTAAAATTGGGAGGACTTGGGTTAGGCCTGCTGGTTCAGTTAGGGCTGGTCTGTCCTCCTGGCCGGCTAATGTAGATGGAAAAAGTAAATGGGAACTTGGCCAGCTTTTTGCAGACAGGACAGGAATAGTGGGAAGGGTTGAAGTGCATCCATCTCAAGACAGATGCTGGTTTGAAACAAAACAGCTGGACCATTCTAGGTGGCGGGTTGTGAAATCTGTCCCTGTGGGCAGCACATTTGCTGGGTGAGCAGAATCACATCAGGTAGCGTGTTGATCTTGAGCATTTCCTGGCTGAGGCAGCCTGAAATGCTGTCACCGCTGCAGGGGTGACAGGACCTGAGCTCCTATTGAGCTCTTTTAGTTATGGTTTAGTTCCTTCTCTTGTGGAGAAAAGAAACAGATAAAAAACCAAACACACAAACCCAAGAGCCAATTTGTCTAGTGTTCTATAAATTATCACATTTTATGCATTCTGGGCTCATTTTATTAAATTCATGCTCTAATAAATTAGATTAGCTTACGTACAGGTTTCATCAGTTTTTCTTACCTGGTTTCCAGCGCTGACCTTTGTGCAGTGTGATCACGACGCTGGTCGCAATGCAGGACAGGGTCCTAGGCTGACAGGGAAGTGGCCCACACTCGTGTCACTGTCTTGGTCACCTGATACTTGGGGTGTGTGTGTGTGTGTCGCGTCCGTACCACCAGTCTTGCCCCCAGCTGCCTGTGGTGATGCAGAGTCAGGTCTTTGTCGCACCGGCCACATTCAGGTGTCCGGTGGCATGCACAGGGGGCCCCTTTCATCATGGCCTGGTCCTGTTAGGTGGCGGGCAAAGATGATGCCCAGTGTGGCGGCGAGGAGCCCACAGCTCCATGTGGGTCAGTGACCTGGGTTCATCTTGCCCTGTGGCCTGCATCCCTTTGTTCTACTTTAATCTTATTTTTATGTGAATTTTTATATCTCATTGTGGTTATAATTTGGAAGAGATGGGGTATAATTAACAAATGGAACTTCCAATGATGAAAGTATCATATCCCTTTCTGTTTCTGTGTCTTCTGGCCTGGGTCGTAGTCACTCAGGGGACACGATGCCTGTCCCTGCCATCCAGTTAGACAGTAGGCAGCGAATTTTCTAGCTTTTGCCAGAGAGCATAGCTGATGGTTTTTGTGGAGCTTTACTTTCCAAGAATTGCTGACCAAATTGGTGGGAAGAGGTTGAACAGACTGCATTTTTTCCGCGGCTCACCTGTGCTGGAAAAATTTTCTCATCTGATGTGACTGCCAGTGTCCTGTCCTGCAAGCAGGGAGAGGAACTTGTGTGCACAGCACTTTGTCACTTTTGTCACCCGGTGCGCTCTGCTGCAGGCCGTTGCAGGGCGTCGCGGGGATGCCCATGTGTCGTGCACCCAGGGGGCAGCTCACATGGTGGGGGCCCTCCACGTGAGTGTCCCCCGGAAGTCGCCTGTGTCCACGTGTTTGCTCGCATCTGGAGAAGCGGTAGTGTGTTGAGCACCGGCGTGTGCGATCTGGGGTTTGGGGTGGAGGTGAGGACCTGGAGGGGCCCCAGGATGCCTGGCCAGGCTGTGACAGGGTGCCCTCAACCGTTTGGCATTCTGGACAGATACGACTGCCAGGTGTTTGCTGCTCAACACCCTCTTCCACCTGCTCACTCGTGTTCTTTCCAATTCTCTCCAAGAGCGACTCCACGACCTTTCGCCGAGAGCACGAATCACGCCTCTCACACCTAGAGGATCTTCTTGGAAAGCTGACAGAAAAATCTGAGGTATGCGTTCTCAACCTTTTACTCGTGGCCTCAGCAGTGAGAGACCCTCGCGACGGGCCCACGTTGTCACATTCCTCGGCCTTTAATGTGCCTCTTTTGGGGACTTGTTATTGTCCTTTGTAAAACTGAAAAATCGCCTGCTCCTCATAGTTCCCCTTTACCGCATCAGTGCTTCATAGGTGTGTCTGCCCCCTGAACTCCAAGGCGCATGAGGGGACCTGAGCCCAAGCGGCAGCCGGGGGAACCGAGCTGTGGCCCCCCAGGTTCCAGGGCCGCTCCCTCTCCTCGATGTCCCACAGGCCCCCCACTTTGACAAGATTAGTTTTCTGGTGGAAAAGCTGTTACTATTAGGTATCGCGGAAGGCAGAGGGGGAGGCCACAATGCTGGCTCTGATCTGAGCCATCGAGACCACAGGGCACTCAGATTTGGGGTCATCAGGCACCTCGGGTCCAGTGTGGGGCCGTGGGGCAGCTGCCGTGATCCTGCCCAGGGAACCTGCTGACCACAGTCTCTGCGGCACTGAGGGTGGGGGGGCAGCCGGAGAAGGAAGCAGGAGGGCAGGGACGGCCTTCGTTTTGCGTGTGAGGACTCCCTCCTGTGTTCAGTTACACTTTGAGGAGGCACAGTTCTTGGCTCGCCGTGGCCTCGTGAGCACCTATGTCTCTGGATAGAGCATGTTCACAGTCACATCTTCGTGTGTGAATTTGTCATTTCCTCGTCCTGTCACATTCAGAAAGGACTTGCCGGAGGTGGTAGCAGTGTTTGGCTTCTTGGCCTGGGTGCTGGGTACAGGAGCTGCCTGTGTGGACCGTGCATCAGGCTGTTTCCAGTGAGGGCGCAACACTCTCTGAATGCACGTTGCAGGTCTGTCGATAGTTTTCTATCGACACCTGAAAATAAACACCCCTCGCCTGCCAGCCAGCAGGCGGTGTGGCCTTGGAACCAAGGGGGGAAACCCACAGGTCAATGTATGTAGTTCCCTAAGGAGGTACATGGTTAAGCAGGGGTATGATCTGTGACATGGTAGTGTGTAACTCTTGTGTTTAAACAGATTCTTTCTCCTACTTTTTAGGCCATCCAGAAGGAATTAGAGCAGACCAAGCTGAGAACAGCAAGGTAGGATAATTTCGAATAAATTCATATTTTGCTTTCTGTGTTTCCTTGTTATGTGGAACATAGCACTCATTTAGCAGGGAGCTGTGTGCACCTCTGGTTACTGGGCTTTGTGGGTGAACACATTCCCAGTGGCGTCTTTGCCGGCGATCCTTGGAGGCACCCGAGGATGGAGAGGCTCCCTGCCACCCTTGGGGCATGGTTGATGCTGGGCCTTGGTAGGAGGTGGGCCTCCCAGCCTGGACTTCTCACCACCTTAGCAGCCTCTCAACGCGGGCCAGACCCCTGCACTCCAGGACCTCCCGTTTGTATGGGGCCTTCTCACGTGAGGGATGGGGGCTCTGTGCCACCTCTGGGCAGTGTTTTGGCTCCTAAACAGCCCTGTCACCAAGCGGTTCCCTGGGGGTGTGCCGTTCAGGTCCTCACTGCCCCGGCCTTTTCTCCGGCACCTTCTTAAGTTCCCCCGAATCCTAGAACTGTGCGGGTTCCCTTCCCTTGACACACTCAAAGCTGCGTTTCATTTCCTACACACTCTGATTTTATCTCCATGGTCCTATGCACAGCCCCCCATTGGTGTGTTTAGACGTGACACCTGTGCTCTTCTGTCACTCGGTCATTCCTGCGGCTCCACGCGAGGGACCGGACGATGAGCTTTAACTTCGTACATTTATACATCCTGTATCACTGTTTTAGACCCCATGTATCCTCCCATCGGGACGGATATGAGTGTTAACAACAGCACATCTTACTTCCCTCTCAGAGCCTGTGTTTCCATAAGAGGGTGTGTTGCCGTGCCGATATGTGGATGCTAAAATGGGTTTCCTGGACTCTGCTGTCTGGAGACACGCAATATTGGCAGCTCACCAGCCACCTCCCCCCACCCCAACAAATAAAATACCGCAACATTTTGCATCATAATGTACAATTCCTACGTAAAAATAGGAACTATTAAGAAAAACTCTGAAGTCCTACATTTTTCACTTCAGTCATCTGTTCCAGTAGCATGAAAATTTCATATTCAACATTACTGAATTTATCTCTTTTCGGATGTCTTTTTTTATAGTTTTTAAAAAGAGATACAGGTTTTATTTTTATTACTTTGAGAGAGAGCACATGCTTGTGAGCAGGGGAGGGGCAGAAAGAGAGGGAGGCACAGAATATGAAGCAGCCTCCAGGTTCTGAGCTGTCAGTACAGAGCCCGACATGGGGCTCGAACTCGCGGACCATGAGATCATGACCTGAGCAGAAGTCTGACACTTAACTGAGCCACCCAGGCGCCCCTATTTATTCTTTTTTAAGATGTGGGTTTTACACCTCACGCTGGTCAGAGTGGCTAAAATGAGCAAATCAGAGGACTCTAGATGCTGGCGAGGTTGTGGAGAAACGGGCACCCTCCTACACTGTTGGTAGGAATGTAACCTGGTGCAGCCCCTCTGGAAAACAGTGTGGAGGTTCCTCAAAAAATTAACAATAGAACTCCCCTATGACCCCGCAGTAGCACTGCTGGGAATTTACCCAAGGGATACAGGAGTGCTAATGCTTAGGGGCACATGTACCCCAATGTTCATAGCAGCACTCTCAACAATAGCCAAAACATGGAAAGAGCCTAAGTGTCCATCAACTGATGAATGGATCAAAAAGATGTGGTTTATCTATACCATGGAATACTACATGGCAATGAGAAAGAATGAAATCTGGCCATGTGTAGCAACATGGATGGATCTTGAGGGTGTTATGCTGAGTGAAATAAGTCAGGCAGAGAAGGACAGATACCATATGTTTGCACGTATAGGAGGATTAGGAGGAACTTAATGGAGGACTGTGGGGGAGAAGAAGGAGAAATGAGGGGAGATGGAGGGAGGCAAACCATGAGAGACTGTAGAATGTTGAGAACAAACTGAGGGCTGATGGGTATGGGGGAGAGGGGAATGGGGGGTTGAAGGGCATGGAGGAGGGCACTTGTGGGGATGAGCACTGGGTGTTGTCTGGAAACCAACTTAACAATAAACTATTTAAAAAAAAGATGTGGGGGGCGCCTGGGTGGCTTAGTCGGTTAAGCGTCCGACTTTCCTTGGGTCATGATCTCGCGGTTCGTGGGTTCGAGCCCCACGTCAGGCTCTGTGCTGACTGCCAGCTCAGAGCCTGGAGCCTGTTTCAGTCTGTGACTCCCTCTCTCTCTGACCCCCCCCTGCTCACGCTGTCTCTCTCTCTGCTAGAAATTAAAAAAAAAAAAAAATTAAAAAATAAATCAAAAAATAAAATAAAATGTCCTCCCCAAACCCGTTTAAAAAAAAAAAAAAAAAGATGTGGGTTTTAAATATGAAATAGTTTTGAGTGCTTATTCCTACTACTGAAAGCGAGCCCCTGGTAGTAGCGTGTGTTAGACATCTTACCTCAACACCACGGCATATTTGTACATTCATGTGCAGGCACTGGTGTGGGAAAAGGTCTCTTTGGGACTTGACTTGAAACGGATTTGACCTGAACAGTTTCCATGTTAAGGTGGGACGGGTCACTATTGACTTGTCTGCGGGGTCCTGGTTCCCTCCTCCACATGTTTATTGCATGCGTTTACTTTAAGTATGTGCGACTGGAGACGCCTGACTTCTCTCCTCCTCCCCTGATTTTCCAGCGGGCTTGAGGAAGAGCAGCACCTCCTTTCTGTGGTGAAGCACCTGGAGCTGGAGCTGGGTCGTCTGCGGTCAGAACTGTCTGGTTGGCAGCATTTGAAAACCAGCTGTGAGGAGGTCAGCACGATACACGGAAAGGCAAGTCGTAAAATGTTTTATCGTAGAAAGTAAATGTTTTAGTTAAATCTTCATTTTTAGTAATTTCAACTTTGTTTTAGAACTTTTATCTGATGTTTTTTATTTACTTATTTGTTTTGAGAGTGTGCAGGGGAGGGGCAGAGAGAGAGAGAGAGAGGATCCCAAGCAGGGCTTGGTCCCACAAACCGAGAAATCATAGTCTGAGCCGAAATCAAGTATTGGAGGCCTAACTGAGCTTCCCTACTTGAGAAGTTTTAAACATATGAAATAGCATTTCACACAAAATAGTTAGCGTTCAACCCTCCCAGAGTCCTCTCCGGCACATCAGCACTCCGGCATGCATCTTGCCTTACTTGATGTGCAGATGGCCATGTGTGGACATGGTTTGGAGGCTGGCTATTTTGTACGTGCTGTCGCCGGCATAGATTCATGCTGCACTCTGAAGCTTCGCTTCCTGTTGTCACATAGCCCCATGCTGTTTTGGGCTCTGGTATCTTTATGTTGAAGAGGAAGTCCAGACATTAGTGCTGCATAAAAATGGGAAAAAAAAAAAACATTTGAATGGTAAAAGCTATAAGTCAGAGTTGGACAATAGATTTGGAAAAAGTATTTACAGTACAGATGATGAAATGATCTCCACTCTGCAAGGAGCCCCTAACATTGTGGGAATGTGACCCAGCACGTGAGCAGGCCCCTCGCTTCCACTCCTCGGGTTTGCAAATGAAAGTGAACACCTGTTCTCTAGCCCTCAGATCGGCGAGGAGGTGGAGGACAGCCTGGCTCTGGGAAGCAGGCTTCCTTGTGGCTGATGGGACTGTGGGTGCCCCCACCTTGTGGGGGAAGATCTTGGGGTGCAGATGCAGACTCTCTGAACCTGGCAGCCACACTCCATGGAGGACCCCCACAGCAGTGAGAGCAGTGGGCAGGCAGACACCAGGAGGCTGTGCTGCGCGTTGCAGAGTTAGTGCGAGAGGGCCCGCGGGGCTGGAGGCAGCGGCCCATCTATGACCGGGGAGCAGGGTGTCCGTAGTGCCAGTGGCTGGGCAGGTCTCCCTGCGTTGCTGTGGGGTTCTGTGCCCTCTCCTGGGCATCTGTCCACCCTCTGTTCATTATGAAACCGGGGGGTGGGGAGGGAGAGGGCACAGGCCATTTCTGGCATCGGCAAGGTCACACGCACGTCGTTTACATGACTGCTTCCTTACTGCACTGAGTTTGCAGGTCTGGGGCTCCTTCCTCTGTGGACCCAACCCACGGGTCACCCCCTTAGCAAGTGCCTGCTGAGGGGCACATGCAGGGCAGCTGGTGGAGGGAGCCTCTCTTCCCTCAGCTCTCTGGGAGCACACGGCACTTGGGCCACTCTCTTTTCTTCTATTCTGTGTAATGTATTCCAGCACTTTGGAGAGCTGCTCAAAGTTAACATGAAGGGAGAAAGTTGTCACATTTAGGTTATGCGTTTTGGAGGTTGGTGATCCCTTTGAGGTGTTAAGGTGATGGAAGTGAAGCATTGAAATGGTTGAGTTAAAACACCAAATTCATGTTCTGCTTACTAATGACTTTACTAGGTAGACGCCCAAGTCAGAGAAACCATCAAACTCATGTTCTCTGACCAGCAAGGTGGTGCTCTTGAATGGCTGCTACAGAGGCTCTCTTCTCGGTTCATAAGCAAGGATGACCTGCAGGTTCTGTTGCGGGATTTGGAGCTGCAGATCCTGAAGAATGTTACCCACTACATTTCCGTGACAAAGCAGGGCCCCGATTCGGAAACCGTGCTGTCTGCTGTGCGCGAGGCCGGGGTTTCTGGAATAACAGAAGCGGTAAGTAGACAGCAGGAGTGGCTGAGGTGTGCACTGTGGTAGGACTCTGACCTAGCTTCCCAGCTGGCGGATTTTGAGCTCTCACCCAACGAAGGTCCCACAGGGATGTGGCTGCCATCGCAGAGACACACGGCGTGGCCTGGGGTGCGGGGAGGGTGCCAGCTCAGGGCGCCATGGCTGCTGTGGCTGCCTGTCAGCAGCTCCCCAGGGGCCTGGGCACGTGAGTGAGTTTCCGTCATGGATGTCCCACCCACCCCGCAAAATCACACAAGTTTCTGTGGCACCCACAGGTTCTCTGGCATGGCTACCTCCGTGACTGTGTGGGAGCCCTGGGTTGAGGGCAGTGCCCTCCCCTGTCCACATAGCGGCCCCTGTGGTCGGGCATGGGGCTGACATGGCCCGTGCCTGTTAACTCCCATACACTTAACTGAAAACGCCTTCCAATAGAGATGGGGGGGTCCTTCATTTCTTCACTGACACCTGAGTCTTGTCTCCTCTCTTCTGGGGCTCGGCCCCCACTAATGCACGGTACCTCTGTGTCCAGCAAGCACATGTCATTGTGAACAACGCCCTGAAGCTGTATTCCCAGGATAAGACCGGCATGGTGGACTTCGCTCTGGAGTCTGGTGGTGAGTCAACTGAACACTGGGGTCACCTGTTGCCGGGCTACTCGTCCTGTCTCTGCACAGTCTGGAACGTGCCAGAACGAGGTAGTCCCAGTGCCCTTGATTCAGAGTGCGGCCAGGTTCTCCCATAGACGGCCGGTGCCTGTGCTCGCACATCCGTGGGCATGAGCCCGGGTTACATTTGGCATCAGCGAAGCCCCAACATGGGGGCATTTGAGTAGGATTTTTCTAGTCACATCCAAGTGCCCCAAGTGTACCGCCACGTCCAAGTCCGAGTGCACCGCCACAGAAATTCTGCTTGATTATTCATGATCTTTTGTGTTGCAAAATGTCTCTTAAGCAGTGAAGTACAGTAATTGATTTCAGAAAAGTGGTTTTTAGACGCTTTCCGAGAGCATGCAGTCACGTGAATACATGTGGTTCGGGTGCTCAGGGAGCGCGGTTTAAATGCCTGCTGCACCTAAGGACTGTCCTGGGTCCCCAACAGCCCCGGCCCTGTGGGAGCTGTCACTCGTGGGGGACACAGATGACAGGAAGTAACCATGAGAATAGCCGCTGCATGAGTAGAGCAATGGGGAAGTTGTCCTGCTTCCTCAGAGGAATAAAGGAGAAAACTGCGGTCCATTGGGTCGGGCAAGTGCTGCATGCTCTCCTGCACAGGCCCAGGGCCCAGGTGTATCTGAACAAACAGAAATGCGGTTCAGTGGGGGTCCCAGTGGCCTCAGTTGGTGGAGCGTGTGACTCTGGATGTCAGGGTCATGAGTTCAAGCTCTGCGTTTGGCTCCATGCTGGGCATGAGGCTTACTTTAAAAACTTAAATTAAAAAAAAAAAGAATTTTGGGATGTTTGGGACAGCACCCTGGATCAAGCACAGAGTGTCTCTGTGAAGAAATGGGCAAATGTCTGTGCTACACAAGACAGGTGGAGACTCAAGGTGATGTAAGGTCTGTTTGGGGAAGGTTTGGCCACCATCTGTGTCAGAGGAAATCATAGTTTTCTGAGTTTCTAAAAGTTAGGAATTGCAGACCAAGGGTTAGTGGGCCAACATTTTCTCTTTGAGAAAAGAAGGTTTTTTTGTTCTTTTTTAGAGCAAGTGTGTGTGTGCCTGTGGCCAGGGGCAGAGGGACGGAGAGAATCTTAGGCTTCACAGCTAGCACGGAGCCTGAGGGGCTGAGTCCCTGGGACCAGGGCCTGAACCAGAAGCCAAGAGTCCAACGCTCACCCGACTGCACCACCGAGGTGCCCCGAAACAGAGGCTCTTGGTCCGCAGTAGCCGGGGAGCCCTGCAGGACAGCAGTGATATGGTTTACCCTGACCCAGCCGCCGAGGGGATCTGAGCTGTGACGCCCGCTCTCTGTGTCTGTGCAGTGGTGCTGCAGCGGGCCCAGGGCCACTGTCACGAGTGCAGCCCACTACGCTCTACCCATGGTGGATGGGGGTCAGGAAGGCCGTTCACTGGTCTCAGTGTGCATTTTGAGAATGACTTTTTTAGAATGTTGTAAGGAACACATTTTTGAAATTCAGTGATTTATGAAAACAACATTTTCATAAATCAAATGCTCTTTTAACCGTTCAGCTGGGTCTTTACTTACTTAGAAGCATAACTGGTCCTTACAGATTTATATGTCATTAATTTGGAATTTTGGTAATTTTGGTGAGGCTGAATTGCAGGTTCTGTCACTACCCAAGGCATGTATCAACTCTGTATTAGAGTGTCTGTACTTAAGGATGCTTTTTGTCTTCAGTGAGAATACGAGGTTTAAAGAGATAATACAAACGTTCGGAAATTCAAGTCTGTTGATCAGTGAGGTCAAAATCACTTTCTCTTCTTGTTTGAGTTCCCACCGCCCAGGTCTACCCCCAGCAGCCAGAAGAGGTCCCCTCATACAGGGCCCAGTGGCCACATGTGCGTGTAGGTGTTCCTAGGGGTTCAACGGACGTCAGACTCAGGAGCCACTGCCTCTTAGAGTACAAGCTTCTCAGGAGCTTTTATTTGTGTTTGTATTATTTTTTAGTTTGTGCCTTGACACCAGCATCCTGTCTGTTTCCCCCCCAGGGGGAACCTGGACCTTTTTTTTTTTTTTAAAACATTGCTTTTTAATGGAGATACGATTCACATAACCTAAGCTTCACCCTCTGAAAAGCTATGATGTGGTGGCTCCAGCAGAGTTGCTGTGTTTTGCAGCAGTCACTGCTGTCTCGCTCTAGAATACTTGTGTTACCCCAAGGGACACCTGCCCCTGGTAGCTAATGTGCCCGGTTCCCTGGGCAGCTGCTGATCCTGCTGGTCCCTGCGCTGTGCTCTGTTGACAGGAGCCCCTCTGAAAGCAGATGCGCCTGTCAGGTATCTCTGGTGCCTGTCAGACTTGTTTGTGTAGAAAAAGGGACAAAAGCTCCTTGCAAGTCCCATAATGCAGAGGGGGGGCCTCACTTGTCCCCAAAGCAGCCGTGGGCTCTGAACACCCGAGTTGGCAGAAATAAGAGTTAGCCTGGGGCTTAGCGTCAAGTAGGTGGTTCTTTGTGAGCTTGAGCAGCCGGAGACCCTGTAGACCTCCGTGGGCACCCCTGCCATGGGGACTGGGTGCCCAGAGCCCCCTCCCGGCGGTCGGCGTGGATGCTGAGGCAGCTTCAAACTCTGCTTTCAGGTGGCAGCATCCTCAGTACTCGCTGCTCTGAGACGTACGAGACCAAGACGGCGCTCATCAGCCTGTTTGGTATCCCGCTCTGGTACTTCTCCCAGTCCCCGCGTGTCGTGATCCAGGTGAGCTGCCAGCCGTGCCCCCCCCCCCCCAATGGGGGCTCTGCGCACAGCCCCCAGCACCATTCCAATACCTCTGATCCCCTTGCTTCAGTCATGCGCTGTGCCTTGGTGCGCTGGTTCATCCCCACAGTCTGAGCAGGTGTGCTGCTGTGGCCATGGTCACAGCCGAGGGCCTTCCCTCATGAGACACGGGCACGTTCACACCTTGGGGAAGACCCCTCCCTGGGTCTGAGCCCCAGGGGACCTGGGGGAGCCCTGAGCTCACACAGCACTTCCGGCTGCCTCTGTCAGGGTGTCCGCGGGCTGCCCTCAGCGCGCACTGCTGCCGTGCACCCCGTTTTACTCGGTCACTCACGGAGGCCCAAGAGGAAGAATTGAAACTGTTGATACATTGGTTTCCCATCGGTCCTAAAATGCTGCCTTGTGGTAACAACTGTCAGGAAGAAAGGTCAACTGATTTCTTTAGTGGGAACTGTCCATAGGACGGGGCACCCGTGGCTGCAGGCAGGTGTGGGCCCCACGGCAGGTGCACACCGCCAGGCACGTGGCAGATGGCCACGTTCCCTCTGCACCGGTGTGCGGGAGCTCATGGGACCCCGGCAGGTGCTGCCTTGGCCACAGGGTCGGGCCCTTTGCCGTCATGCAGCTGAGAGGCCTTGATGTTCCTGCCGTTGCCCCAATACCACACTGGCCCACGGCAGCTGTGCCCGCTCCGCCTACTGGATTTGGTGGCACTTCCAGTGTGAGGCATGCATGAGCAAGAGAGTGCTTTGTGAGGAGGGCCCACTCAGGAACCTGGATGGGGAGGCTCCGTGTGCAATGAGATTGGAGGAGTAGGCGCTTGGCTACTTAGAGGGAAAGAGAATCCTTAACAAATCCGGGAACAGACTGCTCTGACCTCCATGACCAAGGCAGGGCAGCCAAGAGAGCGTCCCCCAGCCACCTGGGACTCAGACCCAGACTTTTTATAGAGGGCACAGCCAGGGCTCACTGAATGGTGCCACCCTCCAGGGTGCTGGAGAAGATGTTCCCAGTGAGGGGACCCCTAGAGGCCCTTTGCTGTCAGAAACTCCCAGAGGGAAGTCCCGGGGACCCTCTGTGCACAGAGCCTAACCCTTGAGGACCCAGTCCATTTGCACAGGGCAGGCACAGATGATGCCTAAATCAGGAGCAGAGAATCAACCAAAACCAAATTTGAGTATGAGCAAACACAGGTGTTACCGTGTGCCTGCCCCTTTCCCTCCTGCTCCATATCACAAGCGGCTGCATGCCAGGGCCCCTGCCTCATTCACTCGGTGCATTTTGGTCAGCACAGCACATATATGGGTAGGTCCCCATCACAAGCATGGTGGTTTCTCTCGCAAAAATACCCATGCCTCTGTCATTTTATATTTCACCAGCGTACCTTAGGGACAGCAGGAGGTTGCTGGGTCACAGGGTAGGTGCCCCAAGGAGCCCTGCTGGGTATTGCCAGCTTTCACTTCCTAAAGGGGGCACGCTCTTAACTCCTGGTTCACTGACCAGTTCTTCAACCCCGTGCACTATTGTTGGTCATTTAAATTTGTATTTCTCTTGTTACTACGTATGGTAGAGCATCTTGTCTTATGTTTGGGGACTGTTTAAGTTTACTTCTTTTTAAAAAATGTGTTTTGTCTCGTCTATTTTCATTTAAGATGCTAGTTACCTTAACTTTTATAAAACTTACTGATATACTAGAGATGGTCGCCCCCTGGAGTTTAAGTTGTGAATGCCTTTCCCCAGTTTGTCTTTTGCTTTTGCTTATGATGACTTTTTACTATGTAAAAATTTATCTTTTTCTACTTCAGTATTAATAGTGTTTCCTCTTGTTTCTGTATGTTGTTTTAAATTGTCAAATACATTCTTAAGAGCTTGTTCAACCTCCAGGTGACTCTTAAGACATGGGTTTGAACTGTGCAGATCTACTTCTGCGCCTCCCTCTTGCTCATCATCTCTGTAGCACTTCTTCTCTCTTGCTCATTTTATTCTAAGCATGTAGTATATCATACATGTAGAAAACATGTGTTAATCGACTTTATGTTATCAGTAAGCCTTCTGGCCAACTGTAGGCTATCAGTAGTTAAGGTTCTGGAGAGTCAGAAATTATATGCGGATTTTCACTGCGCAGTCAGTCAGTATCCCATTCCAGGGTCAAATGTATAAAGTTTGCGGTTTTTGTCTCTCTCCTAGCCTGACATCTATCCAGGCAACTGCTGGGCATTCAAGGGCTCCCAGGGGTACCTCGTGGTGAGGCTGTCCATGGAGATCCGTCCGACCACCTTCACTCTGGAGCACATACCAAAGACGCTGTCACCCACGGGCAACATCACCAGCGCTCCCAAGGACTTTGCGGTCTATGTGAGTGAGGCTGGTCCCGGCTCTCCCCCTCCTCCAGTTCGGGAACCTCCCTCAGCTGAGCCCAGAAAAGGCTGTCAAAACGAGTCTGTGCCCTGGTGTCCCTGTCCCACCCCCCCACCTCCCCAACACGAAAGTTGGAAAAAAAACCCAGAATCCAGGCACCCAGAGAAATCATTGTTCATATCGTGGCATTTTTTGCTTTGTCCTCCTTTTTCCCTGTAAAAACCAGAGTCAAGACAGCACAGCTCATATTTTATGATGGTGACGAACTGTCTGTACAGACCTTTAAATATGTAAAACACTGTGATGTAGCGAAGCCCCAATGCACCTTCCAGTTGTCCGGCTGTCACCACAGCTTCTGCGTTGGAGGACGGGGCCACACCTTGTTGGTCTCTCTTCTTCCTGTAAACTAGACACTCATGGTGGCACCACCCTTAGCCAGTAGCCTGGGGAGCAGAGGGGCATGAGCGTGCGCCTTACCAGTGCTTTACCTCGCTGAGCCCTCTGGTCCTAACCTCCGCTGACCCTCCAGGTGAAGAGAGCCGATGCCACCTATGTTTCCGTCCTTCAAGTGCGTTTCCTTTTTTTGTAGACTCATTTTGTTTTTATTTGCTTATCTTACGGGAATCTTAGTTTCCTTAAGGACGTCTGAGCTTTGCTAGTTATAAACGCTTGTCACACGTCCCTCTTACAACCAGTTCCCAGTGTGGCTGCCTCTGCTCGTTCTGTCACTGCTTCCATGTTTCGTATGGAAGTCCTTTTTGCTCTGACACACCCCAACGGTCGCCTATATTTCCTACTGCCTGCTTCCCTAATGTGGCAAAGCACCCATAAAAGTTACCCCCTTAGCCATTTTACGCATGCAGTTTGCCGGATTTGGCGCATTCACACAGCTGTGCCACCACCAGCCATCCTTCCCAGAACTCTTCATCTTCCCAAACCGAGACTCCGTCCCCATTCCTCACTAGCCCCTGGCACCTTCTGCTCTCTGTGCGAGCCAGCTGCCTGCGGGTTCACAGCCTGCTGACCTGTGTCACTGTCCCAGGCGCTTCAGGTGGCCCAGGGCTCCACCATGGCACGTGGAGCAGCATGGGCCACACGGTAACCAGGCAGTCCCTGTAGTCTGTCACTTCTCTCTTGCCAGCTTGCTGGTTCCGGCTGTGGTTTTCTCTTGCCACGTATGGGAGGAACAGGACCTCCCTCATGGGCCTTGAATTGTGCAAAGCCCTTAACTGCATAGTTCTGTAATGCCCAGCAATTCACAGGGCTTCTGGAGAAGGCCTTAGGAATGCTTTAATCTCCCCAGATTGTGTTGAAGGGAAGCAGTCTTCACTGGTGCAGTGTTGTTTTCCCATTATTTAATGACTGTCTGGTTTTGGTTTCAGGGATTAGAAAATGAACACCAGGAAGAAGGGCGGCTCCTGGGACGGTTCTTGTATGATCAGGACGGGGAGTCCCTCCAGATGTTCCACACACCGGTAAGGACGTGCACGGCTCACCTTTGGCCCGTGGCTTCCCGAGCCCTGACCTGCACTCGCCTATCTCTTGGCTCAGCAGGACATGGCTGATCTTAGCAAAGCTGTCTGGTGGCGTCCACCTCTGAGAAAGCAAATCTGAGCTTCTTAACTCTGCCCAGACGAGCCTTTGTAGTGTGTATTTTGCTCCACACGCATGTGTCGTGTTGCTGAAGCTGAAAGTAACTCTGTGGCTCATCAGGACTTCTGTTTACCTGAGCTTTGTCTCCTGGGGTCCGTGACTTAGTCCACATAGAAAACTTAATTTTCCAGCTTGACTGCTTAGTCTGAAATATCATAGTTGGGAAAGTGATTAGACTTGGGGTGTGACTGAATAACTGTGATTTCCTCCACACCTTTTGATTTCAGAAAAGACCTGACAGAGCTTTCCAAATAGTGGAACTTCGGATTTTCTCCAACTGGGGCCATCCAGAATACACATGTCTTTATCGGTTCAGAGTCCATGGAGAGCCCATCAAGTAAACCCCTGCCGTTGGTCCCTGTACATATTGTATATACTGGGACAGCCTGACACACTGGACCCCTTTGCGAACCAGGGCACAGAGAGTAACAGGATAACATCACCCCTAAATAAACGCTACCGACTGCCACTGGAAGTGGACACCCCGCTTGCCCGTCTGTCCACAGAAACACTGCATGTCGAACGCGTAGCTTCACCGAGGTCCGCTCGCAACAGCTGATCTCTGTGGAAGTTCATTTGAATGTGTGGGTCACAAAGACACATATGTTGTTTTGGGGATTTGTTTTTGAACATAAAGCTCTTGATATTTGTATTTTCTTGACATCAGGAACAAAGCAAATGAAATTAAAAGGTCAGAGTATTTGAAGCTTTGATATTTAGCCTTTCACTGGCCCTTCTCAAGGACTTTTGGGGGCAGATCGATGTCACCTGTTCAATCCAGCACACATTTCTTTCAGGGAAAAACCACATCACCAAGTTTCAGTTGTGAACTCCTTTCCTCCAGGGTAGGATTTTTCCTTTACTCCACACCAGGTGGGGAAATTTGTAAGGTGTGTTTTTCTTAGTTTGTTCCTACTTCTGAGAAAGATCCTGAGTTAGGACTCATAGGCTGAAAGGGGTCTCATGTGAAAGGGGGAGCTCAGGTCTCAAGGAGGCTCATCCATGGCAGCTGTCCCCAAGTCTGCACAGCGGTCTCCACGGGACCTAGAACGCCCAGGCTTGTGGGTGTCATCCGAGTCGGGTTTGAATTTTGCTACAGAGTAGAACACTAACTTGCTCCCTGTCTTTCTGAGTCTAAAGTCTCTCCACCAATGACAGTTAACCCAGGGGACTGCCCAGGGTAGCAAATTCATGAAACCATCCGTTTGTGATGATACGTTTTCCCACGTCGCCACTTTCTTCCCGCTTCTAGCCGGGATTTGCCTCTTACTAGGACTGTCGCCGTTCTCAGTTCCTTGAGACTCCTTTTGTTTATAGTTCATATTTAATATTTAGACTATTTTACTGAGCAGACTTTATAAATGAGATATCTGCAAGGCACTTAAAGTGTTACAGATGTTTTAAAAATTATTTAAGTTTTATTGGGTTAAGACCATTCTTTTGGTGTTCTCATAAATACTGTATTTTCAGAAAAAGAAAATGATGGTGCTGACTGGTTTTCTGAAGAGTTTTATGTATACTGCACAACAGTCCTCAAATACATAAAAACTACACAAAGTAGCATTTTTTTTTTTCACTCTTTCTTAGAATTGGGACTAACTAATGCCTATGCAGTTAGGTTAGATAAAATGTATACAGATGTTTCATATATTACAGGATAAATCTATAAATCAAAATTTCCTATATAAAACTAAATTTGGGAGTTGGGTGGAAGTATTTTGAATATTAATTTATTTTTAAAGATGCAAGATAGGACTTTGTGCGAGGTATTTTTGTAAATGCTTTTCAAAACACTTGTCTTTGGTAGTGCTGCTTTTGCTGCCTGCCAAATTGATAAGATGCTATTGAAATGTTTAAATAAAGAGTTTAAATTTTTAAAAGTGCATGTGAGGTTTCAAATGAATAACAAACGGTGTTATTTCTTTTCTCAATGTGCTCTGTTCCTGCCCCTGGGTTGTGGGGGAGGGAGCATGACATTTGCAAGTTTTTTCTGCTGCCTGTTCCCATGGCCTTTCCGCCAACCTGGTCCCCACCCCCCCCCAGGACTCCCCCAGGGCACCTCTCCGTGGGGAAGTCCCCTTGGGAGATAAAGTGAATTGGAAATAGGGTTGCTTAACAAGGAGAAAATCAGAAGAGATGGGTCCCCTCCAAGGGACATTTGCATCATCAGGGCATCTGTTGCTAAAGATGGGGTTCTAGACACGAGTTCAAGTCTAACCTGGGATTGGTTCATTCAGTCAGTCCTTCCCGAATGCCTACTGTGTGTGTGAGGCACTGGGCTGAGAACCCCTAGTGAGCCAGGACAGGGGACAGAGTCCCCTGAGGCCATCCTCTGCCTGGAAGGGGCCCTTAGGCCAGGACAGCCGAGGGAAAGCTGCACCTGTGTCTCCCTGACTCTGGATTTTCAGGAGCAACCAGTGTTCCCACACCGTTTTTATCCTTCTGGAAACACCTATGCCCACTAGCAAAAATAGGGGTGTGTATCACTGTTGTTTACACAGGACAGATGAGGACAGACTCCACTCCTGGGGCTGTGCCTCCCTGCCGCCCTTTTTTCCATTGTGACAATTTCCATTGTGACAAATACCATGGAGATCAATCACAAAGGAACTGAACTGCAAAGAAAACCGCTCTTCCCCCCCCCCCCCATTTGCATGGAGGGAGGAAGACTTACCCATTTGCCATCTATGGACCTTTGGTTGAGCTGTCCCTATACAAACAAGGGGTTACAAACCAGGAGGGGCTCTAATCAAGATCCTTGAGGGTCTGGACTTGGTGGACACTGAGATCTAGGGGGGATGAAGTTGTGCTCTCTCCCCAGTCCCTGTCGCCAGAACCCATCTACTGTCCTCATCCCCATCCACAGCCACCACCTCTGTCCCCATTCCCTGACCCTCCCCTGTCCCTGTCCCCAGAACCCATTCACTGTCTCCATCCCTGTCCGCAGCCTCCATCTCTGTCCCCATCCTGTCCCTGTCTCGAGAACCCATCCACTGTCCTCATCCCCATTCACAGCCACCATCTGTCCCCGTCCCCTTGTCCCTCCCTTGTCCCTGTCCCCAGAACCCATCCACTGTCCCCATCCTTGTCCACAGTCTCCACCTCTGTCCCCGTTCCCTGTCCCTGTCCCCAGAACACATCCTCTGTTCTCATCCCCGTCCCGTCCCCATCCCTGTCCTGCACTTGTCCCCATCTCCCACCAGACTTGCAGCTCTGCATTAACAGGTGGTTCCGCGTCCAAGTGAGCTGGCCACTGCTCATCCTCAGCAATGACTTGTCACCTCTACTTCGACCTTCCCTTGGTCCCAAACCCGTATCAAATCGGACCCTCACCTCCCCTGTGCGGCCCGCAGCCGAAAACGTGAAAACACAGCTCTTATTTAGGAATCTTTGCGTCCCAGCGATTGCTGAACTGGTGGCTGTTTCACCTCAGGCCACCCTCCCCAGCCCCACGCCGCCCAGCCTCAGTATCTGCGCCGCAGCGACCAAGTACCCGACCGTCATGTGCCGCCGCCATTGTGGTGTCAGCGGGCGCCTGCCTCGGCCCCGCCCCGCGGCCGCCCACCGCAGACTGAGCGACCCCGTCCAGAGGTCACGTGACCGCCCGCCGCAGGCTCCACAGCCCCGCCCCGCGATCACGTGGTCGCCCGCCGGCGTGCCCGCCTCCCAGCTGCGCGCGGCTCCTCGCGGGCCACCGTAGAGGGCGTCGGACGGCCGCCGGGACGGAAGCCGAGAGGCGCTGCCGACCGCGCCTGCGACAGCGTCAGCCCTTCGCGGAGCGCCGGCCCGATGGCGGCGGCGGCGATGGCCGAACAGGAGAGTGCCCGAAACGGCGCCCGGAATCGCGGCGGTGTCCAGCGCGTGGAGGGCAAGCTGCGCGCTAGCGTTGAGAAGGGTGACTACTATGAGGCGCACCAGATGTACCGGACCCTGTTCTTCAGGTAGCCGCTGCGCCGCGGCCGCCGCCTTCCAGGGCTTTCCGCCGAGCCTGGCGCCCCGCCCCCGGCCGCCTTCCATTGGCCGCGACGCGCCTCCCCGCGCCCCCATTGGCCCGCGCCGCTGCCTGTCGCCGCGGCGGTCGGAGCAGGCAGGCTGCCGGGAAGCGGAGGACTGAGGACGCCGAGCCCGGCCCTCCCCCGTGCCCCGACCCGGCTCCTCGCCTGCCGGGCCTCCTCCTGTCCCTGCCCGGCCGCCCCAAGCTTGGTCCGACATGTCCACTCTTGGGGCCCTGGGCGGGCCTCGCCCAGCCACGGCAACCCCGGGACCGAGCCTTGGGGTCTGCGTCCCCCGGCGGTCCGGTCGTGCGGGTTAGGCGTGCTTCTGCCCCAGGGCCCCTGAGCCGCGCGCTGGGCCAGCGTGCCTGTGAGCCCGGCGCTGGGGCTGCACTTGCGGGGCTGGCGGCCCCGGCGCCGCGGTGAGTCCCAGGCGTTGGGTTGCGGGGCGCGGGGGCGCGTAGGGCTCACCACGCGTGCAAGCCGGCCTGTTGCGGGTTGTTTTCGACAAAATGAGCTTTTCCATTGCGGCCCTGGAGTTTTGGCAGGGGTCGCGTGGCCTGCGTTCGTTTTCGTTCGGTAGTTGTGCCGTAACACGGCCGCTGCTGTCATTTCTGGGTGGTTCGTACACATTCCGCTAAGTTCTGCCTATTCTCCTCTACGGTTCGGGCCTGAACACTATGGGGCCGATCGTTGCGAGTCGGATATGCCTTAAAGACCATTTTCTAGGTGGTTAAATCTGTTCTGTGAAGTGCTTTTTTTTTCCCCCTCAACTGCCAGAGTCCGCCCTGTTCACCGTTTCGGCCTAGATAATTGTATTTTCTTTAAATTAAATAACAAGTTGGATCAAGGTTTTGGGGACTCGGAGGTACTCAGGGCTGCCCGCCCCCCTGCGTGGGCTCTTGGCTTAAAGGACCAGGTAGGAGCGAGTTGGTTGTTCTTCAAGAAGTCAGCCAAAGCCGTGAGTACACATCGGAGTTTGCGACATTAAGCCTCGGGGTCAGATGTCCACGTGGCAGGGGCTGTGCCCAGTGCTTGCCATTCTCAGGGTGTGTATGTGAATATTTCCCCAGTGATTAATCAGCAAAACTGCATCTTCCCAAAAATAAACAGTGTTTCTTGTTTTGAGATACTTCTGCCATGTGGAGAAGGAGTTGTCACAGCTATAAAGAGGCAAGTGTCTGTGCACAGGGAGTATGTCCCAGAGTGGCCAGGGGTGGTGACAGAAAGCATGCCCTCCCCCAGCCCAGCCTTGACTTACTTCGAATTTCACGTCTGCTCTGTGACCGATGACCCACAACATCTTGCTGAACCTGTCTCAGCCTTGGCTGCGTCATGGGGCATTGGGGCGTCCCTTCCCCTCTCGGGAGTTGGGCAAAGTAAATGATCTGCCCTTGTCCTCCCTGGGGACGAAGTCAGTGGTGGCCTCTGTGGCCTTCCACAAGGCCTGAGGGAGATAGCTGGGAGCTGCCCCGTCTGCCAGGGTGCACTCCACACAGACCTGTTTAGAAACCCTTCTGGGCGTGTGGCTCTGGAGGAAGTCAGGGTCATCGAGTTCTCTTCGGGTTTGGTCTTCCTGTAAGGAAATACAAATGTTTGTGTCTAAGTGTTTACGTGAAACGTGCACTCTGATAAGTTTTGGCATGTCCCCGCGTGAAACTGTCACCAGGCAGGACACTGGGAGTATCCATCACCGCCAGAGTTTTTTTGTCTGCAGCCCTCACCCGCACCGCCCCCCCGCACCCCCGCAGCTGCTGATCTCACACCACCATCACAGTGGACCAATTTGCATTTTCTAGAATGTGACCTAAGGGAACCATATCCTCTTTTTCTCCCTTTTCATGTTTACGAAGCATCCTTATCAGGACTTACCCACGTGTGTGGCATTAATTCACTTCCAGGGTGGTGCTCTGTAGTGGGGGTGGGCCACAACCTGCTAGCCAGTCCCGGGTCAGATCTGTTGGATAATTACACCTTTAATTGTTGTGCCTTAGGGCGGCTGAGGGCGCAGGGGCCCAGAATCGAGCAGTCCTGTGGGTCGTGCTTACCTGGTGCACGTCCCTCAGGCGTGGGCCGTCGTGGGGATCCGCTGGACGCTCTGACCCGCCGTGGTGCCAGCGGGTGGCCGCCTGGTGTCTTCACAGCTCTTCCAGGACAAGGAGGGAGTGCGTTTTCCAGGCCCGTTGTGTTTTGGGTACTCAGTCATTCTTCACACTCCCTGTGGCTTCCATGGCCGCTTCTCCGGGTCGCCAGAGGACCCCTTGGCCCAGTGCCTCCACTGTCACCTCCCTGGGTGCCTCTGCAGCCAGCCTGCATCCCCGTGATTTCAGTCTTCCTGCCCAGGGGCCGTTCTGAGATTTGCGTTGCTGTTTTGCCTCTTAAGTCAAATGAAGAGAATTTTTTAAAGAGAAACTTAAAAAACAGGTTCTTTTCAATCTCTAGGCAAACAGGGAGCATTTCCTAAAAGAGGGAACAGCTGTGCTGGGGGGTCCGGGGGGTGGGTGGCATTCTCAGGGTAACCCTGCAGCCATGCTGAGCCCTCCTGAGTGCCACAGTGTGGGGTGCTGGGTAGCTGACACCTGACCCGCCTCTGTCTGACCCCCGGCTTTTATCTGTAGCATTACATTTTTGTTAGGTTCTGCATGCTTGTTTTCTGAAGAGCAAAACCCAGGGACCACAGCGCGGAGGCGGTGCTAGGTGGGTGCGGCCGCTGGGAGCCACGTCCAGGCCAGGTGTGCCAGCCGGGTGCACGTCCCAGCGGCATGTGCATGCGTGGCGTGCTGACGCTCAGGCGTGGAGACGGTGCCGAGCCGGAGGGTTCTGGCCCCGCCTGTTTTCACAGCCCCCCTGAGGCCTTGGACCCCAACACTGACTCCCGTCCTGTCTTCTGGATTCTGCACAAAGAAGCACGTTTGTTTTTTTCCTGATCGCCTTTCACGGTTTCCATTTTCCCAGCTCTGCCTAATCTGAAACACGCCATCTCCCTAAGCTGGTCAGGTGCTGGGATGTCCCCTGCACCGTGGAACCCTTGTGTCGCCCACTCCCCCGGATGCCGCAAGTGCTCGAAAGCAGGCCCTGTGGGCCCGGGGGCTTCTCTTGTCATCAGCTGTTCCTAGTGCTTCTCTCTTGCTCTTCATCAGACGGAGGAGTATGGAGCCCTGTCCCATCTAGCATAAGCAGCGACACACTGGCAGGATTGTCACTGAGAAGTGTCTACAGTTCTGAGTGTCCGTGCCGGCAGCAGCATGGGGCTACGGGCTGCTGCGTTGGAAACTCTCCTTCCCGGGCCCGCCCATGGCAGTGCTGGCCCCACGTGTGTGCAGGGCAGCTGTTGGCAGGACTGGCTGTGATGAGCGGTCCTTCGCCACCGGCCCCACCCCACGCTGAGCTGATGGGTCCTCTCTGTGCTGACCTGGGTGGGCTGTGTTCTCCTGGGGGTTCTGGTCTTGGAACCTGGTTGAAGAAAAGACCATGCCTCTGGTTAATTGAATAGCCAGGCACTCACGGTGCCCCCTGAACTGTCGGTCCGGGCGAGCTGCAGACAGGCTCCCAGACCTCTGTGTTTGCCATTTTCCTGCCTTAGGAGCACCTCGCGCTGCTCATTTGGTATCTTTGTCTGATTTGTTTTGGCCAAGAGGCACTGACTTGATGGTTTCTTTGTCTTTTCTGATAATCACGGAGATAAGCTCACAGCCAATGAAGTAGCTCTGCACAGGTTTTGGGCTTCGGGAAGCTTCCTCTGGCTGCTGACTTTCTCTCGGGCTCAGCTCTGCTTCACTGAATGTCATCTCTCACTGATGGACCCTCATCCTGTTGTTTGTGCTTCGTTGCCTGCCAGGCTCTGGCCGCCCTGTGCATTCATCTCTCTACAGTTCAGGAAACTGAGAAATGTGTTCAAAATGAGAAAACGAAGCAGGACAGGGTGGGGTGGTGGGGTAGAGGAGTGGGGACCGCAGAGAAAGTCGGTTTTCCCCTGATGCATCTCCCTCCTGGAGCTCCCGCCGTCCCGACCCGAGTGTGGCTCTGACTTTTGGTTCTCCGGTGGACACTACTATGTCACCCTGTCCCTCAGGCAGGTCCTCCCACCAGAGCAGGGCTTGTGCCCGGGGTGGACGTCATCCAGCCTTTTTCTGGTTCTTTCTGCTGCAACCCTTGAGCTGCTCCAGGCCCACTTGGGCACAGTCAAGGTCACCCACCTGCGCTGCTGACAGATGTGGGGTGTGGGCCTGCCGGTACCCCAAGGCTGCATTGCTGATGGCAGGGACTCTGTGCATGCAGTGGATGGTGGTCGAGGTGCTGTGACCACCCAGTGAGGCAGCAGCCTCAGGAACAGCACAGCTCCACTCTGTTCCTGGCAGGACACACAGGCTGGCGCGCGACTGCCGAGATTGTTTGCTTTATTGAGCTCCTGTGTCCACGCAAACGTTGTATTTTCAGAATTTACTCTCTAAGCCACTAGGCTGGGCGCATGAGTCAGACTGGAGGGTGTCTGCGCCGGGACCTAACTGGGGCCTTGCTCTTTCTCTGTCTTGCAGATACATGTCACAGAGCAAGCACACGGAGGCGCGGGAGCTCATGTGCTCGGGGGCCCTGCTGTTCTTCAGCCACGGCCAAGTACGTGGCGGGCCCGTCCCCGACTCTCCTTGGGGCCTGTGGGTTGGAAAAGGAGCGTCCAGGGAGAGGCGTGGTGGAGGACCGTGGACCATCCCTGTCGCTGGCCCTGGCCGGGCATGTGTGCTTATGCCCGGTGAGGGTGCTGTGCCAGCCGGCGATCAGCCTCCAGGCAGCCCCGCCAAGGGGGCTCTGTGCGTCTGCCTGCCATGTGTTTCCTGATGGAAACCCGAGCAGTTGTCCAACTTTGCCGAGTCTTCTAAAAACGAGCCAGAGCTGTTTCCATGATTCGTATTCACTTCTATGTTTTATAGCAAAACAGCGCTGCAGATTTGTCCATGCTGGTCCTGGAGTCACTGGAGAAGGCAGAAGTCGAGGTGGCCACAGACCTGTTGGGTGAGACTTTCTCACTGTGCACAAGGCACCTGTGCATGTGGGGTAGTGACACTCCAGCACACACATGCGCGCGCACACACACACTATCTCTCTCTCTTTTTCTGGTGGACGCTGGCCTCCCTGTTGTCCCAGACGTTGGCTTGCCAGCCTACCGCACACTACATGTGTGGCAGGGAGGTCCTCCTTCGGAGCTGCCCAGCCAGAGGGGCAGAGGGGGCCTGCTTCTGGCCTCTGTACCCCACTGTGTCCCCTCCTGTGGGCCAGTTCCCTGCTATAGCCCATCCTCCCTCATGCCCTGGGACACAGGCTGAGTCGAGAGGTCAGCTGGGGGGCCCTGGGACCCGGGTGGGTTGCACAAGGACACACCGAAACACCGTTTCTCCGCTTTGGAGGTGAAATCTTATTTGTGAGCTCTAAGGTGTGACGTGTGGAGAACTGAGCAGTAGTGTGTTTCCTTGGATAAGGGTCTATGTTCATGTCGTTTTAGAAAATCTGGCTAAGCTCTTCAGTTTGATGGACCCGAATTCCCCAGAGCGAGTGGCCTTTGTGTCTCGAGCCCTGAAGTGGTCCAGTGGAGGATCAGGGAAACTGGGCCACCCCCGTCTGCACCAGCTGCTGGCCCTCACCCTGTGGAAAGGTAGGCCTGGTGCGGGGAGCGCTCAGCGGGCGGTCCCTGGACAGCTGCCCGTTTGTGTCCCTGTGGCTTTTACTGGTGTTGCCTGCTGTCAGTGGATGAACTCCTGGGACATGAGGAACCAGGAGAAGGGATCTGGCCCTTCCTATCTGCACCCCTCCCACCCAGCTTCTTTCCTGGGATGTCTTCCCCAGGCGGGGCTCTGATGGCACTGCATGCTGCGTCATCTTTGTGTTTCTCTCTGCCTCTGATTAAGCATTCAGTCCACGACGAGGGGGGTGTCGAGGGAAGACTGGGCAGTTCCTGGCTGTGGTTTGCACCCTGAGCTCTGAGTCTGGGGCTCAGGTGCAGGGCGAGATGCTCGGCTTGGTGACCTGCACAGGAGGGTTTGAACGGCTGCGTCCTGAGCCAGCACTGTGTGGGCAAGCCAGCACTGTGTGGGCAGCTCACTAACACGGTGTCCACCTTCCCAGGGACTCTGTCATCACCGGGCATCCCTGGGCAGGGGGCAGGTGCCTTGGTGGGGGCAGGGCCAGCCAGCTTCCTTCCTGCGCAGGCATCCTTCCGCCATGTCACACGTGTGTCAGCGAGCTCCTCCTGGAGGCAGGCAGCTCTGCAGTCAGCTGTGACTGCTCCCCATGCTCCGCTTCTGTCCAATGGCACGCATGTGGTGGCCGAGCCTAGCCCTTGTCCCCGGCTGTGAGCACACAGACCCCTCCCCTCTTTTCTCAGGGCAGCAGCGCTCACTGCTCTGTGTGTCCCTACCTGCTGTGACCTGCAAGCGGGGGGCTCCTCAGATCCCCCCGGTGGCTGGTATGCCAGCCCTGCCCGCACCCCAGAGGGCTGCTGAGAGGGTAATGGTCAGATGTGTAGACAGTCAAGGTCGCTCTCCTGAGAGGCTGGCTGAATTCCTTCCCTGCTTTGACCCAGAGCGGGGCCAAGAAGCAGCGTCTTGGGAGGGGTGGGGGCTGAGGCGTCATGGGCACCTCCTCTGCTGCACTTCCTGGAGGCACCTTGCTTCTCCCTTGGGTGGCCCTAGCCTTCCCTGGCAGTGCAGTCCCATCTGTCATCTGTGTCCCCCAGCATGCCTCTGGCTGCTCCTGTGTCTTGTTCTGTGTCGGTGCCCGGAAGCCCCTCGGGGAAGAGGCTGTCTGTGCTCATTGGCCTGGCGGGGGTGGGGGAGTCCCTGAGGCCCCCACCGTTTGCTCCTGCCTCGTCTCCCAGGGACCATGTTGTGCACGTGCAGATGGACAGCCTGATCCACCATCAGGAGCACCTACAGCAAAGCATTTATTTGGCGCCCCTTTTGCCCAGTCTATTTGCGGGATCTGTGGGGAGATGCCAGACAGAAAACGGACATGATACTGCATCTGGCTGGGCGTGTCCAGGCGGCTCAGTCAGTGGAGCGTCTGACTCTTGGATGCAGCTCAAGTCATGGTCCCAGGGTTCGTGGGATCGAGCCCTGCATTGGGCTCAGTGCTGACATTGTAGAGTCTGCTTGGGATTCTCTCCCCTTCTCCGTCCCTCCCTGACGTATGCACTCATTCATTTTCTGTTATGTAAATTAACGTTAAAAAAAGTCTTTCAGGAATCTCTCTCGTTAAGCACCAGCTATGAGGTATATATATTTAGAAGTGTAATTTTAAAATTCAGGATACAGCCAATTACACATAGTCCCTGCGGCACAGACCCTCAGTGAGCTGAGCACAGAGCCCACGTCCTGTCTTGCCCAGTGGCCACGCTGACTGGCCATCCACAGCTTGCCTCTGCTGGCACGTATTGATGTGTGTGGCGTCCCATTAACGCAGGCACACCTCGTGTTGGGGCGCACGACATCTGCAAATTGTTGTTGGCAGTGGTCCTGTATTGAGCAAGTTTATTGGCATCATTTTTCCAACAGCATCCACTCACTTGCTGTCTTTGTCATGTTTTCATCATTCTCACAATACTTCAAGCTTTTTATTTTCTTATTATTTTAATGTTAATCTTTTCATTTTTGAGCTAGAGCACGTGTTGGGTCGAGAGGGGCGGAGGGAGACAGAGAATTACAAGCAGGCTCCCTGCTCAGCCCATTCCCACACCCCTGGAATCCTGACCTGAGCCGAAATCAAGAGTTGGATGCTCAACCAATTGAGCCATCCAATGCCCCAAGGTTTTTCTTTGTAATTTGTTACGGCGATCTGTGACCGTGATCTTTGCCGTCACCATCGTAATTGTTTTGGGGGCCAGGAACTGCGTTTGTGTCAGGGCAAACATCGATAACTGTGTGTGTACTGGCCGCTCTCCCGACCCCGTCCCCCATCTCTCCCCTTCCTTGGACCTCCCTCCTCCTGCGGCACAGCCACCCTGGAATTGGGCCACGTGATGACCCTACAGACGCCTCTAGGGTCCAAGAGAAAGGAAGGGTTTCCCATCTCTGACCTCAGACCACAAGCTACAGATGCTAGAGCTCAGTGAGGAAGGCGTGTCCAGAGCCGAGGTAGGCGGAAGCCGGGCCCCTCGCCCTGGACAGTTAGCCAGGTGGTCAGCACAAAGGACACACTCCAGAAGGAGTTAGAAGTGCTCCCCAGTGAGCATACGGATCAGATGGGAAAGAATCAGCTGTATTGTTTTAGTGGTTGGGATAGAAGACTGAACCAGCCACAGTATCCCCGTGAGCCCAGCCTAACCAGAGCGAGGCCCCGACTACCCTCAATTCCATGGAGGCCGAGGCGGGGGAGGCAGCTGCAGAAGGAGAGTCTGAAGCCGGCAGAGGCCATCTCCATGATGTTAGAGTGCTCTGCGTTGTAGACGCTGCCGCAAATGGTCCGGGAGGTCTGGCTGAGACCGTTAATGAAAGTGGCCATGCTCCATGACAGGTCTTAGAAGGACCGTTGGGACTTGCGTAGTTAACAAAGAGAAGTCAGTCCCCGGCTCCCAAGCCTTGAGAGACCCTCCTGTCGGGGGCCGATGTGGCCGGTGACCGTAAGCGGGGTGGATGCTCGTCAACCGTTCCCGAATGCGAGGCCCCTAACAAGTGCCCTCTGCTCTGCTGTACTCTGGGAAGGGGACGACGGAGCCTGGATGACAGCGGTGTGCATGCGGTGCACCTGCTGGCCCAGGAGCTCCAGTGGAGATGGGCAACGAGACAAGTGTGGTTTTCACGCCTCATACAACATCACTCTGCAGCCCGGGGGCTGAGGGGTCGCTTCCATCTTCCAGTCATGCTCGGCAAGTACATTTCCTAAGGCTGCCACGGCCATAGACGGAGATTCCTCTGATGGGAAAGGACCTCCAAGAACCTGTTGGAAAGGATTCACCATTCGAGACACCACTGAGGTCAAACAGGAGTCACAGGAAGAAGGCAGAATATCCACAGCGACAGGAGTTTGACAGAAGGCGATTCCAGCCCTTAGGGACAACCTCGCGGGGTTCAAGTCCATACGGATGTAGGGGGACAGGAAGAGAACCAGGACCCCAAGTGGGGCCGAACCGCTTCCATCTCCCGCTACACCCGATGAGACTTGGCTCCTTCCAGGCGAGCTGGCAAAGGGTTTCCTGAGCTGGAAGCCACTCCCAGTAGAGGCGTGTGCGGGTGATTCAGATGATCGCAGAGGGTTGAGAACGTCACATGAAGGAGCTGACGAAGCAGCCGCAGGTCTGAGGGGCTGAACTCCAGGCATGAAGGAAGTTCTTCTGGGGGTAAAATGCTGTCGGACAGCATTGCACGTGACAGACCTTTCGGGAAAGAGTCCATCAGCGCAGCAAACTTCACTGTCTCCTTCTGAGAACTTGCCAGAACCACCCAGCCTCCGGCAGCCACCGCCCTGGTCCGGCAGCAGCCAGCGGCCTCCAGGAGAGGCCTCCAGGAGAACCTTCCACTGGCAGAAAGATGACAGCCTGCTGCTGGCACATGTGACATCAGCATTTGTTATTTAAATTCTGTTCCTTGCTTTCAGACAGAGCGAGAGCACATTTAGCAGTCTGCGGTACAGCGTGAACACGGCTTTCTGTGCCCTGGGAAACCAGAACCTTGACTTCAGTGGGTTGATCTGGAACCGACCCCATCGTACCCCCGAGGTGCTCCTGTGCGGGGTCCAGTCCGGTTCTGGGAGCGAGGCTTGTGCTAGGATGGAACATCTGGATGTAGTTCTGCCTAATTTTTCTTCTTCTATGGATGCTCTAAAGCCAAAAGATTAGTGTTTGATGGGCTGAGGGAGAGAAGGGAGACAAAGAGCACACGTTCGCAAAGAAATGCTGGCCCTGGAATCATTCTGAGCTCTTGGAGGTGACATGCCAGGCGCTGGGGGCCAGGCGAGAACAGGAAGGCAGTCATGGCCACCTAGGGGCAAGTGTTCGCACCAGAAGGTGGCAGGCCACTGGGGCCTGGCGCTTTAGCCCTGCAAAGGTGTGAACCTTTGGGAACCGAGGGCTCATGAGCGGGACAGGGCCGCGATCGGTGCACTCTGGGCAATGGGCTGGGGTGTGGGGAGCTGGCTTGGTTTAGGCTGGGGCCGTGCCTCCGCACAGCAGACATTCCAGGCACCCTGGAAGCACCACCTCCCAGCTGTGGCAGCCAAAAGTGCCTACGCGCTGCCAGGTGCCCCGTGGGAGGGGAGGGCGTTGAATCAGTGTTGTGAGGCCAGCAGCCAGGGCGCACAGTTACATCTGAGTCATTTGTCGGAATTGGGAAGGCTGGGTTTTCCACTAATTTGTTAACGAGCGCACCACTCAAACTCCGGGAGAGTCTGCAATAGGAGCGCTTAACAGACAGCACACGTCCCCTGGAAGGCCCTTTCCAGTCCCCTTTTGTGCTGTTAGCCCTAAAGCTTCATGCCCTGGTGACAGGTGTGGCCACAGGGAAGGGGCCGAGAAGGCCGAGACCACATCCCATGTTTCTGACTGGCTCCCAGGTGACCCCATGTTGAGTGGGGACAGTCTGGCCCTTTCCCGGGGACACAGTGGGGCTGAGCTATGTCCTCACCACTGGCAGGATCATAGTGGGGATGTGCAGGAGGGATTCTTCCCCAACTGGTGGGGGGCTTCTCAAGAGGACAGATGATAAACACGGAGAGCAAATGTGGAGTGTGCCTCTGAAGACAGGGAGAGGGCATGTGAATGTGTGGACAGCAGGGGCCTTCACGTGGCCTGGGGGACAGGCAGGCCTGACCTGGTTCTGACTGCCACTCTGACATTCACAGCACTCGTGTGTGGGGTTCCAGGGGTCTGTGTCTCGTTCGTCAGGACCATATAGAATTGCCATCACATGAGCCCGGGGTCCCGCGTTAGTCTGTGCTCTCGCGTCAGCTGATATGGACGCCAGTGTGGGGACGTCAACCCGAAGCCTGCCTTCCCACTGTGGGCATCGGACGTGCAGAATGTGATGTCCGGGAGGTGGCCGCTGTGGTTGGTGTGGGGAAGGCGAGCAACGCGCTCTGCACTCAACTGGTGTCCCGTTCCCCCCGCAGAGCAGAACTATTGTGAGTCCCGGTACCACTTCCTGCACTCGGCAGACGGCGAGGGCTGTGCGCACATGCTGGTGGAGTACTCCACGTCCAGGGGCTTCCGCAGCGAGGTGGACATGTTCGTGGCCCAGGCTGTGCTACAGTAGGTGCTCGAGACGCCGCCCTGCATCCTTGCTGCGAACCGGTGGGGGATACCGCGTGCTAGCACTCTGGTCCCCCCCGTGCGTGTGTAAGATTGGAGTCTGGAGGGTGGAAGGGCACATGTTCCGAGCCGCATCCTCCTGTCCTCCCCGTGTCCCGTTCTCCCTCGGTTCTGTGGGCATCGGGCTGCTGCCGTGGGAGGACGTGCTGTTCAACAAGCTGTCCCAGGACGAGCAAGCATGGGTCCCAGACGCCTCGTGTGGGGGTTCCCCCCCGCCCTCCTCCCTCTGCGGCCTGTGCGCCCCCTGTTCCCGTCAGGCCTCCTCCCTGCCTCCTGCTGGTGGTTTCCCAGGACCATCAGGCACACATAGCTCCGGGGGGAGGGTGGGCCCGCGTTCCCACTGCAGAAACCCCTGATTCGGCAGCCGGGTGTCGGGATGGGACACGTCCCGTGAATGGGACAGGGTCGAAGCGTGCTCCCTGGACTCGACGGCACCTCAGAGCTCCCTGCTCCGCCGCACAGCAGCCTGGTAGGCATCTGCCCCTCTGAACAGAGACGTTTGGGCGACACTAGAGCCCCTGAGCCCGGCAGTGTGGTGTGTGATGTGTGGAGACTAAAATGCCTAGTCACCTTGTCTGTACCTTGAGAAGGGACGAGGGGGTCCCCTGCAGGGAAGCCGCAGAGATGTCTCCACATTGGGGAAGCCAGAGCCTGCCCCACCACCCCACACGCTGCCTCCCGGCCCTGGGTTGACAGCTCGCACAGGTAGATGCCTACCGGGTGCAGGCGGCCTTGAGTTCAAGAACCTGTTGCAGACACAGTCACCCTCCCAAGCCTCCCGTCCTTGCCCGAAAATGGCAAACATGGAAAGGGGCCGTGTGCGGCGGGGGTGGCTTATCTCAGCGTGGGGCCCGGCCTGGCGAGGGCCCCGGTGCACTGGTTGGTGACGGCTTTCCGTGCCCCCAGACGCATCCCAGGTCCAGTGTTCACATGAGCATCTGTGTGAGTCCCTTCCCACCTCGGTGGCCTGTTCCTTTCAGGTTTCTCTGTTTAAAGAACAAAAGCAGCGCGTCGGTGGTGTTCACGACATACACACAGAAACACCCGTCCATCGAGAACGGTCCTCCGTTCGTGCAACCTTTGCTTAATTTCATCTGGTTTCTGCTGCTGGCTGTAGATGGGTGAGTTGTGCATGTGTGAGGGTGCATGTCCATGTGTGGGGTGAGGGATGCGTGTTGGAGGGGATGGATTCATGTGTGTGTTTAGGGGGTGCACGTGTGCAGTTGGGATGAGTGCGTGTAGAGGGGGTGTGCATGTGCAGAGTGGGTGTATGCAGGGGGTGCATGTGTTAGAGGGATGAGTGTATGTGTGTGGATGGGGTGTGTGTGTGGATGAGTGGAAGGGGTACGCGTGTGCGTGTGGAGGGGGTGCGCGTGTGCATGTGTGGAGGCCTGAGTGGAAAGGGTGTGCGTGTATGGGTGTGGAGGGGTGAGTGGAGGGGGTGCATGTATGGAGGCGTGAGTGGAAGGGGTACGGGTGTACGGGTGTGGAGGCGAGTGGAGGGGGCGTGTGTACGGGTGTAGAGGTGTGAGTGGAAGGGGTAAGTGTGTGCGTGTTGAGGGGTGAGTGGAGGGGGGTGCGTGAGTGGACCCGGGGTGTGTGTGTGGAGGTGTGAGTGGAAGGGTGCATGTGTATGTGTGTGGAGGGTGTGCATGAGTGGAAGGGATACGCATGTGCATGTGTGAGGGATGAGTGAGGGGGTGCGTGCATGTGTGTGTGGAGGGGCGAGTGGAGGGGTGTGCATGTGGAGGGGTGAGTGGAGGGGTGCACGTGTGCGTGTGTGGAGGTGTGGGGGTGTGTGTGCTCTGCTCGTCGGGGTCCCCTGGACTCTGTGTGCCATGGTCCCATGTCGTTTCAGAGGCAAGCTGACCGTGTTCACGGTGCTGTGTGAACAGTACCAGCCATCCCTCCGGCGGGACCCAATGTACAACGAGGTGAGGGGTGCAAGGGGCCAGGCACTGGCCGGTGAGGAGAAGGGGAGCCTGGGGACAGTTCAGATGGGAGGGCGTGTCCCTGCATGTCGCGGCCCCGCTGAGCGCCCGCTCTCTGCCTCCTGCAGTACCTGGACCGGATAGGACAGCTGTTCTTTGGGGTGCCGCCCAAGCAGACTTCTTCGTATGGGGGCCTGTTGGGTAAGGTGGGGGACGGCAGGGAGGGAATGGGGTGGGGGACCTGCTGGGTAAGGCAGGGGTGGGGTTTGGGGGAGGCGGTCCTCTCTGGTGGATTCCCTCACAGCTGAGTGGCCAGGGCTCCCTCTTCCTGGGCTTTTTGTTTTGTCCTTTGTTTTTCTGATAGAGTACATACCATAAAATTGCCCATTCTCACCACTTCCAAGTGAGCAGCTCAGGGCACTGAGCACAGTCAAGCTGCTGTGCAGCCGTTCTCACTGTCTGTCTCCAGAATGTTCCGTCTCCCCACACTGAGACTGGGTCCCATTACACATGGACCCCTCCCTCCCCCAGCCCTAGTCCCACTGTCTACTCTGTGAGTCTGACCCCAAGAACTTGTGTGAGTGGGTCCCAGTGCGTGTCCTTGCGTGTCTGTGAGTCTGACGACCCCGGGACTGTGTGAGTGGCTCCTGTGTCTGGCTGTGTCATTTACCATGATGTGTACAGTGTCCTCCATGTTGGATCACGTCGAATAGTATTTCGTGGGTGGATGGAGCGCATCGTGTCACCTTCATTGTGAGGCACACAGGTGGCTTCCATCTGTTGGCTGCATGAATTGCGCTGCTGTGAACACAGGGTGCCCATATGTGTTGGGGTTCCTGCACCCAGTGCTTTGGGTAAATCACCCTGAACTGGACTTGCCAGGTCCCATTGAAGGTCTGTATTCAAGTTTGGAGTTGTCACCAGACTGTCCCCCACAGCGGCAGCCCCATTTCATGTCCCACCAGTGCTCACGGGGGCCTGGTTTTTCCTCATCCTTGCCCTGGTCTCTATGGCTGTCGTACAAGGTGTGGGATCCCTGCTGATCTGGGTGCTTAGTGTGTTTTCTTGTGCTTATTAGAGGATTGTATGTTTGTATATCTGGTCAGGTCTTGTGCTTCTTTTTGAATCAAGTTGACGAATTTTCTATATTAGGTATTGATTTCTTATCAGACATAGGATTCAAAGATTCAGAAATATTTTCTCCCATTTTGTGGATTGCCTTGTTTTTAAGACTTTATTTAAAAAAATTTTTTCTAGTGTTTATTTTTGAGAAAGATAGTGTGAGCAGGGGAGAGGCAGAGAGAGAGGAAGACACAGGATCTGAAGCAGGCTCCAGGCCCTGAGCTGTCAGCACAGAGCCTGATGTGGGGCTCGAACTGACAGACTTTGAGTGAGATCATGACCTAAAGTGAAGTCAGACACTCAATAGACTGAGCCACCCAGGCGCCCCTTAAGTCTGGTTTGGTTTTTTTTTTTTAAGTATTTTAGTTTCACAGAAATAAAAAGGAAGGTACAGAGATTTTCCGTTTACCCTCTGTGCCCCTCACAGCCCTTCCCCATACCTGCATCCACCGACGGAGTGGGGACTTGTTGAAATTTCACCTGCACCCACACATGGCTGTCACCCAAAGGTCCTGGTTTACATTCAGGTCCATGTTTGATGGTGTATGTTTAGATCCATGTACCCACTGTTAGAGAATCATACAGAGCAGTTTCTGCCCTAAAAGTCGTCCATGCCCCTGACACCCCGCTGCCTTCTCTCTCTGGCCTGTGCCCTCTGCTGCAGAGCTGTACGTTTTCAAGCACATTTGTTTCCTCTCCATCGCCTGTGCCTGTAAAGTCGTCGTCAGCTCCAGTGCTCGGAAGCTTCTGCTCTGTGTCTTCTAAAGGTTTTACTGTTCTGGGTAGGTCCTTGATCCGTTTTGAGCTAGTTGTGTATGATGTGAGGTAGGGGTCTGGCGTGGTGGCATCACTTGTCAGAGAGGCTGATCTTCCCGTGCGTGGTCTCGTTGCACTGCTTGGATGTGTTTGACCCTGTGTGCGCAGGCCTATTTCTGGCCTGTGTGTGAGTGTCTGCCCATGACACAGTGTTTTGATTATTTTGTACAAAGTTTCGCCATCAGGGAACACGAGCCCTCCAGTTTTGTTCTTTCTCCAGGTAGTTTGGCTGTTTGAGTCCATGGCAATCCCATGTGAATTTTAAGATGGGTTTTTCTTATCTTGCAAAAAAGTCATAGGGATTTTGACTGAGACTGTGTCGATTCTGAAGATGGCGTCGGGTGGTGTTCCTATTTACAGCATACCACGTCTTCCACGCCACGGACTTCAGACAGCTTTTCCACTTATTCATGACTTTCTTTTGCCAGCATGTTGTTATTTTCATTCATGCGTCTTTCAGCTCCTTGGTTAAAGCCAGTTCCTCAAGTATTTTATTCATTTGGATCCTATTGCGAATGGAATTGTTAAAATTTCTCTTTCAGATTGTCGTTGGCATAGAGAAGTACATCTGATTTTCATGCGCCAACTCTATCTGGTACTTTGCTGGAGCCACTCGCTCCAGCAGCTGTTTGATGTGGTCCTTGGCATTTTCTGCAGAAGCCCATGTCCTGTGCAAACGCGATTTTGCTTCCTCCTTTCCACCGTGGGTGCCTTTTCCTTCTCTCTCTCACCCAGTTGCTCTGGCGGGAATATCCACTGTGGTGTAGAATGGAGGTGGTAAAAGCATCCTCATGAGTCTGCGCTTGAGGACAAGCTCTCAGTCTCTCACCCCTGCACATTACGTTTCCCTACCCCTGCATGGGGTTTCCAGAGACAGCAGGGACCGTGTGGAGGTTGTTCCTTCTGTTTTGGCTGTTACAACTGTGTCAGGTTTAGGAGGGGCCGTTCTCAGTCCGTGGGGATGGACGGTCGGTGGGGGGGGATTTCCCTCCTCTGCTGACGGGCTTCGTCACCCTGCCGGACTCATGGGGACCTAGCCCCATGGTCTGGGCATGAACCCAGTCGGGGCGCATCGTACTGCCGTGTGTACCCCGATCTGTCTGCCAGCACTCTGCTCGGGGCGTTCGTGCTCATGAGGGACGTCAGTCCATGATCATGTAAGCATCTTTGCCTTTGGCGGGGGCTACATTGACCACCTAGAAGGAGTGAGGAAACGCTCCCTTTTCCTCAGTGTTTCAGGGAAAGTTTGAGAAGGACTGGAGTGGGTCGGGTAGAAATCACCAGTGAGGGGTCACGGCCAAGGCTTTGCTCTATCCGCAAGCGTCCTCACTCGTTCACCGGTCCGTTCAAATCTGCTTCTTCATGGATTAGTCTTGGCGGCTGTTCGGGGCCAGGCCTCCTCCCCTCGTCTGCATAGCCTGGCAGCCCCAGGCCTCAGCCCCCACATGCCGTTGCCTTCACTGGTGTCCCACACGAACTTTGACCTCCCCCAAGGCAGGGGCCGGTGTAGTCCTTCATCTGAGAGTGGCTTTTATGAGGCTCAGTGTGTTACTACTGTGGAGCCGGTGGTGGTTCTCCGCAGAGGCCGTAGTTGGACTTTGTAAGCATGCCAGGCCGGTTGAGCGTACATCGGCACCTCGCCCTGGAGCTGAGGCTGCCCCAGGTGCCGTCCCACCACATCCGTGACCATGGCACCTGCCTCAGGGCCCCTCGGGGTTGGGCTGGCGGGGCGTTTGCCATTGTGATACCCGTGGGCCAAACCGTGGAAAGGCCTTCCCGTTTTTGAGACATGGGAAAGCCATCTCCCAGTGAACACAGTTTGACTTTCTAGTTGTTAATTGTGCGTGTCTGTGTCTGGATTTGTCCCGGGAAGGTGTGCAGTGGAGACCCCCCTTTCCTTCCCACACCAGGCGTGTCCGTGCACTGCAGCCACGCCGGGCCTGGGGGCTGCGTGTCTGCCTCGCCCCTCACCACACGTGTCCCGAAACTTCGTGCTTGTTCGTTTCCTGCCAGAACCTCAGAGGTGGGCCATCCAGCACCCTAAGGCGCTGCTAGAGTGTTCACTGGACCTGAGCTAGCGACAGATTGTGGACAATTCTGCACGTTCATGACAGAGTGCGTCCGGAGAACGTTGTTCACATTTGCACTTGTTTTCTTGTTGTTCTGGTGGCTTGGCCTAAGGTGACTCTGTAAACTCCCAACCCTGTGGTGACAGCAGTTCCATGGAGGAAATGAGAACAGAGGCAAGGTGTCCGTGGTGACTGTGCGGGGGCGACAGCCGTTAGCACCTCTGCGTGTGGCCCTGGAGTCTCTGACGCATCCCAGCTGTTTCTGGATTGTCCACCCGTGTGTGATTTGTGGCCTCCTGTTGGGCAGACGGTGATGTCCCATGACTGCAGTCTCCCGATGGCTCTGCAGGCCCCGAGCACGGGCATCGTGTACCCAGGGGTGTGTGGTGGGGCTCACACACCTCCCGTCGGGGCCGCAGCACCATGGAAGGTGGGGTTCCCCAGGTGGGGGCGCCGGCCGCACGGAGCCGCTGTGCCTCATGGCGCCTGCGTTTGCTTCCAGGGAACCTTCTGAGCAGCCTCATGGGCGCCTCGGAGCAGGAGGGCGAGGACAGTCAGGACGACAGCAGCCCCATCGAGCTCGACTGACCCTGCCCGCCAGCCCACACGATGCCGCCCGAGCCCCCATACCCGGGGGTTCCGTTCCACGGCGGCCGTGGTGGTGTCTGCACACCCGCCCTGGGCTGCGCCTCGGCCGGGTCGGCTGGGCTGCGCTGCACCTGCAGACTGACCACAATAAAGCACGGGCCTTGCCGCGCTACCATCCTCTCCCTGTCCTCTGTGTCTGGTTTGCTTCGGGAGGCCGCCCAGTGTTCGACGGAGGCCTGTCCCCGTCACAGGTGGTGTGGGGGGTGGCCGCCACCGCCTGCACGTCCTGCGGTGGCCCGGTGAGCATCTGGGCGGCTGCTCTGTGCCAAATCCCGAGGCCACGGCTGCTCAGGATGGGCCTCGCAAGGGGTTCGGGAGTCCTTTCCACGTCTCAGGAGGCGGTATTTATTTTCGTCAGGTGGTTGATTCCTTTGACCTGACGTTTTAGGGCTTTATCAAATAGCCAGTCCAGGAGTGAGCAGATCTGCCCTTTCTCGCCGATGCCAGACTTGGTGTTCCCAGGGCGATTACAAGAGGGGAGACACTTTATTTTTTCACAATTTAAGAGTTGTAGATTAATACATGGCGATCATGCATGGCGAGGAGCAAGCGCACACTTTCATTGACTGTAAATGGGGTTTAAAGGGAGGTTTGTGTTAATTGTTGAGTTCAAATAAATCCTTTATACTGGGCTTTGCCATGCTCGTCCTTTCTGAGTGCGCAGCGGGGAGCACATGCCGGGACTGACGTGCCCATGTTGGTGCTGTGGGCAGCCACGCACATGTGACAGACGTTCTCGTGGCTCTCTGTGTAGTTATGTAGCCATGGTGTATTTAAATGGGGAGGCGCCATGGACATCAGGCCGCAGGGAAGGCGGGGACAGACCATGCTGAGCCCCCACCAGCAGCCCGGCATGGTTCTCAGGAGTGGGGGTTGTTTCCGGGAGTCCTTGAAAGGGGGAGGTTCTGAAGTGCGGGGTCCCAAGCCCACATTGGGCGCCTGGCTTGTGCTGTGATGTTCACCCTGGAACTGCACCCTGCGTCCAGCGCAGTCGGTGTGTGGGGAGTTTGAGGGGAACGGCGGTCTTTCTGTGCAGTTTTGCCTGGTAAGCATGGTGCCCCTGTATGCCTGCTGTCCTGCCGCGCCCAAGTCACTCTAGGGTGGCATCTGCCTGGACCCTCAGCTCCTGGAGACCCACGTCTCCTGGGGGCGCGGCCCTGTTACCTGACAGTCGTGAATGGCACCTGCAGCCGGGCAGGCCTCGTGTCCCTGCATTTTCACCATACGGGACAAGGGAGGCAGAGGCCACCACGACCGCTGGCCCCATGCTGACCTTCAGACCAGCACCCGAACTATGAGCGGCCCATCTCTTGAACATGTGTGAGGTAAGCCCAGTGGTTGCCTTTATGGACCATGAGTTTACTGCCTTGTTCCAGAAATTCTTCCCACCAGAGGTAAAATTGTTTCTTATTAAAACGGGCACGGTATATCTGCCTCCGGGTCGAGAGAGGGTCTAGACCGGTCCCAGAGGACTCGTGGCCGGGGAGGGGACCACGAGGTTTCTAGTCTCCCAGGAGGAGGCTTCCTCCTGCCTGTGGGGCTTGTTTCCTGGGAAGACGGCCCAGTGGTGGTGGGTCACGGCTGTGGAGGGGCAGGGCGAACGGACAGCCTGTCCTGGGGCAGGTGGGGTCTTCGGGACTCGGGCAGTGGCCCTGGCTGACATGCCGGCTGGCCTCACCCCCAGCCCAACTGTCTGGGGGGCCTCTACCCTGGCAGCCTCTGCTCAGTAGGGTCAGGGCAGAGATGGGGGGGGCCTGCCTCATGCTCCTCTCTGGACCCTGTGGCCACCCCCGTCCAGGTTTGCACAGGTGTGAGCTGGCAGGTTGTGTGCTCAGATACAGAGGGAAGAAGGCCTGGTGGGAGCCGGGCCCGCGAGGACAGGCAGGGGCCCTTGGGCACTGTTGCCTAGAGGTGTCCCCATGTTCTGGCTTGTCTGTAGCCAGCAGGTAGGTCTTCCTGGGGTCCAGAACCCCCACCCCAACCTCTAATATAACACAAGAGACCACTTAAGGATAGGTCGTGTGGGGCTGGTGCGGGGACACCACCCTGTCTTGGGGACTCTTGGTCCCCTCAAGGGCCAGTCCAGTGGGACAGGAGGGGCCACCAAGAGCGGGCAGGGCCAGGGTGCCCGGGGAGGAGGCTCGGCGGCTATAACTACCAGCTGGCCAGCAGCACACTGGGGTCCTGTGGGGGGCAAGCTCAGCCTCCGTCTTCCAGGCCTGTGGGGTGGGTCACCAGTCAGTGCCCAGCAGGCAGCAGACCAGAGCTGACTCTCCATTCTTCCTCCCAATCCAGGTGCCCAAGCGCCCAGTGGGCAGGCAGCCCTGAAACCCCAGCCCGTTGGGGGCCTCTGCCCCCAGGACCCTCATGCACACGCCAGGTCAGCTCCTTTGAGGATAAGAACAGTACCCCTGTGCCAGCACCCAGGACCCCACGACTGACACACAGAAGGTGCTCAATAAATACTTGTTGAGGGGACGTGTAAGAGGGGCCGGAGGAGAGGCATGCAGGCTGCCCACTGTCCCCATAGCCCAGTCTCCTGGTCGGGCAGGGTCCTGCTCTGGTGGGCAGGGGGCAGAGTGAACGGGTGAGGGGCTGCCCCAAGGAAGGGTGGTCCATGGGACAGGGTTAGGGGGAGCAGGGTCACATCTGTGGACAGCAGCACGATGGGGTCCGAGGTCAGGCCGGCCAGCCTGAGGTGAGGTTCCGGAGAAACAAGTCTCAGTGGCTAAAGCTCAGGCCCCGCCTGGCCGCACCAGGGTGTCCCCTCAGGGCGGGGCCAGGAGGCTGGAGCCCTGCCCCTCCGTCTGCAGCCCCGCCTAGCAGCCAACTCTTGGATGGCACTTGCAGCAAGTCAGTCCAGGTCCCTCGGCCTCCATGACCTGCTCTCCTTAGGGTTTATGCTTGAAGTGGGCTTCCACTGGAAAAGGACAGGTGTGCAGCCGTGTCATGGCCATGCAGGAAGCATTGGGTGCCCCCGCCCCTGCCACCCCACCCACACTCACCAGCGTACTCCTGGGGCAGCATGGGCCTGTCCACCACCTTCCGAAAAGCCTCCATCCATGCCCGCTGCTCAGACTCCGTCTCGCAGGCCAGCAGGAACCTGCGCTCAGGCGTGACGATGGTGATGCCATGCGGCCAGTGGTGGCCCTGGGTGGACGGCGGGAGCCCATCCAGCACCGTGTAGCCGCTCTCCCTGCTGCCGATGAAGACTTCCCCGCGAGCAAAGGCGTCCTGGGGGTTGGGGCCCGGCTGAGCCTCTGGGCCAGGTGGCCCACACCCCGGGGACAAGGCCCTTCCTCCTGTGCATCCTCCCCACCCCGGTGACCAGCAACCGCCAGGCCGTGGTCGTGGGTGGGGAGGCATCCAACCCCAACCCCTCAAGGGGCAGGACCCATCCTTACCAGGGGATCTTTGAAGTACAGGAGCCTCCGGTCATCCATGGTGAACCAGCGCTTTCGGAAGCCTTCTGTTTGCTGTGAGAGGGGCTGGAGAGTCAGCCTGAACCGAGCCCCAGCCTGCCTCCCTTCCTTCTTCCCTCGGGCCTTCTGTGGGCCCTGCCTGCCCTGTTCACCCACCAGATGCTGCACCAGGGCCTTTGCACGTGTGCTGTCCCACTTCAGTGCCCTTCCCTCCTCCTGACCATCCCCCTCCTCCTGACCATCCCCCTCCTCCTCTGTACATCCTGCTCCTCCTCTACATCCTGCTCCTCCCTAGGGGCTCAGCTGGGGCCCAGGCCTCAAGAGTCCCACTTAAGCCATGGGGCCAACATGTGCATGCTTCCACATGACACGAAAGGGGTTGGGTGGCCCTGTGGCGCCCAAGTCGGTGCACAGGTACCTGATGGGCAAAAGCACAAGGGAGGCCTGGCACTGGCTAGGGTCGAGTGGCCAGGGCCAACCAGAGCCCCACAGTCCTGACCCAAGGGCCCCCGCTTACAAAAGGTTTTGGGGTCAAGATGACCTGTTAGAAGCATGCCAAGGACACACTGAGTCTTCGCCTAGGTGTGTCTCTGCCCTTGGACCCTCCACAGCCACCCCAGCAACAGGAGGCCAAGATACTGGCCTTGGAGGAGGCCCGGGGGCCCAGGGCAGCCAGTCAAACCCACCTTGGGCCCGGTTTTCTCCATGTAGCCTTCCTTCAGGTAGTTCCGGGAGAGCTTCGGCACCAGCTGGGGTAGAAGACAGGCTCAGGCCCCGGGCCGTCTGGGGGGTCAGCTGCTCTCCCACGACCCCCCAGCCCCTCCTCCCTGTCACGGCCTCTGAGCTGAGAGGCCCCAGCGGAAAGGAGCGGGTCCCTGGCCCAGCATACCAGGCTCGGGTTGTGTGCACCCCCCCCCCAACAGTGGACACACGCAGCCACCACTCACATCGGCGTCACTGGCGCCCGGGAATGCCACCTGCAGGTAGTGGAAGCGGGCTGCACGGAGCGCGTTGAACCAGTCCACGATTTCCTGCGGGTCAGAGGCAAGCGTGGGCCTGGGCTGTGAGCTCTGCCCCCCTCAGACTCTGTGCTGTGTGAGGCCTGCTGGGGGGCAGCAGGGGATGAGGACCCTGCTCAGGGCAGCTGCCCAGGGGTAGGGTGGAGGGGACTGACGTCCTGAGCAGATGGTGCTCTAGGCAGCTTCTCTCCTCTCAAATGGAGCTGCTGTTACAAAGCTGATACATTGCCCAGAGAGAGGCCTATTTTTAAACCTGCCCAGAGCTGCCACCTCCCGCCTTTGAGGGAAAAAGAGGAGAGTCGCTCCGTGGGAGGGGAACCCCATCACCAGACAGGGTGCTCGCCCAGCCCCTGCCTATCTCCTGGGGCCGTGCCCACTCCAGAGCCCCTGCCCCCCAATGCTGGAATCTGCCTCAACCTTGGAGGATCCCAAACCTCTCCTCCCCCTGCTGGCACTTGGGAGCCATCAGGTGTCCTGTCCCTGATCACTGGGTAGCTAGCTCACTGGCCCACAGGGTCACCCTGTGCCCACTGTGGCCATAGCCCACCTCCTCCCACCTCCGCCAGCTGCAGACCCCACACCCTCTCAACAGCCCTGTGCCTGGGGCCTGCTACCATGTCTCCTGTCCCCCCCACCTTCCTCCACGGGACCTCCAGTCCAGGCTGTGACCTCCGCTCTGGGCCTTGCTCACAGCCCCATTCACTCCTTCTGGTCACCCCTGACCTCTCTAGTTCCTCCCCAGCCCCAGAGACCAAAAGGCACTGTCTCCTGCCCGCTCCCTGGCCTCCCACCTCCTCTCAGGCTCCCTCACATCATCGCAACCACGCAGCTGGGTGAGTCACTGGCAGTTCAGGGTAGGCAGCGACACCTTCCCAGCGTGGCCTCGAGCCCTCTCCTGCCACTCTCAGCCTTGTCAGCCTCGGACCGTGTCCTGTTTCATCTGGACACAGGGACACATGCCACCCCACTGCCTGTCCTCACCCTTGGGATGAGGGTGCCCTCCCTCCAATCATTCAGTCACTGTTACCAGTGCTCAGTATAGGTGGGATCTTAGCACTTCTCTCCCCTGGCAAATGGTGCACCCGCTCACTGAGGGCAGAACCATATCTAACAGCCTTCCCATATCAGGCACACACGACCCTCCTTCAGACTCGTGCTGCACAAACAGAAGGGCCCTGCCTGGGTTCCCAGCAGCTACCCTTTGCCTTCCCTGCCATCGCTCTCCCAAGGAAAGGGAGGGCGGAGCTTCTGGATAAAGCTGAAGATCCGCTCACAGGCCTCGAACCAGGGACCTCCTAAAACCTGCTGCTGTCACATAACATTGCATGCGATCTTGCAAAACCAGATGAGGAAGAAATAGAAAACACCAATCACTAGTAACACAGTGGAATCCGTACTCAGAGGTCTCAAGACTCAAAATTACAGGACCAGGTGGCTTCGCCAGTGAATTCCACCAAGCATTTAAAGAAGAGTTAATACTAATTCTCATATTACTGCAAAAAATAGAAGGAAAGCTTCCAGATTTGTTCTGAGGTCAGCATCACCCTGATACCAAACCAAACATACTCAGCCAATATCAGGCCAACGAGCTCTGATAAAGACAGATGCAGAAATCCTCCCCCTATTCCAGCAAACCTAGTCCAACAGTCATTCACCATAATCAATGGGTTTATGCCAGGGACACCAGGGTGCCTCAACGGTCACAGAGCAACAACACAAAGTCCTATCAACAAGATGAAGGATTAAAAACTACACGGTCACCTCACTAGATGCAGAAAAAGCAAATTCGGATTAGGGGGGATGTGTGTCAACACAATAAAGGCCTTATGGGGGAGACCTGCCACTGGGAAGAGTTTTTCCTCCAAGATGAGACCGGGGAACCAAAACGACAACAGTGACTTCGAAGCCGTGTGGAGGAACGAAGATCTCAGGAAAAGGAAGTGTTTGGGCAGTTCCAAAAGTAAGTTTTAAAGAAAAAGCAGTAAATAAAAGTTACTTTCTGACTATAACTGGCTTGTAACTACAGATGTTTTATACTCGCTTTGGGAGATAGAGCGTTTAAAAGGATGATGGTGCCTCAGGGCGCACACTGTACGGAGAGGTAAGACCATGGGATCTACAACCACGGGGTGTGGCCCAGGCCATGTGGAGGAGCAGTCTCGGTGTGTTGCTGATGCTCAGCTACTATAAATTCAGTCCAGAAGGTTCATCCCTAGTGCCCATGGGACCAAACCCATGGTGAGGCCGAATAGGTCTCATACAAAGTACCTCCTCTGGGTACGACAGGGTGAAGTTAGACGTCAATGCAAAGAAAAGTGGGATGTTCACCACATCGTGGAAACAACACACTTTTATTAAACAACAGGTGGACCAAAGAAGAAATCACAAGGGAGATGAGAAAATCTTCCGAGATGGAGGAAACATGGGGTGCAGCAACAGTGTGCCCACAGGGAGGTATGCGCTGTAAATGCTGCCACAAAAGTACAAGAAAGGTGTCAGATTGGTGACCTGACTTACCAGGGGAGGAACCAGACAAAGAAGAACTACACCCAATGCCGGCCGAAGGCAGGAAAGGTTGGAGCGAGGTGGATGAACAGGGAATAGAAATGCAATAGACAAAGTAAATGAAAGCAGCAGTTGGCAGGCCTTGAGCCGGATGGCCTAAGAAACAGACTAAGGCCACTAAAATCAAACTCAAAACTGGAACACTGTGACCAGAGAGCAAAAGCTCTAGGAGAGAGTGCTGTGAACAACTTCAACAGCAGGGTGACCAAGATGAAGTGGGTAAATTCCTAGAAACAGAAAACCCGCCAAGACCAAACCACAAAGAAGCAGACAATGTGAACAGACCGATAAATGAGTGGGGGCTCCATCAGGAATCAACACCTCCCAGCAAAGAGGGGCACCTGGGGGCTCGGTCAGTTAAGCATCTGACTCTTGATTTCAGCTCAGGTCATGATCTCATAGTTTGTGAGATCGAACCCCACATTGAGCTCTGAGCTAAGTATGGAACCTGCTTGGGATTGTTCTCTCTCTCCCTCCCCTGCTCGCTCACATGCACATACACGTGCTCTCTCTCAAAATATGTAAAACATTTTCCAAAAAGAAAAGCCCTGGCCCTGATGGTCTCATTGGTGAATTCCAACAATCACTTCAAGAATAACCCACATGAGTCCTTCTCAAACTTTTCCAAGAAAATTGAAGAGAGGGAGTCCTAACTCCTTCTAGGTGGCCAGTGTAACCCTGATACCAAAGGCAGGCAAAAATATGACAACCACAGACCAGTCTCCCTTGTGCACACTGATGCAAATCCCCTCAACCACAGCCTAGCAAACAACTGAGCACATTTAAAGATTATACACCATGACCAAATGGAATTTATCACTGAAATGCAAGGCATTTTCAACAAATCAGTACACGTGATGCACCGTATTAACAGAATAAAGGAAAAGCAAACCACATGACCACCTCGGTTGATGCATAAAATGCATTTGACGAAATCCTTACAGAATCTCTGGGAACCTAAGTAGCCAAAACAATTATAAAAAACAAAAATGGAAGAGTCACACTTCTAATTTCAAAACTTACTACAAAGCCACAGGAATCCAAATTACACAGCCCTGGCATACAGACAAAGCAGGGGAACAGAAGGGAGAACCTGTAAAGTGGTCACCTTAGTTTCTGAGAAGGGGTGCCAACACCATTTGCTGTGGGCAAGGACTAACTTTTCTTCAACAAACAATGATGGGAAAACTGGACCTCCACATGAGAAAGAATGAACTTGGACCCTTACCTCACACCACATGTAAAAATTAACTCCAAGTAGATCAAGGTCCTAACGTAAGACTTGGTCAATACAAATCTTAGAAGACAACACAAAACAGGGCAAAAGCTTCACGGCGTAGGATACAGCAATGATCACATTGACCTGACACCAAAGGCACAGGCACCAAAGGAGACGAATTGGACTCTGCAAATTGTGAAATGCCCTTCAGATGATACTTTCCACAGAGTAAAAGGCAACTAACCCCCAGAACGGGAGAGAATGTTTTCACATTATCTGATGAGGGCTGCACATGAAGAACATATGGAGAAGCCCTATATCTTTTTTTTTTTTTTAATGTTTTATTTATTTCTAGGGGAGAGAATGAGACAGCGTGAGCATGGGAGGGTCAGAGAGAGGGAGTCACAGACTGAAACAGGCTCCAGGCTCCGAGCTGGCAGTCAGCACAGAGCCCGACGCGGGGCTCGAACCCACAAACCGCGAGATCATGATCTAAGCAAAAGTCGGACGCTTAACCAACTAAGCCACCCAGGCGCCCCGAGAAGCCCTATATCTCAACAACAGAAAAACCACCCAAATCCAAAATGGGCAAAATGGGACCTGAGTAGACATTTCTCCAAAGGCCACGTGCAGATGGCCACCCAGCAGGGTCACGTGTCACCAGGGAGATGCGGATCAAAACCACAGTGAGCCAGCACCTCACACACATCAGAATGGCCAGAATCAGAAACTGGCACTGGCGAGGACACAGAAAAATGAGAACCCGTGTGCCCTGTTGATGGCGATGCCAACTGGTGCGGCTGCCATGGAAACCAGTGTGGAGGTCACTCAAAAAAACTATTAACCATATGATCCCACAATTCCACCTCTGCTGCTAATCACAAGAACTGAATGTAGGGTCTCAGGTATTTGTTCCTCCAAGGTCATAGTAACATCATGCATGATCGCCAGCAGGTAGAAGCCGGCCAAGGGTCTGTCAAGGAAGGAACGGGTAAACCAAAGGTGACCTGATCACTCAGGCTCAGAAAGGAAGGAATGACTCCTGCTACCATGTGGACAACCCTGAGGTGGTGATGCTGAGGGACGCAAGCCAGATGCAGGACACTGGGATCCACTCACATGGCGTCCTGGAGTGGTCAGACTCACAGGCACTGCAGATGGTGGGGCAGGGGTCTGGGGGTCAGTATGGGGACATGGAACATTCTAGAAATAGATCTGGGGGGACAGCTTCCCAACAACAAAGGTACCTAATATTCCTGAACCGTATACTTAAACACTGTGAAAATGTGTATTTTAACACAGTAAAAAAGGGAGAAGAGGGAGGTGAGAGGTGGTTGCCAGGTGCTTGTGTCTGAAGCCTCACAGACCCATTTTGCCCTTTAAACCATGAGCACATGTTCTGGACCCAAACATGGGACCAAAACCAGAGAATGATGAGAGGCCCCCAGTGGACAGAGGACAGACTCTCAGGTGTCTGCTAGGAGCGCCCTCCACCCTCATGCTACAGAGGTGCTGGGTGGGAGGCAGTGGGATAGCCACGGAGCAGGACACTGCACATGCATCCCCAACGCATCACCCTCATCCATGCAGACTCTGGGTCTACTCCCCCGCAAGGGCCCAGCTGGCGCCATGCTGGCCGTGAGGGCAGCCCAGACGCCTTCCCCCACCAGCCAGCCCTGGCACCCTCCAGCCCGCCCACTTTCCTGCCAGCCCACTGGCCTGGGCGCCTGCCCACCCACTCACTGGCCCAGGCACCCGCCTTCCCACCCGCTGGTCCGCCCACCTGCTTGCCCACCAGCCCACCAGACTGGACACCTGCCCACCCATCCGCTGGCCCGCGCACCCACCTTCCCATCCTCGTGGTAAACAAAGATGTTGCGGGTGCTGTTGTCCTTCAGGTAGGTGACCTGCAGGCCGTGGGGGTGGCCGATCTTGGCTGGCTGGAAGGTGGCGTTCAGATGTTCAATCTTCATGATGGCCTTGGGCTCCTTGGCCTGGAAGCAAGGCCATGGCTTAGCTCCAGGTGGGCATGGGAGCAGGCAGTGCAGTCCTGTGGGTGCTGGCTGGGCTGTGTGGCTCTGGGCAAGGTACTTAACCCTCTCTGGGCCTGGGTTTCCTGATCTGCAAGTCTAAGGTAACAGCATCCACCTCCCAAGAGGGTACTCCACACCTAGGCAGACCCTCCTCTGCCCCTTTGGCACACAGCTCTGGTGTGCCCCCTACCTAAGGCTGGGCACGACCACCCACACGGCTCCCGTCCCACCATCCTGGCTTTCTTCTCTATGTGGGGGGCTGGCAACTGCTGTAGGTACCCTCTGGCTCTTTGTGTCACAGGGATGTTTTGATCCAGAGCTGGTCTGGGTGGGGCTTGACCTACTCGCAGCCTGGAGGGCCCTCGGCCCGGGCGTGCCCAGCAGGGAAGGGCTTGCTGGTTCTGCTCCTGGCATTGTCAACCCAGACCTGGCCCGGGGGGAGACTGAAGTGGACGGTGGCAGGTGGGGGCATCCCCACGGGAGGAACAGTGTGGCTGCTGGGAACTGCATGGGGGCAGCTGATGACCAGGTGCAGCCATGACAGGCCCCATGCCCAGCTCACATCATTTCTGTTGAAATACTTCAGCGACCCCTCTCGCTCGGTCAGCACAAACTTCCGGCTTAAAAACTGCCCATTGTCCCGGCCTCGCTTCCAGAGGAAGCCTTCTCGGTATCCTGGGGAGACAGAGGGCAGGGGTCAGAGGGTCGCAGTGGACCAGAGCCAAGGCCATCATCCTGAACCACGCAGTGGATGGTCCTGCCTGTTGCCAGGAGACCCATCCGCCTCTGGGCTGGGAAGCTGGGTGGGCTAGATGGGCCCTCAGAGCAGGGACCCGAGGCCATTCCTTTTTCCTTCTGGAGGCCTCCTAAACCTACGCGAAATGATGCGGCATGCTGCCCTGTGTGCAGGCCCCCAGTGCGCACTGAGGATGTGCCTGTGTGGCTGCCCGTGCTGGGCAGCCGAGCAGACCTGAGGGCCCACTGCTGAGTCCTCAGGGTCTCAGGGTGGGACCCACAGGTGTGAGGGTATCTGGGGACAGGCATTGTCCAGGTGGCCCAAGGTCATCATGAGGGTCCTCGCACACACGAGGCAGAGGGAGAGACGGCCATGGAAACGCCAGAGCGGGCCTGCCCTGGCCTGCTCTCCAGCCCCCAGCCCCAGGCTGCCGCTGTCCCCTCTGGGCCCACAAGACCATCAGTCTGTGTCGCCTAAAGGCATGAGAGTTCGGGCTGGCTGCTCCAGCAGTCAGGAGGGCACTCGCGCTCCCACACGCCTCCTTATCCACTCCCATCTCACTCCTGTTAACCTCACCTGTTCCAAGCCCTCATGCCTGTGTGTCCCTGCATCCAGCTGTGCCTTCCCTCCACAGGACACATGCTGGACTGTCTGCTGCCGCCGTGCCTGCGGCTCCTTCCTGTTTATCTGGGGTGGACCCATGCCCACTGGGCGGCGGCAGCTCTGCCAGGCCCAGTGTGACCGGGGCTCCGAGCACCTGCTGTCCTCGGGTGGGCAGGTGGGGGAGGGTGTCACAGTCAGGGTTTGTGGGTTCCCGTACAAACCGCCCAGCGGTTCCACCTGTCCCACCTTGGGTGCCGGGCACCCTCCCTGGGGAACATGTCCAGCGGCCCCTGCGCGGTGCGGGCTGAGGCTGCTCCGTGGCAGGAGGCAGCGGCTGGGGGCGGTGCCCTGACTGCCAGTGCAGGGCAGTGAGCCCACCGCTTACCCCGCTCGGCAGTTCCTGGAGTCTGACAGCCGCGGCCAGCTCTTATTTCAGACACGAACTCCAGGCCCCAACCTACTGCGCCTCCCCTCTGCGGCCCTGGCAGCCCCTTCCTGGCCCCCACGGGGACAAGGGGCTCTAGAGACACATGGCCACAAAAAGGCAGCAGCCTGGTGTCGGGAAGGGGGCAGCTGGTGCCGCTCAGTCTGTCTCAAGACACCACCAAATGGGGCCTCTCCCCTCCTACCCCCAACTCCGAGGTCCCTGTGTACAGCACCACATGGACAGCCCCACTGTGTGCACCAGCAAACGGGGCCACCACCGTGTCCCCAGGCCCAAGCAGGGCCCCACCTACAAACTAAGTGAACACCCACCCAGGCAAAGCTGGAAGTGCACTTGCCTCTGGGTCAGGCCGGCCTCCCTGGCTCTGCGTGAGCCAAGTGTGGACACAGGGAGGTGTCGAGTGTGGGTTCTGCCCAGCAGGTGGGGTCCCCACGTCTGCAAGGGTGGTCCCCTGTCCCCCAGCAGAGCCCCTTACACGCATGATCACATTCATTCCCCAGGACCTCCAAGCTGTTATTTTCGTGCAGAAGGGGAAACTGAGGCACAGAGACGTGAAGCACTGACCTTCAGCTGGGGCTGTGGCTCCTCGCGCAGCAGGACCCCTGCCGGCCCCACCCGCCCGCCTTGCCCACTGGGCCCAGCAGGTGGCAGCAGCGCCTCAGGACTCAGCTCCCACCGTCCACACTCCACTGGCCCACCCAGACTGGAAGCTTGGGGTGGAGGCGAGCACTTGCCCAGAGTCGGTCTGGCTCCTGGGCGGCGGGTTCCTGGCGGCCAGCCACCAGGAGGCCTAAATTCAGGCACCAGGATTTGAATAGCAGCAGTATTTTGGGAGGGGCACTGGCCAGGGTCCCTGGCTGGCCCGAGCCACAGGACGGCTGTTTGGTCCTGAGCCCAAAGCCAGCAGCCTGTCCATGTTCCCACCCGGCCCCGGCCCGGGGAAGATGCCCCTCACCCCCAACACCCAGGGCTTCCAAGCTGTGGCCCCTCGGTAACACTTGTGGTTTCTAGACCCCCGCATCTCCAGGGCTCTGTGCCGTTGTGAAGTGTGCCTACACAGCTTGGGGTGTCTTGACGCTCCACCCCTCCCCACACTCCTGCGAGAGGGGTCTCTCCCAGCAGTACTCAGCCGGACAGGGTTCAGGGTGTCCTGCTGACACACACCGCTGGAGCCGGGCCATGCGGGGACTGTTTCCTCCCAAGGGTTGACCAGTCCTGGAGCACAGCCCACATGGTTCACTCAGCATTTATCCAATGCCTGTTGTGTGCCCATGCCTACTGTGTGTGGGGCCCCACCAGCCCGCCTCCTGTCCCCACCTGCTGCCTCTTCTCAGAAGCCCCGCCTGCAGGACGTGGGGGACAAGGTGCTCCGTGGCACCTGGGCTGGAGGGGCCACAGGACGCCGTGGTCCATCTGCAAAACTGCTTGTTTACGCAGACGGGGAACTGCCATGTGCTTCTCACAACAGAGCGCAGAACCGTATTCACACGAAGGCCTGAGCACAACACTCGCGGTGGCTTCGACTGGGACACAAGCTGGAGACTCACCCGCACATGAGACACGGTTCTGCACGGGAAGGAGCGATAGGGACAGGCACAGCATGGGCCAACCTCAGGGGCATCACGCTGGACTCCAGAGGCGCCACGTCTCTGGCTCCACATGATGATACTGGTAGAGGCATGACTCCGGGGCAGAGCAGGGCCAGGGGAGGCTGGCGATGGCCTGCAGGGGCCTGGCTACTTGAGACTGTCCCATGGCTGCCTTTGTCACAGCTCACAGAACTGTCCCCTCACAGGCACGGAGCTCATCCGTGGACTGTATCTCACATGTGCAATTTACACCTTGATTTCTTAACTGGAGCCGGGACACATGGCCTCACCCTGAGACGATAGCAGGGCTTACCGGGTGGCCCTCCTAGGATGGGAGATGGGCCCCGAAACCGTGTGGCTTCTGCTTGGGGACGCCCCATGGAAAGGTGTCCTCTGGACACAGAGCTGGGGCCGGGGAGGCCCACATCGGCCTCCTTCCTGGAAGGGCTGGGCTCTGGCTCCAGACCTGTAAATTCTGTAAGTTCGAGGCTGACATGGGGTCCCAGTCCTGGCCTCTTGCCCCCTCTCCCTGCTGGCCCTGGCCAGCTGGGATCACCGTGGCCCCTCAGGCTCCGCACCTGCTCCCAGGGGGACCTGCACCTCCACATGCCGTACACCCTGATCCCCATACACAGCATACTTCCAGGGAGCAGCCAACAGTCCTGAGTCTGGTGGGGGCCACTCAAATCCACAGAGGTGCGGGAGTGAGAGGCACACCAGCCTGTGCCCCACGGACACCCCCTGAAAACATTCACTTTACTGGGCCCCCACCAGCCACACCAGGGATGCCTCAGGCCCACCGGGTGCCCCACATGCCACGCCGTTTAATGCTTCCACATGCTGATGCTGAGCACTGTGTCCTCCCCACTGCACAGATGGAAAAACAGAGGCATGGGGGGATGGGCTCTGTCACTCAGGGAGCCCCCAGCTCACCCTGGGACAGTGAGGACAAAGGCAGGGGAAGGTTGCAAGCTCAGGACCAGCTCTCTTTGCACAGAGGAGAGGACACAGGGAGATGGGGCAAAGCCCCCCCCTCCAGGAACGAGGTCCAAAGCCTCGGCAGGAAGTGCTGTGTCTGTCGGTGACTGGGGGCGGCCGGGCGGCCAGGCCCTCTGGACAACAGGGGGCATTGTCTGCCCTGTGAAAGGCAACCATTGAGGCCCTAGCTCAGGGAGGGGCTCAAGGCAGGGCACAGCACGGGGGCACAGCGTGGGGATGCAGCCATCGCCCTTGCGAGCTGGGGTGGGGCAGGTGAAGGCATGCTCATCTCCACACACCTGCAACCTTGGCTGAAAGCAGGGAGCGCCAGGCTGGTGCCTGTCCATCCAGGGTCCATCTGGAGCCCCGGGCAGTGTGGCCTGTCCTCACCCCTCACCCCCAGACACCAGGTCATGCCTGGCCTGCGTGGGGTGGGAGCCGGCAGCCAGCACCATGCCCAGATGACCACAATGGAGTCCTCAGAGCCAGGGAGTCACCTCAGACAACGCCGCCAACTGCCCTTTTCATGGCGGTCCTGCCACGTTCCCACCCCATGATGCCGTCTGGGCCCACGGGTGGCAACAGCTTCTCGGCCTTGCCTTACAGTCCACGACCTTGATGCCTTGAAGAGTCCCGCTCAGCTATTCCTGTCAGGGCCCCTCACGCGGGTCTGTCTGGGGTCTCCTTGAGGTTGAGCTGAGGCTTTGCAGTTTGGGCAAGAATGCCACAGAAGCCACACAGCCTGTGGGCTGGGGCCCCATGCACCCTGGTCACTGCCAGGGAGGGGGATCCACCTGCTTCTCGGCCAGCCACACCCTTTCCCTCTGTCCTAATCCGCATCCAGAAGACGACGCTGTAAGATATGCATCTCCTGGCTGTCCTCCAGCCCCCACAGGCTTCAGCCCTGCCATGGACTTCGCCTGGCACCGAGCCCTCCCTCCCTGGTCCACAAGCACCCCTTTCCCAGTGGCTCATCGTGCCGCCCTCATGTCCACATGTGGTGGCCACACCCCCTCAGACACCTGTGCTGAGCCCTTCCTCCCAGCAGCCACAGGTGGCAGGCACCAGCTGGGTGTGCAGGCTCTGGCCATGGCCCCTCCAAGCTGCAGGGTTGCCCCTGCCTCTGCTATGCCTGGGCCTCACCTCTCCCAAGCCCTGTGTCTCCCTTCCTCCTCCTCGGAGGGGCTGAGTGGACTTCTGCATTTGGGTGGCCAGTGGGTGTGTCCTCCCCTGGGCCCAAGAAAGTGCTCCTGTGGCAGGAAGTGCTCCTGGGAATCCCCTGGTGCTCCTCACAGGACTGGGGGAGGAACAGCCGAAGAGGAACCCCAGGGCCGGGGGACACCTCAGCAGTGTACCTGATGCACTCCCTGGACGCTGGGCAGGGGCTCGGAGGTGCAGAGTGCTGCTTGGGCTTAGGGTCTGGGGCAGCAGGCCAGCCAGGGAATCGGAGGTGCCCTGGATGCCCCTGTGTGCTGTCCACCCCCCAGGAGGGCATATGTGGGGCACTGGGGAGGCTTCTGTGGAGAGCAGGTGAGATCCAGAGACTGTGGGGTCTGGTGAGGGCCCCAGGGTAGGGGCTGTGTGAGCCCTGGCATCGGACTCTCACTGCCAGCCCCATGGGGTCTGGTGGAGAGGTGGCCATCTGCACAGCTGTGGCCTTGCAAGGCCACAGGCTCAGGGCCGCTGGCATGTCCCTCCTGCAGACCCCTCTGCCCCTGGCCAGTCTCACACACATTCGAGGTGCTGGGGATGCTTCCCAAGAGGAACAGTGGTGTGAGGAGCTTGAAGGAAGGGGTTCTAACGGGCACAGAGGACTCCCAGCTGGCCCTGTGGCCATGGTCGTGGTGGGAGGCAGAGGGGGAGACCTGGCCCACATGGACCTGAGTGCCCGGGGCAGACCCACATGCTCCTGCAGTATATGGGTCTGGATCCTGCACCCCTCACTTCGGAACCCAAGAGGACCGCTCATCACCTCTGCTCCGCCTTCCAGACCCAGCCCCACCCAGGCTGAGGCCCTCAGTCCCCTCCCACCAGCACCTGCTCACCCTTCGGGTGCCCAGTGCAGCTCTAAGACGCTGGCCCTGTTGGAGCTGGGCTGTGGACGGCCACGGGGTCTGCGCCCCATGCCACCGTGCTCAGTATCAGAAGGATGGGACACGGGCCCAGAACAAGCAGGCTTGCAGTTCCAGGAGCGGGGGGGGGGGGAACACTGAGACAGACGGGGATGTGGAGAGCTGGGGACGCAGCGAGCAGGCACCTCCCCACCCCCTGTCTTACCTGAGGAGTATGGCTCCTGCTTCTCAGGGTTGGTAAATTCCAGCCGTTCGTACTTGGCCCGGATCCACTGCTCCCGCAGAAGCCTGAGGAGGGAGGACAGAGTGAGCCTCGTGCTGCATGCGACATGGGGCTCCTGGTACCCCGTGGACACGTGGCCCCTGGAAGAGTGCATGTCCACCACCTGCGGACGCCAGGGCTGAAGGGCCACCAGCTTTGATTTTTAAAATCATTTGCTGATCAATTTTACCACTAATCCCTCCTCTTATAAAAAAGAAAAATAGCTCTCGGGGCACCTGGCTGGCTCCACCAGAGGAGCATGCGACTCTCAATCTTGGGGTTGTGAGTTCAAGGCCCCACACTGGGGGCAGAGGTTACAAAAAAATAAACCTAAAAAAGATCTAGTTCTAATTCACACGGCATTAAATGCATCTACTAAAAATGTTGATTCGGAGGCTCATGGCACCTTCCCAAGGTTGTACCACCATCAGCCCAAAGAGGAGCCCGTGCCCGTCAGCGCCTCTGTCCCAGCCCCCAACACAGTCCACTCCCACGTGGATCAGCCAGTGTGGACCCTCGGCCCACACAGAGCAGGGCTGGGTGTGAGGCTGTCTGGTTCAGCCCCACTGTGGCACCTGCTGGCGTGTCATTTCTTCCTGCCCACCAGCCCTCAAGGTGCACCCCCACCCACCGCCTGCCGGGAGGGCTGGCCCAGAGGCAGCAGAGGAGCATCTGCCCAGAGCACTGGCTCGCACCCCTGGTGGGTCCTGCCAGATGGCCCGGTGGCCTGCGCTTGACCATGACCCCAGCTGCAAGGCAGTGGGTCGGATGCAGCAACCACAGAGGCGGGCAGGCAGGGCTGGTCCAGGTCTGCCCTGATGCCCACAGCCCTCCCAGCCCCTCCACTGGACAAGGCACCAGCTCCTCACCCCCCATGCCCCACGGCCCCTGGGGCTCAACCTCCCTCAGAAGGGTCCACCCAACATGTCTGGGACCCGGGCATGGTCCTTGGGGTCAGAGGCTCTTTCTTCCTCATCAGGTACGCAGCACTCAGGACACCTCACCCAGCACCGAGCCCATGAGACCAGGCTTTGGGGGCCCCGCATGGTGGGTGAGTGGGGCCACCCCCACCCTGGGTACCTTCAAACCACAATTTACTCTGTCCCGGTGCTCAGAGGCCCCAGACCCATGTGCAGAGGCCGCTGGGCTGAATCCTCGTGCAGAATCGGAGTCTGCCCTGGGCCTCCCCTGTGACCCAGCGCCCCCTATCCCCTGCCTCAACACCCCTTCCCCCTGCCCCAGCGCTCCCCCTTCCTTCCCATCCCCCCCCCAGCCAGGCTACCCGACATCAGGAAGGCCTCATTCCCCTGCCTTCCTGTCATTGGCAAAGACCTGGTTCCCAAATAAGGTGTTGGGGTTTAGGCCTGCCCTGCCTTCTGAGGGACACCATTCAACCCCAGACGGAGTCTAGCTGTAGGACTCCAGTCCCCCCCACATTCATCTGTGACACTGGAAGGACACGTGTGGCTGCTCAGACATGTGTGCGAGCCAGGCCCCCGCGTGTCAGTGGGACAGTTTTGAAGCTGGACCATTTTGCTGACAACCACTCTGTGGCCTCGTCTGCACCCTGTCCCACAGGGGACCCACGAGGTCCCAGGCCCTGGCCCTGGCATGGACGGGCTGGCACGGAGGCCCCTGGCGGCCACAGCAGGATGATGCCCCAGGAGCAGGCACAGGAAGGGTTCCCCATGCTGCTTGGCAGATGCTTCCCAGGCCACTGGGGCACCAGGAACCCCACGGCCAGGAGGACCCGGCCCTCCTGAGGCATCTGTCCAGCCTCCTGCCCCAGGGGAGCAGCAGCAACAGGGTTCCTACTACATGTGAGGCCCGGCAACCAGGGAGGCAGGGCCCACACTCCATCTCTCGTGGCCAAGGAGTCCCGGGCCCGCCCCACGTTCTCAGGAGCTGAGGGCAGACGAGGCCCTCGAGCCCCTCAACCCACTGCAAACATGGGGCTGGGTTGTGGGCCAGACGGGCTACTGCCACCCGGGGCCAGGAGGGCAGGGGGTAACCAGGCGTGTGGCCCCTGCAGCCCCTGCCAGGAGCGCGGTGGCGGTGCATATGGGCCCGTGTCCCGCTCACTGGCCCGCGGCTCTGCCGTGTCGGGGAGCTGGCTCTGTCAGCCTGCAGGACTGATTTCTGCCCCAGCTCCGCGGCCTCTGGGCCCCAACCCCCAGACACTCTGCCCGAGGTCCGGGTGCTGCCCCCCAGGGAAGGGGCCACCCTCAAGGCCTCAGCCGCCCCTCCCCCCTAGGAGGGGCAGCTAGCTTGCCCAGGTGGGGTTGACCCCCTCTTGGCTCCCATGTGGAGATCACAACACACCTCCTCACGGAGCACCCAGGGCACAGCCTCCTGTCCCCGCCTGCCTGTGTCCTGTCCTGCCCTGTCCCCCCACAGCAGACCCAGGCCTCCCATCATATCATCTGACTTCAGAGGCCATCAAGGGGTGAAGTGCGTCCCCCACCCCTGAAAAGACGGTGGGTCGGAACCAACACTGCTGGGGAGGAGGATGGCTGTGGACACTGGATGCCATGAGGTCACCCTGGGGTCATGGCGCCCTCAGGGTGGGGGGGAGACTGCACAGACAGGACGCCACCTACGAGCCAAGGAGGGGTCCCAGGGGACCCCACACATGACTCGACCTCGACGTCCGGCCTTCAGATGTGGGAACAGTGAATTTCTGTGGCAAAAGTAAAAAACACTGCTGTTTCGTCACCCTAGCCCCAGGAGGCCGGGAGCCCTGCCTGCTGAGGGCTGGGGGCTGATGGGGGGGGTGCGCTCCTCCAGGGTGCTGCAGGCAGCTGGGGACCATCCGGCAGGGCCAACACAGGAAGGGAACTGGGCGCCCGCCCCTTCTGAGTCACTGCCTGACACCAACAGGACCCAGCCCCCGACTCCCCACGGGCCCTACTCCCAGGAGGGGATGGGGGGCGGGTCGTCCTCACAATCCGGTGCTGCTGTGTGAAGTCTGGGGAGGCTGCAGCCCACAAAGGGCTCAGCCACACCTCAGCCCTGCACCGCGTGAGCTCATGTGCCACACCACCCTGGTCTGCTCTCCCCACTCCTGTAGACCTCTGGGCCCTCCCGGGCTTCTGGGTAGGCCTGAGCGCCTGCCATGTGCTGGGGCCTCAGCTCCCACCAACCTTCACCTGGCAGAAGCTTATGGAAGGCAAGGTCTGCCCGGGTTCGGGATGGGTCCCCACGCAGCCCCCGCCAGGGGCGGGGATGGCCTCTGTGAGCATGTCCTAGCAAGGACGCGGCCTGTGGGCCAGTCTGCCCCTTGTCATACACTCAGACGGGAGATTCGGGGACACATGCAAATAACCAGACCACAGGGCAGCCTGTGGCTGGGGCGCAAAGATCATCTCTCAGAAATACTGGGATGGCAGACAGGACCTCAGGGTCCAGATTTCCCCTGTGAGCCCAGAGGGGGTGAGGTCCTGGGATGTGGCACGAAGGGGGGGGCCTGCACCAGGGGGGTCCTGCACAGGGGGACCCTGGCATGGGATCTCATCCCCAGAGAGCCCGCGGCCAGCGGTGTATCACCGGCCCAGAGGTGGGTGGGCCAGGTCCTCACCCTCCGTTCCAAGAGAGGGCAGCTTGTCCCCTGGCACGTGACCTAGAGGCCCCCACCTGCCCGGCTGGGAGCAGGAAGTCCCCAGCATAGAGCCCATGCCCCAAGTGCTGGTTCCAGCTCGTCTGCTGGGATCTGCGTTGCACCGAGAAACTCGCTCTACCCTCAGGGCCCCGGGAGCGCCCATGTCACAAAAGTGCCATGCTTGTCCAAGCCGTGGCTGCCGCCATGGACCCTGGGCGGGGGGGGGGAGGGATCCGGGATCTGGGTGACACCCCAGGGCCGGTCCCGTGCTGGAAGCAGAGAGGCCGAGGCATCCTGGGCGGTGATGCCCAGGGAGGGAGGGAATACAGCTCTAGCAACACTGGGGGGGAGGCCCAGGGGGTGCTGAGAGAGGCAGGACCCCCAGCTGCAGCTTCTCAGCATCCTCCTCAGACCCCCGGGGGGACTCAAGGGCCCCCGGCAAGGGCCCCACCACCCAGCCACTGGCTCGGGCCACCCCCCATTTCCGTCTTCTGGGTCCAGACAAAAGCGCTTGGTGACTTACTGACAGTCGGACGACGTGGGCCGGTAGTAGAAGGCAGGCACTTTGGACTCATACACATCTCTTGCAGCGTCGTTTCCATGGGAGCCCATGAACTGCAGAGAGAGGATGGGGTCGGTGCTCCCAGAGGCCAGGGCGGGGGCCGGCCGACCCCCAGAGAAAGTGGTTCACAGCGGCCACAGGGACAGGAACTTTATTCTAGGTGGCAGAGAGGCCGGGTCCTGCACACGGTCCCCAGAGACCTCAGCACTGTGCCCCGCCCCCTGCCCAAGGCACCCTGTCCCTGCCTCAGGTGAGGCCGGCTGTCTGCTCACCTGACCCACATCAGGCAGGCAGCCCTCGAGAACTGGACACAGAGAGGGCCCAAGAGCTGGAGATTGGCCTGGGGTGGGGGGCCCGGAGATGGAGACTGGCCCGGGGTGGCAAAGTGTGTTTCCCCCAAGGTGGACAGACAGTAGGAGTTAGGAGCAGGAAGCAGGGCACTAACACAGGCGGGGAGGGGAGGTGCACGCAGCAGGTACAAAGGCCCTGAGGTGGTGGGGGGGGAGGGGGCCTTGGTGTGCTGGTATCAGATGACATCCCAGGGCATCAGATGATACCCCAGAGCTGGTGTGGGGAGTAGGGAAAGGGCCAGCCGGGGTCTGACCGCACAGTGGCCTTGGGGACAAGGGGAGCAGAGGAAATTCCTTCTGTTCCAATCCTGCCTCCTTCCTGAACGCCCAAGAGAAAGCCATTCTTCTAACAGTATGGACTGTTGGGTCATGACTGGGTTTGGGGACCGTCGGATCATGATCAAGGATAGCTCAATGGGTCAACAGGAAAACATCACCAACAGTAAGAAACTTGAGCAAAAGGTTGGTACCAAACCAGAAGTCCAAAATCAGTTGCTTTGCCATCTGAAATCTTAGTAAAGAACGAGCCTCACGAGAAACGCTCTGTCTGCACAGGGCAAAACCATCCCGCCCCCAAGGATGGCACGAGACTAAGCGCACAGACGCGTGCTTGGGAGGGTGGGAAGATGCCGTGTCCGTCTATGAGTCTATGCAGTTTGGGAAGTTGTCAAAAACAAACAAACAAACAAACCAAGGAATAGCAGTTTTTAAAGCTGGCAATGATTCAAAAGTTCATTTTAAAAATAACAAGCAGGGTAGAGGCACCTGCGTGGCTCAGTCGGTTAAGCATCCAACTCAGCTCAGGTCACAATCTCTTGGTTCTTGGGCTCTAGCCCCACGTCGGGCTCTGTGCTGACAGCTCAGAGCCTAGAGCTTCTTCGGATTCTGTGTCTCCCTCTCTCTCTGCTCCTTCCCCACTTGTGCTCTCTGTTGCTCTCAAAAAATAAACATTTAAAAAAATCAAAAAAATAAAGCACAATTAACAAGCAAAATATTCTAGAAAATTCTGTAAGAAGACTCTTCCTACCAGATATTAAAACATGTTGCTGACCAGAAAGCCTAATCAATGAAACCAAGAAAAGGTCCAGAAATATACCCAGTAGAATCTAATACCGATATTAAATAGATTTAATAGGATGAATCAAAGCCCATCTTGCATCAGCGAGTGGGGCAGGAAACAGAGAAACCTCAGGAGAAAACATATGGGTGGACATGGCCTTTCAGTGGAGTAACTTCCAACTGAATTAATGATGTGATTTCCAAAATTAAACAGGAAAAATAGTCAATAAAAACCATGGTATAATTTTAAAAATAATTTTAGAAAAATATGGGAGGAAGTCTCCCATGAAGACATGGTTTCCCAGAGGCTACACCAGAAACATGAACAACCAAAGACGGCAGTGGGCCTCAAAGTTAAAAGCTGTGCTCTGAATGCTACCGTCAAGAGAGTGCCAGCAAGCATTTCGCTAAATGACAGGAGCCAGGTGATAAAGGCCACAGCGCGTGGCCATCTTCGCACAGTGTCCGGAACATGCGGACGCACAGATGAGGGACACAGACCGGTGGCTGTGGGGCCAGTGGGCACCGGGTCTCCTGGGATATGATGGGAATAGTTGGAAAGAGACAACATGAACGTGGCAGATGCCACCAGACTGTTTGCTTTAAAATGGTGGGTTATGGGGCACCGGGACAGCTTAGTCAGTCAAGTGTCAGACTCTTGATTTCAGCTCAAATTATGATCTCATGGTTCGTGAGTTCAAGCCTCATGTCGGACTCTGCACTGACACTGTGGAGTCTGCTTCTCTCTCTCTCTCTCTCTCTCTCTCTCTCTCTCTCTGCTCCTCTCCCATTCGTGCTTATGCTCTCTCTCAAAATAAATAAATAAACTTCTCTCTCTCTCTCTCTCTGCTCCTCTCCCATTTGTGCTCATGCTCTCTCTCAAAATAAATAAATAAACTTAAATAAAAAATAAAATGGTGGGTTTTACATTATGTGATTTTCACCTCAGTAATAAAAAATATACATATAGCTCTTTAAGAATATAAATTTCTTTTTTTTAATGTTTACTTACTTTTGAGAGAGACAGAGTGTGAGCAGGGGAGGGGCAGGGAGAGAGGGAGACACAGAATCCAAAGCAGCTCCAGGCCCTGAGCTCTCAGCACAGAGCCTGACGCAGGGCTGGAACTCACAAACCATGAGATCATGACCTGAGCCGAAGTGAAACACTCAACCAAGTGAGCCACGCAGGCGCCCCTTTTAGAATATAAACTGTACTTTTAGCATTTCAAAATTTTTATTTAAAAATGAAAGTTAAAGTCTAACCCACAGAATGAGAAAAACTATTTACAAATACTATTTCTGATAAGGGCCTTGTATCCAGAATACATAAAGGATTCTATATGAAAACTCCCAGCTCAAACATAAAAAGATAATTAATCCATTTTTAAAATTGGTAAGGGACTTTTTTAAATGTGTATTTATTTTTGAAAGAGAGAAAGACAGCGTGAGCAGGGGAGGGGCAGAGAGAGAGAGGGAGACACAGAATCTGAAGCAGCTCCAGGCTCCGAGCTGTCAGCAGAGAGCCCGACGTAGGGCTCAATCAAACCTGTGAACCTCGAGATCATGACCTGAGCCGAAGTTGGACGTTTAGCCGACTGAGTCCCCCGGCGCCCCGCACTCGGTAAAGGACATGAAGGGACATCCCTCTGGAGCTCGTGCACGGACAAGCCCTCGAGATGCCTACCTGCTGGTGCCCACAAGGATATCTAGAATCAGAGGCAGGCAGTAGGGTGTATTGCGCCCCATAGTGCACTGCCAGGGGCCCCATGCACCTGCTCCAGAACCCCCAGAAGAGCCCCGGGTGCCCAGCAGAGGGCTCGTAAGACACAGCGATTCCACGCCGATCCCAGAGGGAGGCGACTTCTGCCCACAGCCGCTCAGGGCAGCACTTCCCACAGGAGCTGAGAAGTCACATGGCCCTGGTGTCACCGATGGTGAGGGCATAAGCCAAACGCGGTCTGTCCACGCGGCAGGAACCAGGCCACGATAAAGGGGCACGTGGCGCTGAGGCCCACGGCCGCGTGGCTGAACCCTGAACACAGAGTGCTCCACGGGAGAAGGAAGTCACCAGGCCATGGGGGTGGGAAGACGCATCAGGACAAAAGTGCAGATCTCCCTACTTCCAACGGGGGCTGGGGTCGTGGTCATGGAGGGAAGGGGGAGGGGCTGCCGAGGGGCACAGGGCTTATTTCAGGAAAATATTCCAAAATCAGGTAGTAAACTGGTTACACAGCCCAAAACCTGAGGTGACAGTGGGGGCATCCGCACCTCACTAGGGCCGGTCGCCTGCTGTGAAAACTGCACCTTGGTAACGCCTTGTGAGTCACACCCAGGGGCTGAGTGCCCGTCTAGGCCCCTAGAAACCCTAAAACCACAGGAGACTGATACATTTGACTCCACCAAAGTAAAAAAGTTTCCACTGCAAAAGGGCCAAGAGCAAAGTCAGGCTTCTCACAGGGCCACCTCCTAAATATAGAAGCTCACCAGAAAGCGAAAGAGCTAACAAGGTGACAGCAAGGGGCCAAGGGCACCGGGGTGGGGGGGTGGGGGGTGCTTGCTTCGTGTGACGCTGAGCGTCACTCAGGAGACAAAAACACCAAGCGAGGACCCCACAGGGACGCGGCAGACGAGGGCCACGGGCCAGCATGCGTGGAAGACCCTGGACCCTGACTTCCACTCCCACATGCAGGGAGGAGGCCCCCAGGGGCTGCCACCTGTCCTGTGGTGGCCTGGCGGTCAAAAGGGGTAGGGAGAGGCAGAGCCACAGTGTCTACCCAGGGACCTGGTTCCATGAATCCAGATTCTCCATGAGAGGGTGACTCGGCATTAGCGGGCAAGACGGGGGCCTTACTCAGGTGCCTGGGGGTCCCCACAGTCACACACTCCCTGTGTGCACAGGGCTCGTTGCCAAAACACAGTGTCTCAGGTGCTCATGGGCAGACGGATGGGCAGACAGAACAAGGTCAGTCCATACAGTGGATGTCGTCCTCCCATAGCAAGGGGCGAGGCCCTGAGAGGGGCCACCAGGCAGGCGAGCCGTGGCCATGTGGCACTCAGTGAGAGAAGGTGACGCCAAGGCCATCTGCTGCCTGCGCCCTTTCACAAAAATGCCCACGACAGCCACGTCTGTGGAGACACAGATCCAATGAGCATCACTTGGCCTGGACCAGATGGCGAGGGACACGCTTGTAGGGCGTGAAATGTCCTCAGAGTGACTTTGGTGACAGTGGCCTGACTGTGGACACACCAAAAACTGCTGAGCTGTGTGCCTCAAATCGGCCAACTGGGGGGTGGGGGGGCAGACAGCACAGGACACAAAGCCCCTTCTCACCCCATAAGTCTGTCCCCCTGCCCCGCCCGCACCCTCACCTGCCCCCACCTGCCCCATCCACCCACCCACCCCTCTCCCTCCATCCCCCACACCCTCCTCGCCCATCCTCCAACCCTCCCATCCCCCTGGGCTCCCCACACTACCACCCTGCCCTCTGCCCCCACTCCTCTCCCTCCCTCCCCCATCCCACCTCATCCCTCCTTCCCACCACCCCCACCCCACGGCTCCTCTGGACGGCAGTGTTAGCCATAGTCAGGAGCCTGGAACACCAGGGGGTAAAGGGACCTTTAGGGTGTCTGTGACCCAGGGGGCCAGGCCGAAGGCCATTGGGGGGCAGCCGGACTACAGGGGCTCCTCCCAACCCACCGCAGCCCCCACCCCCTCTAGGGGCCGTACCTCCACTTGGGCGTCCTCCCAGGCGTCCAGGCGGACCGACTTCACCTTGCTGACCTGGGGAACGCTCCGGTGGATTCCAGAGCAGCTCAGGCAGATGAACACCCCCAGGGTGTAGGAGGCCCAGTCAGGATCTGGAAGGCAAAGGCCGGACCCTCAGGGGATGGAGCTCGGCCAGGCCCCTCTGTGGCCTCAGTCTCTCCATCCATGCAACAGGCGAGCCCCGGGGCTCTGTGTGCCCCATGTGGGGTCCCTGCCGCCAGCCACAGGTGAGCAGTTCTGCCCCCAAAGTCCTGGCCCCACAGACGCCTGAGCGGACAAGCCACGGCTGCGAGACAACCCAACGATGACACTGGATCGGCGCCAAGTGTGCTGGGCACGACAGGGAAACTGGCTTGTCCACGTGCCCATGCACTCACACACACCCCGATGTCTCGCTCAGTGCAACAGGAAACGTGCATGTGAGTGTGGATGCAGCAACGTGCAGAGTTCTGATGGCTGCTCAACCTGATCGGGGCCGCGGGTCCACTTTTCTGTGGGTCTGCCATCTTCCATGCAGAGCCACAGCAAGAGCGTGGTGGGACATGGCACCTGCTCACATGGGGCTCTGACGGCACCTCCAGGATTGTTCCTCCTGCCGTGCACGCCCCAGCCCAGTAACCGGACGTCGGGGCCAGGCGCTGGAAGGACGGGCCTCAGAGCTGGGTCTCGGAAGGGGCAGCAGCCTCTGAAACACCTTCACTTGTAAGTGAAGCTTCTGGGTCCAGCCAGTTCAAGTCAAGATTCCAGTAGGGCCAGAGCCCCTCAGACACCACAGGCCTGACCACAGGCCCGCAGCTCTGTGCTGAGTGTGTTTGCAGGGGGTGTGCATGTGTGAGAATTGGTGTGTGTGCACACGTGTGTGAGTGGGCGGGTGTGGGTATGCACATGTGAGCGTGCAAGAGCTGCTGTGTGTGCCTAGGCAGGTGTGGGTGTGCACTGTGTGAGAGCTGTGCTATGTGTGCACGCATGTGTGTGCAGATGTATGTGTATACATGTGTGAGAGCTGGCATGTGTGCACATGTGCGAGCAGGCAGGTGTAGGTGTGTATACTCAGTGTGTAAGAGCTGGTGGGTGTGCATGCATGTGAGACCTGGTGGGTGTGCACACGTATGTGAGTGGTCAGGTGTGGGTGTGCACTGAGTGTGTGAGAGCTGGTGTGTGTGCACGTGTGTGAGCAGGCAGGTGTGTGTGTGCAGTGTGTGAGAGCTGGTGTGTGCACTTATGGGGGGGCAGCTGTGGCTGTGCACGCATGTGAGAGCTGGTGTGTGTGCACAGATGTGCAAGCAGGCGGGTGTGGGTGTGGGGCTGTGCAGGGGTAGCAGGCACCTCTAGTGTCCGGGGCCCTGTGGTGCCCGACTCCCGCCTGGACTCCAGCCTCCCGAGGGCAGTGGGCCACACCTTGGGCCCTGGCACCCTTCCCTGCCTGTCTGGGGAGACGAGTGCTGGCCTGCAGCAGGGCCCGAGAGCGACACAGGTGGCAGTTGAACACAGGGACAAACAGCACCAATCTGGTGGCCACAGGCCTTGCTACTTTCTAAACCTAACAGCCAAGCTCACAGCGTCCCTGTCCTGTCCCGTCCCCACGTTGCGTGCAGGCTCTAGCAGAGGAAGTAGAGGTCAGGGAGGCAGGTTGCTTCTAAGCGGCGCCCAGAATAGAGAAGTTTCAGGAGAAAAACAGCCGCGTCATCCCTAGGGCCCTGCGCCCAGCCCCACAGGCAGGCTGTCCGAGGGGTCGGGTCCTCCAAGCCCTTGTCTCCTATGGCAACTGGGTGGCCAGTTCCCATAGGTGCTTACGGGATGGGGGTGGCTGGTGCAGGACAGGATTCTGGTGGGTCTGGGCCAATAGGGGACAGGGAAGTGACCCCACGCATAGATGCAGGCTCCTGGCCAGCGTGGAGACCACCAGGAGCTCCAGCCCCCTGCCTCCTCCCTGTCCCGGGGGCAGCTCCAGACCTGGACAGCAAGGGGCATGGCCCAGAGAGCCGGAGGCCTAAGTCTTGGCTCTGGAAGCCTGTCTCCCTCTGAAGAGCTGGGAGCAGAGGAGCAGGCAGGCCGGCCCAGCCCTCCTGCCACACGTCCCCTCAATCCATTCCCCCACCCGCTCCCCCGGGGCCCCTCTGCCTGCTCCACCCACAGCCTGCCAGCCACCCCGGAAATCAGAACGTCACTGGCTTTCTGCTTGGAACCCACAGAGGACTTTTCCCCACCTCCCTGGGCTCCTCCCCCTGCATCGCTGTGGTCCCCGCGCCTGGCCCGCCCTGTTCTCTCCACACCTCAGGGCAAATGTCACCCTCACAGGCCCCCCCACCGCCAACCACCAGCTGGAGGGACCACCATGCGTCCCCATCATGATGCCCTTCTGGGTTCTTCGCAGCATCTGCCAGTCCTGACATTTAGTTCCTTTCCTGTTTCTCATGCGCTGTCGGGACCCCAGATGGGAAGGGGTCAGGCTCCTGACCTGCCATGAGCCCCCTCCCACCAGCCCAGCCCGCACCCACATTAGGTACCCAGATGTCTACACTGCCCTCCCTTCCACTGCCCCAGGGTGATGGCTCAGGGGACACCACAGGACAGGCCACCACCTCTGCTGCCCTGAGCACTGACCCAGGGGCGCGGCCTGGTTGCGGCCAGAGCCCTGGCCGCCAATGCACCGGGGCCATGAAGCAGGCAGGCCATGTCTGTCAGGGACCTCGGAGAGTGGGCAGTGAGAGCTCGGGTGGGGAGGGGCCACTGGTGTGTGCCTCCCTGGGGGCTGGGAGTTGGGGTCAGAGAGCCACAGACACACCTCCAGCCCAAGGGCTCTTGGCAGCACACAGACAGGAGACCACCACACACGACCCGTTTTCACGGGAACATGGGGACGCAGACGGCACATAGAGAACAGGGGAAGGGTCCTCGGCTCTGCACGAACCCACATTTACCTCTGCCCCCTATTCTCCGAGTGCCCTCGGGGACCTGCCTGGCACTGCAGGGTGCACACATAAGCCCCTGCCAGCCCCCTCCCCATGTACCCCTGTGCTGGGGGCCCTCCTGGACGCACCCACCCTCCATGGGCCCCAGGAGCCGCTCCCTCTTTTTGAAAATGCTGCCCCACCAGGAAATGAGGAACTTCTCTGGCAGGAGAGAACGTGAGCAGGGAAGGTCCACATGGGCCACAGACTTGGCCGCCAGCAGGGCTGGGTCCCCTGGTGCTGCAGCCTGGCAGGAGGGCCCCTCCCAGCAGCTGGGAGCTGGAAACGCGGGCCGGTGGGCTTTCTCCCAAAGCCAGACCCGGAGCCAGGGCTCCCTGACACACACGTATTTGGGAGAATGCCCTGGGCCTCTGCTCACCAGGGAGACACTCCCCCCCCCACCCGGGTCACACTCTCTCCAGAGCTGAGAAGAGTCCCCCAGCCGGATGGGCTAGTCTCTCCCTCCCACCCTTCCCAGCTGTGCATCCCAAGGCACGTTACTGATCTGCTGTGGGTCAGTTTCCAGCCTGTGCAACGAACACTGGGTACAGCGGCCGTAGGTGCTCAGTTAGTGGCGGGTCTCACACAGGACACACGTCCAGGCCACATGGCTTGTCCTGATGTGTCCTGTTCAGATGGTAGTGCCCCCCTGCCCCCTGCCCACCGGGCTCACCAGCATCTTCTTCTCTCCATCCCAGGGTCACAGCACAGGGTAGCCAGGGTTCTGGCCCATGGAATGTGATCAGATGGACCCACGTCCCTCTGGGCCTGGCTGACAGCCACCACCTGCCTGTGGTGCTCCGTGTCTCCATCCTTGGCTGGTGGGGGTGGGGAGAGGGGAACTCTGAGATGGGGGGAGGGGCGGAGGCCCGAGGGGGAGGAGCCTGGGCCCCTGAGAGAGCCTGGAGAGCTGGGACCTGGCACCCCTGCAAAGCACCGTGTCATAAGCAAGCGACGAACCACAAGCCTCGTGTCTGAGATGTGGGCTGTTACGCCGATGGGCCCCCGACTGACGGAGCCTCCTCTCAAGGACACAGGTCTCAGCCCCCAAGACCCAGTACAGAGCTGCCCAAATCCAGGGCTCAAGAGCTCATGATGAATGAGCGACCAAACCCTCAGGCGCGGAGTCCCCACTTCCAAGAGAGAGCCAAGGCCAAGTCCACACCTCTCTGACCAACACCCGCCAGGACGTGCCATGCAGGTGGGGAGCATGCAGAGCACAGGGGCCGCAGGGGGGAGGAATGCGGCTGTGGGGGCGGGTCTCGTGGCTTGCAGTGAAACGCTGTCCCGGAGAACAAGTGGCAGGACCAGCCAGGTCCCAGGAAATGGAGAGTCTCAGCTTAGCACTGGGCCCTGCTTCTCCAGAAACCTTCCCAGCCACTCGGTCAGCAGCTGTGCTTGGAGCGCCGGCAGCCCTTCCTCCTCGCCTTGCCTTTCTCATCTATAAGATGAGACCGAACAGACACCTGCAACATGGGCCCACCTGGGAGAGTCACTGGGTGCGGGAGAGACGCCCACTCGTCACCACTCGGTGACGTCTGCTCTGAGGGTGCACCGTAGCCCAGGCCTCTCTCCTCACGGCCTGCACCGACTTGCGTGTAAATCCTGAAACTGAGCCATCCTCCATCCTGACACATGGTAGCCTGGCCTCTGCATCCACCAGAAAGGCTACGATGTAAGACAATACTGCCGCATGACAAGGGTGCAGGGGGCCGGCACCCTCACACATCACTGGCCGTGTGACGAGGGTGCAGGGGGCTGGTACCCTCTCACGTCACCAGCAGGAGGGCAAGTAGGTTCAGCCCACTTTCGGAAAACGGTTTGGCAGTCGCTCACGGAATTAAACTTTTCTTTCCTGTAAAGCAGCAGTTCCACTCCCAGTTACTTACCAAAGTGCAATGCAAACATGTCCACAAGAAGGTCTGCATACCTGGCAATATACAAAGAAGATACAAACCACGACCAGAAGGGATTTATATCAGGAATGCAAAGCTGCCTTAACAAAATCAATGTCATTCACCATATTTACAGGTTAAAAAAACCTCAACAGACTCAGAAACACGCAACAAAATGTAACCTCCTGATAAAAATACTCAGAAACCTAGGAATAGAGTGGAGCTTTCCTAACTTGCTACATGGCATCTGTGAAATATCTACAGCTGACATCACAGCTAACACAAGAAGACTGAATACTTCCCCTAAAATCAGGACCAAGACAGGAATGTCTGTTCTAATTACTTCTAATTCAAAACTGAGCTGGAAATTCCAGTCTGTGCAATAAGGCAATAAAAGAAAGAAACAGCTTCCCAGTTGGAAAGGAAGGAAGAAAACCTCTTTCATCCAGACCCAACATGATTATCAGTGTAGAAAATATGGCGGATGCTTCAACAACACTACTAGAACTAATAAAGTTGCAAGATATAAGATAAATATACAAAAATCAATTACATTCATCTATATCAGCAACAAGCAGTTGGAAACTGAACATTTGAAAATACCATCTACAAGGGCACCTGGCTGGCTCAGTCAGAAGTACACGTGACTCTTGATATCAGGGTCATGAGTTTGAGCCCCATGTTGGGTGTAGAGATTAATAAATAAACTTATAAAAATAAAAATACCTTTTACATTCTAGAGATTTTTGTACAGCAATGTGAATGTTTTCTGGGGTTTTTTTTTAATATTTTTTTATTTATTTCTAGGAGAGAGAGAGAGAGACAGCGTGAGCCAGGGAGGGTTAGAGAGAGAGGGAGATACAGACTCTGAAATTGGCTCCAGGTTCTGAGCTGGCAGTCAGCACAGAGCCCGACGCGGGGCTCGAACCCACGAACTGTGAGATCATGACCTAAGCGAAAGTTGGACGCTTAACCGACTAAGCCACCCAGGCGCCCCGTTTGTGAATGTTTTTTTTAACTAGCTTATTTTTCTACTTTATTGTAAGGATTTATTTTTGAGAGAGAGAGTATGAGTGGGAGGGGCAGAGGGAGGGGGAACAGAGGATCTGAAGCAGGCTCTGCACAGATAGCAGTGAGCCCAATGGGGGACTAGAACTTATGAACCCTGAAATCATGACCTGAGCCAAAGTCGGATGCTCAACTGACTGAGCCACCCAGGCACCCCTTAATTAATTTATTTATTTGAGAGAGAGAACCTTAAGCTGGCCAATGCAGGGCTTGAACCCACAACTCTGGGATCATGACGCAAGTGAAATCAAGAGTCAGATGCTTAACTGAAGAGACACCCAGACACCCCGACAATGTGAATATTTTAAGTGCAACTGATCTATACTTAAAAGAGGGTAAAACAGTAAGTTTTATGTTTTATGCATTTTACTACAACAAAAAGTTAAAAACACCATTTGCAATAGCATTAAAAAAATGAAATACCTAGGGGTAAATATGATAAAAGATACACAAAACGCAACACTGAACATTATGAATGTTGTGGGGCTGGTCACAGACCACATAAGTATGCACTGCTAGGTGCGCTTTCATGCACTGGGAGACTCCATATCATGAAGGTGAAAATTCTCTCTAAATTAATCTATAGATTTAACGATCCCAATGAGAATTCCAGCAGGATTTTATAATATATATTAAAAACTGATTCTAAAATTCATGTGCAAATGAGTAACCAAAACAACTTTGAAAAAGGACAGAAATAGAGTACTGAGACTACTTGGTTTCAGAATTTATTGTCAAGTTGTAGTTATCAGGGCAGCGTGGTATAGAAACAGACAAATTGGTCAGTGGAACAGAATAGAGAGCCCAGAAATAGGCCCACACACATCACCGAAACGGTGTAAAGGCATCTTAGTGGAGAAAGAATAGTCTCTCAGCATGTGGTGCCAGGATCATCTGCAAACACACTAAGCTTGACCACCACCTCCTGTCACGTAGGAAAAGTCACTGGGAACACATCATGGTGCTGACAGTATCACCCAGATAAACCTGGAGAAGCTGACACGAGAGGTCTTGGGGACCTTGGGTTAGGCAAAGCCTTGTTAGCCACAGAAAACTGAAAAGTTAAATAAACGACTGAGTTTAGCTTCATCAGAATTTTTAATAAGATCGGCTTTTTCAACGACACTGGTCAAGGCCGGCTGCACCAGGGACGTTTTGCAGACTGTGTGGGGGACTTGTGGCCAAAGTACATAAAGGACCATCAAAACTCAGTAAAACGGAAACAACTCCATCAGAGCAAGAGGCAAAGGGAAAGGCGCCCACCAGTGATGACGTGCGGGTGGCACCGAGCACAAGTGAGGTGGACGGCCTGGTGCAGCATCCGGAAAGGACGCGGGAGCCCTGGGGCCAGGGCAGCACTCCCTCCAGGCTGGCCTCCCAGCTCCCTGGCACTCTGGGGGGTGAGGGGGGCGTGCTTTATTGTGTGTAACTCAGGCCTCGGTAGTGGTGAACTTAGGAAAGCAGAGGTGTCCATGACCCCCGAGAGCAAAGAAGCAGAGAAACCAGGGCCTCTCACCCCAGGTGCGCCCTGCTCTACGGAGCAGGACCTGCTTTCTCTAGGAAACGCCCCCTCCCTCTCCCAGAGCCTCTGTCCAGCTGGCGCCCAGGGGCCACGTGGGCCCATCCAGGGGCCTGGCCTTGGAGCAGGAGGCAGGAATGCGCTGGCCATCCCGTCCACCTGTGGTGGGGCCACTAACCCTCATCACACTCCCTGGGGGCTAAAGATCAAGCTGGTCCCACAGCACTGTCCAAGCTGATCCTGCTAGTAGTCCACTTCTACAGAACAAGGCAAATGGAGCCCAGAGAGGGCTGCACACTTGCCAGAGGTCACACAGTGGCAGAGCTACAACAGGCCAGCACCCATCTCCCAGAGCCCAGCCGACCCTGTTTAGCACAGGCAGGTGCCAAGAGCATGGGAAGCAGCACAGGCTACAGGGCCAGGCAGGGGAGAGGGATAGGGGTCCTGGGGGGCAGTCTCTCCCAGCGGGGCCATGTGGCCAGGGCCACAGTCACTAGAAGGCTGACTTCACATTTAGGTTCTGACCCTCCCAGGGGCAGACGAGGAGGGAGAGGTGCAGGGACCCCTTGGGCCTCTCAACACTCTTATGATGGGGCCCCAGGGGCCCCGGACCTCATGACGGGCATAGGCTGGGTGGGGCTGGGACTCCCACCCAGCGGGTCTGTTCTCCACCCTCCCTGGAGGTGGCAAACTGCCCACCACCCTTCTGGCCTCCCTCCTGGGATGGGGGGGTGGTGGTGGAGGGGGACTGGGCCGCAGGGGAGGCGGGGAGCTGGCGCACGTCTCCCAAGGCCGGCAGTGTCTGGAGCAGGGCTTAATCCAGCAAGAGGCGCGCTTTGCCCCGAGGTGCAGAGTGCGGCCACCCCCCCAGCCGAAGCCTCAGGCTACTAGTTCCACAGCATTCTGTGTGAGTGCCGCAAAGACTCGGCTCAGATGTCACTTGTGATCACACAGGATGGTGGCTGGTGCCACTCGGAGACCACCCTGCACACAGTAGGCTCACAGCAGCCCCGGCGAGTGTACCACCAGGGTTGAGGTGGGGCTCCCGCCTCCCCCTGGGGCCAGCAGGGGACTCGGTCCTGCTGCCCTCAGGCCAGGGCTCAGAGATGCTGGAGGGGCCTGTCCCAGCAGCACATGCCTTGAACGCAGGCCTGGGGCCTGGGGCCTGGGGCAGCTTTTCAGTCAGGAGCTCTTATTTTAAAGAAGGATCCTGACCCTGAAAGGAGAGTTCTGGAGGTGACTCTCAGCAACGCTTTAAGGCTCCTGGGCTGCAGGAGAGGGAGCCCCCACAATGAGCCTCTGAAACCACCAGAACAGAGGGCCCCACACTGGTGCCCCCATGTCGCCCCAGGACCAGCACCCCTGCAGGACACAGGGTGATGTAGTAACTCCTCGTCAAGTGCTCCTCCTTTTCCTGGAGACGGAAACTCTCTGGACTCCTAGCCCCCCTCCCCTGCAGGCCAGGACCTCAAGAGTAAGGCCTATGGGCACGTGGAGGGACAGGAACAGCTGGATGGGGCTGGCAGGAGGTCCCCAAGGGAGGAGGGATGGGGCTGACACCTCAGCTCTCCAAGTGGCAGGGCTGCACCTGTGGGCTTCCTTCTCAGGCTGTTAGAGCACAGCCAGGTCTGCCCGCCTGTACACGTGCCCCCCCCAATCAGGCCCTCCTGTCTGCACACGCACCCCCCCAAGAGAGGCATCAGGGGTGGGAGGTCTACATGTCACATTCCTAAGCTCAGAGCCCCTCCAGGGTGGGAGGGCAGCTGGCTGGGGTATCCCAGCAGCAAAACCCCTGACCCCAGGAGGGCCCCACACCCTACCCCCAGGCTCTGCTCTGGCTGCGTCCCCTCCTCAGAACCAGACAGACAGCGGTCCAGAGCCTGCCCCACTCCTCTCTTCAGGCACCAGGGATCAGGACTTCCTTGACCAGCGGTCTGGAGTGAGCCCACAGGGCTGCATCCCTGCACAGAGCACGAGGCAGGAGCTGGTCTGGGTGGGGTGGATGGAGGCCCTACAGTAAGAGAAGAAGGAGCAGAGGGGAGCAGAGGGAGACATGGGGAGGCAGAGGGGAGTGGGGGGCAAAGGGGGCAGGAGGGGTAAGGGGGCAGGAGGACAGGGGGCAGAGAGAGGCAAGGGGGGCAGAAGGGGGCAAAAGGAGGCAGAGGGAGGCAGAAGGGAGCAGAAGGGGACACGGGGGTGGGGGATAAGGAGGCAGCAGGAGGCGGGGGGCAAGGAGGGCAGAGGGGGACATGGGGGGCAGAGGGGGACAGAGGGGGACAGAGGAGGGCATAAGGGAGTAGGGGGACAGAGGGCAACATGAGGAGCAGCAGAGAGGGGGCAGAGGGGGCCACAAGAGAACAGAGGGGACAGAGGGGGCAGAGAGGGACACGGTGGGCAGAAGGGGACAGAGGGGGGCACAGAGGGGATAGAGGAGGGTAGAAGGGTAGAGGGGGATAGAGGAGGGCGGGGGAGCAGAGGGGGACACAGGGGGGACAGAGGAGGGCAAGGGACAGGAGGAATGGGGGGGGCAGAGGGGGACTGGGCCTGACCCTGCAGCTCTATCCCTGCCCCCAACCCAGGACATCAGGGCTGTGGGCACATCAGGCCACCCCAGGCCACCAGCTTCTTCCCAGCTGCCTCCAATGACCCCTTCCTCCTCCTCCTCCCCTCCCATGCCTCCATCTGATTCCACTCTGCCTTTTCCCAGGGAGTCCGGAGGTGACTCAGCCCCTTACCATTTCCGGGAGCAGAGGTGAGGCACCTGGGCAGGTGAGACACATCCTGGGGCTAAGCCGGGCTGAGCCGGTAACGTCTGGAACCATGGGGCTGGCACAGCCTGGTGGCCTGGCTCCAGAGAACTGTGCCCTTGCCACACTGAGGCCCAGGAGCTTGGGGGGGGGGCACTGGCGGCCCCTCCCCCACAGCCTTTCCACTGTCAAAACCTCTGCTCCCCCCACCAGAATCTAAGCTCCAGGGGAGCAGCGGCTTTGCCTTGGCACAACTAAGACCCCTCCACCCAGGAGGGGCCACCTACACAGCGGCGCTCAGGGGGCATCTGTGGCACCTAAAGGAGGGAGGCTCGCATCGTGCCCTGGCTCTGCTCCCCACCCTGCAGAGGACCTGGCCTTCCCTCTTGACCCTCCCGGCCTGCCTGGCCCAGAGGCCTCCTTCGGGCACATTCCCTTCCCTCTCCTGGGCACCCCCTTCATCGGTGCTACCGGACTGCAGTGTCCCTCTCCTGGCCCCACAGTACCTTCCAGCCTCCATCCCTGCCATTCACCAAACACCTGTTGCAGACACCTCTGGCCTCCAAGGTGCTAAGCCAAGTCCTTCCTGGACGGGGCAGCATGTGGCCGGCCCACCCACCGCCAGGCTTCTGAGCCCTCCCGGCACCCCGTCTGGTCTCCCAGTTATAAAACCAGACTCTGGCGCCAAATGGAGGTGGTGGCCGTGCCACACCAGGAATATTCTAAATGCCACTGGGCTGTTCGCCTTTAAGGGTCAGTTCTGTTTACATGAATTTCCCCTCAGTGAAGAGAAACACAGAAATGGAACAAAGTATACACCTCGGGGGGGGGTCCACCTCCAGCCGCTTCTGCAGAATGTTCCTCCGCCCCAAGCTCACATCTCCACCCCCTGAATGTGGCAACTTCTCAATCCTGATGCCAGCTCCTGGTCTCCACCCTTCTCCCTTCAGCCTTGGCTCAAACTTGGAGTGTCCTCGCCTCTCCCTGTCCTGTGCCCCATGCCCCGTGTACACCACACCCTGGTCCCCAAGTTTCAGGACATAAGCAGAATCTGACCACTTCCCACCGCACCCCTGCCAGCACCCTAGACCAAGCCTCCTCTTGTCTGGAGGACTCCAAAGCCCCCCAATAGACCTCCCCGCCTCTGTCAGCCGACAGCCAGCACGAGACCCTGCATGCACTGTGTCACCGGCGAGCTAGTGGCCCACCCTCTGCTCCAGACACACTGGCCTCCCTGCTTCTCCTTCTAACCCCTGCCGGGCCCACCCACTTTCCGGGGAAGCCATCTCCCCTCTTCTGTGGACAATTCTGGAAAATCCCAGTCCTGGTAGGTGCCCCATCTTCTTACCCACCTTTCCTCACATCCTGTTCCGGTGCCATCCTCATGCTCGGTGAGCCCCAGACCTTGCTGGACGCCGGGACCAAACCTGACCTTGGCTGCTGCCAGGAACCCACACTGGGCACCTCCGCACCTGCCCTGCCTCCAGGGCCGCCGGTCCATCACTGGCCCTCCCCTCACAGCCCAGCCGCCTGCCCTTGGTCATGTCACATAGAGCCCACCCCTCCCCCAAAGCCTGTGTCCGGGGAGCTGAATGTTCTAGACCAGGGGAAGGCTTGGATGGAAAACTGTGGTCCGTTGGGGTCAAGGTCAGCTCTGAACACAGGAGCAGCAACTCCTCTGGACCCCTGGCCCCAGGTGGCTGTGCAGCGTGCAGGGGCCAGGCGGGCAGCAGGACCCCATCCTGCACATGATGACTGCCTCTAACCAGAAGGGGGGCGGCCACTCCCCCAGCTCAAGTGACTTCCAAGGACCTAAAGGCCCAGCACCCCCTGCCCCATGGAAGGCAGACATTGTGGACCAGTGTATTCACAACACCTGCAGAGATGAGAACAAGTTTAAAGTGACCACAATCACCAGAGAAAAGCCGAGAAAAGACCCAGGAAGGTATTGAGTTTACCCTTCAGGCTGATCCTTGGCAGACATCTAACAACAATCAATTAATCAGTCAAAAAGACACTCAAATAAAACAATAAGTAAATAACTAAACTAAAACAACGACGAAACCTCGGGAAGAGGGGAGCACAATTTCCAAGCCCCCACGTCATTAGTTCAAATCTCCAACAGCAACTGTCAGGAAACACAGAGACACACACGGCCCATTCTAAGGAAAAGATGAACAAAATGAGTCCCTGACAAAGATTCTGTGGCAGGTAAATTACACAGACCTTAAAAACCAGTTTTAGGGGCACCTGGGTGGCTCAGTCAGTTCAGCGTCCAACTCCAGCTCAGGTCATGATCTCATGGTTCGTGGGTTTGAGCCCCATGTCGGGCTCTGTGATGACAGCTCAGAGCCTGGAGCCTGCTTCAGATTCTGTGTCTCTCTCTCTTTGACCCTCCCCTGCTCATGCTGTCTCTCTCTCTCTCTCTCTCTCAGAAACAAATTTTTTAAATTAAAAAAAAAAACAAACAAACAGTTTTAAATGTGCTCGAGGAGCCAATGGAACGTGTGGAGAAAGTCAAGAAAAGGACGTACAAACAAGGGTAGGAACAAAGGCAGAAACACTGAGGTTAGCAGTGAGGCCACACGGAAAGACCAGAGCCACAGAAGAAGAACCTGGGGGCCAAGCAATGGGGGGTGAGGCAGAAAGGGGGAGACACAATCTGAGGAAATGATGGTGGGAAACGCCCCTAGGTGGGAGGGGACAGGAGCATAATCTTCGACCTCCAGATCATGATCTGAGCCAAAGTCAAGAGTCAGACGCTTAACTGAGGCGCCCCTACAGCACATGATTCTTGATCTTGGGGTCATGAGTTTGTGTTCTGCACTGGGTGTAGACAGGACCTTAAAATTTTTTAAATAAACACATAAATACAAATAGAAGAATGATTAATTATGCCTCAGGGTGCACGGTGTATGGAGAGGTAAGACTGTGGCACATACAGCCATGGGGTGTGGCCCAGGCCACGTGGAAGAGCAGCCTCTGTGCTTCGCTGATGCTCAGCTACTATGAATTCAGTCCAGAAGGTTATAAATTTAGGATGCAAAATGTAATCGCCATGGCAACCACAACGCAGAGTCACAAAATGTACACAAAAGAGGGCTGGGACGCGCTCGACAAGCAGTAACAGAAGGAACGACCTCCACACGGTCCCTGCCGTCTCTGGAAGACCCACGCAGGGGTGGGGAAACGTAATACGTAGGGGTGAGAGACTGAGAGCTTGTCCTCGAGCACAGACTCGTGAGGATGTCCTCACCACCTCCATTGCATACCGTACTAGAAATTCTGGCCAGGGCAACCAGGCGAGAGAGAGAAGGAAAAGGCACCCACGGTGGAAAGGAGGAAGCAAAATCACGTTTGCAGAGGACATGGGCTTCTGCAGAAAATGCCAAGGACCACACCAAACAGCTGCTGGAGCGAGTGGATCCAGCAAAGCAGTGGATACAGAGTCAGCGCACGAAAATCGGCTGCACGTTTATTTTTATGTATTAATTTTTTAATTAAAAAAATTTTTTTTATTTATTTTGAGAGAGAGCAAGCACAAGTGGGTAGGGACAGAGAGGAGAGACAGGCACCCCTATTTATTTTTTTTAATTCTTAAGAAATGTTTATTCATTTTTGAGAGAGAAAGAGAGCACCAGCAGGGGAGGGGCAGCAAGGTGGGGGGGACAGAGAATCCAAAGTGGCTCCACATGGACAGCACTGAGCCCGGTCGCGGGGCTCAAATTCATGAAACACGAGATCATGACCTGAGGCAAAGTCTGCCATCAACCAGTGAGCCAGCTGGGCGCCCCGGAAGGTCGCCTTTGTACACACAATAGCAATCCGAAGGGTAACTGCAAGAAGAAGTTAACTTACAATAACATCGAAAACAATAAAAGACTTAAGAAATAACCAAGTAGATAAAGACTTGTAGGATGACAACTATAAAACATCATGGGAAGAAATTAGAGACGTAAATATGTGGAAATACACTCCTCATCATGGACTGAAAGACTTGAAACCATCAAAATTCCATATTCCCCAAAGCAAATCTATGGACTCCATTCAATCCCTATCAAAATCCCGAATAACACATTTTGCAGAAATGAAAACCCATCCTAAAATTCATATGGAATTTCAAGGGACCCTGAGGAGCCAAAACTATCCTGAAAAAAGACAAAATAGGAGGACTCACACCTCATTGTTTCAAAAACTAATATAAAGCCACCGTAATCAAATCAGCATGGTATTGGCATGAAAAACAGATGCACAGACCAATGGGATAGAGCCAGGAAACAAACTACATACATGGTCAAGTGATGACTTTTGACAAGAATGCGGAGACCATTCACTGGGGAAACAAGACCTTCAACAGGGGCGCTGGGAAGCCCGGATCGACACAGGCAACAGAGTAAGAACAAAGTCGGATCCTCACCCAACCACACATAAAAATTAACTCAAAATGGATCAAGGACATAAACCTAAGGCCATACGTCGCCCGTTAGGCCACTCAACAGGTGTTAGTAAATTCAGGAAGACTGAAAGCTTGTCATCAAGCACCTTCCGACCACAGGGTGTGACCGGAGAACTCAATTACAGGACAAGGGAAAGTTCCCTCACACGTGGAGAGTAAACTACCATTCAACAGCCAGTGGACCAAGGGAGGGATCAAAGATAATGGGGACAAATGACAATGGAGTACCCCATACCGAGACCTAGAGAAGGCAACACAAGCAGTTCTAAGAGGGAAGGTCGCGGAGATGAACGGCTACCTCAAGAAACAAGAGACCTGGGGCACCTGCGTGGCTCAGTTGGTTAAATGTCCGACTTCAGCTCAAGTCATAATCTCGAGCCCCGCGTTGGGCTCTGTGCTGACAGCTCAGAGCCTGGAGCTGCTTCAAATTCTGTGCCTCCCTCTCTCTCTCCCCTCCCCTGCTCATGCTCTCTCTCGAAAATAAACAAACATTAAAAAATTTTTTTCTAAGAAGGAACAAGAGATACATTTCATAAGCTACCTAACTCCACACCTCAAGGAACCAGAAAAGAATAAACGAAGCCCAAAGATAGTATAAGGAAGGAAATGACAAAGAGCAGAAACAAATGAAACAGATGAAAAAGACAACAGAAAAGTCAATAAAATTTACAGCCGTTTTTTTGTTTGTTTTTTGAAAATAGAAACAAACCTGGCAAACCTTTAGCCGGACTCAACAAGAAAAAAGGAGAGGGAGAGAGAGAGAGAAAGCGGGGACTCAAAAAAATCCGAAACAAAAGAGGAGACACTCTGCCAATGGCACAGGCACACGGGACTGCAGAGACTATTGCGGATAATCACACGCCAACAGCAAACCAATAAACCCGCAGGAGTGCACAACCCACCAAGACGGAATTGTGAAAAGGCAGAAAATCTGAACACATGGATTACTAGCAAGGAGACTGAATCTGGAATCAGAGACCTTTCAACAAAAGATGGCCTCGCTCGTGAATTCTACCTGTATTTAAAGAAGAAATAACACCATGGGCGCCTGGGTGGCTGAGTCGGTTAGGTGTCCGACTTTCGCTTGGGTCATGGTCTTGCGGTTCGTGGGTTCGAGCCATGTGTCGGGCTCTGTGCTGACTGCCAGCACAGAGACTGGAGCCTGTTTCAGAGTCTGTGTCTCCCTCTCTCTCTGACCCTCCCCAGCTCATGCTGTCTCTCTCTCTCTCTCTCCTAGAAATAAATAAAAATATTTAAAAAAAAAAAAGAAGAAATAACACCAATTCATACCAAAAACTAGAAGATGAGGGGGCACTTCCAAACTCCCCGGATGAGGTCAGCAGTTCCCTGATGCCAGAACCAGACACGGACACCCCAAGAAAAGAAAGTCATAGGCCAGTAACGCCTATGAATGCAGATGCAGAAGCCCTCGATAACGCATCTGCAGACCGAATTCAACAACACACTGAAAAGGTCACACACCCTAACAGAGTGGGATTTATTCCAAGGATGCAGGTTTGGATCAAGAAATCGACTCAAGGGGCACCTGGGTGGCTCAGTTGATTAAGCATTCAACTTCAGCTCAGGTCGTGACCTTGTGGTTTGTGAGTTCAAGGCCCCCATCGGGCTCTGTGCTGACAGCTCAGAGCCTGTATCTGCTTCAGAGTCTGTGTCTCCCTCTCTCTCTGCCCCTCCCCTGCTCGTGCTCAGTCTCTGTCTCTCAGTAAAAATTAAACTTTAAAAAAAATTTTTTTTTAAAGAAAGAAATCGATTCAAGCAACAGTCTCCTTCGCTGTCCTGTCCACTGCTCATGTGTTCAATAAACTTGCATTGCCTTAAAAAAAATCAATTTGACATCTGCAAATCAATTAATGTGACACACAGCATGCGCAAAATCAAAGATTAAAATCGTATGATGATTTCAATAGATGCAGAAAAAGTGTTTGACAAAATTCACCACTGGTTTACAATAGCCATCCTCAACAAAGTGGGGACAGAGGGGATGTACCTCGACACACTGAAGGCCACATGTGACAAGCTCACAGCTCACATCACACTCAACAGGGAGAAGCTGAGAGCTCTTCCTCGAAGATTGGGAATGAGACAAGGAAGCCCAGTCTCTCCATGTTATCCCACAGGCGCCTGGGAGAAGCGGCCAGAGCAACGAGGCGAGGAGGCACAGGGCATCTCAACCGACAGGAAGCAGGGGAACTGTCACTATTTGCAAATGACATGTCATGGAGAGGGGACCCTGGAGCTACACACACACACACACACACACACACACACACACACGAACTGATAAATGAATTCAGTGAAATGACATGACACAAAATCAATGTACAGAAACCAGCTGTGTTTCTACACAGTAATAACACACCGTCAGAAAGAGAAATTAAGACAAAAATCCTTCTGACGAATGCATCAAAAAGAATAAAACGCTTAAGAATAAACTTAATCAAGGAGGTGAAAGACCCGTACGCTGAACACCAGAACACCTTAAAGAAAGGGGCGCCCAGGGGGCTCAGTTGGTTAGATGTCCAACTGTTGGTTTTGCATCAGGTCGTGACCTCAGCACTTGTGAGTTCAAACCCCGAGTCAGTCTATGCTGACAGCGTGGAGCCTGCTTGGGATTTTCTGTCTCCCTCTATCTCTGCCCCTCTCCTGCTCACACTCTCTATCTCAAAAATAAATAATAAACATTTAAAAAACCAATCTTGGCGCACCTGGGGGGCTCAGTCAGTTAAGCATCTGACTTCGGCTCAAGTCATGATCTCATGGTTCATTTGAACCCTGCGGCGGGCTCTGTGCTGACTGCTCAGAGCCTGGAACCTGCTTCGGATTCTGTGTCTCCCTCTCTCTCTGCCTCTCTCTACCCCTCCCCCACTCATTCTGACTCTTTCTCAGAAATAAACAGTAAAGGAAAAAAACAAAACAATCTTAAAGAAATAAGCCGAAGACAACACAAATAAACAGAAAGATAGTCCGTGCCCATGACAAGAAGAACTAATACTGTCAGGATGTCCGTACTTCCCAAAACAATCTACAATTCAGCACAATCCCTACCAAATCCCAATGGCATGTTTCACAGAAATAGAGCAAACAGTCCTAAAATTTGTATGGAATCACACAAGGCCCCGAACAGCCAAGCAATTCTGGGAAAGGAGAACAGAGTTGCTCGTTTCATGCTTCCCGATTTCAAACTCCGTTACACAGCTACAGTGGCCAGACTGCGGTGGTGCCGGCACAAACACAGACACACGGGTCCGTGGAACAGAAACCCCAAAATAAGCCCCCACACACACGCTCAGCTAACTTGTAATAAAGGAGACAAGAGCATACGATGGCAGAAGGGCGCTCTCTTCAATAACCGGTGCGGGGAAAACTGAAGCCGCCGCGGAAGGGCCCCGCCTGCTGGCTCCCCGCACATGCGCAGATCAACGCAACACGGATTGAAGACTTGAATGCAAGACTTGAAACCATGAAATGCCTAGAAGGAAACACAAGCTTCTGGACATCGGTCTTGCTGATGATTTTTTTTTTTTTTAATTTAATGTCAAAGGCTAAGGCAACAAAAGCAAAAATAAAGCCGTGGGCAGGCACCCGCCTGCAAAGCTTCTGCCCGACACAGGACACCATCCACAGAATGCAAAGGCCACCTGTGGAATGGGAGAAAATATTTGCAAATCCTGTCTCTGACAGGGGGCTAGTGTCCAAAATACATAAAGAACTCGTACGACTCAACAGCTAAACAAAAAATAAAAACTCCCAACAATCAAAAAAAAACTAGACATTTCTCCAAAGAAGACACCCAGACAACAACAGGCACAGGAAAAGGTGCTCAACATCGCTCCTCATCAGGGCACCCGGGGGGCTCGTCAGTTAGCGCTCTCTCTCTCGCTTGTTCAAAAATAAATAAATATAGGGGCGCCTGGGTGGCTTAGTCGGTTAAGCGTCCGACTTTCACTTAGGTCATGATCTCGCGGTTCGTGGGTTCGAGTCCCGTGTCGGGCTCTGTGCTGACTGCCAGCTCAGAGCCTGGAGCCTGTTTCAGTCTGTGACTCCCTCTCTCTCTGACCCTCCCCTGCTCACGCTGTCTCTCTCTATCTCTCCTAGAAATAAATAAAACATTTAAAAATAAATAAATAAATAAATAAATATAAAAAACAATTTTTTAATCACTCAGCATCAGGGAACTGCACATCAGGATCACAGTGAGATGCCACATCCCACCTGCCAGAATGGCTACCGATCACAGGCCAGAAGGAACAAGGGTCGGTGAGGATGTGCAGAAAAGGGAACCTGGTGCACCCCTGCTGGGAATGAAGACTGGTGCAGACACTGTGGAAGGCAGTACCAAGGTTCCTCAAAAACTTAAAAATAGAAGTACTGTAAGATCCAGCAACCCCACTTCTGGGTATTTACCCGAAGGAGAGAAACCACTAACACAGAACGGTATCTACCCCACATGTTCACAGCGGCATTATTCACCAAGGACAAGACACGGAAGCAGGTAAATTTCCTCTGACGGACGAGTAGACACAGAAAATGTGCTCACAGACACAGTGGAATATTACTCTGCCAATAAAAAAAGGAAAACCCTGCCGTTTGCGACAACATGGATGAACCTTGAGGGCAAGATGTTAAATGAAAGATACCACGTAGAAGACAACAAATCCTCTATGTGAAATCTAAGGAAAAAAGTCCAGACTCAGATACAGAGGACAGGGGGGTGGTTGCCAGTGAGATGGGAGAAATGGGCAGAGGCACAAACTTCCAGGTATAAGAGAATTAGACCCGGGGACATAAGGCACAGCGTGGGGACTGTAGTCAGTAGGTCCCAGCTCCACAGGTGCAAGGTGCTAAGGCCTTAAGTGCTCTCCACACACGAGGAAAGCTGTGACCATGTGGTGACAGATGTTAACTACTTTGGGGATCTGGTCACAACACACACAGTATCTGATCACTATGCCGGACACCGGAAACTAATTGAAAGCTGTATGGGAGTTCCATCTCAGCTCCAAACAGGAAGGAAATCCTGCAATGTTGCTACACACAGTTGAGCCTCGAGGACGCGCTACCCCGTGAAACAGGCCAGACACAAGACCAACGCAGGAGGGACCCACTCATAGGTCCCAGTGTCGTCAGGCTCACAGGCACGTAGATGGCGTGGCCGGCGCAGCGGGCAGGGCAGTGAGTGTTTAGTGGGGACAGAGTCTTCTCAGTGTGGAGAGATGGAAAGTTCTGGAAACAGATGGGGGTCATGGCTGCTTGGCAATGTGAATATGGTATCTTCCCCTGCACCTCACACATAAAAGCAGTTAAGACTTTAGTTTTATGTTATGTGTGTTTTAACACAATATTAAAAGTTTCTTTAATGTTTATTAATTTATATTGAGAGAGAGAAAGAGTGTGAGGAGGAGGGGCAGAGAGAATCCCAAGCAGCCTCTGTGCTCTGCACAGAACCCAACTCGGGGCTCAATCCCACGACCCTGGGATCATAACCTGAGCTGAAATCAAAAGTCAGATGTTTAACGGACTGAACCACACAGGTGCCCCTATTTTAACACAATGAAAAGAAGTGGGGGGGGGTGCCCGGGTGGCTCAGTTAGTCCAAGTTTGACTCAGGCCATGATCTCACAGTTGATGGGTTCGAGCCCCGTGTCAGGCTCTGTGCTGACAGCTCAGAGCCTGGAGATTCTTCAGATTCTGCATCTCCCTCTTTCTCTCCTCCTCCCCTGCTCGTGTTCTGTCTCTCTTCGTCTCTCAAAAATGAAAAAATGTTTTAAAAAATTTTTTAAAAAAGAAAGAAGGGAGAAATAGCCTGTCCCAGGCACTGTCCTGACGGATGGAGAGCAGCAGATGAGAAAGCCCAGACCCTCCCCCGCACCCCCGGGACTGGGCAGACCAGGTGAGCTGGGGCCGTGCAGGCAGCTCACAGGCAGGGGGAATAAGTGAACAGGGTACATGCCAGCTGGTGGGCACCTGGTGCAGGGCAGGGCTTAGCAAACACAGAGTCCAAAGCCAGCAGCAAACGAGGAAGGTAACGGGGACAAGGTTGTCCCCACCCCATTCCCCGCCCAAGTCCCTCCAGGTCATCGGACCCGAGGTTTGAACCTGTCTCACAGAGGCAGGCAGCTTGGAGGACACTCAGGTCCCCCCGCCCTGCCCCCCCCAAGATGGAGACCCCACCTGGGCTTTGCAGAGGATGGGGGGCAAACATGCCTCCTCCCCTAGGCCTGTCACAAGAAGCGCTTCTTGAGGAGGCTGTAGGCCAGGTCCCATGTTCAAAGGCAGGGAGCCCACTGCCAGGACAGATGACAGGGAGAAAGGGTCTGGGAGCAGGTCTTGTGGGGGCTGCAGGTACCCCCTCCTCCCAGGAGCCCTCACATGGCCAGCTGGCCAGGTCTGCCCAAATCTACTTCAAGGCCCTCCAGGCCGGGCAGGAGAGGTGGCCTGGGCCTGCCCCGATGTCCTGCTGCCCAGGGCCCATGCCTCAAGGCCCCTCCTGGCTGGGGTCAGAGCAGCCATGAGCCAGTCCATGTCACCATAGAATGGCCCCCAGCCGCCCATCTGAACTATGGCAGACTTGGGGGCCCCAGCAGCATCCCACAGCGGCACAGAACCTGGACAGACAAGGAGGCTTCATCCAAGCAGCAGGGACCGTGGGTGGGCATTCCATGGAGGTCATGAGGGAGGGGACAGGGCAGCAGGCCTCATCCCCGACACCCCTGGAGCAAGGGAGAAGGCCACGAAAGGGGGCAGGGCTACAGCATCAAGAGATCTTCTCTCATTAAAAAAAAAATTATTTAAAGGCGGGGGTATCTGGGTGGCTCAGTCGGTTGAGCGTATGACTTCAGCTCAGGTCATGATCTCACAGTTTGTGGGTTCGAGCCCTGCGTCAGGCCCTGTGCTGACAGCTCAGAGCCTGGAGCCTGTTTCAGATTCTGTATCTCCCTCTCTCTGATCCTCCCCTGTTCACGCTCTTTCTCTCTCTCTCTCACTGTCTCTCTCTCTCAGAAATATATAAAATATTTTTAAAAAAATTTTTTTAAAAAGAGATTTGCTCTGCCTTTGAAGCACTGTGTCCCCCATGGCGGCTCAAGTTTCCAAGGTCTCAGTTTCCCCAGCTGTGAAATGGGCTCCACCGTGCCAGACAGATTAGGCAAGATGCCGGTGTCATGGGCCCATTCTGAAAGACCACTGGCTTGGCCCAGTGCCAGGGAGAGCTGGGCTTGCAAGCATCGACCACTCCAGAGCCCCACGTGCCTGCCTCAGGGTGGATGCTGGACGAGCAGGTGGGCTGGGCAAGGCACTGCCCACTGAAAATGAGGGAGCCCCTGCAGGCCAAGGAAGCCCCCTCTCCCACCTACCAGGCTGAGGGCCCTGGAGGTAGCTAGAGGGAGGCTCTGGGTCCAAGGACGCTGCTTCCAAGCAGGGTGACCAGGCAGGACAGGGCCACACCCCTCCCCTGGCCCCCAGCACAAGTCTGAGAACATGCTGGCTGCCCTTCCTCATCTGACCTTTCCCTGGCATGGTCAGTTTTCCTGAACAAGTGGAAATACGGGTCTGGAAGAGGGAGGTGGGGAGGGAGTGGGGTGAGCCAGCCCAGCCAGTGGGAGCAGGGCACAGTAGTGATGCACAGCTGCCCCCAGGGCACCGTCAGGGTGGGCCCTGAGGCTCCCAGGCTCAGGAGGCCAGAGGGGGCAGCCACCTCAGTCTGCCCTGCTTCCAGAAAAGCCTGTCGCTGCCTCCTGTCTGGGACATTCAGGCTCCAACATCCCAGCCGACATCAGATCCCCAGAACCTGGGGATGCCAGGACCCCTCCCAGCCTAGCAGGTGGGCAATAGAGAGCCAACACTGGTCCCTTTTGGATACATGTCCTGGACTGGTGTCTCAGGGCGAAGGCAGGGCTCGAGCCCCTCCATGGGGTGCCAGCTTTGTTCTGAGGGGCTCAGACTACAAACCCCAGCAGCATCCAGGGTCCCCATGGAGTGCCTGGGAACAGCCCGAGTGCAGCCACCCTCCACAATGGGGAGCAGGTGAGCCTCTAGGGGCCGTTCCTGCCCCACCCCCACCCTCAGCAAGGCGGGGGGCTGCTGAGGCTCCAGAGCAGGTACTGCTGGCTGGCGGCCTGAGGGCACAGTCTGCTTCCTGTCAATCTCAGGACAACTAGCCCCAGGAAGAGAGGGGAGACTCCTCAGGACTCTGGCACCTTGGAAATCACCCCAGGGTCCACCCAGAAGCAAAGTCCAGGAGATGCCGGCAGGCAGCATGGGTGCAGGTGAGGGCGAGCTCATTAGCAGCCACACCTGCCCCCTCCTCCGAGCCCCACCTGAACTGGCCGCCTGCCCAGAGCAGCCAGGGACCAGGGTGGGGAGAGGGGGAGCCCTTTCCCACCCGCTTCTCCAGGACCCAGCCAGTCCTTCCCCCCCTGCCCCCTGCTGATCCCCGGGAGAAACGGTGGCTCAAGCTGGGGGGCCATGACGTCACCTCTAGGTGGCGGGGAGCCAGGTGGACCCCCCACACCCACGCACAGAAGCCCGCGGGGGCAGGCTGGCCCTTTCTCTCCCTGTAGCCGCTTGCCCCGCGATTTCCTCTTTCTCTGCTGAGCCGAGGTTTCGCAACGTGGCCGCGGAGGTCCGCGGGTGACAGTGAGACACGCAGCCGGGTGGGGGTGGGGGGGAGGGGAGGCGACACAGCCGCAGGCCCCGGGGCCGCTGGGAGGCGACGTCCGGCTTGGTACAGGTGCACTCCGGGCCTGCGCCCCCCCACCCCCGGGCCACGCAGGCGCGGCAACAGCCCTCTTGGCGGGGGTAGCATCCAGGCCGGCCCCCACCCCAGGCCGCACCCATCCCGGCCCCGCACCGGCGCGGACCCGCACCCATCCCGGCCCAGCACCCATCCAGCCCCGCAGCCACCCCGGGTGCGCCCGCCCGGCCCCCACCTACCCGGGGCGCCGCAGTCGGCGCAGCGCGCGTTCCCCGGCCGCTGCAGCAGCTCCAGGACGGCCCTTCGCCGCTCCTTGGCCATGGCCGCGATGCCGCGCGCCCGCGATGCCGGGCCCGGGCCCGGAGCGTCCGCCCGCCGCGCTAGCGCCCCACGCAGGCCGCCCGCCGCCCGCGGCCCTGCGCCATCCTGGGCGGCCTCAGTCCGCGAGCCGGTTCCGCATTCCTGCCGCCCGGCCCGGCTCCGCCGCCGCTCGTGTCGCCGCCGTGGCCGCCGAGCGTGTGCCGGCGCGGGGCCCGGGGCGCACGGCGCGCTCTGCTCTGGCCGGCGCGGCCCGCGGGCGGCCCCCAGCGGCGCGGGCGGGAGGGCGGGAGGCTCCTTTCGCGCCTGCCCCGGCTCCCAGCCCGCGCGCGTGGGGACCAGCCCAGAGGTCTCCCCGCAGCCTACGCCCATCCGAACTCCGCGTCCCACCTGGGAGGAGGTGGTCAGGGGCACCGGTGTCAGCAGGCGTTCGGGCCACAGAAGGGACAGGACACCTGTGCATGGTCTAAAGTCACCGTGCAGGTCACCGTGCATGGGATGAAGTCCCTCTGTGTCAGGAGGCCACAGACCCAGGAGTGCAGGTGAGGGCAGAGTTGGAGGGGACAGGTTACAAAGGTGTCCCCTTGGCTGCCTGCCTCTGCAGTTTTTCAAATTCTTTCCATTTTCTTCTTAGAGATGCAGTGATGCATGCTATTACAAGCAAACTGAAACTATCAGACCGAAAAATTATACCTTCTCTCCACCCCTACCCCTGGAAATTCTGAGCCAAACACTGTTTAGCATCCTTCCAGAACGGTCCCTGGCCTGTGAGAACACCAGGGGAGTCCTTGTTCCTTCTGATGTTTTGCTTTGGTTTGGGGTTGGTTGATTTATTTTCACTTAATAAACCTTCCTATCTCCCAAGTCGGTACATACAGATCCACTTCCTTCCTTTGCGACGGCTGCATCCTGCTTCAAGTTCAGCGGGGCATCACACGCCCACCCAGTTGCAGGCTGAGGGGCCTCGATCTGTTTGTAGACGTTCAGAATCACAGACTACACCCCCTGCCCGAGTCCACCTCCAGCACCTTTGCAAACATTCCAAGCGGACTCACCTCTGGGACATGGGGAAAGGCATTCAAATCTGTGGCAAACCTGTGAACTTGCCCTCCATCACGGTTGCACAGGCTTCCTGCCCGGTGCCTGCCTCCCTACACCCCAGCCCACACAGGGTCCCAGAAATTCCAGAACCTTGTCCATCTTTTCCACAGAACGTGGCAACCCACCTGGGTTTGCATTTCTAAATCACTGGCCCCGCGGGGCTGTGTGCTTTATTATTTTTTTTCCAGTAGTCTCTACATCCAACGTGTGCCCTGAACTCATCACCCCAAAATGAAGAGCTGCAGGCTCCACCGACTGAGCCAGCCAGGCGTCCTGTGGTGCTGTGTGGTTTAACTGGTCACACATCTGTCTCCCTCATGAGACTGGAGCCTCAAGAACAAGGACAGATGGCATTTTCATCTCTGGGCCCCTGTGCCAGGGTCAGATTCTACCACCCGGCACAAGCGAGAATGTTGCTTAAGGAAGATGTTAGCAAGTTACAGCTGCTGACTAGTTACCAAGCACCAGGCATTAGGTTAAACCCCTTAAAATACTTTCTTAGTTAACTCCCCTCTTTATATATATATATATTATTTCTAGGAGAGAGAGAGAGAGAGACAGCGTGAGCAGGGGAGAGTCAGAGAGAGAGGGAGATACAGACTCTGAAATAGGCTCCAGGCTCCAAGCTGGCAGTCAGCACAGAGCCTGACGTGGGGCTCGAACCCACGAACCGCGAGATCATGACCTAAGTGAAAGTCGGACGCTTAACCGACTAAGCCACCCAGGTGCCCCAGTTAACTCCCCTCTTATAGGGAAACTGAGGCATGGGGCAATTCAATCACTGGCCCAAGGCTACACATGGCTTATGCAGCTCAGGACCAGGGTAAACAGACAACGGAAAAAAGAGACACACCCTGGTAAGGTGCCCAGAGAAGGGACCTGTTTCCACCTGGGGGCAGAGGGGATGTGGAAGGACGGAGGGGTCACAGAGGGGCCTCGGAGGAAGAGCTGGTACAGGACAGGCAAGTGCTTTCCACAGGAGAGCACTGCATGAGCTTCCGGCCTCACCCTGTTGGGGGCTGGTCCTCTGCCATCTCTGCCGTCCCGATTGACCGAGGAAGTGATGACATAGTCCAGGGTGATGGATGAGTCCAAAGGAGGTGAGACCAAGGTAGGCAGCCCATGCTCTGGGCTGCCCAGCAAGGGGTGAGCCCCCCCAGGGCCTCCACTGGTTGTGGTCGGGCTGCTGAGGGGGTTGTGACAGCACAGCCTGGGCTGGATCAGAACCAGCCCGGGGTTGGTGTGAGAGGTGCGGGGTCTGCATGGGCGTCTCCCTGCCCCTCCAGCTGTCCCTGGTCTGCAAGGCTGTGCTGAAGGTCCCTGAATCCTAGGTACTCAAGCATCTCCTGAGCCCAGGCAGGGGCCCCGACAGCCCAGTGCCGCCCACCCGTGGCCACTCAGCTGCCGTGAGCAGACAGCGAGTCCTCACAGGCAGGACCTGCCTGCTGCACACTCCACAGTACGCGGGAGGCCACTCACAGCTGGTTGGCAGGTAGCCTGGATGGACACCTGGCGTCTCGCCAGCCACAGTGCCAAGGTGAGGCTGGGCCCCTGGCCCCTAGCAGACAGGGTAGCGTCTCGGAACCAGCAGGGCCTGGCCCTCCCAAGGAAGGAGTGAAACGGACAGAGGATTCCAGGGTTCAGGGCTGGTTCTGAGCCCCTTTGAGGGGATGGACCCTGCCCTCGGCCAGGCACTCGGGCTCCCCTGACAGAGAAGCCACTTTCCAAAGGCCAGTGACAAGAGCCCTGCCAGGGTCCCTTCCCTGGAGACATGCACAGCTCGTTGCCACCTCCTCCTTGAAGCCCTCCCAGATGACCCAGGTAGAACCTCCCAGATGAGGAAAAAGACCTCCTCCCAGTGTCAGGATTTTGTCTGTGGACCTCAGAACTCCCAGCCCAGAGTCTTGAGATGATGGGCCCAGAGCCCCTGTGTTCTTTTATTTTTTTTAATTTTTTAATGTTTATTTATTTTTGAGAGACAGAGAGAGACAGAGCAAAAACGGGGGAGGAGCAGAGAGAGAGGAAGACACAGAATCCAAAGCAGGCTCCAGGCTCTGAGCTGTCAGCACAGAGCCTGATGCGGGGCTCAAACTCCTGAAATATGAGATCATGACCTGAGCTCAAACGATGCAGCCACCCAGGTGCCCCAGAGCCCCCGTGTTCTAATGCCCCCTTGAGGAGAACAAAGAGGGAACCACCTCTCAAGCATGTCCTGTCTTTTTATCACCAAGATCTTTCTATCCTACCAACCGGATTTCTAAGACCTCCAAAGCAGGAATTGGCGTGACTACCAAGAAACCTTTCTAGTCCGTGGCACCCTCCTCAAGTCCTCTTTGCAGTGAGCAGCTCTGCGGCACGGGAACGCTGCGTGGTGTCTGTCCAGCACCTCCGATGTGTCCAGCCCTGACCAGGTGGAAGCCAAGGGAGCTCCGGCTTGGCCGGCAAGCAGCAAGGACGTGTTGGATGGGCTAGGGAAGCACCAGCTGCTCTGGGCCTGAAACTAGGGCTTTGTCACCAAGACCCTCCCTGGAGAGCAGACTCTGGGCTACATGGGTGTCCTAGGATGCACAGTGTTGGCGGGCGCTGGACAGAGATCGCCCGGCCCAACCACGGAGACGGAACCCCATAGCTGAAGGCACAGGTCCAGACGGGATGGAGAAACCAAGGCTGGTTGAGGGGAGGGTGACGTAGCGGGGTCCTGAGAGCAGGGCGTCCGGCTGAGGCACCTGCTGGCGGGCCTGAGGTTTGCGTGGGAGCAGGAGGGCCAATGTGGTACCTAGTGGGGATGGTGGTACCGAAACGAAGGGTCCTGGAGGGCAGCGCCCCCCACCCCCCCGCCAGGGTTGTGGGGGTGTCTCCACAGTGTCCTGCATTTGCTGGTTTATGCTGTGGGTTGAGTGGCTTCCCCGAAGCCACACTGTATCCCAGCCCTGGTACCTGTGAATGTGAATGTGGCCTTATCCGGGCTGGCGGCTTTGCAAAGGAGGGGTGGGCCCTCATTCAACGACCGTATCCTTATAAAAGGGGGATTTGGACACAGACACGCACCCAGGGAGAGCACTGTGTGATGAAGGATGAAGAGGTCAGGGGGCAGTGGCCTGGAGATGCTTCCTCCAGAGCCGCTGGGGGAGCCTGGCCTACATGGGGGACCCCCAGAGCTGGGGAGGACAAATGTCTGTAGTTCGAGCTCACAAGTGAACTATCACAGTTACACATTGCTGTTCTCGGGCGCCTTTGAACAACGTTTGGGAGCCGCCAGCCAGCCAGGGGGACCCACGTTCTCTCTCCCCTCCCTGCCTCCCGCCCACCCTCAGCGGGGACAGTCCAGGATATGCAGACCAGTCCAACTTGGCGAGAGATAGAAGCAAACGGGGTGGGGGTCTGGCTGCCTTAGAGCCACCGGGCCCAAGTCTGGGTGCATTTTCTTCCCCTTGAAGCCAAAGGAAGCCCAGGATGCTCCGTCCATGCGGCCCTGGGGACCCCCAGCTGTGAGGTTTCACTTCTCCAGGTTCCCATCTACAGCCACGGCCCGCAGCCCTTCCCAGGGGCATGCCTTTCTGTGGGACCCCCCCTGGTGTCCCCTCTTTGTCTTCCCCTCCAGAGGCCAATGGGGGAGGGCTGGGGGAGAACACCCCCCTCCCCGCCCAGCTCCATGTTGGTGGACCCATCCCACATGCTTACTGAGCACCTACTGTATGCCCCATCTGGGCTGGGAGCCCCCAGAGGCCAGTCCCTGCCTCCAAGGAGGCCAAGAGATTGGCTGTCTCCTGTGTTAGATGGAGGGGCAAGGAGAGGCCACCAAGTATCAGGGAGGACAGGGAGGGATCAGCAGGGCTCCCCAGGGTGAGTCTGAGCGAGCCACGAGAGGGCATTTCAGGCCACCGAGCACAGAGGCCTGGGGCTCTGGGGAGGGGCCGGAGGGTCTCAAGGTCAGACCCCAAGGTCCTGACACAGTCAGGGGGGGCTGGTCCCTGCCCTGAGGGGGATGGGGAGTAAAGAGAGTGACTCTATGTCTGCCCTTAGGGGTCCCCGGGAGGGTGTCAGGAGGAGCAGGCCTGAGGGCAGGGCTGTGGGGACACACACATGGGGGCGGGTGGCCCACAGGAGGCACTGAGGATGGCGGCACCACCAAAGCCCATGGGAGATACAGGGAGGGGTCCCCCAGGGGACTGTGGGCACAGAGGCAGAGGGCCAGAGACAGCGACGGGAAGGCTGTGTGAGTGGGCCACCCAGGAGGGCTGAGCAGGGCTGGAGGGGGCTCTCAGGAAAGGGGTGACTGAGGCGTGACAGCAGGGTTGCTGCAGGACAGATGGCAGGTGGAGAGGACAAGTTTGGAGACAAGGAGGCAATTCGAGGGCCTAGGCACCTCAGGTGTCCCCACAGGTGTCCCCACAGTTGTCCCCATCCCCATAGAGGTGTCCCCACAGGTGTCTCCATCCCTATAGAGGTGTTCCCATCCCTATAGATGTGTCCATACAGGTGTTCCCATCCCCACAGAGGTGCCCCCACAGAAGTGGCCCCTTTCCCTGGATGCCAAGAGCCCCAAGGGGAGCTGACCACTAAAAGCCTGCTTTTTCTGCCCCAACACCTGCCATCTCCAGATTCTTAAGGAAATTCTGTGAAACAGGTGGGATTGGCAGTCCTTCCTGGGACAGGAGAGGGGACACACCCAGCCCGAAGGAGGTAGGCAGTGTGAAGGCGGATCCATGCCACCCCTGGGCCTGCCACCCCTGAGACCAGGCGGTGGCCATGCCCCTGGACAGTGTTCACTGCGCACCTGCTCCGTGCAGACCCTTAGCAGCTTGGAGGACCCAGCCACTTAATCAGGGGAGCAGACAGGGCTGACAGGGGAGCAGACAGCCCCTGCCAGAGCCCCCTGGCACAAGCCCTACACTGCATCAGCCCTGACCCTGCTGCGGGTAGGGCAGACCCTGCAGACACAGCAAAAGTAGCAGATCCCAGGGCGGCTGTGGGCAAGCTGTGAGCAGAGCGGGAAGGAGGAAGGGTCCTGGACCCCTCCCGGGGCCTCATGCCCTCCTCCGGCCCACTCCGGGCAGGGTGGCCGCACCCCAGTGCCTTCGCCCTCCCTCCTGCCTGGGCCTGCTCCAGGCCAGTCCCCAGGGGCCCCTGCCCTCCACTGTGTGCTGGAGCATCAGCTGTGGGCAAAGCCCCAGGGAGGACACAGGAGAGGGAGGCCCAGGGAGGTGGCTCCCCCAGAAGGTGAAGGAGGCTGGAAGGCTCCTCAGATGCACACGGCCACGTGCCTGGCCACAAGGAGCAGCCTCCTAGTGTGGCTGGGGACACAGCCCTGTCCCCACAGAGTTCCCATTTTCAAGCTGGCCCTTGGGTAAGCAATTCCAGTAGCCACTGCCATCAGCCTGCGGCTCCACCCGCCACAGATACGGTCATTTGCTTTCTCACCAAGGGAAACAGAAAAGGAAAAAGGAAACAGGACCCGAGTCACTCAGGGGTCTGGGAGTGGTGCAAGCCTAGAAACCGCCTCGGGAGGTTGGCGTCTCCAGGGGTGTCCCCAAAGATGAAGTGGGGGTGTGGTGGTGAGGGTTGCGTAGTGGATTTGGGGATTTAAAAAACATTCTTTGCTTGGTTTCCCAAAGAGCAACAGCATCTGGCAGTGGGAGGAGGGAGGGTGTGGAAGTCCCCCCCACTGCACCTGAGGGCTGGGCAAAGCGACGGCCCCCCACTGCACGTGAGGGGGCTCCAGGGCGGGGCGGGCCCCATTGGTGAGATCCTCTGTGGCTGTCTGCCACTCTCAGCCATTGCCATGGTCCGGGGAGAAGGGTGAGGTCCGAAATAGGATGCTTGCGCTTGCCCTCTTTCCCTGACCCTGTTCCCTTTCAGCAATGACATTGAGCAGTGGATCTTAAGTTCACATGCAAATCAATGCAAAAAATTCAAAATCCGCTTATAAGGAACCTTTACAAGTCAATAATAAAGAAGGCAAGTGACCCAGTTAAGCAACGAGAAAATGATCTGAATAGACTTTCTCTAAGACTTACGGATGGTTCAACAGCATCAGGCTGTCAGGGAGATGCAAGTCGAACTGCTACTAGATCCTACTTCTCTCCCCTTTCACACGCACACAGGCATGCATACACATGCACACGCACAAACACACAGATGCCAGCGTGCGCACACTTACACAGACACACACAGAAATACACAATCACACAGGTGCACATACACGAACACACAGCTGAAAGCATGCACACACTTACACATGCGCACACAAGCACACAGAGACACCTGTGTACACGCACAACAATGGCTATAACTCAGAAACAGAAAGTAACAAGGGTGGCCAGTGTGGGACGCAAACCCTCATCCGTGGCTGCTGGGCACATAGAACTTGCAGTCACTGTGTGAACAGTCCTGGGGGGTCCTCCAACGGTTATGCAGTGAACTCTCAAGTGCCCAGCAAGTTCATGTACACATCCAGGAGAAGTGAAACTACGTTCACATAAAGACTTGCACATGCATGTCCACATTATTCATGTAGAAATTCAATACTATTCACAGCAGCTGAAGGCGGAAGCAAGCTAAGTGCCCAGCAACTGAAGACCGAGTGAGCAGCACGTGGCCCGCCCACACCCATGGAATATGACTCTGTGGAGCACTGACCCACGCTATGGCCTGGATGAGCCTGGAAGACATGGTGCTCAGGGAGATGAACCAGCCACGAAGGGCACACGCTGTATTCTGCCTGTGTCAGTGCTATTCATAGGCGTCCTCGCATCGGAAGTGTTTCCCCTTGTGCTGCAGTAAGAACTCAGAGGCTCTGTGCTTCTCATGTCTGACGTCACGGCCCCTGGGCTGAGCCTCTTGAATGAAGGGGTCCTGTCTTCCACTGCTCAGCAGCCCTACACTAGGCCGACATCACATCCCTCCCTGGCAGGAGGCACCAGCTCACACAGCTCATAAGGCTTCCCTCCAGGATCAGACCACAGGCCTGAGGACAGACTAGAGCACCAGAGACCCCCACACACCACAGACCGAGGTGGCCAAGAAGCCTTGCAGCTTCACAAAGCACAGGGTGTGAAGGTGTGAAAAGCACTTCACAGTTTATCAGGCTCCGCACACTACAAACAGAGCTGACTGCCTCTGAGCCCAGCTGCCATGAACTGAGTCTATGAACCAGCACATCAGGACAGGTCTCAGACAGGTGCAATGGGACAGGGCATTTGAGAAGAGTTTTGTATTCCCAGAGAAGGTCCCTCTGCCTACCCTCCCATCCATCCATCCAAACATCCATCCATCCACCCATCTACCTATCTATCCATTATGTATCCATCCATCATCTATTTATCCATCCATCTATCCTCTATGCATCCATTCATCCATCTTCTACCATCCATCTATCCATCCACCCACCCACTTATCAATCATTATCTATCATCCATTCATCATTTATCTATCCATCAATTCATCAACTCATCCATCCAACATCTATCCATCCTTCCATCATCCATCTATCTCTGCCTTCCCTCCTACAGGATCTTCTGTAACATGACTGGCCTTCCTCCTACCTCCCACTGAGATGTGGGATCTATGTTCTCACCTCAGATCTCAGTGGGGGTTGTGATTGCTCCATCCAGCAGAGGACACCAAGACACCACATAGACTTCTTGGGCTGAGTCCTAAAAGGATGTAACTTCGATTTGGTGCACTCTCTCTGTCTCTCTCTCTCTGTCTCTCCTTGGGAGCCTGGCCCCCAGCCACCAAACTGCAGAGACCATGTGGAGAAAGCCCAGAGAGACTGAGCCTCAGTCACCAGAGGCCTCCCAACTCAGGTGCCGACTGTGTCCATGCAAGTGAGCGGACCCAGGTGGGGGCAGCCAACCCCAGAGGCATAGAAATCGGGACCATAAAATTATGTTGCTTGAAGCTAAGTTTGGGGTGGCCTGCACCCAGCAAGAGCTAACAGGCATAGTGATGGGAGGAAGAGTAAGAAGGGGAGAACAGGGGGAGAGGGAGGAGGGAGAAGGGAAGAGAAGAGGAGAGAAGAGGGGAGAGGAGGGGAGGAGAGGGGAGGGGAGAGGATGGGAGAAGAGGGAGGAGGAGAGAGAGACCTGAAGGAGCAGGGACCTCAGGAGACCACAGTCCTGGGCAGACACCTGCAGCCAAGCCCTGGCACCCAGGGGCCGGAAGGCCCCAAGGCCTGGCCTGAGCCCTCCTCCCAGCCCCCTCGTTCACGTTCACGGTGACCCGCTTGTCCCCAGTGGGGTCTCCTGTGAGTGGGGCTCCTGCTACCCCCAGATCACAGTCTGTGGTGTGGCGAGCCCTCTGACGTCCATCACGGGCTCCCCTGCAGTGCCAGGCCCTCAACAGGCACCAGCTCTGAGCTGTCCTGAGCATGCGGGGGAGTTGGCACGGGGGCAGTGGCTGGCAGCTGAGCCTCCCCTTCTCTGAGCCCCTAAGCCCCCAGCCTGGCTGTCAGGTCAGGAAGATCTGGGGCCTCAGGATTGCACAGCCCGGGTCCCATGTGGAACAAGGTGCACGCTGTCCCCCGAGGTGGCCCTCTCCAGATGCTGCAGTGCCACTACTGTCCAGCAGGGGCCGCCACACCACCACACTCTGTCCCATAGTGCCACTGCCCCTGCAGGTCAATGGCAGGAAGGGACAGCTGGTCCCCCCCTCAGGGGTTGGCCCCCACCCCTGCCCCATTACTGGGCTTTTGTAATTCGTGGGCACAGTCACCGAGCCCCACGGGCCAATCCAAAAAGTCCCAAGGGGCAACCGGCCCAGCCCCCACACCCACCCAGGACCACCGTCCTTCCAACACCACCCAACCTCCTGCCTGAGCCTCCGGACTCTGGGCCTTGCACCTGCAGCCCCAAACTTCCAGCCCTGGCGTCGCCCCACCGCCAGGGCCCATAAGCCGGGTGTCCCCCAGGAAGCGCAGGGCTGTCTTCTGCTGGGCAGTACGGTGGCTGATGAAATCCCAGACTGGAAAGTGACAAGCAGAACGCAGGCCTGGAGGTTCTTGCTTGCCCTGCCTCTGTGTCACAGGTCAGCACAGCGTCAGGGCGATGGAGTCATCTTTGCCAACGCATCCCCTGCTTCGCAATCCCTGTGTCCCTTCTAAGGAACTTCCTGTCCTACTTCCTTCCTCTCCTCCAGTGACCCGTCCAGCACACACTGTGGCTGAGATAGCACCGCCAGGCTCTGGGCTCCCAAGACTTCAGGTGCAGCTCTAGCAATGGGGGCCACGGGCATGCACCCCTCTTCCTGCCCCCTGACTTCTCTGCATGGGTTCCCCATGGGGATGCACTTGGGCTTCCTCAGAGCTCAGCAGCTGCTAAAGGTCCCAGATTGAGGGGAGGGGACAGACACCCACCCCACTCCCATGGCCGAGGGGGTGCAGAATGTGTGCCACGGTTTGAAGTGGTCACACCACTCTGGGGTTTCACTGGACTGAGGGCAAGAGAGAGGCTGGTCCAAACCCCAAGACAGCCTGGAACTGGGGGCAGACTCAGGAACAAGGTGCTCCCCTGCCCTCACCCCTGCAGCCCTCCCTCCAGGGCTCAGTGGTAAATCCACAGAGATTGTTGGCTGCCTTCCTAATTCAGGGAGAAGAAGGGCAGATGATGGGAAACCAAGCAGGCAATGGGGCGCCCGGCTGGCTCAGTCGGGAAGTGTGGACCTCTTGGCCTCAGGGTCATGAGTTCTAGCCCCATGTTGGGCATGGAGCTTACTTAAAGAAAAAATTCCAGTACTTTGTAAATTATACTCTTTCAAAAGTGAATTTATGGTATGTGACTTACATCCCAATAAAAAATTCTTTTAAAAAGGAACCAAACAAAAAAAATGGGGGCGCCGGGGTGGCTCAGTTGGTTAGGCGTCTGACTTCGGCTGAGGTCACGATCTCACGGTTCGTGGGTTCGAGCCTCGCCGTTGGGCTCTGTGCTGACAGCTAGCTCACAGCCTAGTGCCCACTTCAGATTCTGTGTCTCCCTCTCTCTCTGACCCTCCCCTGCTCACGCTGTCTCTCTCTCTAACTCTCCCCAGCCTGCCACCCGCCTCAGGGACGCAGGTCTCACCTGGAAGATTCAGGGGTGTCCACCAGGGGGAGGGGAGGGCCCCAGGCCGGGGGTAGGGGACTGAACGGTCCGCGCGACGCGAGAACATAAGCGCCTGAGCCATGACCAAGGGGCTCCTAAGAAGGGGCTGGTGCGTTCCCTCTTCCAGGGGAAGGCTCCCTGGCCCCAGCCACCCTGGTGACCATCGATCAGAGCTGCAGGGCCCACACCAGTCCCTCATCTCGGAGCGCAGAATCCAGCTCCCGCCTGGGCGCGCATCTGTCTAAGGGTAGCCATTGGGTCCTATGCAGAGCCTGCTGCCAGCCGGCCGGGCCCCAACTATCCTACCCAGGCTCTGAGCTCCTTGCCTGCGTGGTGGGGCCTGCAGGGCTCCCTCTGGCCTCTGGCCCCCACCTGATGGGGTGGCCCCTGGAGATGACTGCAGTCCCAGGCCACACAGCGCCTCGCCTGTGCCGCCCAGGGGCCCACACGGAGCCAGAGCTGTCCGTCCCCTGCAGGCCCAGGACAGGGTGTGGGCACAGCACGCAGGGGGACAGGCCAGTCCTGATAGCAGGACACTGGAAAAAGAGGGTCAGGCAGGCCCAGGGAGGCAGGCCTGTCCCAGGAAGAAGAAAGACCCAGTCGACAGGAAGCTGAAGGGTCCTCACTGGGGAGGGGACGAGAGCCCGGAGGTCTGCTGTTCTGGTTAAGAAGTCGGCATGGCTTTACAGTGGCCCAAACGCAAACTGGGCCCACCCTGTCTGCCTTCATGGCCCTGGGTCCCGATGGTCCAGCATCAGGAAGGACCTGTCCCACCTTGACCTTAACATCCCTGGACCTGCCCTCCACATGCGCCAGTGAAGGGGTGTTTTAAAGCAATACCACAGGGGCACCTGGGGGGCTCAGTAGGTTGAGCGTCTGACTCTTGATTTCAGCTCAGGTCATAATCTCGTAGTTCATGAGTTCAAGCCCCACGTCAGGCTCTGTGCTGACAGTATGGATCCTGCCTGGGATTCTCTTCCTCTCCACCCCTGCCCCACTCACACTGTCTCTCTCTCTTTCTCTCACTCTCCCTTGAAGACAAACTTTAAAAAAAAATTTTTTTAAGTTCTTTTTTATAAATTTCTGAGAGACAGAGAGAGACACAGAGTGAGCAGGGGAGGGTCAGAGAGAGAGGGAGACACAGAATCTGAAGCAGTCTCCAGGCTCTGAGCTGTCAGCACAGAGCCCAATGCGGGGCTCAAACCCACGAACTGTGAGATCATGACCCGAGCCGAAGTCGGACCCCTAACCGACTGAACCACCGAGGCGCCCCACAAATAAATACGCTTAAAAATTATATAACGGGCATCTGAGTGGCTTGTCAGTTAAGTGTCTGAATTTGGCTCAGGTCATTATCTCACAGCCTGTGAGTTCGAGCCCTAAGTCAGGCTCTGTGCTGACAGTGAGGAGCTTGCTTGGGATTCTCTGTCTCCCTCTGTCTCTGCCCCCGGTCCCTGCTTGTTCTCTCTCTCAAAATAAATAAATAAACATTACCAAAAAAAAGAAGGGCAGTACCATGGCAGCAGCCCAGAAGCAACCCAGGCGCCACCTTCCCAAGCGCCGCCAAACCCCCAACAACAGTGGTCCGGGCTTCCTAGCACCTTGGGATGCCTCGGGGAGCGCGGCGGGTACAGTCATATGCTGTGTCCCCTAATGAAAGCTGGTGGATGACATCCTTCCAGGCCACCAGCAGGAGGGCCATGACAGCCCAGACGGACGAGCAACCCATGCTGCCACGCCTGGCCCCTTCTTCCCGGGAGGCATCCCTTCCCTCTGCAAAGCTCTGCGCACAGCAGGTGTGGATTTGGTTCCATTCTTCCAGAAGACCGGAGATTCGTAATTTTCCTCGCAGCAACTAGGAGAGTCACTTCCGTGGATTAATAGAAAGTTCTCCAATGCCTCTTGCAGTAATACAATCTCTGTCTTCTCGCCCGTAAATGATCTCACTCAAAGACTGAGTCCAGGCACCAGGTACTAAACCTGCGTTCCCGGATGAGCCCAGCAGGAGGCAGGCAGCACCGACAGAAGGAGCCGGAGGCTGGTGTTCCCGGCTTCCTATGGGGAGACCGGAGCACACTGCCGCACCTCCCCTCAGAGACTCCCTCAAGTGACCCCTGAGGACATCAGGGCTGCCCTCGCCAGCCCTGTGCGCCTCGTGGAATGGTATCCCAACCCAAAACCAGCACAGCTTTACCAGGTGAGATCAACGGGGCTGTATTCATGCATGATATAAAATTACAACCACAAACAAGCAATTTATGGGTTACATAACAACCAAACACAAGGAGTTTTAAACTAACGACTGTTTCTATAAAAATGATATGTGCTTGTTACAAAATACAGCCATAAAGAAAAACACACACAGGAAAGCCATGTACGTCCAGCCAATTGCACCACACGTACGTGCGTCGTGAACACTCACCATTCGGAATCCCGGACTCCTCTTGCATCCACAGAACCCTGGGAATGTCTAGAGGTGCTTCACGGGAACAGGGGTCACGTCACACATGCAAAGGCCGGTGCTGACCTGATCCTGTGTGTTAGGCACACACGCATTCTGTTGCCCCCAATGAGAAGTGGCTGCAAACCCAATGATAGTGATTTCAGAAAAATACAGGATTTCAACAGCCCTGAGCATGTTCCAGCCATGATGGGGTCACGGCAGGGGACACGGCAGGGGACACAGAGCCCCACAGCCGTGGAAAAGCACGGCCTCTGGGCAGGGGCCCACGAGCTGCTCGCCGGCCCGCCACTCAGCCCCAAGGCCCACCAGGTCCGATGCTCTGTCCCGGCCAGACCCTGTGAATCAGACTTTCCGGGTGTGACCAGGCTAAGGGTGCTGAGCTGACAGGCAACCCTGTAAGTCATCAGGAGGGTCCCTGTAAGGAGGCAGGGGGGTCAGACTCAGGGGAAGAGGAAAGGGGGAAGCAAACCCTGGAGGACAGTCCCCGGGCCCAGAGTACCAGTGCCTCTAGACGCCGGAAGACAAGGAAGCGGCCTCCTGCCAGAGCCCCGGGAGAAACGCGGCCCATTTACACTTCTGACCAGCAGACTGTCAGGCCACAAAACTGAGTGTTCAAACCACTGGGTGTGTGGTGATTTAAGTGAGCACAAGACACTCTGTGAAAGGGAGAGTCTGTCTTACTCTTGACGGTGGGAGGGACAGGGCCAGCAGGGCAGGGAGGACCCCAGGGCTGTGCCCCAAGCACTTCTGGACACGGTTACATGGCTGAGACCGTGGGCACATCCGGCGCGCCCACCCCAGGGGACAGAGAGAGGCAGACCAGGAGGGGGTCGTCTGTGGGGAGGGTGGCTGTGGGCTGAGGCCTGACCTTGGTGGTAAGCCTTCTCCATCTCCTGCATAAGGATACCTGGAAGACGTCCTGGAGGTCAGCTGTGGGCACCTTTGAATACCAGACAACCGCTGCCTGGGTGGCTTTGCTTGAGTGGACACACGTTAGGGACAGGACATCTGTGCCCCACGCACCAGGCAGCTGGTGACTCGGATCTGGGAGGTCAAAGGCAATGCCGACTGCTGCTGCTCCGAGGAGCTCTGCCGGCTCCTCCCACACTCCCCCTTCTCCGGCCCGAGCCCACTCGTGCCCCATCACCCACCTCAACACCCACTGAATGCGGTTCAGAGCGAGAATTTACTCAATAGTGGACACACAGTTCACCTCCACAGAAGCTGATGCAAGATACTCTCATTTTGAAATAACTTTATTTTTTAATCTTTAAAAAAATGTTTATTTATTTTTGAGAAAGACAAGAGCGAGAGTGGTAGAGGGGCAGTGAGAGGGGGAGACACAGAATCCAAAGGAGCTCCAGGCTCCGAGCTGTCAGCACAGAGCCCGATGCAGGACTCAACTTACAAACTGTGAGATCGGGTCCTGAGCCGAAGTCGGTCACTTGACTAACCGAGCCACCCAGGGGCCCCTAGAACTTCCAAAAATTTCCGAGAACAAGAAACGCGTTCAGATGTCCAGCTTCCCCTAACAGCATCTTACGTAACCACAGAACAGGAGCCCAAGTGTCCCGGTAACCACGCTGCAGGTGCCAGGCCTCCCAGAATGCCCGCCACCGTTCTGGCTGCTACAGGCCCCGCGGCCATCAGTCTCCTCAGTTCCTGTCCTTCGGGACCCCAAGCCTCCTCAACAGCCCGGTCTTCAGTGCAGAATGTGTAGTTTGGTGTCTGCTCATTAGACAGATGTCACCACTCCTTCTCAGGGCAGCAGCCATGGGCAAGTTGCCACCTGGCGACCACATTGACACACTGACCCTTTGTGAGCGCGGGCACTCTGAGGGGAGGGCCCCCGCAGTTCTCATCTGCACCCCTTGCAGCTATGGAGGGAACACTGTCCCCACTGGTGCTACAGGAGCTGTCCCTCCCTTGCTGACACATTTATTCCATTATTAAAAATTTTTAATGTTTATTTTTGACAAGGAGCGAGGGAGCCAGGGAGGGGCAGAGAACGAGAGAATCCCATCAGAATCCATGATGTCACCGCAGGGCCCAGCACGGGGCTCAATCCCACAATCCAAGGTCATGACCAGTGGCGAAACCAAGAGTCGGATGCTCAAGCGACTGAGCCCCCCAGGTGCTCCTCCGATAATTGTTTGAGCGTGGACTCCTGGACAGTAATTTATTCTGAGGACCACAACCCTTTACAGTATTTTGCTGCTCAAAATGGCCCAGAGGTGGCTCTGTGGCATGGCTGTGCCCCACTATTCTTCCAGTAGTCCCTCACTTGCTGACACAGAACGGGCCAGGACCAGTGGGGACTTTCGGGCTCTGGCCCCAGCATCTGCCATCCCCTGGGAGCCTGGTTCCTACTGTTGGGAGCAGGGCTCGAGCCCAAGGTGTGGGGCAGGGGTGCACCTGCTGCCCGTGATCCCCCCCCCGCCCGCTCCCCAGTGCAGGCTCAGTTTCAGCACTGGGTGGGCAAACCACCTCCCAGACCACACAGCCTGTGTCCTGGCCCCCACAGTGCCCCCGCTGTGCATGCTCGGATCCCGGCCTGCCAGCTGGTTGGGCCGTGGCAGCGGCTCCATTTCTGCGTTGGAATGACAGGAGGACAGCTGAGACCCCGAGCCACATGACACGCTGCTGCCCCTTCTTAGCGTCTGGTCTCTCCTTCCTCAATTTCATGTTTGCAGATGCTTCTAGTGTCTCATGTCTTTTTTGTTAACATTGCTATAGATGCTTCTGGAGGCGGCCTTTCCCCTGGAGTTGCCCGTGTTGGGCACACCTCACGCCCGCCCCTGCTGCGCCGCCAAGCCAGGTAGGCAGGCCTCAGTTCAGCAAAGGCTCTGCCGTGTGGGCATCTGGGCGGCGTCAGCATCCCGTATGGCAAATAACCTTGTATGGGTGTAACTCCGCCCATAGGCAAACACAAGCTGGCTCGGTGGCTCCGTGGCTCAGTCTGCGTTGGTGACAGATGAAACACTTCGTCAACTAGTTGCTGACAAGAAAATCTGGTAGCTCAAGTCCCAGTACTCAGCGGACACTGCACTAGGGAGCCGGGGCACTCAAGGGCCACAGGGCCACAAGGTGCGGAGCAGGCCCCGGAAACGAGGACTCGCCATGCAAGGGACCCACTTAAGGAAGGCTATAAGCAGAAGGCGCCTGATGTCAAAGGACGAGAAACAGAAACCTTACAGCAGAGACTCCTCTACCAGCCATGGCCAAGGGGTGGGTGGTGACGACCTCAGGGAGCCCAGACCCGGGTCACGGATGCCTGTCCCCACCAGGTCACCATCCGAGAAGGGACATGCCCAGGATTCTCTGACCGCCATGTTCCATTAGCTACACAGGGACAAAAGCCAGCTGGCTGGCCAGGAGCCAGGGAGGGCAGTGCTGGGCCCAGACCCCTGCTCACTCTGCTCCCTGTTCACAGACCTGAGAGCCAGCCACATGTCGGAGCCACCCGGGAGGCCTGGCATGGCACCTGGGTGCATGTAAGGTTGAACCGACGTTGGCCGATCTGGCAACTGCCTGAACGCTGCTGCCATAGGCCTGGTCAGCGAGACAGACGCTACAGGACCGCTGCCCTGACGTGGGCTCAGGGGCCCTGGGAGCCTGGCCCACGGCGTGTGCGTGTGAGTGTTCTCAGAGGGATACAGTGGAAGACCACGCATGCAAGTGAAACAACAAGTGTCCTGACGTCCTGTTTTCCAGAGTCATAATAAAGAAGTCATTGAACTAAAATACTTTATGTAAACTCACACGGGTCAGAAAACGAGCCTCTGGTGAAAAAACACTGGTGTTTCAGGCACTACCAGAAAAAAGTGAGTCAAATACGTCAAAAGCCAACAATCTCTCACTTCCAACTTTATATTCTATATTTCATTTCCAAGAAAAAAAATTTAAAAAACAAGCACATAAGAGCACAAAACGAAATGCTCTGGGCAGGAAGTGGCTTTCTGACAGCACCTGTGTGTCGGGCTGTAGCCACGCTCAGTGCATCAGTGCTACAAAGCTACAAACGGTATCAGAGAGCGGGGTCCCCGCGTCATGGAGGCCCACATGTCCCCTCACGCAGCGGGAGTAACTCTGCCCCTTCCCGCCTACCCGCCACAGGCCTCCAGGACTCTCTCGATGTAACACTTCTGGGGGGGGAGGGGAACAAGACCTAATGGGAACAATCATTTCCCTGGGAAACATCAAGAGGAGATGTTTCCGTCAAGGAGGGTGTTCCAGAAGCTTCTTCCGAAATCACAGCAACTAACCGTAAATCGTCAGGTGACTAAGTCACTGGACATGCTCCAGCCTGAATTACCCAGCAGCCGGTGGATGGACCTCTTCCCATCAAGAGTTAGTTTCTGCCTCTGCTTTTTTTCCATCGAGCAAATCTCCAAATCCCAGTTTTTCCAGGGGCTCCTGTGCCATCAGCTGCCTGAGAATGAAGAAAATGGAGAGCACGGTCTGCTCGGGGCCCATGGATTCACCCCGTCCCTCCCACCCACAGCAGTGGCCCCACTGGACCCACGCCCCCCAGGCCCCCCGGCACCCTCCTCCTCCCGGCTGGCCCCTGAGCCTGTTGTCTGCACCTCTGGACTCCAGAGGGACAGCCCCGGCGGGACAGTCCGCGAGGCCCCCCAGGTGCCAGTCTGGAGCAGATGTGCGTCCCGCCCAAGGGCCCCAAGCTCAAGATGGCCTCCAGCACACTGGAAAGACACACCAGACAGTCGGGCGGGGACAGGACAGACTTTACTTGGTAAAGGGACCCCTGAACAAGACATGGCTCAGGGGCACCAACCACCTGCACAGTTGAAAACCCGGTTCTGACTCCTAACAGCCCACTGCTGCAGCGGAAACGTGCACCTTGCGTACCGTGTCTCGTGGCTGCATCTTACAAACAGGTGAGCCGGGCAAAAACAGCATCAGTAAGAGAATTATAAGGAAGGAACAGGTTTACGACACTGTCCCGCACGTATCAAAAAGTCTGCGTGGTAAGCAGACCCGCCCCGTTCACACCCGTGCTGTTCAAGCATCACTGCACATGTTAGCGTCACTTGGGACCCAGAAGCACTAGGACACGTGGTGCACCGGCTCCATCTCCTCTCACTGCTGCCCCAGGCCCCACGCCCCGTAGCTGGCCGGCAGCTATGTCCTGTCCTGCTCCCTCCCTGTGCCCCGTGTGCTGGCCCCCCACCTCGTCCACGTAAGTCTGGACCATGAAGACCGAGATGTCCCACAGGGAGCACCTGCTGGCCTCATGCCTACCCCGTCTGGCCTCTTTCTGCCCACACTCCAGGGCAGGAGGGCCAGGCTTTCATCCTGTTTTGTTTTGGGCAGGGGGCGAGGGAAGGGGACGAGCCCCACTCTCAGAGGCCATCTGTCCATCCTGCTTGCTGGTGGGAGCCCAGCATCCTTGCAGGAGCCACCAGGCTCAGCCAGCAAAGGGACGCCCGCAGCGCCAGCCACCATCACTTGACGCCATGTCCCTCTCACACCGCTGAGCTCACGAACCCCTGCGAGCCTGGCAGGCCAGCGGTAGCCAGGCTTCTGCGAGTCCGCTGGAACCAAGGATGCTGTGAGTCACCCAGTTGGACGCAGGGGCCCTGGGGTGCGCCGGCCACCCTCCTGCAGAAACACCAAACCTGGCAGACGACCTCTACCTGAGTGTCACAAGGGCTGTCCAGGCAGCCCAAGACCGAAATTAGGCGTTCTGGGCACGTGCCCTCAGGGTGCCGGCATTGGGGGCAGGAGGGGGAGCGGGCACCGCACCACGGGGATGCCATCCCTGCACACAGGTGAGTTCAGCAATTTCCATTACAAGAAGCTGGAATCCGTTCATAGGTAGAAAGTCCACTTGTAGACCAGACTGACTGCGTTATCTGTGTCCCCAGAAGGGGTGGACAAGCCGGCCAGGTCCTGAGGAGCGCTCTCCGGGCACCATGTCCTTTGTGGCCCAGCTCCAGCCTCCCAGGGGAGCAATGCGCCTTTGTCCATGACTCAGCCGCGGTAGGACCCGGGCTCCAGCACCCCCACAGTTGTCAGGTGCCTCCAGCACGCACTCTGTGAGGGACCGCAGGCGTCCGCGGAGTGGGCACACTGACCTCGGGCAGTATAGGACCGGACACTGGACACACGCAGACCCACACACACAGTGCCCTGAGCTTGGGAGCCCGGAAGCTCTCATGTGGAAAATCACAAAGTGTGTGGCCTCGGAGGAAAATACAAAGTTCCAGGGGAGAGTGTGGCCTGGGAAGCGGGGGAATGGGGGAGGGGACGGGGCAACAAGGCCACCGTGAGCAATAGCAAATGCCTGGGGCCGGGCGGATGCTGCCAGAGCCCCCACCTCTGATATCGCTGTGCCGGCCAGTGACAAGCTGACAGGAGGCCCTGAAGGCCGGTGCACACGGCCTAGTGGACAGCTCTGTGTGCAGGCCTGTTCCTGTCACAGCCGCCAGTAGGCGGCGCCTTCCCGTCCCACCCACTACCCTGCCACAGCATGGCCAGAGCCCATGAGCTGGCAGCGGCTCCAGGCCACCAAACCCAGAGGCGTCACTCCCCCTCAGGGACATGCCCCCAGAATCGCAACCCAGTCAGTCAGGTTGTTGACAGACGGAATCCTATGGCAGCGGAACTCACATGCAGTTCCTTAAACAAAGTGAGGAAAACAAAGATCAATTTTTACCACATCCAGCCAATAGTCCTTACCGTGGACCTCAGATCTCACTGTGCCAGCAGAACGGGCCCCAGAAGACACCCCAACCGCTGAGGCCCATGAGGAGCACCTTACATGGCAGAGGGGGATCAGGCCACGGCAGGAATACGCCACTGATCGCCTGCAGCTGGGGGAGATGGCCTCGGAGTCCCCAGGCGGACCGTGCCACGTCACAGGACCCCTTCATCAGAGAGGCCGTGCCGGCTCTGGTCAGGATGGGAGGGGGATGGGCCAGAGATACAGCATCGCTGGCTTCCAGATACGGCGGGGCCACCAACCGAGGGACACGGGCGCCTCTAGAAGCTGGAAAGGCAGGAATGATTCTGCCTGCAGCGCCCACAATGATTCTGCCTGCAGCACCCACAATGATTCTGCCTGCAGCGCCCACAAAGAGCACAGCCCATGGGACCCAGATCAGACTTTTCACTGCAGAACGTGAGTGTGCTGGTGGCGCCCAGGATGCACAGGAGTGAGCTGGCGGCGGCGGGAGCACAGGGAGGGAGCGATGCTCCTCAAGACATGCCGTCACGATGGGAATGACCACTGTGTTCAGCAGCACAAGCAGGGAGCAAGAAGGAAAACACTACCACCTAAATGAGATCCGGTTCAAGATGTCCTTTCTATAAACGTGTGAGTCTTCATCAAGGCCAGCTCTGTGGCAAGTACACAAAACACAACACGTACAACAGTCGGTAGGTTCTAAAGCCAAAAGGATGATCTTAATGCCTCCCCTTCAGCAGAAGGGGACAGTGCAGATCGTTAGGGCCCAAGGCTCTCCTAGGACCATGCACTGGGCCTACTCCAGCCCAGCCAGGAGGCCTGGTCTGCACTCCCAGACGGGCGCACAGACCCCGAAGCCCACCCACAGGCAGAAACTCGAAGCATAAGAGGCTGGAGATCACAGATCATCGTGTATTTGCTATCTTTTTTGCCAACAAAGTCACCCCTGATTTAACAGTTCTCCCCATGAGATTGTGACCCACACCCCAACCAAGCACACAGTTCCACGTCGGGGTAAGAGGGCCCGAGCACTCAAGGGGCAACTCTAAAAACTCACTGTGGTCCACTTTTTTTTTTTTTTTAAATTTCTTTTTAATGTTTTATTTATTTCCAGGAGAGAGAGAGAGACAGCGTGAGCAGGGGAGGGTCAGAGAGAGGAGTCACAGACTGAAACAGGCTCCAGGCTCTGAGCTGGCAGTCAGCACAGAGCCCGACGCGCTCGAACCCACAAACTGCAAGATCATGACCTAAGCAAAAGTCGGACGCTCAACCGACTAAGCCACCCAGGCGCCCCTGGTCCACTTTTTTAAAAACATGCAGACATGGGGGTGGGGGTGGGGTGCTCCTGCTAGCTCAGTCGGTTGAGTGTCCGACTTTGGCTCAGGTCATGGTCTCACAGTTCAGGAGTTTAAGCCCCACACTGGGCTCTTAGTGCAGAGCCCGCTTCGGATCCTCTGTCCCCTCTCTCTCTGCCCCTCTGGCCCCCTTTTAAAAATAAATTAACATTAAAAAAAAAAAGATGCATACAGACATACATGGTGGTAAATAAGATCTCAGATTTCAGCACAAAAGGAAAAAGGAATAAAAAAAGTTTATAAAAAGGGGGGGGAGCAAATGTGCAGAACCTCAATCCTGCGTCTGGACAGTCGTGGACTTGAAATGAAAGCCATCCAAAAACCTACGGCCAAAACCACCAACCAAGCCAGAAACAAGCCCACCACCTACACTGACCATCACGTCACTGGAACAACCAGAAGCCACCTGAAAGGACGGAACCCACGGAGAGGCCAGCTGCACCCCCGTCCCCACTGACCTCAGCAGGCCTCTGGGCAGGCTGGGCTCCAGAAGCCGTGCGGAGCAAGGCGTGGCCTCGTGGAGAGCTGGCAGCCCACTCCCAGGGCCAAATGGGGAGGAAAGACAGAACCCTCTGGAGCAACTCCCAGGAGGCGCGGCCGCCCACACTGCTGGGCACGGGGTTGGCGACACGCTCACACCCTCACACATGGTCAGAACATTTGCACTATCTCCAAAGTGTGGCAGCACCAAGAAGAATTTCACTTAGTTTTTGAACAGTGTATCAATTTAAAAGACAGTAATTTAAGGGCGCCTGGGGGGGATCAGTCGGTTAAATGTCCCACTTCGGCTCAGGTCATGATCTCAGTTTGTGGGTTTGAGCCCGGGCTCTGTGCTGACAGCTCAGAGCCTGGAGCTGCTTCAGATTCTGTGTCTCCCTCTCTCTTTGCTCCTCCCCCACTCAGACTCTGTCTCTTTTTCTCAAAACTGAATGTTAAACACATGGATGCCAACAATGTACCATTTAAAGATGGCGAGAGCTGGCCTAGGGTGGCCCATTGTCAAATCTAAACTGCTGTGGCCCTGAATGACTCGGGAGACAGAGCAAGGGCCTCACTTGAGGGCCACACTCCCACAAAGGTCCACTCCAAGGTTCCATGTGTCCACAATAGCCCTCAACGCACCTCTGGGTCTGAAAAACACAAACATTTGTGCCCTGATGGAAACATCGGAGTTTGTTATGGGAAAATGGCAACAGGGCTCTGACTGTATTGGTTTATGTCACCTCATCTTCAGACAAAGCCGGGTGGAGACTTGATTCCTTGCTGAGCTAATGAAGGGCTCGAAAAGCAGAAATAAAAGTTCCCACCCCCACCATGTAACTATACGCTGTATGCTTTTCCCCGTTAGGGATTAGAATAGCTCTTAAGAAAATCTCAACTCAGAAACATTTGTTTTACTTAAAAGTGAGCACTGGTAAATTCTGGTCAAGACAGGGCAAATCCTCTGTCTTTCATCGTTTCTGAAATGGCCCATTGTCTCCCCTGTCACATTTCAAGCACTGCTAAGCTTACAAGGAACAAAACAGTATTTTTATGGTCTGAGAATGTGACAGGAAAAAACCGTATACCCACAAACTGCAAAACTTTTCACTCCATCAGCATGTTCATGATGTACGTTCTGAAACCTTAATGACAGGTCAGCAGCTCTGAAATTTGAACAGAAAACACTCAGGGGAATGCAGTCCCGTAAGATGCACTCACTCAAGGCAGGGTCCCCATGACCACCCGCAGGCCTCCTCTCCCCTGGCGAGCTATCCTACCGTCCTGAGAGACAAAGGCACGGCCTGGGGACCGAATGAGGCCAGCTGCAATGACCTCTTGGGGATAAAACCGTTTCCACGGGAGTCCTGGAGGGTTCGGAAGTCATAATTGCCAGCATGTACTTGCCTCTCCATTCTGCATTCTAAGTAGTCCTTTGACTCATTTCTGCACAAGGCATTTTCGAATCGATTGTCGCGGAGACACTTCATGAACTTCTCCTTAAAGCTTTTACATTCGCCTGGAACGAAAAGGGAAACAGCATCTCTTTCAAGAGAGCACACGATGCGGTCACAGGAAGCGCACCGGCCGCACTCCTTCCAGAACCAGCCTCCTGCACGCCCGAGCGGGAAAGGACGAGCCTCCCGCGTGCTTCACGGCGGGACGACCTCCCCTCCAGTGCGTGCTTGGGACACCGCAGGGGAAAGCGTCAGGTAAGAGAAAATCTGCGTACCCACTTTCGAAGCCTCGACTCGCACAGACGCTCACCCCAAACCCAGACTTGTGGCCGCAACTGTGCGAGGCAGGGAGCGGGTCCCCAGGGCGCCCGGCTCTCTCGAGCCGCTCCGACGCTCTTCCTCGGAGCGTCCTCCGCAAACTGCCACCCCTGGTCCCGCAGGCCCGCCCTCGGTGGGGGTGGGGTGGCCGCGGCGAGCCTCAGTTTCCCCACCTGCACCGCGTGCGGACGCCAGCGCCCTCGGGACCGCACGGCGCCACCGGAGAAGACTCACGACCCCAGACCCGGCGTGGGAGCCCGGAGGCTTCCCGCCGCTCACCGAAGTGATCCAGCGGGAAGCTGCCCTTGTCCGGGGGCCGCGGCTGGAAGCTCTTAGACCCAAAATTCATAGCCGTCGACATGATGGCGGCGCCGGAACCTCGGAGTACAACGCGCGCCGAACGCAGGGCGGCGGCTCGAGCGCCGAGCGCGCCCGGCGGGAGCGCCGAGCACCTCGAGCACCGAGGGGTTCCTGCAGCAAGCCCCGCCCTCGTCCCCCAGGCCCCGCCCCTGGCTCCCAAGCCTCCCAACACCCGCGACGCTGCTGGGCCCCGTCCCCGCCTCGAAGGCCGCTCCCATTATTGACCCGGCCCCTCTCCGCAGCCGAACCCGTCCCTCTTCCCTCACAGGCCCCGCCCGCGCTGCCCTGGACCCGCCCTTCCCCATCAGGCCCCGCCGCGCATCGCAGGCCCCGCCCCCGTTCCCGAGGGGCTCCGAAAGGCCCTGATCCAGGCGGGTCTAACGAGTCCTTCCCAGTCTGACCCTCACAACAACCCAGGGACAGAGGCTGGCGTCATGTCCTTATGAGGAAAGGGAAGTCCAGAGAGGCTGGGCTTTACCCGGACACACAGCTTCAGGCCACAAGAAGCCCAAGGGCGAGTGCCCTGCAGGCTGTGCTGGTGGCTGTGCATTCCCAGGTGTCTGCAGGCACTTACCTGGTAAGGAGGAAGGAGAGAGGGCCGCCACAACAAAGTGCCACACCCGGCTTCAGCCACGAAATGCCATCGCTCTCGGTTCTCGAGGCCAGATGTCCCACACGAGGTGTGGCGGGGCTGGACCTTCCTGGAGCTTCTGGGGAGACCCCGCTCCAGGTGTCCCCCCACCCCCGTCTGCAGGTGGTTTGCAGCCGTCTTTGGAGCTCCGGGGCCGCTGGGCCTTGTCTCTGCCTTCACCTCGCATGGCGTCCCCCGTGTGTCTGTGTCCAGGCGTCCTCCTCTTGTAAGGACACCGGGCCCAACCTGATGACTTAATCAAGGCTAATTGCATCTGCAGTGACCCTGTTTACCTGACAAGTCACCTCCTAAGGTCCTGGGGGCTAGGACTTCCAACATATGAAATGGCGGGGGTGGGGTGGTGCAGTTCCAGCTATAACAGAATCAAAGTGCATCATAAAAGGTCAGCTCTGCAGCCACTTGTAACAGTGAAAGGGCTCAGTGGAGATGCCAGCTCTCCCAGGCAGAGACTCCACTCAGCCCTGTACCCTGGCAGCCACCCCTCTTCCCCAACCCGGCATCTGGGTTTCATCTGAATGGAGGAAGTGGGTCACTGCCCCCCACCCCAGCGCACCTGTGCTCTGTGATTCTGTCATGAGCTCCAGCCTTCTCCCATGCATCCGTCCCACCCGCGTGCCAACCACATGCCAGGCCTTGGAGAGAAGCAAATTGGGTCCTCACAACACAGAGGTCACCAGCTGACCACCCCCCTCCCCAGGCTCCTGACATGATCCTGCACCATGCCTCTGTCTAATGCCAGGAGAAGCAGATGCCAGCAACTGAGGGCCCTGCCGAGGAGTGCCTGGCCAGCAAGCCCTCACAGCCCCCTCCTCAAGTCCTGCCCTGAGGCATCCACAGCTCCCTCAGTTTGGGTGCCCAGCACACCTGCCCCCCTGCAGGGCACTGCGCGGGATCTCTGTGCCTGGTGTGGTATTCAACTGTGTGTGCAGTGCCAGCGTGGAGCTGGGCCTGATGTTATTGGTGGGGTCCGTTGGGGGTCCACAGGGAAAGCTCATTCCAGTTGCTGGGACCCTGCTCAGCCGGGTGCTCTGGACCCACTAAAAACCACAAAAGGAAAATTGCACCTTGATCTTGTCACATAAAAGACCGTTTTATATGGCTAGAACCAGGGGCCATGCACTGGGTTATTCATTAATGTTTCCAGGGCAGTGAACAAAAGACGCTTTTATTACCCAGCAAATAGCACTTTTCCACTCGACTAGATCACACTGCTTAGCAGTAAAAAGGACAGCCCAGCCCTCCCCCCCACCCCCCAGGTTGCCTGCAGCCTCTCTGTACAGTGACCCTGAGGGACCAATGGAGCATTGGAGGCCTGGTGACCCAGAGGTGACAGCCAGCTTTTAATTGACATGTCTGTACCTGGTAAATGATTATTGCTCTATAGGAGATGTTAGGCTGGGAGGGAAGGAAGGGATTTTCATCTGTGGTACATAGATAACGAAAAGTGCAGGAGGAACTTCCGTGCGAGGCTGCTTTACATGGGATTCCTGGAACAGTGCCTGGCTCGCGCCTGGATGTTCGGTTAATAGTATTTGTTTTTTTAATTGTTTTTAACTGTTGATTTACTTTCAAGACAGAGAGACAGAGTGTGAGTAGGGGAGGTGCAGAGAGTGAAGGAGACACAGAATCTGAAGCAGGCTCCAGGCTCTGAGCTGTCAGAACAGAGCCCGACGTGGGGCTTGAACTCACCAACCGCAAGATTATGACCTGAGCCGAAGTCGGATGCTTAACCGATTGAGCCCCCCAGGCGCCCCTCAGTTAGTAGTATGTGAAGAATGAGCCCAGTTAGGCAGTGTTCTCACACACAGAGACACACAGACATGTTAAATTCCTTGTCCAAGGTCACACAGCCTGTGTATGAGCTATCTAGCTCTGTGAAACAAACAGCCCAAACTCAGAGGTGCAAAACAGCAATCATTAGCTTTGTGCAAGAACTTGAAGTGTGGGCTGGCCTTGGTGGAGAAGGCCCACATGGCATCAGCTGGGGTTGCTCAACCTCAGACTGAGACCGCCCCCCCTCTTTAAGATGGTGCACTCCTGGGGCTGGGACACTACCTCTATCGTGGTCAGAAGCCCCCAGCCAGATGCAAGGGCTGGGAGCCTGCTCTCAATGGATAAGAGGCCAAAGTCACATTCTACGAACAGCTGCTGGATCCAACCTTGCCTGAAACTACTATCACTGGTCTTTCCACTTTAATAAATTCTGCTGCTAAAGTATACTTTTCAAAAGGCTGAAACATAGTTCCAGTGGGAACAGAAACTGCTCATGTGCCAAAGTCTCATGTAATGCATGGACGGAGGAGTTTGGCCAGATTCCAAAGCTGGGTCCAGGAAGGGCCCCCAACCCAGGTACATCCGCACGCGGTCAGAGAAGGGGAAAGGACGCCAGAGTTAGACTGCTAAGCTGGACCTAGAACGGGTTAATACCTCACAGAGCAATTAACCATAACCTTCGGGGTAGTCTTCTCTGCCAGGCAGAAATGATTTGAATTTTTACAGGGAAGCCAGTCCCTTCAGATCTTCTGTTTCCTCCATGTGAACCCCAGCTTGAGGGCAGCTGGGCTGGGTCAGGAATAAATGGTAAATCAAGTACAGTTGAGTAATGCTCAGGCTGCCTGGCCAGACGGTGACTTCCAGAACACAATGAAGGGACACAGTGTCATCCATTCACCTGATTCCTGACTACTGGGAAATTGTTCTGAACATTCCTTATAGAAGTCTCGGGGGGGGGGGGTCACTGTAACAAAGCACCAAAAACTGGGGGCTTAACCACCAGAAATTGTTCTCACCCACTTCTAGAGACTGGAAGGCTGAACTTGAGGTAGGCGCTCCCCAAGAGGGCCCTCAGGGAGGGTCCTTCCCACCTCCTCCAGCTCCTGGTGGCCCAGTGGTCCTGGCTTGTGGCCACACCCTCCGTCTCGGCCTCCAGGGCCACCAGGCCGGCCTCTTCCCTGTGTCTGTCTTCCACCTTTCTGTCTCTTATAAGGACACCAGTCACTGGACTTAGGGCCGCCCTAATCCAGGAGGATGTCGTCTAAACTTGATTATATCAAGGACCCTATTTGTAGATAAGGCCCCATTCTGATATTCTAGAGGGACATGAATTTTGGGGGAGGCCATTCCGCCAAGACACTGCTCCAGACACTCTGGGGTGGGTTTTTTTGTTTCTTGTTTTTGTTTTTTGCCTGTAGAGTCCCAACTGGCACTGTCAGGCTTGGATGCCATGAGATGAGGAGGAAGGTCCCTGTAGGTGGTTGGAGGATCCCGTGTGGAGCCCAGGAGGTGTGGGCGGGGCCTCGAAGCTCAGGAATGTTGAGCTTGAAAGTTGTTCTTTGTCAGAGAAAATCAGTGAGCTGGCCTTGACAGGAGGCAGGGGCAGGGAGGAGAGGGGACAGAGTGGAGCCCAGAAGTTCCCCCCACGCCCACCAGCCTCGGCATGGGAGCAGTGGTGGAGGAGATGGCACCGAATGCAGGCCACCACCCACACGGGTGTGGGCCAGCGGGTGGGACAGTGGGAACGTCTGTGTGCCAGAATCCCAGGAGGAGCAGCCCCTTGGCTCAGGGATCCCGGTTCTAGGAGCTGACTTTACAGCATCCCTTCCAACTGCACACAAAGAAATACCCACCCAGGATGTTTCTGACCCAGAGACAACAACAGAGAGGAGAGGAGGCAGCCGTCCCAGAGGAGGCGGCTGCTGTCTGATCCCCTAACGTGGTCACCTCAAGCATAAAAAGCAGCTGAGCAGAGGGAGGGAGACGAGGGCAGGAGACAGGGATGTCCCCTGTGTGGAAGGTGGCGAAGGTGAAGGCTTCCTGCCTGTCTACAGACCTCAATTGGCCGAATCTTACACTGGCACACAAGCTGTTTGCTACATTAATAACTAAAAGTGTAGACACAACCCGAAAAGGTCATCATATATGACGGTGCCACAGCATCTCTGGAAGGACGCCTGAGAAGGGGTTGGGCGGGGGCTCGCTTCCCGGAAACCCCTGGCGCGGGGGCTGGTGGGACTCCCTGGCGTGCGTGTCCGTCCATTTAAACGGATAAGTAGCCTTAGGAGAAAGCCCGCAGTTTGCAGCTAGGCCTCAAGGGGGTAGGGGGAAGGGCCCACGGATGCCACGCCCTCCGGCCTCTCCACAGGCAACCAAGGGGAGGGTCTACAGGTGAGACCACCCCGGGCTGGGGCTGGCAAACAAGGAGGCGCACCCAGAGGACAGAGGGGCAGGCTGGGTCCTCCCCGAAAGTCTGCAAGGAGCTGGCGGCCCACACCACCGTGGGACTTCTGGGCCCGCCCGCCAGGGTGTATTTCTAGTGTTTTAACTTCTGGTCGTGGGTGGTTTTGCGAAGCCACGGGACTCAGGCCGGTTCAAGCCGGAGGCCCCCGGAACCTGAGCAGGACCCTTCCCGGTGCTGGGGGAAAGGGGGAGCAGAGGAGCAGCCCTTTCTAGAAGTTACCGAGGAAGCGCCATGGTGGGGCAGGGGGAGGGGAGGGAAGCGGGCACGGAAGGAGCAGGTGGAGGGGGGTGGTGGGGATTGCAGGGATGGGGGGCCGCCGGGAGGAGCCTCTCGAGGCCTGGGGGAGGAGCCTCCGGAGGCCTGGCCAGCACCACCTGGAAGGTCCGCCGCACCCAGGGCCCCAGCCTCCGGAGCCCACCCCAGAGGGGAAAGGGGCGGATCCTGCGGGCTGACTGCACAGGCGCTGTCCACGCCCTCATCCAAGACTCTTCTGGAACCTTGTCCCTCCCCCCATGCCCGTCCCTGCCTTGGATCTAGGGCGGCCTCAAGACCCCACCTAGGGTGACAAACTGCATGACACCAAGGCTAGGTCACAGGTCACAGGTTGTGGCTTCTGATTCTCAAATATTTACTCTTAAAGCTTAAAAACACAGGTTCATCACGTTTGCAGAGATGAGGGTCTGCCACGGCTTTCCCTGGGACCCTGGGCCCCAGGCCAGCCAGCGGCCAGGAGCCCCCCTCCCCCCCCACCGAGGCTGCTCCCCTGGCTCACCTCCACTGCCTCTTTCTCTCCCAGCCCTGAGCCTGAAGACAATCCAGGCCAGTTTCCCTATTTCAGGATCAGCTGATGAGCAATTCCAGTTTCCTGGCCAATCTGAATCTCCTTTGCAAGGAGCCTGGCATTTCCATGTGTTCTAGAAGGACGTGGACCTTCTACGGTTCATTACTCTGCCAGTGTCCCTGAGCCCTGGCTGGTGAGGCTCTGATTTCTGCACTGTGACCCCTTCCTGTGGCCCGTGCTGCCCTGGGAGTCCACACTGATCTCTGTGGCCCTGTGGCCAGTGCTGCTGTGGATATGACGTCTGGTTCAGGCACGCCGGTGGGGACAGGGAACAAGTACAGGGCCAGGGCTGGGATGGCAGTGGGAGGCACAGGGGATGGGACTGTGGGGGTAGTCATGTGGCTGCGGAGTTAGTGAAAACCCATAGGGCCACACCCTGAAAAGGCTGGACTTCCCTGGGCATAAATTCTACCTCCACTTACAGGAAATCACTCCTGCCAGGTGGGCTCACTGAGGCCCCAGCCCGAAGCCTGTCCCCAGGAAGGCCTGGCACTTCGGCTCCCCAGGACCACAAGCAGAGACGCTGGGGCATTCCACCAGTACCCCCAGCTCCCTCTTTCCGGGGCCTGGATGTAGGGGAGCCCTTGACACTCACATTGCCTGGAGAGATTCACGGCTAAGCCCCTGGTTCTGTCCTCATGGACGGGATTTGACTTTGTCAACCCTGAGCTCCAGCCCCGCAGGCCGGGCTCTGAGAAGCTCTGGGTGGCTGGCTGGCCTCGCCTGGGCTCACCCTGCATACAGGGTCCTGCCTGCCATATCCGAGGTCACACACCACTGGCTCCATCCACTCTACACCCCAGGAAACACCACACGGTCAGGATCCCCACAGGGCAGGGTCTGGCTCCCAAGTCTGCGCCCCTCACCACCACACCCCTGCCCTGCTGGGTGGGAAGCCCTTCAGCAGGTGGCCAATCAAAGGGGTGGATCCCCAGCTCTGTGGTGGGTGTGTGGGGGCCCCGCTCTGACCCTCACTGCTGGTGCACCCCGAGCTCCAGCCCCTCTTCCTCTCCTGAGCAGCGGGGGTGACTTACTCAGAGGTCAGGAGGAGCTCCGAGGTCTTGCAGGTAAAAAGCCAGAAACGGGCTGAGTGCGGACCCCGTGTAGACAGTGCCCTCCAGCCACCCAGGCTCGCCCTGCAGGGACTGGGCCTGCTCCATAGGGTCCCGGGTGGCGGCACCCAGGTGGCCTCACCGACCTGAAGGAGGAGGCCATGGAGGATGGAGCCCCCACCCCAGCGACCCCGAGTTTCTGCCTCCACTGCTTCCAGCCATGGCTCTCCAGCCTCACGCCCCCACCCAGCTTCTTGCTCGCTGGTGCTTCTCTGGGCTTTGCACATGCTGTTCCCTCTGCTGGAATGCCCTTCCACTTGGTGACTCAACTCTGACCTCAACGTCCCAGATGTGTTCAGTGGCACAGCCACTGTCACATGGGTCTCTTCTACTGGGTTTGGGGGCCCTGTTTGGATCCCTGACCACCCATTTCCGTGGCCCCAGGTGCTGGCTGAGCATAGCACACACAGGTACTCAAGAAATGCTTGTAGAATTAATTCAGGGGACTGTCCTGGGCAGCGAGGACCCCCAGCCAGTGCACCTAGCAGCGGCCTTGGTACCGGGCCCTCAGCCCAAATGACTCAGAGACACAGCCGTTGGAGAGCCATCTTCCGTCACTGAAGCCCCACAGCTGTGCAACAGGGTGGTCCATGGGAAGGCAACAAGCACCCCATCACAGGACGTGTGCCAACTGAGGCTGGAAGCAGGTATGGGCCTATAGGCTGCTTTGGCTCTGGGTGTGTGGAGGGGCGTGGACGGCACCCCGGAGCTGAGCCCTGAAGCGAGGGGCCCAGTGTGGGGATGGGGCTCCTGCTGCCTCATGTCAGGGCAGGCGGCGTGGAGCAGGCCCAGCCACTTCTGATGCCAGCAGCCCTCCCACCCCTCACAGCTCATTTCCACGTTGGCGCCTCCTCTCCTCCCAGCCGGGGCACCAGGGTTAGAGAGCCCAGAGTTCATGCAGCAGGGACACACAGGGGCTCATAAGCCCAACCAGCAGGACCCTACCTGGCCCCTGCCCCGTCCTGCCAGGCCAATGCCTCCTGCCCCAGGTGACAGAGCTTGAAAGCCACCAAGGAACAGGCTGTCACCCAGGGCAAGCCTGCCATCTGAGACACGGCAGGGGATGCTCTGGCAGCCTCTGAAGGCCCTGGGGTGTGAGGCGTTTGCTGTGCAGACCCCCAGGGGCCACCCCCAGGGTCTCCACAGACCCCCTGCCCCTTGGGCCCTGCCGAGAGAGGCTCAGAGCTCCCCTCAGAGCTCAGGCCCAGCTCCCAAAGCCCCAGGAGCCCCTGTTCTGAGGGGGTGACTGAGCCAGGGGCAGAGGCCATGGGAGGGGCCCAGAGATCACCATGGTGTGTTCTCTCCAGCAGGCAGGGGACTGAGATGCCTTAAGCACAAGGCCTAGACAGTGGCCCCCCAGACGGCCCCTGGCCTCCTGGCTCCCTGCCACAGAGGCGACCCCACATTCCACGCACGCCTATCACTTTAAGCTGCCTGACTGTCCCCTGTGAACCGCTCGGTCCACATTCTCCGGGTGGGGGGGTGAGGTGCTGACACGCCCTCCCCCCTTCCCCCCCTCCCCGCGCCTGACAGCCTATAAGGCACAGGGTGGGGAGTTGGGGCCTCAACGCTTGCTGTCCCAATGGCCCTGCTGCTTGTGGGGCTCCTGCTGCTCCTGGGGCTCTGGGGCCTGCTCCAGACCTGCACCCGCACCCCCTCCCCAGCCCCTCGCTGGCCCCCTGGGCCGCGCCCACTGCCGCTCATTGGAAACCTGCACCTGCTGCGTGTGTCACAGCAGGACCAGTCCCTGATGGAGGTAGGTCAGGGCCGACCACCTGGGCAGCCTAGCCCCACCTCAGGGGAAGTGGAGCTCGTTTTCCAGGCCCCCGGTGGGGAAGGAGTCCCTGTCCCAGCCTGGGTAGGCCCCAGGACCCACCCTGCCTTGGGGAAGAGAAAGACAGCCCACCCTATGGGGAAGCAAATGGGTCAGTCAAGGAGCAGAGTGCCAGGAGCGTCAGGCCAAGAGGGCTCCTTGGAGGAGGCAGCATTTGATGAGTGACTACAGGAGAGCCAGGTTTGGGGGCGGAGGGGTCGGGGGGAGGCAGGTGCTCCTGGGAGCCGTACCAGGAAGCAGCGGTCTGGCGACAGAAGGGACCTGGACTAGTGCAGAAGTGAGCCGTCAGGTCGGGGGCGCCCGCAGGGCGTGGCTGTTCCCACCCTGGGCTGGAGGCGGGGCAGTTCTGGCCCCAGGTGGCGGGCAGGCTGGCCGGCCCTTGCAGCCAGGAGACTGCTGGCCCAGTGGGTGAAGCAGAGGCACAGGCCTGGCTCCACCCTCTGCCAGGACGGCCCGGCCACCCCTGCTCCGGCTGTGGCTCCCACCACCACGCACCCTGCTTCCCCAGAAGTGTGACTGCTTCCAGAACCCTCCTAGAGGTTGCCTGGTGGCCCCTGAGCCCTGTACAGAGAAGGCGCTGTGGACCTGGCCCCTCAGGGGTGCTGCTCCAGGAAGCACCCTGGGCCCCGGGTTCACAGACCAGTGCTGGGCCCACAGGCCACTGTCCAGCATGTGGGGAGTATAAACAGGAAGGGCAGGTCTCTGTCCCTCAGTGTGTGTGACTAACTATAACTCACCTCTTGCATCTGGGCCTCCTTTCACCCTCTGTAAAGGCCCAGAAGGGGAATGGCCCCAGGCATCAGCATCGGAGGCCTAGCCCTGTGTTCTTGTTCTGTGCCCTTGGGCTGGGCATGGGGGTCAGTGGGGGAAAACTGAGCAGTTGAGGCCTGGGCAAACCCCTCTCCCCCAACCATCTGGGCCTCAGTGCCCCGGGAGGGGGGGAGGGGGGAAGGGGTGTCTGAACAGGGGCGGGGCCTCCAGAGGCCAAGCTGGGCAGGCCACCCCGCAGGCAGCCCCTTCCGCCACCCACCCCGTCCTGGGCTTCCAGGGAGCCCTCTCCAGTGTTCCCACCAAGGGAAAGCCATGGATGGGTAGGGGACTCAGTGGAGCCCCTCGGACACTGTTCCCTGGACCTGCTCCAGTGAGACACCTCACCCCCCCCCGCCCCCGGCTTTTGGGCTCCTAGGCCTTTGTTCAGCCTTGCTCAGCACTGGCTCAGTCCCCACAGACCCCTCCTGGGGAAGCCCTGGCCCTGAGTCCACTGTGCCCACCCTGCACAGCTGCGGCTTGCCTCGAGGGGGTGGGGCATGCCGCTGGCTGATTCCTGCCCTTCCCCACCAGCTCTCAGAACAATACGGGTCGGTGTTCACTGTCCACTTGGGGCGCCAGAGGACGGTGGTGCTGGCTGGCTACGAGGCCGTGAGGGAGGCCCTGGTGGGCACCGGGTCAGAGCTGGCTGACCGACCCCCCATCGCCATCTTCCAGCTCATCCAGGGAGGTGGGGGTAGGTGTGGTGTGTGGGGTGGAGAGGGGGCAGAGGCCATCGGAGCAGGGGAGTTCCTGGACCCCTGGGGAGGGGGTCTGCATCTCCGAGCAGCAGGAGACAGTGTGCCCAGTGTGGCTCCCGGGGAGGGACATGGTGCCCACATGGCAGGAGACATGGTGCACCGAGGGGGGACGAGGCTCCCCTCTCCTCCTCACGATGACTTGTTGGGCCACAGGCATCTTCTTCTCATCGGGGGCACGCTGGAGGGCCGCCCGGCAGTTTACCGTGCGCACCCTCCACGACCTGGGCGTGGGGAGGGGGCCTATGGCCGACAAGATCCTGCAGGAGTTGAGGTGCCTCGTGGGGCAGCTGGACAGCTATGGAGGTGAGTGGGGGCCGGGCACCCCCTGGTGCTGGTCCCTCACCCCCTGAGGCCTGTGTCCCTCCCACTCTAGGCCGGCCCTTCCCCCTGGCCCTGCTTGGCTGGGCCCCCTCCAACATCATCTTCGCACTCCTCTTTGGTCGGCGCTTCGACTACCAGGATCCCGTGTTTGTGTCCCTGCTGAGCCTTATCGATGAGGTCATGGTCCTCTTGGGGACCCCCAGCCTGCAGGTGAGAGGTGGCTGCTCCTCGGGGTGGGGGCCAGGGAGCCAAGCACTGGATTGAGACTGGGCTGGGGTGTGGTCTCAGCACTGGCCCCGCCAGAGAGGTGTGGGGCACCACCTTGCAGAAGCTGGAGGCATGTCTTGTTTCTGACACCAACTGGCCATGTGACCCCAGGCCAGGCCCCTGTGCCCTCTGGGTCTTCACCTTCCCCTCCCCCACCTTCCCATCAGCAACGGAGGCACCTGCTAAAGGTGGGGATGGAGCTGCACATTTCCTCCCTGGTTGTGGGGCTCCATGTCCCCCCACGCCCCAGCCCTCAAGGCCATGACCGTCCTGCGAGCATCGGTCCTCCACAGCATCACAGAAATCACACGAACTGGCTCTTCTGATTTCCCAAACTCCCAGGGGCCTGTGCATTTCATAACCATTTCAGCGCTAGGCCCAGGCACCTAGGTGTGGGGCGCAGACTTACAGTGCTGTCATAACTCCCGGGTCTACTCGTCCCAACCTCTCATGGACCCGCAGCCATGGCACGAGGCGGGGGGGCTGAGCAGAGTCTCCTGTCCTCCTGCTTCCATCCTCGGAGCCCCTGCCGTCCTCTGGGCAGGAGGACCTGGCCTCCTCAGGGAACCCCCTGGAGGATGGAGGCCAGGGGGGTGGGAGTGGAATGTTCTGGGGCCTCCTGATCCCATGCCGGCCCCTCACTGGGTCATTTGACCCAGGAATCCCTGCACAGGGATGGGGTGCAGCCAGGAGAGCCATGGACATCTGCGGAGGCCCCACCTTGTGCAGGGCACATGCTGGTTGGTCCGACCTGCCGTGGCCTCCCTTCTGCAGTGGGGTCAGCTGGAGCTCTGAAGTGTGCAAATTCTCCATCCTGCCTGATGACTTGCAGCAGAGGCAGCCCTCTCCCCCTTCTCTGTCCTACCGGCTTTGGAGGCAGGAGAGAGTGGTGTGATTACAGCCCCCTCACAGTGGGGAAACCACCTGGTCAGGGTGTGTCACCTGCCGACTGGCCCTGGTACAGAGGGTTCTGTGGGAGCCCAGGGCTGGGGTCCCAGCAGCAGAGCTGAGCCGGCGCCCTCTTGTGGCCATCGGCATCCCCAGCAGGTCTGCGGGGAGTCCTGGAGCAGCACCTCGGGGCCTGCACAGGTAGCACCCCCACTGGAGGGTGAGGTCCCGCTGTGGGGCCTGCACCCTGACTGCCACCCGCTGCCCCGCCCTCTGCCTTCAGCTGTTCAACATCTACCCCTGGCTCGGGGCTCTCCTCCAGCTTCACCGGCCCGTCCTGAGGAAGATAGAGGAGGTGCGGGCCATCCTGAGGACCCTCCTGGGGACACCACGGTCCCCCATGCCTGGGGCGGGCCCCGTGCACAGCTACGTGGACGCCCTGATCCAGCAGGCCCAGGTATGGACAGCACCACTGCCGTATATGCCTGGGGACATCTGGGGGCCCCATCCCAGGAGGAATGGGGCTGGCCCTGCACCACTTGCCCCCTCTCCTAGCTGGGGGCCCCTGAGCCTTGGTCTCTCCAACTGTGAAATGGGGTATTTTCAGTGCCTGCCTGAAGGGGTGGCTGCAAGGTTGTGGCAAAGCCAGAGTGTAGCAGATGCTCCCTAACCTGACTCCTTTCCTTCCATCCCTTTCCTGAGCCCAGAGCTGGGGGGGGGGCATGTAGCCCCCCTCGGCTGAGTCCTCTCCAACCGGCTTCTGCAGGGGGAAGACCCCCATGGCCTCTTTGCTGAGGCCGATATGGTGGCCTGTGTCCTGGACATGGTCATGGCCGGCACGGAGACCACCTCTGCCACGCTGCAGTGGGCTGCCCTCCTGATGGGCAAGCACCCAGCTGTGCAAGGTGAGCCCAACTCTTTCTAGCACGCAGCCACCCGGTTGGGAGGGGGCAGGGTCCCCCAGGAACCAGGGCTCACGGGGATGCGGGCGCCTACCCTCTCTCCTGCAGGCCGGGTGCAGGAGGAGCTGGACCGGGTGCTGGGGCCTGGGCGGTCTCCTCGGCTGGAGGACCAGCGCTCACTGCCCTACACCAATGCAGTGCTGCACGAGGTCCAGCGCTCCATTACCCTCCTGCCCCACGTGCCTCGGTGCCTGGCGGCTGACACCCAGCTGGGCGGCTACCTGCTTCCCAAGGTGGGCCCCCCTCCTGGTCCCCGGCAGGGTGGGCAGGGCCCCCTCCTCTCTGCTGTCGGTCAGGGTGGGCCCAGCTGGCAGTGCCTCAGTGTCCCACCCACAGGGCACACCTGTGATCCCTCTGCTGAGCTCCGTGCTCCTGGACAAGACGCAGTGGGAGACCCCTCGCCAGTTCAACCCGGGCCACTTCCTGGATGCCGATGGGCACTTTGTGAAGCGGGCAGCCTTCCTGCCTTTCTCTGCAGGTACCCCTGACTTGTGGGCAGGGCAGGCACGGGGCCTGGTCATCAGGGACCTCAGAAGCTCGGGCTCCCGGGCCTGCCAGGCCTCCCTCTGCCCACAGCTGCCAGCACCCTGCCCACTGGACCTTGTTCTCAGGTCCCCCCCACCCCTGCCCCACTCCAGGAGCAAAGAGCAGGCCTGGAGCCTAGGCCTCGGTTTCCCTTGCAGGCCGCCGCGTCTGCGTGGGGGAGAGCCTGGCCAGGTCGGAGCTGTTTCTGCTGTTCGCTGGCCTCCTCCACAGGTACCGCCTGCTGCCCCCGCCTGGCCTCAGCCCAGGCACCCTGGACACCACGCCCGCCCCGGCCTTCACCATGCGGCCGCCGGCGCAGGCCCTCTGTGCGGTGCCCAGGTGCATGAGCTCTGACCAAGGAGACCCGGGGAGGGTTTGAGTCACTCCCCCAGACCCCAGCTTGGGGTGCTGTGTGGATGATGGAGGCAGGACAGACGGGTGCACAGACAGACCCCCCCTCCTTGCCAGGGTCTTTGCCATGGCCCCAAAGCCCCAGCGGGGTCTGATCTTGTTCTGTCAGGGGCCCAGCCCCTTCCCAGTCCCCTCACCCTGAGGCATCTCTATACCGTATCCTCCCATCGCCCCGGGAGCAGCCGGGCCCCTTCCCCACCCTCTGCCCCCAGACCCCTTGGGCATCAGCGCTGCCTGTCTGCACTTAGGCCCCCCACGAACCTCAGGGTGTCCCCATTGCCCAGCGGTAAAGTGCCCCCTTCCCTTGCCCCACGCCTCCCCAGGCTCCCTGCTGCCTCCTCTCCCCACTTACCATCCACGCCGCCCCCCTCTGGCTCCCCACAGGGCCAGCCTCAGCCGAGCACCCACCAGGCACAGAGGTGTCACCTGCACGTGGGAGGGTGACAGCCACCCAGAGGCCAGCCTCAGACTTGCGTTCCCAGCTCCCCTGCGCTGCGCCCCAACCCGCACTGCTGGGTCTCCTGCAGACCCCAGCCTGTTCTTGGGGCTCTTGGGGGTCGTGCCCAGGGGGCTTTCTGCCCTTGGAGCCAGGATGCTGAGCCCTGGGACATGGGCCAGTCAAGGGACAGCTGCTACCCCAAGGCGTGGGGACCCTGCAGGGGTGACAGCAGAGCTTGGGGGGGAACGGTGAGTGGGAGTTGGCAGGGAGGACGAGGAGGCCCTTCATGATCCAGCCTTACACCCAAGGCCAGCTCCCCGCCACGCCCCCCCAGATGTATGGAGGCCCCTAGGGCAGGGCCTGGGGCAGGGAGCTGTTGCTGACCAGGGATGCCAGGGGGGTGCTGAGTGTGGCAGCAAACGAGTGTGGCTCTAGCCCATGGAGCTCCCCTCTCTGGGCTGGAGGGGCAGGGGGCTGGGGGCCCTTCCCAGGAGGGCACACACATCATGTGAAGACTGGGTGCCTCAAAGGAGCATGAAAACATCTGACCGTGCTGGGTGGTGTTGTGGGGAAGCTGCAGAAGTGGGGCCCAGTGCCTGGCACCCCACTGCCCACGGGAGACAAGGACCGACACGGTCCCTGCCGTGGGCGGAGTCCAGAGGCTTCGACCCAGGACCATGGAGCAGCACATGAGTCTCAGACGCCGGGGTGGGTGGTGTGTGGGTGAGTCTTTCATTGTTATGGGCAGGGCTGCGGCCACATGAGCTTCTGGGTGTGCTGTTCACATGTGGGCCCTCCCTCCCTGCACAGGGGCATGGACTCAGTATCAGTTTTTTTCTGGACAAAGCTGGGTGCTGGGGGTTGAGGATTTGCTGACCCCTGGGTGGAGGGTCCACAGTACAAGCAGCAGGGATCTCCTCTAAGTGCATCTCGGCCCGTGAACTGACAGCATCCTTCAGAGAGAAGTAGAACGTTCTGGAATGGCTGTGGAAACCCCTTCGAGAAGCTGTTGGTTGAAGAGATGGGGCTGCTGGGGGCCGGCTTGCTGGGAGGGGGTGGGTAACCCAAAAAGGGAAGAGGTGAGGCTCACAAGTGAAGCTGGCTGTTATGAGGGTCTCCTGTCCTTGTGCTGAACCTAAGGCTGCCTGGAGCCCGCTTCCAGGAGCCATGTCCGCTGTAGGCGCTGGGTCCGCGGCACCTGCCGGACGGTCCCACACCAGCCGGGAGGTGGGATCCCCAAACTGAACAGTGCCTTCCAAACAGGCTGCAAAACAACCCACTTTCCAAGGTAACTTATGTGTTCTCTGAAGAATCCAATAGGATAATTGCTGGTTTAGGGTAATTGTTTTGGTTTTGCCAAATCTGAGAACCCTTTGTGCTGGGTTGGAAGGTGCAGATCTGGTGGAAAACGCTTTACAAACGCAATGCTTACCCCCCGCCCCCCTTACCCCCCACCTTGTCCTGACCAGTCCTCCAGAGCAGTGCCCTGGGCGGGTGGAGGGGGCGCACAGGCTGACGGCTCTGGTGGAAACGGGTCTCCGTGGAGGACATGCGGCAGCTCTGGCGGGACGTCACCCCACGGTGACCCCAGTTGCCTGCGCCTTGGCTCCCTCGGGCCTGCGGGCTGGTGCAGATCTGAGGTGGGCTGGGCGCAGGGCTGGCTTGAGCCAGCCCCTTGCCCGCCCCGGTCCAGGGCTCGGGAGGCTCAGGCCCCATCCTCACCCCTGCAGGGGACCTCTGGGCCCCCTATTCTCAGGCTCCCCTCACCCCTAAGGAGAACTGGCCGGGGCCCAGTGGAGGCTGTCTGGAGCATGTCTGCCCCTCCCCCCTGCTTTATGGAGCGCACACAGAATAAACACTTGATACCCTGATGAAGCCTAACGTGCCGAGCGTGCTGTCTGGCCCAGGAGGAAAGCCCCTGTCATGGCTGCCGCCAGGGCCCCCCACACCAGGCCTGGCCCCTGCATGGGTGATCTGCAGACTTGGCCTGCCGCTGCCTTCCCCTCGGCAAACGAGGGGGACTCACCGGCCCGCCTGCTCCCAGGAGCTGTTCAGTGTGGCCCTGACAGGACGCCCTCCCACCTCTGCCTCATCTTCTACTTGTTCTGCTTTGCTTTTTATTTTTCTTGTGGTAAAACACGCAAAACAGAAATTAGCATCTCAACCACTTCTAAGTGGACAGCTCAGGGGCACCAAGCACATTCACGCTGCTATGCAGCCATCCCCACCGTCCGTTTCCAGAATGTTCTGTCTCCCCACACCGAGACTGTGTTCTTGTTACACACAGACCCCCACCTGCTCCCCCAGACCTGGCCCCACCATCTATTCTGAGTCTGACGAACAGGACCTCGTGCGAGGGGGTCCCAGTGCGAGTTCTTCTGCATCTGGCTTGCATCACTCACCGTGGTGTCTGCAGGGTCCACCCATGTTGGAGCAGGTGCCAGAATTTCCTTCTGCTTAAGGTTGAATAATATTTCGTGGGTGGATGGAGCACATCGTGTTTGTCTGTTCACCCACGATGGACATTCCAGGTCTGGGGTCCTGGTTCTTGCTGGCTGCACCTCCAATGAGCTCAGCCTCCAGCCTGCATGGCCTTCGCCTCTGCACACGTCCATCAAGGGTCCCCAGACCTGGGTCAGGAGGGGGCAGATGGTCCCATGGCCACAGCGCCCCTGCATTGTGGTTGTGAGGGAAGGAGCCCCGGGGGCTGGCGGGTGGCTCTCGGCCCCCGAGCCAGAAGCTCTCACGGCTGTGGGGCCAGCTTCCAGGGCCTCTAGGACGCCCACCCTCAGGGAAGACACACGGGGGGCCGAGTCTGTTCCCAGCGCAGGGGTCCTGGTTCACGGCCACCTAACGTCTTAGAGCCCCTCTGGCCCTGTGCCCCCCACCTGCCACCAGGCTGGGCAGCACCTATCAGGGACATTCCTGCTGGATAAGCACTGATGTAACTAGACAGCTCTGCGGGGGCACCGGCAGGGGAAATGTGGCCAGGGGCCAGTTGGGGGCTGGTCCCCATTTCTCACTGCGGGAGGTCAACAGAAACACCTGCCTGAACCACATTTCTGGGACAGGAGTCCCAGGGAAGTGGCTGAGGAAGGCCACTTCCTCTGAGAGTGGGGCAGGGTGATGGCCTTGGGTGCCGACACACCCGGAAGTCCAGTCCCTCCAGTGCCCATGCTCGATGGAACATTCCAGACGGTCTCCAGGGTGGACATGGGGAACTTCGGTGAGAACAGACATTAAGGTGACAACGAACCGTTTTACCACTTTCCTTCCACGGTGCTTTGCTGGGAGCTCTGCCCTGTGAGGCTCTGTCTCTGCTCCCCTGATGACCTCAAATGTGTCTGACACCTGCACATGCTGTGGGGCCATGGTCCCCGAAGGCGCCCAGAGCCCGCCCAGCCCCGCCCTCCCGTTCTGTCACCCCAGGTGGGCTATCTCGCCGTTTCCAGAATGTGGACCAACGGCGTGCCCTGGTGTCTGAGGTCCCCCCAGTGCAGCACTGTGCCTATATCAGCGTCCCCTCCCTCTACTGCTGAGCACTGTTCCCTTCGGTGTCCTGTGCCCCTGCTGATGCACGTGTAGGCTGTTTCTAGCTCGGGGGTGTCGACTGGAATAGTAGCCACAGTCAGGCTTCCTGGCCCAGTGGCCCCATGCAGGCCTTGGTGAGTCAGGGACTTACAGGCCGACCTTCAGCACATACGGCCCCCTCCCCACGCTGTGGCCTGGCCCTGGGCTCACACTCTCCCACGTCACTGCCCCTGGGGCCTCAGCAGTGCTATCTCTGACAGACACCCCCAGCAAGTGAGGCTGGTCCCACACCAAGTTATGCCTATCGACAGTTGAGTCCAAATGGCATGTGTGTGTCACCTTGCTCTGGCAGGGGACCATGCAGAAGACAGTACTTCATACTCTGGAAGGAGCCCTTAGGGCAGAAAGAGACTTCTCCCATCTGGTATTGGGGAGCATTTGTGCTCAGTGAGGGGAATGACCTGATCTCCCAACCTTTTCCATTAATAGACAATGAGGACTTGGGACCCATCACATTTCCCTTTTCAGCTTGGCTGCTAGGAAGCCCAGAGCTATGGTTCTTGATCAACCAACCTGATTCCTTAAAAAGAAAATCTGCCCTTCCTTTCTATCTTACTGATCTTCCTTTGTATGTCTACTCAGTGTATTTTTTAATGTTTATTTATTTTTGAGACAGAGAGACAGAGCATGAGCAGGAGGGGTAGAAAAAGAGGGAGACACAGAATCCAAAGCAGGTTCCAGGCTCTGAGCTGTCAGCACAGAGCCTGACGTGGGGCTCAAACCCACGAACTGTGAGATCATGACCTGAGCCAAAGTCGGATGCTGAACCGACTGAGCCACCCAGGCGCCCCTCAATGTATCTCATAAGATGCCTGGAAGCTTAGGCACTGTGAGGCTGGCACCCTGAATGCTCGATGCCCCCAGGTTATCTGTGGAGCCCTGATGTTAGCACACTGGTTTGCTGATGTACCCACAGACCTGTGCTGACTTGGCGTTCCAAAGTGCTTCCTGTTCAAGATCTCACCAGTACCTCAGGGCCAGGACTCCTCTGGCTCTACAAACCACCTGGGCCAGAGACAGGGCTGGGCCAGTCGCTCTCACCCAGATGTGGGCATGTGCATGGGTGATGGGGATTTCAGTTGCCCCAGTCAGGGGGAGGGCAGAACATCACCCCTTTCCATGGGGTATGAAGGACACACGGTGTTGGGTGCGAGGTCAGGCTGTGTGGCCCTCAGAACCCAGGGGTTTGGGTTACAGGTGAGAAGGGGAGAGTCCCATGGACCAGCCCAGGCCTGTTTGGACAGCTGGGTCCCTCCTGGGCCCTGGGCACCCTCACCTTGAGGCCCGACCCCGTCACAGAGAAGCGTCCCTCAGCACGGGTGGTTCACAGTACCTGAAGCCCAAGTGACAGCAGACACTGAGTCTGGGGACACCGCTGGGAGGGAACACCTCTGGGGAACACAGCTGTTAAGACCCGGCCGGAGCGAGGCCCTAGGCCTTCTTCTGGAATAAGGGGTCTACACACAGGCCAGGAGCCCAGGACTCACCGTTAGCACTATGACAGCGATATAAGCAGCTTCATACAGTCCTGGTTGTCTACTGCATCCACCCCAGCAATAGGGTTGGCAAACCCGCATTGTGAGCAGGGCTCGGTGGGGATAGCTCACCTCTGTTGACATCACCCAGGTGGGTCCCCGCACGACCATGCGACGGGCTTCCCACGTCGTAGCCACCAAGCCAAGAGGGGAGGCACCCCGAGTGTGCCAGCTGCCTGTTCATCCTGTCCTGTGGCCCCACTTCTGCCTCATCCCACGCCAGAAGCCGATGCACGTCCCCGGGGGCAGAGCGCCAAAGCCTGAGTGGGTGAGTTTTAAAACCGCATCTCCGCACCCCGCGGTCCTCTATGTCCAGTCCCGTGAGGTGCAGGCCTTCCGTAGGTGATCAAGGCAGCAGCCGCCCGCTGAGGGGGCCTGCTGAAGGGACGTGGGCCACGGTGCCTCCTGGGGAGTTCAACACACATGCTCCTCTGGGCACAAGGCGAGCGTGCCCTGGGTCTGTGCAGGCCACAGGCCTGCAGAGCAAGGGCAGAAGTGGGCCACGGCCACGACCTGACACACACTCATGGTCAGGAAAAGCTCTTCACAATCGACGTGTAAATGAGAACGAATCACATGGAACGAGAGTCACGCCCGACCTAGGCTGGTTTTATTGCAAATACGAATGGAAATGGTCAGTGAACGCGGGCGGGTGACCAGGCAGTGCGTGGCTGGGATTGGACAGACCACCCTCAGCCCCCACGGTGGAGGGACCATGGCTGGAGGGAAGGGCAGGCTCTGATGGCTAAGACGTTCCCAGTAGAAAAACAGGCCTTCCCCTCGATGAGCATCCTCCCTGTGGACCCCAGGGCTCCAGAGAGACCAGGACAGCGTCTCCCGTTCCGCTGTGAGGGTGTGAAAACCCGTCATCGTGCAGTCTGTCCTCCTGCGGGTCAGGAGCCCAGCACCTGGAAGTCCCCCAGCCTGCTGGCCGCTGCGTTCGCCGGGACCCCGCCGCTGGGAGGACGCAGCCAGCTGCACCGAGAGGCCGGGGACTGCTTGGGGCGGCGGCAGTGACCTGGCAGCTGGGTGCCCTAGGACAGCAGCTGCAGCACCTGCCGAATGCGCTGTGTCGTCCCCAGGGGAAGGGCGTCTGCGCCGCCGGCCTTGTCCAACTCCTGCATCAGGGCCTCGGCCTTCTGCACCGTCAGCTCCCGGGCCCGGCCCCTGAGCCCCTCCAGGTAGGCCAGCAGGGTGGAGAAAAGCTCGTCGGGAACCTGGGCGGGGAGAGGAAAGGAGCATCAGGGGCCAGGCCGGGTGACACGGGAGTGTAGACACCGAGGAGCCCTGGGCAGGGCTCCCGGCCATGACACTCTGTTGGTGCAAGAGGCCTCCTCCTCCAGGCTGCAGAGCTCGGCACCATCTCAGCCTTGGGCTTGCCGACCATGTGAGGCCCCGTGTGCTGCACTCCTGCTCCCACCTGCTGTTGCCGCAGGACCACAGGGCTGGGGGAGGTGGGGGGGCAGGCCTGGTCCTCTTCCAGGGCTTCAGGCTCCGCACCCATCGCATCCCCTCCCAAAATGCCACCTGGTCGGCAGTTAGCAGGTGTGTTTGTGAGGAAAGAAACCTTGTGGGATGCAGAATGGGGGTCTCGGGAGATGCAGCTCGAGGCCTGCTCCATCACCCTGGCCCCCAACCCCGGGCCCGGCTGGTCCCGTCCAGAGAGAGCAGAGGGCTGGCCGGGTCGGCTCAGAAAGCAGTTAGTGACTCACACACCCTGGGGCCAAAGCTTGGGCAGTGAAGGCAGAGACAGACACACGGGGCAAGGGGACAGAGTGCAGCCCAGGCAGGGACCCCTCTACCCACCGTCAGCTGGCTCTTGACAAGGGCACCCAGATCATTCGATAGAGGAAGAGCCCCCCACATCGCTCCCACCTCCCTCTACACGCTGACCCTCCCCCACCCCTCGCTGCCCCTCTCGCCTCTGCATAAGGGCTTCGCCGGGGTTGGCCGCCAAGCCTGTGTCCTGCAGCAAGACAGGAAGATTCTACCGCGAAACCTGAGGACACCGCAGAGGAGACCCTGACCCTAGCCCAGCCCGTCAGCCCAGACAGGGCCCTGGGGTGCATGCAGCCCTGGCCAGATTTTTAGGCCCCTCCTGCCCTCACGGGGCACCACGTCGGAAGGAAGTCTCTGATTTCAGTCAGAGGCCGAGTAAATGAAGCAAAAGCGATCTGGACAAAATAAAGTTTGTGCAGAGAGAAGGGACTTCAGAATGTGTCACGACACCCTTGAGAATAAGGATACACGATCTACTTAGGACATGACAGCAGCAGTGTCCTCAGCGACACGGGTCACAGTCTGTCTTTGGTCACAGCACCACCCTGCTCTGACCTTACCCCCCTCAATGCCCATGACACTGAGCTCCTCTGCATGTGCTCACTGGCTGCCTGCATCGTCTGCTCTGGACAAAGGTTGACGCACACCCTCTGTCCACTTTAGAGTTGGCCTGTCCTTCTATCAACATAGACGAGCTCACGCGTCATACACAAGCTGTGAGATCGGGGTCTGTGCCCACCTCCTCCCTTCTGTGGCCGGGTGGCCACTCACTGCCCGCCAGTCCATGCCTGTGGTCACTGTGCTGGGGTGGCTGTGCTCAAAGCACCTGTGCCTGACCTGAGGTCACGGCAGGTGCTCCCACATTCATTTTGAGGAGCTCAAGCTTCAGCCCCGACATCGGGGCCTTGATTCACTGTGAGCTGACCTTTGACAGAGGTCAGCTGGGGTCACCTTCATTCTGTGACGTGTGCAAATCCAGATGGCCCAGCTCCGCCAGTAGCGGAGACTATTCTTTCCCCATCGTATGGTCGTGGCTCCCTCCGCCTCCGGGGACCCTGAGCACGAGCATTTGCTTCTAGGTTATTCGGCTCCCTTGTCAGTCCTGTCCCCACAGTTGGATGAGGCTTCTGGATCTGTCTCATCCTGTGAAACTAAATCTTATACCCTGCTCCTGAAAGGAGGCGCTCCTGAGCACACTGGGGCATACACATGTGTGCACAGCCAAGCACACGCACCCACACGTGCACACCCGCATGCATGCACACGCACCCACACGTGCACACCTACATACCCACATGTGTACACCCACATGCAGGCACATGTGCCCACATGTGCACACCCACATGTATACACATGCACCCACACCCATACACCTGCGTGCTATGCAGGCAGGTGGCTGCCATGAGGTGAGGCCTCTGCCTTTGGTTCAGGGGCTCAAGGTGAGGCTCCCAGGTGGGTGGAGGGCAGACCCAGCATGGTTTCAGGCAGGCACGTCAGGAAGATGGCACGGGTGGGACCACGGAGCAGGCATGGCACTGCAGGGACCCCACCACCGCGGTCCAGCCAGGGAGTGCCGGGCGCTCTGGTGTGGGGTACATGGGTGGGACAGGAAGGGGCCCACTCAGGGAACCATGGCTTGGCATGGGGCCAGGAGGCACCACCGTAGAGAGTGTGGGGGCCGGAGCAGCAAGGACCCCCGGCTTTGGCCCAGGGTCCCCTCCTGTGCCTGCTGCCAGCCTGCAGAGTCATGTGGGCCTGGGAGTGTCTGCGGAACCAAGGGCTGGGCGTCGTTATCAGGACACACTGTTCCCGGGGGCCCTTCCCCTTTCTTGGCCTCAGCAGCTGCCCACCTACCCCCAACCCTGGGCACCCTGGCCAGAGCACCCAGGGCTTTCATCTATCCTGTCGCCTGGGCTGGACTTCAAACGAGGTCTGAGCCCGACCTCAGGGGGTCACCGGTGACCAATCGACCCATCGGTCCATCTGTCTCCCCAGCACATGCCCATTTCCAGGGGAGCCCAGGCAGCTTGGAAAGGTCAGGCGCAGACATGTGGGGTCAGTGAAAGCCGACGACCCATGTTGTCCTGGGGTTCACATCCCAGCGGGGCAGACAGGTGAGTCAAAGGATGCTGGGAAGTCTGTCCACCAGAGGCGCAGTCTATTTACGGAAACCTGACACCACACACAGGGTTCACCCTGAAGAAGTCAAAGGCCTAAACATAAGAGCAGAGACTACAAACCCTCACAAGGAAATACAGGTCATTTCTCAACCTTGGCTGAGACCATGATCTCTTAGTTATGGCAGAAGACACACAAGTGACAGAAGGAAAAACAGAAAAATCAGGCCATGTCACGATTACGTGTCCCTAGCCCACCTCCCAGTCCTGCGGGACCACGTGGTCTCCAGGGGCATCAGGAAGCAGGGCCTGGGTTCCCGAGGTGCCTGGGGACTGATGGGGTGCAGCGAGCCCACCAAGGCTGGGAGTGGCCGGCATGCTGCCGACACATGCCAGCACCTCGAGTGCCCAGGTGGTCGGGGGACAGCGTGGTCGGGACACAGGTCTTTGCACACAGCTAGTTGCCCACTGGCTCCATGTGTATGATGCCTGCTCCGGAGAGTTCTGGGGATGGCGTGTCCCCTGGGCCTGGGCTTCTGGGCACAGAAGTCTGGTGACAGGCTGGGGGGAGAGGGTGTGTGCCCTGAGTTGTGGCAAGTGGGGATCGGCCATGGGACTGTGAAGGACAGGGGGCTCATGGGAAGGAAGGGTGGGGTGTCACTCCCCAGTGCAGGCTCCTCGATGGGTCACACTGCCAGCCTGTGGCTCCTGCAGCAGCACAGGCTGGCCCAGCCCGGGTGTCTGTGTGGAAAGCTGTCCCCCACCCCCGCAGCCTGTCACACCCACAGCCTAATTTCAGGGTTGGGCTTTCAGGTGTGTCCTTCCCCAGTCACATGCACACAGGTACCCTGACTTTCCTGCGGTGGGGCCACCATGCTTGTGACGAAAACTATACTTGTCAGAACAACTGGTGAGATAGCAAAGGGTGCCAGCCTGAGAGGAGATCCACGAAGATGTGGCTCCGGGGGGGGGGGGGTGGCCTGGGAGGAGATCCACGCAGATGTGGCCCTGTGGCTCGGGGGGGGGGCGGGGGACGGGGCTGCCAGGCTCTGCAAGGGCAGAAAGCCAGCCAATAAGCGCAGATGAGGACGGACACCAAGGAGTGCCACGTGGCAAGCACCAGGGTGACCAGTGACCTGGATGAGAATTGCCAGTGGTGTGGTGAGAATCCTGAAGCGGGTCCATAGACATGGACAATTACTGCAGGAGCGAACCCAGCAGGTGCCACCTGAATCATGTGACTGGGGGAGGTCAGTATCATCTCCCTGTGCCGGGTATGCAGGGAGGGTGTTGACATGCCCCATCTGTGTCTGATAACCGGCCTCTCCTGGCACATCGCACATCGCACATCGAGGTCATGAAAGTCAGATAAGATGAGGAAAGTTCCAGACTAAGGGAAATGACAGGAACAGACAAGCAAATGTGACTGTAGCTGGGACCCTCGCCCATGTGAGGCCGGGCTCATGTGCAGGAAGAAGTACCGCAGTGTTTTGGGGGTGATACGGTGTCTCCTACACCCTCCACACCCTCCACCCCCAGGATCAAGAGGTGGGAAGGACCAGGACCGCTGAGTATCTGGGAAGACGACATTCCCGTAACATCAGCAGCTTCCCTGGGGAAGCCCCGGCACGAAGCAGGCAGGCCTATGGCCTAGGCCCTGGGCCCTGGGCCCTGGGCCCCCAGCCCCCAGTCCCCAGTCTCTGGCCCCAACAAGCCCCGGCAGGGGCAGAGGGGCCTGGGAAACAGGTGGCAGCAGTGCGTTTCCCTATCCCAAGCAAGTCCCTCCCTCTGGACTGTGGGCTACTGGGGCTCCTCAGGGGTTCTGGGGGGGCGCCATGGCCCTTCTTAGTCATCACCTTGGCCAGGCCTGGATGCTGGAAGGGAGGCACTGCCAGTGGGTCCTTCCATCCTGGTCACCGGGAGATGGGGACTCCAGCCGAACGTGCAGACTTTGTCATCTGGAAAACGCACCCCTCCCCCAACCCCGCCATGTGCACTCATCTCCTCTCCTCCCCTCCAGGGACACACACTTCATCTCCCCCTCCCCACTCAGCCTGCAAACGACCGTCACTGTGCTGCATGTGCACGGGCTTCCCTCCCCCAGTGTGCACACAGTGGATCGCTGTTGTATGTGTGTGCACACCTGTCCCCCAATGAACATACCTGCCCCCCCGTGCACACCTCTTCCCTAACCTCCCCCAGTATACACACCCTGGCCCCCGCCCCATTCACACACCTGCCCTACACCCACCCCAGCATGCACACCCTCCCCTAACCCCTTCTAGGCACACATACCTGCCCAAACCTCTCCCCCATGCACACCCCTGCCCTAACCCCCCTCCCGTGCATACACCTGGTCACTGTCATACTTGTGCACACCCCTGCCCCCTCTGCATGCACACATCTGGTGGCTGTCATACATGTGCACACCCCTGCCCCATTCCCCACCCCATGCACACACCTGGTGGCTGTCATACATGTGCAGCAGCAGCCAGGTCTGCCTCGTCTTCTGAAACCTCCAGTTCTCATGCTTCTGGGCCCAGCTGGGAAGCAAGGACAAGGTATGTCAGGTGCCGGCGGGAGCTGTGGGAAGGGTCTACGAACGGGGTGTGTGCAGCCCCCCACCTGCTGGAGGGCAGCAGACCAGGAGAAGAGCAGAAGGGGCTCAGGGGCCCATCGCTGGGAGGGCACCTCACCACTGCCCCTCTGCCTCCACACCTGCACTGGGGGGGTGCCTCACCCCTGCCCGCCCACCTCCACACCTGTGCTGGGAGGGCGCCTCACTCCCACCTACCTGCCTCCACACCTGTGCCAGGTGGCACAGGCATTTCTGGCGTGGCAACGCCAGGGATTTACGATGCCAGCACAAACACCCACCCCTGAGTTCTGAAATCAGTTGGTCCTGCGTTAGCCTTCACTGTATGCTTCGGCAGAGCCCCTCCCTTCCCAGAGCGGGGACAGCCTTCAAACCAAGAACTGTGTGTGGAGGGGGAGGGAGAGTGAGCTGTGAGGAGCCAGGAGCCCTGACCCCGAGGGCTGTGCTGGTTTGGGCGCCCCAACGCCGTGCCCCGGCCCCACCCAACCCCCACATACCAAGGACATGGCCACAAGGCTGGCCTGCAGCCTGTGGGAGGATGAGGAAGCAGGTGACCTCAGCCGTGGGCAGGTCGGAGGACCTGGGGTGCTGCTCTGGCCAGGACAACAGGGCCAGGCTCTCAAGAGCTCAGAGCCCCTGCTGTGGAGGGACTCGGGGGAGCCCACGGCCCCGGGCAGGAGGGCAGGGGGTGAGCCCCCAGGGGAGTGTAACTGACCAGCTGCAGCGCCTCTACGGGGGTCAGCAGGGAGGGCCCATAGCTCTCAGGGGGTAGGGTGCAGAGGTGAAAGCACAAGACTCACTCCTGCGCAGCTTTACACACACGGTCACGGGACAGCAGAGCCTGTGCCCCATTCCACGTCTGCCTAGGGCTTCAGGAACCTTGCGTGGCAGCCACAGAGTAGGACCTGAGCCAGACGGGGCCTCTGCTCCCGTCCTGCTGGGCACGCCTGGATTCGCATCTTGGCTCTGGCCCTGGAGACTGCTGGGCGTGCCTACGAAGCAGCGTGCCTTCAGGGCATCACAACCCGGCCTCCTGCACCCACAGGTGTGGCACTTGGCTCAGGCCCCGGAATGAGTGTGCAGGCAGAATCTGGGCCATGGTCATGAGAGGAGGGATAATCACTGATAACCAGTGACTGCGCTGGCTTACATTGTCCATCACCCACTCTGTGGGTGGAGGGGAGTCTTCAAAAACTGCCTTGTTTGCCATATGGCACAACAAGTAGGAGGAGCCACAGAGATATAAACACAGGAGAGTGAAGCCTCTTTTGTCCCCATCCCAGAGAGCGACCCCAGGAGTTGATGGTCCATGAAGCCCTGGCCGGGCCTCCGAGAGCAGCCTTCCCAGCATGTCCTGTGGTCACTGCTGCTGCAACTTCTCCTTGGAGAGTGGGCTCTGGGCTCATCCCTCCCTGGGGAGCGGCTGGCTCCGATCTGCTCCTCCTGGGCCTTGAGTGTCCGACTTACCAGCACTGCAAGCCCTTGGCTGTGCTCACTCAGTCTTTACAATGAATTCTCCCTCCTCAAATTACAAATGACCCCGTGGGCCCATGGAGTGCCTGCACATGGGTCAGGTCTCCTGCCCTGCAAGATGGCACATGATGGCACCTCAGGGTCTGCAGGGTCCGTCCCAGGCAGATGGAGGCTGTGGTGGTGCCGAGCTCCATCGCCTGGGACTTGGGGCTCCACCACCCGGCTGCCGTTGCCACAGCATTGCCAACACGGATGGGCTGTGTGCCCGACCCCGGGGCTCTGGTCTAGCTTAGGCTCAACCGCCCTCGTGGTCGCCTGAGCCCCCAGGTGGTGCTGCGGTGGCTTCAGACCTGCCATGTGAGACCACAGGAAGCCAGGGCACTGGCCAGGAGCCCTAAGCAGGCCCACGACAGGCTGACAGGAGGCCCCAGACCAGGACGATGAGGACACAGGAGTGAGGTGGGGACGGTGGGCGTGGACAAGCCAGCCCGCCTCTTCAGGTTCCTGTCCCACCCTGGAGACCCCTCCCAAAGAGGCAGGGCCCATGGGATAGAGAATCTGAGACACCAGAGTCCACAACGAGGGAGTGGGTACCCTGCACCTGCGTGGGTTCCCTGGTGGTGACGGCGGAGCCCCACCCTCTCAAGGGGGTGCTGAGCCTCAGTGCTCCTAGAGAATGAGGCTCTTGGTGCCATGAGGTCTCAGGTGAAGGACGCTTCAGCACCAGACATGCAGAAGCAGGCGAGGTTGCTGCACAGCCCCCAGCCCACGGTCACCCAGGGATACGTGTGTACCATGGGCCCAGCCTGAGCCCCAGCGTCGGGCAGACTCTGGAGCCCCTAAGCTGGTGAATGTGTCTCTATCTCCACCAACCCGTCCCCAAGGCCCCAAGGCCCAACCCTAAGAACCTGTCCCCAGGCCCCACACGTGCCAACCCCCACGTTTCGGCCCAGCAGTGCCAACATGGCCTGGAGCAGCCATGTGCTCTTGCGGCATTCAGCAAGCACGCTGATTTCGTCCAGCCCGGTCTGCAAGGCAGACACCTCTCGGCTCACAGGAAGGTGGAATCGCTGCCTGGCCTAGGCCCTGGGCAGAAATGAGGGACAAAGGTCCTCCGGTGCGATGGGGTGTGGTGGTCTCTTGCCCCCGGAAGGCAGGCCCTAAGCTGCTGTGGCCACATGCCCCCTCTCCCCCCTACCCCCTGTTACGCAGTGCTGCCCACTTATGGGCCTGCATCCCACTCAGCACCTGACCCAGTCCTGGTGGGGGCACCCAGCGGGACAGGGCACCCTGTGAGGGAGGGGCTGCTGTGTCTGGCTTGCTCAGTGGGAGGGGCCACCAGCCCGTTTCAGGTGTGCTCAGGGCCCTTGGTTCCCTCCGCCCCGGCCTGGCAGCAATGAGACCCGTGCCTGTCACATAGCAGCCACAGGACATGCCATTGCAGTGTGGTGACCACAATGGACGCCACGCAGCTGCGCACGTGGCACAGAGCGTGCATCTGTGTTTCAGCTCCCCAGCCTCCAGCTGGGGTCTTGCCTATGACGTGGGGCAGTGACACATCCCACTTCAGTGAGAGCAGGGTCCCCTGGAGGAGACCCCCACCAGCCTCAGCGGCACAGCTGGGCTCGAATCGGGGCCTCAGCCGGCCTGGAGGGAGCCTCACTTCCCACGGTCACCCCACGTGGGAAGCGGCAGAGCTGTAGGCACTTATAGCGGGGACAGTCCCGTCCGCCTGGCAGGCAGGTGGGCCCCCTCTGGAGGAGAAAAGACACCAGCATGGTCTCCCAGCCCTGTGCCCTGAGAGGGGCTGTGGCTCCCACTCCGGCTGCTAGGTGTGGGGTCTCAGGAGAGCAGGCCGTCTGCCTCGGCCACGGGTGGGAGATCCCACAGGCGACCGGGCTGCCTTCGGGGCTCCTGTGTAGTGCAGAGGCTACCGCAGCCATTCCACGCGCACACACATGGTGCAGGTCCCGCCGCCACGCAGGACCGACAGATGCCAGGCTCGGGGCAGCCAGGGAGCCTGTGTGGGCTGGAGGCGAGACCGGAAGCGAGGACCAGACTGCAGAGGGCAGGCTGAGGTAATGGGGGCAGTCTGGACAGGACAGTCCCCCTGTGGGTGACCACCAGGGAGCTGTGTGCTCTACACTGCAGAGGGGGCCTGGTCCAGTCTGGGGTCCACTCTGTGGCTGGCCTGTCCCCCTGTGCTCTGTCCAGCCCAGACCCCGAGGCCTCCTCTGTGTCTAGCTGTGACTTTCACGAGAAGCTGTGAGTGCTCACAGAAACGCACCTGGGCTCTCGGACTAGGAAGTGATGCCACAGAGGACGATTCCCTCACTCGAGGACCCACAACGACAAGCAGGAGGCTGGCTCCTGCCCAGGCCCTCCCGTCCCCAAGGTGGTGCCCCATGCTGTGGGCACGTGTCACTGAGCCAGGGACTCCACACCTGCACACCAGTGGAGGGAGCAGCAGTCATCTGCCCTCAAGATCTGGGGAGCCCCACCCATGTGCTCCTGCCCTCTCTGGCCACCAACCAGGGATGGCCTTCAGCTCTGACCTAAGAGGACCTGGCGGCATGGATGGTGCTGAGCCCCTGCACCAGGCCATCCTCAGCGTTCTCACGCCACCGCTGGGGTCCCTGCAGAGCGCACCTTCCAGACCCACGACACACACCAGGGCCACCCAGCCTCTTCCAGGGCCATGGGGGCCACAGGGGACGGGGATGTTCCCGCACCCCACTGAGTTTAGGGAGGGGGCTGGAGGGCTGAGCCAGAGGCCTGCTCCCAGCACATGTGTGCCAGACCCCGGTCCTTGCTCTCTCCTCACTAGGACACATGGGATGCGTGTGCCCAGGTGGCACCGACCCTGGGGCCGGACTCCCTGGGGCGTGCTGGCTCAGGTGCAGTCTACTGTGCTCAGCAGACAGGAGTGCAGAGACCCCAGCCCACAGCGCGCAGAATTACCTGTCCTTAAGGCTTGTGGTTGGGGCCAGCGGACAGGGCCCTTCTGACCCCAGGATGGGCTGCGGGGCCCTCAACTCTCTGGCCAGCTGCTCCTGGGGGGCCAGCTGGCAGGTGGGCTTCCAGAGGGAGGACTGACTCCCACCCCCAGCACAGCCACGCCCAGGCCTTCCAGGCCAGCACAGGCCAGCACAGGCCAGCAGGCAGAGCTCAGGGAGCTGGGTCCCGGAGGCACTCTGCCCTCCCCACTGAGTCCTTCTGGGGACCCCTCCATGGAGGAGCCAAGAGGGGGCAGCTCAGGGACCCCTGGGTTACGGGGACCTGTGGTGTCATACATACAGGACACAAGTGAGGAGCTAGCGAGAGCCTGCCCCACAGGCCAGGACGTGCAGAGGTCGAGGCCCTTGCTGGCGGGGCGGTCGCGTGGTGCAGCCGTTGTGGGAAAGTGTGGCTCCTCCAACAATGGAGTCCTGGGAACCCAGCTCTGAGGCTGTGCCCAAGACTGAGGAAAATACGTCCACACAAAGTCCCATACGCGGCCTCATCTGGCCCAGAAGGGAAAGGGGGTTCTGACTCTGCTACGACATGAGTGAACCTCACATGCCTCAGCAGGTGACAGGAGCACTTCACAGGAGGCCTCGTAGGCCGTGACTCCATGGGCAGGGGACCAGCATGCCCGGGGACACAGGATTGAGCTGGCGGGGCTGTCTGGGGGGGGGGGTCCCAAAGGGCAGGGGCTGTTTTCGGAGGGATCAGGTGGTCAGAAGCGGCCAGAGCAGTGCGCGAACACCGCTCTGCGCAGTCAGCGCACAGGGTGCACTCACGCACTGGGTCTTCTCAGGGAAGACCGACTTGGTGTCGGCTGCTGATGCTGCTGGCCCGAAGCATGCAGGTGGGCTGGGAGAAGTGTGACCCCGCTTCCTGGAGGAGGAAGGCCAACGGGGGGCATCCATGACTCTCCTTCCTGACAAGCTCCTTTGCAAACAGAGGCCAGGGATTTCACGGGGCCTCACTCTTCCAGGAGCTTCTAGAGAGTCTCGCACAAAGCTTCAGGCAAGTGCCAGGCTCTGTGTGCCGCGGTGACAGGGTGAGCCAGGGTCCGCCGGGCGCTCTGAGGGCTTGAGTGGGCACTGGTGGCGGTGGTTCTGTGGTGGCACCCACTGGGGGGATCTCAGGCCACGGGGACACCTGAGGCCCTCGGGGACACTAGCCAGGCCCTGGGTGAGGGGATCGTCTTACCCTCGGAGGTAATCCAGGGCCAGCTGGGCCCCGGAGGGCTTGGCCGGCGTGCTCGGGGCTGTCCCTTTCTCCCGGAGCTGCTTCCTCTCCTCTTTCCTCCGCTCCTTCTTCAGCTTCCTCTCCAGAACCCTCTTCTCCTCCGGGCTCAGCTCGGGCAGCTCGAGGGCCATGTCCTGCCCAGTTCCCCCGACAGCTCCTCCCTGAAAGTCAAGGGAAAACCAGCCTGCGGGTGTGCCCCTCAGCTTCCTGGAACCCCTCCCTCGCCCCCAGTAACTGGGGCTGCTCAAAGTCTTGTCCTCCTAGGGGCCCAGGAGACCCAGCGCCTGGTGAGAGAGAAGTCCTGCGTCCCATGGGGAAGGGCCAGGCCTGACTGTCTCACCACTGCACATGTCAAAGTTGACTGACCTCGGACCTCTCTCCTGACCCTGCACCTGCGCTCATGCACTGGGGACAAAGATTTCTAGGTGGAGAGGAAAGCCCCATCCCCCCCCAGCCCTGCAGGAGACCTGCCCCTCCTCTCCCCTCTCTACCCCCCAGCCCTGCCCCATCTGCTGGCTCCCCCCAGGGCGCCCCCTGGCCGCCTGCACACCCAGTGCACTGAGGCTGGGCTGAGAGCACACTGCTCACAGGGAGGGGGGTTTCTGCTTGGGAACTCCTCCCAAGGAGGGCCTGGGTGCCACGAGGACTCCCCCGAGGCTGAGCAAGGCTGAGCGGGATGTGGTGGGGGTGGGGGGGAGATGCAGGCTGCTGGCCTTTTGCTCTCCCGGCAAGGCCATGGCCTCCTGACACCCCTATTTTCCCAGATGCCTCACACCTAGAAAGTACAGCCCCCAAACCGCTCCCCATATCAAATGAAACCAGACCCTCAGTGGGGTGGGGGACCGTGACCCCAGCAGCTACATACTCGTCCTCTTTCCCGGAAAACCTGGAACATGAGCACTGGTCACTGTGACTCTGGCCAGGGACTAGGCCACCACCCCTCGGCCTCCAGGAAGGGCGAAGTCTGCCCCAGGCTCGTCCAGCATTTGCAGACCTCCCTCCCTCCCTCTTCCCCTCCCCCACACTTCCTGCCTCCCCAGAGAGAGGTGGCCTCATTAAGTGCCAATGTCTTCACAACCTTTGTGTTCCCACTCAGCACCAGATCTTTCCGGAAACTTCTAAAACAAAGGAGGAGCTCTTTCTCCAGCTCCTCCCTCTGACTCCTTTAAAACCAGCTGAATTTACCAGCGGGGGCCTCCAGGCTGCCCTGGGGAGGTTCCAGCAGCCTGTATATCTGCACGGGTGTGCATGTGCATGTGCTTGCACACGCACACACACACACAGCCCCCCTCACGCAGGGCTCACGGGCCACCAGCTCATGGGGTGCTTCCAGAAGGGGGAGACACGGCCCCAGGGCTGCACATGTCCCCGCTGCCCACAAGCCCAGGAGCCCAGAACCCCCCCTGCCCCACTCTCCCACCTCTGCTGCCTGAGGCCATCTGGCTTTCTGAAGGTTTCCCGGAGGTGCAGGGGGAAGAGTAAGGGACAGGACGCTGACGCACACCTGGGAGGCTCCTCCACATGGCTACCTGCTCACTGGGTCCTAGGCCCACGCCGCCAGAACTGTGGCCCCGGGAGAAGCAGACAAGTGTCCCGGGCAGGCTGGCCTCTGCCCCTCTGTGGCCACGTGGAAAGACGGGCCACCCAGGGCCGAGCTCCTGCCGGAAGGTCAGGGCTGGAGCGGTGGTGGGCTGAGGAGGTGTGACACCAGCTCCAAGAGGTCTGAGACGAAGGTAGGGCAAGCAGCATGTGCCCCATGGCAACAGGGCGCCTGGCAAGCCTCCGTACATCCTCCAAACCCCAGCCTGGTCTCAGCCGCTTGCTCCCCGGGCCCATGGGGTCGGACCCTGTTGCGTAAGAGGGGAGCTGCGTCTAGCCCTGAGAACCCCCGGGGCTCCCTACGGGCCCAGGGATGGCGTGGAAGTAGTCCGTACAGAAGGGCCTAGACGCGGTGCCGCCTGCATGGGCCTGTGTCTTGCATCAGGCACCGAAACCTGCCAAGTACACAAACCAGTCTCATTCTGGCCTCTGGTCACCCTGACGTGGCCGTGGCTGGAGCCCATGCTCTGTGTCCCTCTGGAGCTGTTCAGAGGGCCACAAGGCCTACCCTCAACCGTGCCAGCAGCCAGCCAGGACGCTGAGGGGGTCCAGGCAAGTGGGACGTTCATGCTCTGGCCACAGCCCGAGTGCAAAGGCCTCTCAAGAGAAGCTGGAAATGCAGATTTATGGGTGAAATCGGAATTTTACGTGCAGGCAATTTCAGTTAAACAACACATAGTACATGGGCAAAACAAACCTGGTGTGAACCAGGGGAGGAGCCTGTGACCCCAGACCTCTGATCCTGGGGAGGCCTTCCTCTCCCTAAACTCAGCTGTGGGCATCCCACTTGACCTCTTCCTTTTTTTTTTTTCCCAAGGAAAGTAACCAGCCCGCCCCTCTCCCCACCGACTAATGCCGGGTAGGGGGACGGAGTGATGGACCATCACCCTGCCCAGATCTGTGGGCCCCAGCACTGCCTGAAGACAAAGCAGCGGATCGCAGGCGTGCAGGGCTGAGACCTGGCGGGGCAGTGGCAACGGGCCTGCCGCCTGCTAGGTGCCCACTGCCACATGGGCCCCACTTGGTTTCTCTGTTCTGGGCGCCCTGACATCTCTGGCCCGGCCCAGGTGACACCCCCACTGTTGCTATCATGACACGGGCCACGTCAGCTATGCTGGGGTGGTGCCCGCGGGGGCAGAGGGCTGGGTTGGCTCATGGCAGAGCGGGGCTGGGGTGGGGACTGCAGGGCCTACCCGGGACCCTCATACTTTCTTCGTTCCACAGCATCGCCCATGCGGTCGGAGGCCAGCAGGACACACCGGGAAGCAAGTTTTTTTTTATTAAAAACATTTTTTAAATGTTTATTTTAGAGAAAGAAAGAGTACGAGCAGGGGAGGGGCAGAGAGAGAGGGAGACATAGAATCTGAAGCAGGCTCCTGGCTCTGGGATGCAGCACTGAGTCCGACGCAAGGTTCGAACTCACAGACTGTGAGTTTATGACCTGAGCCGAAGTCGGACGCTTAACTGACTGAGCCACTCAGGTGCCCCCCCCCGCCCCCCCCCCCAGCAAAAGTTTCTACAACACAGCAGCCACCAGGTGCTTCCCGGGGGTCAGGGACACCACCGTCCTGGAGATGGCGCTTCATATGATTTCCCTTGTGATTGAGAATGAACCTTCTCCAATTATCACGGATCCAAGAACCCTCCACAGAACAAGGTTTTAATTAGCAAATGATGGTGCTGACGCACCTGCCACACACCCCTCCCAGGTTATACGGACGTTGCCCAAGGGCTCGTGAATGGCCCAGGCAAACCCAAAAGCACCTTCAAGGGAACACGGGTCCAAACCCAAAGCCCATCCAGGCCCTTGTGGGGATGAAACTTCCAGGGGAAGGAGGGGCTCAGAGGGCGACACAGGGTGGGAAGGGCTGCTGTGGGCGCACTCCCAGCAGAGGTCTGGGGCAGACAGATCAGCTGTGGATACAATCCTTTCCTGAAATACAGATGCAGTTGTGTGGAAGGAAGCTGCCACCACCCACGTCCGCTGCCTGTTTGCTTGTCACAAATGTTGGCATTGACAGCTTGTGGCCTTGGCACAAACTGTGGCGGCCGTGCCGTAGAGCGGGGGCTCTGACCCGGTGAAACATGAAATCTCTGCTTTGTCGAGTCAGGCTGACTGCAACACACTCTCTTACGCAGGCACAGGTCCCTCGCGTCGCATTTCCAAGGGCATGAAAACAATCCAACGCGGGAGGGAGACTTCAGGCAGAAGGGACCCAGAGCCTCATCTACTACGAAGTTGTCAGACTTTGTTCCAACACAAATGTTTTCACACATCTTGGTAGATGAGGTAACTCTTGTGTGATCAGAGTTGTGTTTAAAAATTACATCCTTACCCACTTCCAGGGCAATGAAAAGACTGACTACGTTCGGTAAACATATAGAAAAGAAACAAAACCCAAAGCCGCGGAGGCTGGAGAGAGCGGTCCATTGGACAAGGGGAGTCCGGGGGTGCTTACGAGAGACATGCCAACACCGTTGCAGGGAAGGAGGCACTGGAAGACATGACATCACTTGGGCAGAAAGGTTTCCACAGACTCAGCGCGGCAGCAAGGCCTCAGACCGGGCCGACAGGGAGCAGGTGGTGCAGAGAACTGGCTGGGAGCCAGGGAAGGGGCCTCTCCAGGCAGCGGACTGTCACAGAGTGGGGCCCCAGCACAGGCCCACCGCACGTGGTGGCCCTCATCACACCCAAACCCGCAAAACGGAATGCTGCTGACAACACCGGGGGGGTGGCCAGAGGGTGCTGGCGGAGGATGGGGTGGGCGTCCGGGGTGATTTCCATCCTCACAAAGGGAGGGTCATGCCTACTGTTCACAGTGGGTTAACCTCCAGGAATGCAGCTGCGCAGACACAAAGGGGACCCCCACTGCGGCCCTGCACCCTGCTCACTGCTGCACCTGCGGGGTGGGAGGGTGCTCGCAGAGGCTCACCCCACAGCACCCGGTGCCCTGCTGCGGGACCATGCCTCCTGGTCAGTGCCTGCCGCTCCGCGTTTCACCTGGACGGGAAAGAGCGGCTGCCGCGCCTGCTCTCCGGGGTCCTGTAGCCTTGAACCCAGGCTGCACGGAACCGCTTGCACCTCAGGGGACCCACCACCCCCAGCTCCTCAGAACCCTGATCTGTCCCCGGCTAGCCCCTCCCTGCACCCAGTACTGTAGCCCAGCTATGCAGTGGGGTCCTGGGGTCCTGGGGCCCAGGGAGCAGGCGGCCTTTGGGGTGGGGGGCTACTAGGGGACTTGGGAAAGGCTCTCCCATACAAATGGCCTGGCCAGAGCCCTTGTCCAAGGCTGCCCTGGTCTCATACAGGGCAGGGAAGTGAACTCTGTGTCCTCAGGCCCACCAAGCCTTGGAAGAGGGACAGAGAGGGCCACTGCCGGCATGCCCTGTCCCTGTAGGTGTGACAGCAGGGACACCATGTCTGGGGCACACTCAGCTCCAGGATTTAGGGACCGACGCCAGAGGCCCAGTTCTAGGACCAGGAGTTTTGGGCCATCAGGAGACCTAGACGGCCATCTGCAAACATCCTGACGGCCAGCCTCTGCAGTGCCGAGCCATGAGGGGCCCCGTCCCCACTGCGGTGGGGGCTTCCAGGTCATGGACGGGCCTCTCCTGCAGCTGACTCTCCTCCTCTCCAGGCCCCGGGAGCAGAGTCTTCATCTAAGAAAGGAAGCAGACCTGGCAGGCCAGGGAGGACCCCATTTAGACTCGAGGGACAGGGGCCTTGACCCCCTGTCTGGGAGGATGCCCTCCAGCCAGTCACCCATCATTCTGGAGGCCTGACTGCACCTCTGCCAGGCAGGAGCACGCCCTCAGCACACAGGCGTGGTCTAAGGGGCATCTGGGCCCCGGGCAGGGTGGTGAAGGGGGCAGAGCAGAGGCTCGCCCAGCCCTGCCTGCACAGCCACACTGGGTCAGTCGCTCTGGACACCTGTTCCCTGTGGCAGACTAGGGCTGGTTCAGGGCCCGGCGGGGACAGGGCTAAGCACTGCCCCCAGCACTGTGTGGGCCTTCAGGGGCAGCCCTGCAGGTACGTACTGGGTAAGGTGTCCCAGAAGGCCATGGCCTTCCTGTAGAAGGGGCTCCACAGGCACATATGGGCACATGGGGGCCGGTCTCCTCAGATGAGACGGCCAGAGGCAGGTGGGCTTCTTGGCCTCACCTGCTGCTCCGGGGCCACGGTGCTGGGGCAGGGCTGCAAGGGCGTACCTACCGGTAACTTAAGACCTAAGACGTGAGGTGACCCCCTGCCATGTTTACCGTTCTACCGAGAGACACCAAAGGCCTGTCTCCAGTAGCGGCTCAACTTAACCTTGGACCCCCAGCCGCCCTGGTCTCCCTAGCTTGCTGCCGGGGGCCATCTGGACGCGCTGATGCACGGCATCTGCCTTGCTGTCACTGCTCCGTGGTGCCTGGGGCCTGCGTGGGCACACGTGCTGGCTGACATTGGTTGGGGGGAGTCTGGAGTCACAGAGCATGTGGCCCTGCAGTGGGCATGCGCAGGAGCCAAACTCGTGGGGCTCATTTTGGTAAAACCACAGCAGGAAAAGTAGGAGCTGACAGGGCACGAGGCCCACAGGAATCTACCAGATTCTTCACTTTCCCTTTTCTGGGGTGCTTCTGGGGTGCCCTGCACACCCTGCCGCGGTGGCAGGCCTTGGTGGTAGGCTTTCCCATGGTTCTGTGTGGATTTGTGAGCAGACAGACCTGTGGACCCCTGTCCCAGTCGGTGTGGCAGGGGACAGCCGAGGACCGGCCCCAACAGGCTCCAGACCAGGCAGACCACAGACACTGAGCCGTACGGTCCCACACTCAGGTCTGCAGCCCTGGCCCTGGGGCTGGGCCGAGTGGTCTCATGTGCTGCGGTGCAGACGGCAGGCCTGACATCCCCCCCTGGGTGTCATCTACTGCCCCTTCTCCAGAAACCTGTGTCCTCCAGGGGCCATATTGGGGGGATCGGCCCATCCAGATGAAATGTGGTCCAGTGTCTGGTTTTGAGCCAGGCTGCCTGGTTTGGGCGCTCTGCCAGAGGAGTCATTACACACGTTTAACCAGGGGAGGGGTCTGGCCCTGCCCACTGTCAGGGTGTACACAGCGCCCGCCAGAGTGACCCGGGCTGTGGCTGGGGCGCTGTGCACGCACCACTGTGTGCTTGTTGCTCACACCTGCTCCTGGGAGGCTCTGAGCACTCCAGTCTTGAGGCCCCAGGGGTGTGGCCGGCCGCAGCTCAGGCCCCATGAGGGTTGGCTCCTGTCTCTGGGTCCCTGAGGAAGGGTTCCCAGCACACCCAGGAGTGAGGCTCCAGTGTTCCCCTTTACACAGGGGCTGGGAGGGGAAGGGGGCCACATTTACGTGGGCGGAGGAGTGGCCTGCAGGGGCCACGGCACAGCGGTGGTCAGAGCCCAGGATGGGCTGAGAGCCGCTGGGGCCAGATGAAACGCTCCACACCAGTCAGCACTGACCGTCATGGGCTGCAGAGGACAGCAAGGACAGGCCAGGGACCCCCCCGGGTTTTCCCACCTGGAAAACAGGAACTGCTCGACTCAACGCTTACGAAGTTTTGTAACGAAAGGGAAACTTCTTTCCTTGTGGAGAACAGCGGTGGAAACCCAATTTCAATTCATGCTGGAGCAACTCTGTGGGGAGGGGATGAGGGATGCTCCCTGGGCCCTGGAACCTTCTCTCCACCTGTCTACATGCTGGAGCAAAGCCTCCTTACAGCTGCTGGCCACGTTTATTTTTCAAAATGTGGTAAAAGGAAAGCTAAGTCCAGCAGGAGAAAGAGGATCTAGATCCTAAGCCATAATTTCGATACAGGACTGCCCCCTCCCCCCCCCCCCGCCCCATGGGCTGTCCTGGGTGGTCCCCCAGCCCAGACTCCGTGCTGCGGGGTGCTCTCTCCCCTCAGACCACAGCTCCCCAGGGCCGGGCTCAGGGCCCTGGGGTTTGTGGCCAGGGGCCACCCAGGTCCAACAGTGCAAGCTCAGGCCAGGAGCCTCAGTTCACCGCAGAAGCAATATAGAAGTTGTAACAAACTTTTGCACTTCTTTTCCCACACTAAGTCTTTGCAGTCGGTGTTGCATGCTTAGAGCACATCTGTTTAGACTGGCCACGCCACCAGGTTGGGCGGCCACTGCACCTTATTTACAATCACAGCTGAGCCACCTGATGTCACCCGTGTCCCCGAATCCCGTGCCTTGTGCTGCAACCCCCCCCACCCCAGCTGGAGCCCCAGGTTGGTCAGAGATTTCTCCCACTCAATCTGCAAACAAAAGTGACACCACGATGGGGGCACCCGGCTGGCTCAGTTGGAAGAGCATGTGACTCTTGAGTTCGAGCCCCACATTGGGTGAAGAGATTACTAAAAAAATGAACCTAAAAAAAAAACAAAACGGGACACCACGATGGGAGGCAAGCGGGAGGGCCTGGGGCTCCGCTGGGGGCTCCTCCTTCACTGCACCCTGACCGAAGGCGTGGCTGCGGGGCTGGCCCAGAGAGGTCATGACTGCAATAAACCCAGTTTCTTGACACTTCTGTACAGCCTGAGCTCCAAGCAGGACGGGCTCGAACAAGACACCCTCCCCATCCGTCTCATCCTGGGCTCCAGGGGGCCTGCTGGAGGCCTCTAAGGGAAGCGGGGTGTGGACTGGTGCACGTGGGCCCTGCCCTTCCGGGGGATGGGGGACAGAGGCCAGAATGCCCAGGAGCTCTCAGAGAAAGTCAAGCCACTTGCAGGGTCTGGATGCCCGTCCCGATGCCAGCAGAGCTGGGACCAGGGTCAGGAGGGACAGCATGTGAGCAGAGGCATGGGATAAGACCTTTGCACCCCCAGGAGCCGGTTCATTGTAGCAGCAGAACCAAACTACTGGAAATGGTTTTAAGAAGCATCAAGCGAAGCGTCAGGAGACGGTCTGTGGTCCAGTTATCTGTTCATCTAGAAAGTGCAATCGGGGGGCTGCAGGGTGTTGCTGTGGCAAAGGGCCCAGGGCTGTGTGGTCAGGGTACCTCAGACGACAAAACCCCAACTGGAACTTGTGCTGGGGCACCTGCTGACACACTGAGTGTCCGGACGGAGCCTGCCTGCAGGCCTGGCAGGCAGGGGAGGCAGTCTCTGCTCAGTCTTCAGTTCACAGACGTGGACAGAGCCCTGCCCGAGCAGCACCTGTGTGGCCCGGGGCAGAGGATCCTTAGCCAGCTGTCTGTTCAGAACAGTTCTAACCAGTGCCTGCTTTGTGGCAGAGCTCAGGGGACAGAAGGGACTCTGGAGGCAGGTTCAGAAAACAGCAGCAGATCTCGGCTCCCTGGCCTCCCCACCACAAGGGCCCCTCTTTCTTCTGGTTCTAAACCCAGGATTTGGTGGGCAGGAAGTCCACACCTCCATCTGTGGTACCTTCAGAAATTTTGTCCTGGTTCAAAAACAACCTGAAGCCGACTTATTACCCCAATTATTAAAATTCAGAAGGGTAAGTTAGGGTAGCAAAATTTTCCTTTCAAAAAACAGTGAAAAACAAAAAAAAAACCTGTTTCCTACAAATTTTTAATGAGATGTTTTATTCTGAAACAAGCAGGCACACGTGCACTTCTCAGGGGCCATACAGGCTCCCTGATGGCATCACCTGCAGACAGACCTAGAACCCGTCCAATGATTGGAAGCCCACAGCAACAGCAGCAGATCCCAGTGACAGTCAAGGGTACAAAACGTGAGATCCTTCAAAGGCAGATCTCCCCAAGCCCCTCTCGCCACCCTAAACCCCTGGGTAAATGACCATGTGAGTGGCGGGCACCCCCTCGCTGCCACATCTTGCTTGCAGTATCTGTGTTAGAACAATTTCAGAAAAGGCAGCATGCGGACAATTCTGAAAGCTGCTACGGGAACAGCTGCATCTCCACGAGGTGTGTGAGGTGGTGGCATGATGCCCTCCGGGGGTCTTGGCCAGTGCTGAGTGGAGGCAGACGCGGGCTCTGGCCTCGAGGAGCTCACGGCCAGATGTAAGTGAGCTCCTGGAGGACAGGGAGAGCGGCTGCCAGAGTGGCGGGGGCTCCCAGGCGCATCCTGGGTGCGGGGTCCCGCAGTGTGGCGGTGGGGGCTCCTGGGGTACAGCTCCTGGATGTGGGGTCCCGCACAGCGCAGCGGTGGGGCCCAGGCACCCCTCGTAAGACTTTTAAATGCAGGGAACAGAATACACATGACACGCGGGGCACAAGCAGAAATGGTCATCAGAAGAACACCCACACTGCACAAACGCATCTGTGCAGGTCTGTGGTGTAACGGGGCATGGGAGTGGAGTACAGCTGATGCTGGGAGACGTCTCCACCCCTCACACGCCAGGAAGGTACCTGTGCCCTCCTCATGTGTTGCCAATGCCACCGCGGTCTGCCAACGCTCACAGTGGAAACACCAAATGTCAGTAGAGACCATGAAAATAGTGTTTCATTAATCCAGGTTCCAAATCCCCAGGTCTGTGAGCCGTGGTTAAGAACATAACCACAACCTGAGCTTGACTGCCCAGCCTGAAGGTCCCCCCACGCCCTGGGAGTGACAACCTCCTTCCCCACCCATCTCTTGCCACCTAACCCACATGGCCTCGGAAGGTAATGATAGAAGCACACACCCAGAGGCGCCTGGGGGGCTCAGATGGTTAAGTGTCTGACTTCAGCTCAGGTCAGGATCTCATGGTTCGTTGGCTCGAGCCCTGCATTGGGCTCTGTGCTGACCACTCAGGCCTGGAGCCTGTTTCAGATTCTGTGTCTCCTTCTCTCTCTGCCTCTCCCCTGCTCACACTGTCTCTCTCTCTCTCAGAAATAAATTACAAAAAAGAAAAACACACCCAGGGACGCACATTAAAGAAGAGACTCCAGGATCCCAAGGGAGCTGACCTCCTGGTTTTCAGAAATGAGGAATTTGAAGGGTGAAGTCTTGTCCATAGACAGTCACTGGTGGGAGGCGGGCAGGGACAGTGGCCCTTGGAGGACAGGCCAGTGCTCCGGGGAGGGTCTCCCACACAGACGTTCTTCAAAGCCATGGCTAGGCTGTGAGTGGGACCTGCCTCCCAGTCCAGGGTTCCAGTCCCCGGCGCCACCCCCGAGCCAGGCGGCCATCAGGGGTGAGGGGCACTTGGTGGCCAGCCTGAGTTTCAGAAGCACTAGACTTGGTTTTCACTCTGGCTGCTGCTTTTTTATGTTTATTTTTGAGAAAGAGAGAGAGACACACACACAGAATCCAAAGCAGGCTCCAGGCTCTGAGCTGTCAGCACAGAGACCGAGGGGGGGCTCAAACTCGTGAACCATGAGGTCATGACCTGAGGTGAATTTGGACTCTTAACCGACTGAGCCACCCGGCCCCCCAGGTGATTCTACAAACCCCAGGACAGAAATTGAGTTTGTAGTACGGGCGGAGTGTGAAGCTTGATGGAAAGCCCAAAGATACACAGATGCAGGGTCGGGGGCTGGAGGAAGGGAGAGGACGAGCCCCACAAAACCTCATTTTGTCCCTCAGAGCTTCAGCCTAGACGGCGTCAGGACAGCACAACTTTCTCAAGGTTGTGCCAGGACCAACCTCCTCTGGAAACAGGGTGGTCCCGAGCCAGCGAGGAGCCCCCCCGCCCGGGCCCCCTGCACTGTCAAGGCTGGGGTGAGCAACACGATCCAGCCTGCTGTCTGCAGTTTGACACTGGGTGTCACATGGTGCTTGGCTGGTCCCCCTGCCTGGGGATGGGGGAACCCCCAGCCTGAGACAGGATCTTTACAGGATCAGATTAGGTTTCTGGAGGCAAAGTCCTCTGACACTCAAGTCTCTCTTTTATTTAGGACACATTCACCCTTTCACAGTTGACCTGTCTGGCCACCCAAAGTTGGCACGTACAGCATGCCCTTGGAAGGCCTGCTCTCGAGTGGAGGGAGACACATGGACGGACAGAAAGAGCAGACAGGCTAGGCTTTTAGTGGAGGGGGGAAGTGGAGAAACCTCCCAGGTTCCTGTCCACGAGGGAAGGAAGTGTGCAGGTGGTGCCCATGGGCTGGGTGACCGATGGGGACAGTCACCTGGCAGACACCGGTGACCCCTTCCCCCCGCAGCAGGCAGTGGTGCCCAGCACGTGTGGTGGGAGGCTCGGTGTGGAACCTGGTCAGGTTCAGCACCGGCTCTACCCGGGCACCACCTGGGACTGTCATCCAGGGCAAAGCGCAGGCACCTCAGGGGACACAAAGAGCAACCCTGCTCTCAAGGTGCTGGGGGGTGGGGGGGACAGGGGACAGGCTGAGCTTTGGCTGCGGCCCTGCCTGAGTGCACAGGCAGCACGACAGGAAAGGTGCAGGAAGGCTGAGCTGACTCGAGCCATGGGAGAAGGGGACGGGGACCAGGGGGACACTGACTCCAGAGGCAGACAGGGCAGGCTAGGGGAGGAGGGAGGGGACTGGGCTTGGGCACAATTCATAGGACCCGCACTCAGAGGTCAACCGTGGGTGTCCGCACAGGCCAGGAGAGGCTCAGGGACAGTGTCCAGTGTCCATGATAGGACGCATGGAAGAAGAGGGAGCAGGGACAGGAAGATCGTCACGTCCATGGGGAACAGAGCTGGTAAGAGCCCCCCATCCCAGCACCCTAGTTTGTGTTTCTGGGGACTCCCTGCTGAGCCGAGGGTCCCTGCCTGGTCCAGCACACGGTCTTAGGGCCTTCTGAGAGAGGCAGGGTTGCCAGAGGGGCTGTGAGGGCCCCTCCTTTCGAGGCCTCCCTCTGGCCTGACACAAGACCCGGCACTGGGCTAGGCAGACCACCCAGCACGTCACAGCCACACACAGAAGGTGTGGCCTCCACCACTGTAAGAGGAAACGGTTAACTGATCACCAAAGGTAGGGACCTGACCAAGTCTCCTGACTCCAAGGTGGGTCTTCCTGGACTGCAGACCCCGAGGGCCACCCCTGCTGCCAGTCCTCGCTGCCTGGGCTGACTCTGCCTGCACGGGACCGGGGGGAGGTGGGGAGAAGGAAATGACACACAGGCACAGGCCCTGGCTTGCTCACCCTCCACGGGCTGGGTCATCTCCGAGGCCTGCCCAACAGATGGGGTTCTAACATCGTTTCCTCTGTTATTAGTAGGCCAGCACAGGTGTGGGGCCCCGCTGCACGGTGCATGGTCCACAGCCTAACTCCACAGCCTAACTCCACAGCCTAACTCGGAATGTCAGTTACGGCTTCCAGGCCTGAGATTGGAAGGCAAAGGTCACATGCTCAGTCACACCCGGGTTCACAGCAGGCTGCTGAGCCCGTCGCCCCAGCCACACCCACCCTCTTCCTAGTAAACTCCACATCTATTTGCCTTCCTCCCATTTCCGGAAACGTGTGACCAGCCAGAAATGGAAGGCTGCACTTGCAATGTAATCTGGAAATGCCACTTTGGCAGGCTGATGGCCAGCACGCAGAGCCAGGTGGGGCACGAAGCACAGGAGCTGTGAATGAGTTTAAAAATAACGTTTAATACAAAAAACGTGGTTCTCAACAACTTCCAAAAAGTCAGCTGACCTGGGTTCCTAACTGGGCAGTGCTCACCAGGTAACCAGGCTGAAGCTCCTACCCCTACAGCCCCCGGGAATGCTCAACGTCTCCCCCCCCTCAGGGGAGGAGCCAGAGCACCAGCCGGAGATACCAGGCCCTGCGGGAGGGACAGAGGGGAACACAGGCTCAGGGGCTGCTCTCTGAGGGACAGGGCCCCGCCCAAGCCCTGCTGGATGGTGCCTTTGGAAAGTACTCTTCCTCAGGCGCTTTTGTGCCCGAGGAAGGGGAAACGCCCTTGCCTTTGGGTATAGAGTGAACACAACTAAATCCTCGGCTAGGGGTCCCTCACCTTCCTGCCGGGTGGGCTGGGCAGGACCTGCAAATGCTGAGAGACAGGAAAAACCGACACTGCCTGACTGGCTCCAAGATGAACCAGCAAAATCAAAACAATCGCTGCATGGGATGGATACAGTGGATAATTAAGTCAACTCCATCAATTGTTCAATATAACTTTCAAAATGATTCCATAGCATTTGGAAACCATGGGTAGTTTTTCTCACCTTGCCAGAATTCCTGAGCGTGCAGTCAAAATTCAGTTTGCCAGATAATGAGTCACAGCAGATAACTTCACAAGCAAAATGGTGACACCCTGGCAGCTCCGCCCCCCCAACAATGACATGTGCTACCCGTGGGTGGGATTTGCTAAGGTAACACCTATTTGGGCTACACAAGCCTGGAGCATCTGCACCAAGCAAAGAACACCCGCCCCAGGAAAAGAAAGAGTAATGACAGGCCAGTCCCGTGATGCACAGTAGGGACTTGGTTTACACCCCCCCTGGTTTCGCTGAGAAACACGCTGGGAGGCAGGGAACTCGCATGGCGTAACACGCCCGGGGATCCGGCTAGAACCTGGGGTTCTGAACCAGTAAATGGAGAGCCTGCGAGCCCTGGGGGCCTTCCCCAGGGAAGTGTTAAGAGCACAGCTCAGAGACCCCTCACGCCCTCCTCCCCAGCCCTCCTCCCCAGTGCAGGACGCAGTTCGGAGCCCCTCCCCTCTGGTGCAAGTCACAGCTCGGGGCCCCTCCCCTCTGGTGCAAGTCACAGCTCGGGGCCCCTCCTCTCTGGTGCAGAACTCCGATTGGCGCCCCCCACGAGCTCCCCCCCCCCCGGTGCAGGACTCAGCTTGGAAGCCCCCATAACCTCCCCTCCCGATGGAGGACACAGCAGAGTCCTCCACGACCTCCTCCCGCTGCAGGACACAGCTCGGATCCCGACCCCCACGACCCACTCCCCAGTGCAGGACACAACTCGGGCCCCCAGCCTCAGGACGCTGATGCTGGGGAGCAGGGCTCTCCAGGGCCCCCTGGGCGATGCGACCGCGGCAGCAGCAAGGGCCCACCCGCGCCCGACCCCGTGGGGGAAGGGCGCCCCCTCTTAACGGGCTCGGGGTCTCCCTGGCCCCGGACCCCGCGGCACCCCCACCAGGACACGCCCCGCCCCCTGCATGCTCGTGCAGGGCGAGTTCCCCCTCCCCTCCCGGAGCCCCGTTCCCGGGCTCGGCGCACTGACCTCCGCGTCCCGGGCCGTCAGCGTGCCCGGGGCCGCCCGGCCACAGCACCCGTGCACTGCGCATGTCAGGCCGGCCCGGCTCGGCTGGAACCGGATCCAGCCGGCCGGGCGGTGACGCAAGCTTGGGGGCTCTTGGCTTGTGGGCGGGGCTCGAGGGCCGGCCGCTGCACGTGGGCGGGGACCCCATCCCTGGTCCAAGTCAGGGAAATAGGCTGGGGAGGCTAGACCCAGGAGGCGAGGCGAGGTCCGCGCAGGCTCCCGGGTGGACGAGGTTGTCGCCAGGAGGAATGGAGACTCGGGACAACTTCTCCGTGCGCATGGCACCACCAGGTGGCAGACACAGGGCCCAGGCCCGGAGGCCTGCCCGGTAACAGGTCCGCCCCCACAGTGGGGGCAGGAAAGGCACAGCTGAGGCGCACCCGGGCCTCCCGGCTTCTCTGTCCGTCACACGGACCCACGTCCGGCTGGCAGACTCGGGGCCCGCGTACTGGCCTCATTCCCACCCTTGGGGTCTGTGAACCAGGCCTGCTGTCTCCTCCCCAGGGCCTTTGCGTACACTCTTCCCTTTGCCTGGAGCCTCTTGACTAGCTCCCCCATCATCCTCAGAGTCAGGAAAACCTGTGCTTGACCTATTGAGCACCTGCTGAGCTGTTGGGAGGGTCCCCACAGCACATGAGCTCCACGATGGTGGGTTGTGCCTGCTCACACCTCACGATACTGCCCAGCAACACGCCAGTGTTCAACCAAGGCTGGCTAGCTAAACAAATGTGTCACAAAGTCTTCCCCTCACCACATGAACACCCTACATCTCTTCTCAAGCTTGCTTCCCTCCAGTGAGACTGCAAGCGAATCTTCTGGTACAAGAGGAAACCACAAGTGGGCCTGTCAGAGGCTCTGTGGCAGGGCTGTTGGGGGAGGGGAGGGATTCTCACTCAGGATTCTCACTGACCTATCTGGCAAAGGTCGGAGGCCAGGGGACCCAGGACACTCTGTACTCTGGCCTCGACTCTTCACTTCCCCACCTCACTGCGTGCTGGCTGGCGGGTGTGCGCGTCCTAGCCGCCCAGCCCCATAGGGATCCCCAGGGACCTGGAGCCAAGTTGGAATCTCTCTGGGCTTTCCCTCTGGGTCATTTCGCTGCGACCACGGCTGCTCCACACAGAGGCTTGCTCAATAGCGGCAATAGGGTGGGCGCCCGGGCAAAGCAGGGGCCTGCTCGGCAGCTGTATGCTGCCTGTGACCTTGGCCTCTGTGCTAGGTGTTTTTCCACCTTGGCTGTCTTACTTCATCCCTGGGATGCAGGCATCAGCATTCCCACTTTACAGGTAAGGAAACTGAGACTTGGAAATGGTTTTTTAAAAGTTTCTGAGATTGCCGGTTTCCTGGAATGGACCCCACTGTGGGACTTGAGTCCTAGAGGCCCCACGTGCTGTTTTTTGGTGCATTCCAGTGTCACTACACAGTCTTCAGGGCCCTCTGATGGATGGCTTTCCTCACATGAGTCTGCTTCTGGTGACTCAAGAGCAGCCCTGGAGACTGGGGTGGGAAGGGGCGGGGCCGGTCTGGCAACAAGGACAGTGGCCCCAGCCCAGCTCACCCACCAGTGCCCTGTGCCCACACTTCATGGCTGAGGAACCTGGTCTCAGTGGGGACGTGAAACATGCCAGGGCTGCGCACCCGCGACAGCATCCCTTCCAGGCCTGCATGGTGCGCTCTGTCCCCCCGGGGGCACACACACTGGGCACTGGGCCTGTGGGGCTCTACCCGAAGCAAGTGCTGCCAAGCCTCACCCCAGCTGTCTGGCCCTGGGCTCACCCGAGGTCAGCAGGCACGTGGCCACTGTCTGCGTGCCTGGGTTCCCGTGGGCCCTTGTACACCAGAGGACTCCTGCGGACAAGGTCCAGCTGTTGGAGGGAGCAGGAGCCCCCCTGCCGTGTGGGCCTGGCACCAGCTCCTCCACCCTGAGGGACCCTGGCACAACTTGGCTCCTGGTTAGGAGGAGGGTTCGTGAGGCAACGTCCTCATGCTAAATCCTCCTCTGACTGCTAACTGTGCTGTGGGTACAAAACAGACACAAATGCCTGCAGCCACAGACCAAATGTCTGTTTCCCCCCAAACTCGTATGTTTGAACCTTAACCCCTGGTGTGATGGTAGTTGGAGGTGGGGCCCTGGGGAGGTGCACAAGGGAGGGGACCAGTGCTTTACAAAAGAGATGCCGAGAGCTCCCTCGCCCCTTCCACTGCAGGGACACGGCCAGGACATGGCCCCCAAGACTGAGGAGGCGGTCTTCGCCAGAACCGGACCCGAAGGTGAGAGCATAGCCCTCTGGACATCTGGGACAGCCTCCCAGAGTTGGTCTGGGCAGGGGTGCAGTGAGCACACCAGTCCCAGGGCGGGGCCACAGAGGTCTCCACGAGGCACAGGAGAAGCTGGCGGGCTTGGGGCACAGGGGGAGTGGAATGCAGAGCAGCCCCACCCAGCTGGGGTTCTAGAAATGAGTTCTCCCCAAACCTTCCCCCAGAGACAATGGGAATGAGCCTTCAAAACCGGGGTGCTAGGCCCGCCAAGACCATGTCGATGATCGTGAGTCCCTGAGGAGAGAATAAACATGTCCACCATAGACATTACTAACCAGCGGGCTCTGTGGATCAGCAGGCCCAGTGTCCCAGGCATGGCGCCTCCTAGAGAGCTAATCCTTAGAGAAAACCCCAGGAAATGCTCACGAGGCTTGAACACTATCCCCCCACCCCCAGATCCAGGCTGGCACCTGCCCCCACTGAACCTCCAAGGGCAGGCCCAGCGCGGACGCTGTGTCTGGTGGGCAGAAACCGTGTGGCAGGGCGGGGAGGGGTAGGTCCCAGGTGAAGAGGGTCTGCTGTCAGCCACAAGCCAGAGGAAGCTAAGCCAAGTACCGCCCAGGGCCTTCTGGGGAGCTCCTCCCTTCCTTCCCCTCCCCGGCAGGGGGCAGGGCTGTGGCAGCTGAGGGCCTTGTGAAGTGGCCCCCTCACCCCAGGTCTCCCGCTGCAGAGTCCCATGTCCAGGCCCCAGTGGTGTTTCGGTGGAATTCCATTCACTGCTGGACCATACCACCTCCACACACAGGAGAGGAGGGGTCACTACCCAAGGTGACCATGAAGCCAGTACTGCCCTGACACCAAAACCAGGCAAAAACAGCACAGACCAAAATCCCTCATAAATACATATGCAAAGATTCTAATCAACAACACAGGAAATGAATCACAACCGAGTGCGGCTTCTTCAGTAAGGGACGTCAGGCCGATTGAACATTCAAGAACCAATCCACAGAACCCATGCTATCCACAAGCGAGGGCGAAACGTCACACGAGCTTATTGAGTGACCCAGGAGAAGCGTCTGACAAAATTCAAATGGCATTTGTGATCTAAATCCTCAGAAAACTACTCATAGCGCGGAGTTCTGTTCACTTGATAAATAACATCCACATCCCTCGCCTTTCCCATCGGACCAGGACCAAGGCGCAGAGACGCACTGCCCGCTGCTAGATCCAGCCAGCACGACAGAGCAGGAAAAGGGAATCAAAGGCATGCAGATTGGAAAAGAAGACACAACTGACTGTATCTGTAGATGGCATGGTGGTTGACTCATAAGATCCCAAGGAGCCTACAGGATAATTGCAAGAACTCCTGAATTCCGCAAGATTGCGGGACATGAGAGCAACATCCAGGAGTCACCATGTTTCCGTGGCTTAGCAACAAATGCACAGACTCAAACTTAAAATGCAATACTACTTACCAGGCTTCCAAATAACACACTCGGTTGCAAACCCAATAAAACGTGTACAGATCTGTGTGCCGGAAACCGAAAAGGAAATAAGAGAAGATCTAAATAAATGGAGACACGCTGTGTTCACAGACTGAACACGGCGCAGTAAAGAAGTCTGTTCTTCACGAGATGAGACCCTGCTTCCGTGCAAAACCCAGCAAGACTTTTCATGCAGATACACAAAATTATTCAAGAATTTATATGGAAAAGAAAAGGAATATTTAGAAAAGGCATATTTAGAACAATTTTGGAAAAGGAAAATAAAGTAGGAGAGTCGCTCTATTCAGTTTCCACAATTATCATACAGTTGCTGTCATTACGACAGTGCAGTGCTGACAGAGGGACAGACAGACGAGTGAAAAGGAAAGACTACAGAACCCTAGTCTATCTCGTCTGTACTCTGAATTTTGATGAAAGCTGTAAAGGTGATTCATTGGAGGAAAGAGAGTCTTTTCAACAAATGGTAGCGGATGTTCATAGACAAAAAATCAGCCTTGAAGCACGGAAGACGAGCAGATGGCGAATGCCCCACACTGCATTTCACATGCGCCTGTCAGGAGGGTCCACCACACAGCCCGCAACACTGTCGCATCTAGACTCCGGGAGGATGCGGAGCAGCGAGAACCTTGGGCCCAAAGCCGGGCAGCCACTTTGCAGGACAGCTTGGCAGTTTGTTACAATATGCACATATTCTCACCCTACGAACCGGTAATCGTGCTCCTTGGTTTTTACCCAAAGGGACTGCAAAGTTGTGTGCACACCAGACCCTGCACCCAGATGTTTCTGGCAGCTGTATTCACAACTGCCAAGTCTGGAAACAACATGCTCCTCAGTAGGTGAGGGTGTCAGCGTACTACTGGGGACTGTCCAGGCAGAGGAGGGCCACGCGGCATTGGAAACCAGCAAGCTGTCAGGCACGAAGAGACACAGCTGGACCTTCAATGTGCATTACTACGTAGAGGAAGCCAGTCTGAAAAGGCTTCGTACGGAATGACTCCAACTCTATGACGTTCTGGAAAAGGGGAAATTATGAAGACAGGAAAGGACGGGTAGGTGCTGCAGGTCACATGGGTGGAGAAGAGGGGTGAACAGGCAGACCACGCAGAATTTTCTAGCAGTGAGACCACTGTGCAGGGTGCTGTCATGGTGGAAATCTGTCCTCGACGTAAGCAAATAACCCAATTAGAAAAAGGGAAAGAGACTCGGAGACTTGTCACCAAAGGGATACGGACGGCAAAGCACAGGAAGTGATACGTGGTGTCACCGGGCTTCAGGGCAAAGCGTCAGAACACGGGGAGGGCACTCCACCCCCACGATGGTGCTTGAACTGCCAGCAACAGGGCCCAGTGTGGACCTTGCACACAGCTGGTGGGAACGCAGAGCTGCTACAGCCACCCTGGAGACCAGTTTGATTGGTCCTTTTTTTTTCCTAATTAAAAGAAACTTTTTTAAATGTTTATTTATTTTTGATAGAGGCAGAGAAAGTGAGAGCAAGGTAGGGGCAGAGAGAGAGGGAGACACAGGCTCTAGGCCCCAAGCTGTCAGCACAGAGCCTGATGCAGGGCTCGAACCCACAAATGGTGAGATTGTGACCTGAGCTCAAGTCAGATGGTTGACCCACAGAGCCACCCAGGCGCCCCTTGGCTGGTTCTTAAACTGCACGAGCGTGAACCGTACGGCCCAGCAATCGAGATACAAAAAGTCATGTCCACAAACCACATCACAACTGCTCAGCAGCTTTACCTGGAATAGTGCCAAACTGGCCTCTGAACGCACGGCCGAGCACAGGCTGGCACCTCCACACCGTGGACTGGACTGCCACTCGGAAGTAAAAAGGACAGTCCCTTGATGGACAGTGACGACTTGAATGTCAGGATGTTAGGATCGGTGAAAAGAGCCAGTCCCCCAGGGACACACACCGTGTGGCTCTGTCTACGTAACATCCTCAGAGCAGATGCGAGGTTGCCAGGAGGAGGGAGGTAGTGTGGCTGTCAAGGGCAGCGGGGGGGTTGGGGGGGGCGTTTGGTGTCTGGATCAGGTGGTGGACGTGGGACACAAAATGTTTTGTGCAGTTGTGTGGAAGGTAACCATCAGGGCAAAGTAGGTGAAAGGCACCAGGGACTGCTCCCTGCTATTTTTGCAACTTCCTGGGAATCTGTAACTGTTTGAAAAGCTAAACGAGAGAGAGAGAGAACACTCCAGAACAGAAACAGAACCTAAAAAAGCCACTTCTGCCTCCGGTCTGGAGGGACTGGGTGTGGCTTGGCCAAGCAGTCCCCACAGGAGCGCGTTATCTGCCAGAACAGAAGGAGCGAGGGGACCCCGCCTTGCTCAGGGCCCACCTGGCACCAGGCCTGGGCGAGAGCCCCCCAGCCCCACACGTGCACAGGCTTTTCTGTTACGAGCGGACCAAACAGGCTTGGATGGGCTGCACTGTGGGGAGCAAGCAGGACAGTCACCCAGCCTTTTCGGAAGCCCCGGGCCTGGCGGTGGCGGGGGGGTGGGGTGCTGGGGTGCTTTGCTCTTGTGCAAACGGCAGCCCTCTGGCTTCGGTGCTCCCGGCTTTTCGGGCAGAAGACAGCAGGCGGAGCCCCAGGGGCAGGTGGGTGCAGTCCTAGGTGGGAGGGGGTGCGTGGAGCTGACACCCAGTGCGTGCTGTTCAAAGTGTGCCCACGCCTGTTCTGTGCAGGAAGCGCTTCCGTACACACTATTTTTAACGCTGATGAAAGGCTTGTAAGGAGAGAAAGCAAACAGCCAGCCTCAAGACTGCTCGGTGCCCACTGACTCCCACAGGGGCTCAACACCGCGGCCTGCACACCCCCTGGGCCCCTTCCGGGCCGAGGCTGGGCCGTGGGTGGCAGGGCACCATCTGAGGTCTGGGGTCCCAGCAAGACCCACGGGGAACTGCGAGCCCAAGGAACTGCACCCAGGCTGGGGAGCAGCGGCGCGTCGTTCTCTATCTCCGGCCCCCTCCACTTTTGGAAATTCTACCGGAGATTCAAACACACACAGGTTCGTATGTTGAGTCCTCGCACCTCCCCCTCCTGCCCTCGGCTCGGGTGACCATGAGGCAAAGCCCGGGCATTCCATCCAGCCCCGGCAAGGACCGCTGACCCGTAAGCACAGAGCCCCATCGCGCCCCAGGGCAAATGAGCGAGGAGCCCCTGGAATCCCCACTTTGGCCTCCTCCAGGGGGCTCCTGTCCTGAGCAGCCCCCCCTACCCCCTTCCTTCTATTCTCACACCTGCTTGGGGTCACCACGGTTTGCCTCTGCTAACTGCAGTTCCTCTGCCGTTCTAGAATAGAGTGGACTATATTTCTGGTATGGTAACTGCCATTTTGTTTTTGTGGCTAACGTTACGCACGTGTGCATGTGCATGTGTTCAGTGTCAAATACAGACACAAAATTATAGAACTTAAACACAGAACAGCTTTTTCTGAGAAGCAGGGTGTCTTTACTAATTCTGTTATGTGGAAGCTGGATTGTGAGCTCCTGTGGCTAAATTTGTGGCAGAAAAGTTTGATCAGAGGAGTCTGACGAAATGCCAAGTTGTCCTCTGACTTTGGGGACGCGTGAGCCTGTGGTGATGACACACCAACCACCACCTCAGGCTCTGCGCCTGCCGCACACTTCCTGCCTACCACACTGGCTTCTCCAGGCTGGGGCTTCCTCGCCGAGCCTTCCATACCCCTCAGCACAGCCTGCCATAACTGGGGGTAGCCCTGAAGAACAGTAACTTGTATCAAGAGAGCCCCAAAGAAGTCCAGATATAGAACCTTTCTCTACACCAGACTCATGAAAATGAACAAGTTAACCGTGCATATATGCCTTGTCCCTGATCAACACATCACCCAGGGTCAGATCGCCGGCGCAGGCACGTGATTACTGAGGGGAGGGGCACCTCGGAAAGGAAGCTGACGCTGCCTTCGCAGCCAGGGCGGCTGTAACCCTCCACTTCGCTGTCCCCAGCACCACCCCCCCCCCCCCCCCCCCCCCCCGAATGACTGCACGCAAACAAGCTCTGGGTAGCAGAGTCCCCTCGGTGTGGAATGCAGCCCGGCCCAGCTTGTTGACTGCCACTGGAGTTGCCGGGAAGACTCTCCAAGCCTCCAGAACGTGGTGAGCAAGGGCCATTGTGAGGTTTTCATAATCCATGGAGAGGCGGCTCGGTGACCTCAGCAGAACACTGGGCTGCAGAGCGCAGTGCACAGTTAGGGCACCGGCTGTCTGACTGCAGGGACAGTGGCCACAGAGGCACGGCCCTGGGGCACATGACCCCTGCTCCTCAGGAACCCTCATCCGCAATCAGGGGGAGGCCACCTCCATGCAGGTTTTCGAAAATTGACCCCGGAGCATGATACGGTCAGAAACCCAGGAATCAGGGCATGCAACATCTCTGCCTACCCAAGACCGTGGTGCTGTCCCCACAGGTGTGTGGCGCTTGCACAGGAACCAGTCAGAACAGTCGGGGAGTAGCAGGCAGCAAGGCACAGAGCTGTAGCTTCTTAAGTGTATTCATGTTACCCAGCTCTAAAGTGCTGACTGTGGCTCAGCTGCAGGGTGGGTCTCCAGGGCACACAGACGGTGCCGTTCTTCCTGACCCCATTTGCCTGCTTGGCAGACCAAGGCTTTCTTTGCAGAGAAAGCAGTGTGGGAGACCTGAGCGCTAAGTGGCTTTGGTGACGCTGAATGCCAGCTCTCCCCAGTTGCAAGCAGCCATGGAACACCCTGTGGGCAGACTGCCTTACACTCTGGGGACTCTGACCAGGGGGACTCTGACCAGGAGCTCTGCTGAGGCCACTCATACGAAGGTGGTAACTTCTTCTCGGGGTGTTGGTAAGAGAACCCATCTGGGGTCACATCCTGACCCCACCATGGGCTGTGTGACTTTGGGCAAGTTGCTTAAGTTTTCTGAGCCTCTGTGTAACTTAAAATGGAAATCTTGTATTTCACTGCTAAGACACATTTTCTCTCTCAACATCTTTAAAAACAGGATGCTTCTTACAACTGGCACCATCAGAACTTGATCATGGCAAGTTATTTATTTTTTTTAGTGGTTCATAAAACTGTGATGCGCGTAACATTTTACTGACGTCTTAGTTGATAAGACGCGGCATAAACAACTTCCAAGGCTGCACGAGGCCGAGGGCAGGGGCGGTCTCAGGCGTCTCCCCAGCTGTGGCAGCAGCGTGTGGGGCGCCCGGGGTTGGTCTGGGTATTGGGGCCCAAGTGGCCTGCACTCAGGCGCTCCGTGCTACAAACCCACTTCTGGTGTTGGGCAAAGAAAGTGAGTCAAGGTGATGACGACAGGGCCAAGTGGGTGGTGGGGACCCAAGTGACCTAGAGTCTGCTCTGCCCTTCTACCACAGGGAGTCTGGTCCCCCAGCTGACCCCCACTTCTCTAATCCGTGGTCAGGAAGCTGACCTGTCAGGCGGGTGGGCCTGAGGTGGAGCCCTGAGCATGCGGGCAGCACAGGGCTGCTAACTTCATCTACTGCCCTTCCTTCCGTTCAACCCCTGGTCACACGTGAATCTGTATTCAATCCTGTAAGCCGCATACGTTCCTCTTCAGAAATAAGTGTTCTTCGATCTCGAGCCAGAAGGCGCTGCTAAGGTACCAATTATAGCAAGTAAATCACCTTGTTCTTTAAACTTTCCCAATGTTTAATTGTAACAACAGCTATGAAGTACACCGTGTCTTCCCGTGGTTTTCCTGCGGCCAGCTCCGCTGACAAAGTAATTCCCACAACCAGGAAGTAACTGGTGAATTTGGAAACAGCAGGCGGTTTGGGGGAATACAAGCAGGTGCACCTGCAAGCACCAGATTACAGCCTTCCGAGGGTGGGAGGGGGGCTGTCGCTGCAGATTAGATCGCGCTCTGACTTGGCAGTACAACCAGCACCAGCGCTTTGGGGGACCCAACTGTTTGCCCGGGGTTCGCGTTCTGCACGCGGCTGACCTCGGATCACAGCACGCGCGCCGCCCCGCCCCGCGCGGCGGGAGTGCGGCCCGAGCCCCGGGGCGGGGGCGGGGCCGGCCGGGGGGCGGGGCGGGCGGCGGTCACGTGTGTACACAGGCCCGCGCGGCGTGCGCGCGTGAACCCCGCCGCCTTGGAGCCCGGAGGTGGCCGCCCCGCGGCGACTGCGCGGCCCGCGGCCCAGGGAGCCGGTGAGTGGGTGCCGAACGCGGGGTTGGGCGGCGGGCACGCTCGGGGGCTCGGGCCGCACGGACAGCGAGCCCGGCTGCAGCGGTCGCGCAAGGCCAGTGCTCCGCTGGGACGTTCGGGTGCCTCGGCCCCGCCCTGGCGCTGTCCGCTTGGGGGGGGGGGGGCTGTCCCCTTGCGGGGTGGACGCGTTGTTCCCCAGAGGTGTGGGGGCACTGTCCACTTGCGGGGTGGGTGCGCTGTCCCCAGCCTCCCGCCACCCTCCCGTTGAGCTGACCTGGCCGCCGCCCTGCGGTCATTAACCTGTGGTGGGGTAAGCGCGGGGCCACACGGGCGGGTTCCTCCTGCGTCCTGCGGGGAGGGGTAAGGGGGAGAGGGAAAGGAGACCGACCGTGTTTTCCTGGGTCAGCGCGCCTATAGCTTCCCTCCTCTTTGTGATTACACAGTTTTTAGTAAGTTCTGGAACTACGCCTAAGTGTAGTTATAAGGTCTGCTGTCAACACTTTTGGACACTTGCTAAAAACGTAACTCCCCCGGGTACGGAAAGGCTCCCGGAAACCTTACAGGAAGGCAGTGGCCCCCAGCCTTTGAACGCCCACCTACCTGCTCTGGTAGCAACAAGTCCTGCCATAAACACCTCAGCTCGGGTCTTGGGACCATCTCTGGGGAGTCCAAGGGAGACTGCACATTTAATGTTCACCCCCCACCCCCACCCCAGAGGCCCTCCTCTGAGATCTCCCTTTTAGCTTTGAGCTGGGCAGTCTGTCTCCAGCATTCAGGAGGGCAGAAGGCTAGGAGCTGGCCGCACAGACCTCTGTGAACATAAGAGTAGGACTAAAATGGCTCTGACCCTATTCCCAGGCTGCTCATGCATAATGGGGACTAGATCCTCTACTGTCTTGGCCGGGTCTAGCTGGGGCACCCACTGGGAGGGAACAGCCACCGTTCGTGGCCCACTGCACAGCTCCTTAAGGAACCGCTGTGGGGCCAGCTCTCCAGAGCACAGGCTCTGCTAACTCCCTGAACGAAGCAGGCCCCTCAAAAAGTAGCTTGTAAAAAGCAGAGCTTGTACTTGGGGAGTGCTTGCCAGGCCCCTCACACACGGGGAGCTGGGCTGGAGCAGTAAGCACATGGCCCATGGCTCCACACAGCTCCTGCCTCCCTAGTGGGCATGGAAACACTCAGAGGAGAGAGGAGGACAGCTTGGGGCCAACTCGTAACTGCCAGGGTTGATCCGGTGTGCCTGTAACTGAGTGCACAGCAGGTGGATGAGGCAAGATGCACCCACCCGATGTGGATCTTATGGGCCATGTTAGCCTGTGAAGACTGGCTGTACCTGTTACATAACGAGAAAGGGACCTACTTGCAGAGATCACTGTTGGGAAATCCACCTGTGTGCTTTACAGGTGGGAAGAGGCTGTGTCGCCTCCTGGGGCTGGGATGAGGGGCCCCCCGTGGCATCCGTCCACGGCCCTATGATGTCATTTGGAATCCTGAAAAAATAGATGCCACCTGGCCTTTAATGGCCCCAGCACACAGCAGGGCCATGTCGTGGGGCAGCAGGGGGTGGGGGCTGAGTCCTCTGCATTAGTACGCGTGACAGAACCATGTTCCTTCTTCCTTAAACAGCGTTTCCTGGTTATTTCCCCTTGCTCGCTGCTGGCTCAGAGCCTAAAGCCACTTGTATAACTGGGCAGTATCAGGCTGCATCTGCCCACAGAGATCTCAGGCCTGGGAGATACCACCTGGACATCAAGGAGCAGAAAGACCCTCAGTCTAGATAAGAAGTTGTTCCCAGTGCTGCTGGGAGCAGAATCCAGTGCCCTGGGGGCCCAGGTGCAAGCATAACACCCCTGAGGAGCTGGACAGGGTGAAATGGGCCAGGCATCCCGTGTGTCCCCTAGCAGGCCTGTCCTGGGTCCCCTTCCTCCCATACATGCCTGTGGGGGTGCGCCCAATGGCTTCCCAGTTTTAATCAGAACCCAGCACACCAGCAAGCAACTCAGAGTACAAAGAGCCAATTGGTTCCTCCCTTGGAAAGAACCATAGGTGGTGACCAGATCGGGGGCTTGGAGCAGCCTCCCTCCCCCGGCCCCCCCAGGTTAAGAGCTCACCTAGTTAACAGCTGGGGGCAATTGGGGAGCCCAGATGGGGTGCCAGTCCTGCCCAGAGTCTGAAATGGAAATGGGAGCCCTGATCTGTTCTCAGGCCTTTGAATTTCGGAGGGAGTCTCTTTTTGTTTCTGCTTTGCCCTGGCCTGGTGTACCTGGAAGGAGCATGAGCCGCACACCAAGTCAGTCAGGAACAAAAAAGCCCAAGTAAGTAGTGTGCCCACAGACGCAAGAGCGTGTGTCCCATCTCCTTCCAGGGAAGGGAAGCCGGGGGCCTGGCACAGGCGCCCTGCTGGCCGGGACCCGGCTGCCCACTGGCCGTCCCCCACAGTCCTTCCTGAGCCGGCAGACACACCTGCTCTCTTCCAGGGAGAGAGGGAGGCCGCTCTTTGTTTATGCATCTCCACCAGGTTGCCTGGCTCACTCGCTGCTCTGCAACCAACAACAGTAAGACGCAAACAACTATAAAGAGCCAAACAACCCACCCGTCTAAAGAGTGGTTTCTCATCGTCCCCCCACGCCCCCCCAGAAGGTGCGCAGTTGTGGCAGGAATCAGTGTGCGCAGGCCCTCTACACTGAAAACCTGTGACAACGCCTGCCTTCCTGAGTGCCTGGCTCCTGCCAGCTGGACGTTAACTGTAGCTAAAGCCTCTGCCCATTATTACAAAAGGAAATAAACATTCAGGAGTCATTTGCAAAGCATTCTGATTGTTCTAGAACATTCATCTGAAGTTGAGTCTCACGGTGCACAGCAAGTTTACATCAAATAGAAACAGTCCCAGGACCATCAGCCAGGCTGGGCTGTCTGCCCGCGCAGGGTGCGCTGCCTGGGCTTTGCTGCCCCATGCCCGCCTCCAGACCTCTGGAGACAGGAGGCCCTCCCGCTCTCTGCTGCCCCTTCTACTGCGTGGGGTTCTGGTGCTCCCCTTGGGGAAGCTGTGACCTGATGATCCTCCCTAGCCAGCCAGCCAGGCTTCTAGCACAAATCTCCCTCCTGCCTGCCATTCAGAGAGCTCTGGGCAGGACTGGCTTAGGGGAAGTGGCAGTCAGGGAGGGCTCCGCAGGGCAGTGATGCCAAAATACAACTTCAGGGGTGAGTTAGCACTTCCCAAGTGAACGGGGAACCGAGGAAAGGCCGTCTTCACCCCCACCCGGCCCTGGCAGGAGTGGGGGCAGCTGCCCAGCACCGGTGGGCCCCATGCCAGGGAACAGGATTTCCTGGTAATGGAGCAAGGAAGCCAGTGAGGTTTTAGTGAGACCAAATCAGCTAGCTTTCAACAGGCTGACCCCTCTGCTGGGTCTTCCTTGCGGCCGGGTCTGTGCGCATGCAGGCAGGGCTCCCAGCAGGTGTGACCCCTGCCCGTCCCCGCGGCCACCACCCCCTTCCCACCTAAGGCTGCTGCTCTGACCCACTCACTGCTGGCATCTGTCTCCATGGAGATCACGATGTCCCTCAGCCCCAGAGTGGAGCAAAGCAAATCCCCGTTGCTTACAGACACGCAGTTCTGATGGCCCGGTTTTCACCATCTTGGACTCTTCTTTGAAAAGGCACAGAAAGAAAACCAAAGTCCTGCCTCCAGATGCTTCTAACAGGCAGCCTAACCGGCGGGTGGGCCGTGCCAGCAGTGAAGAGGAGGCTGGAAACGAACGGACTGGAGCTGCCCCGCATCCCAGCTCGTCTGCATGCTGTGAGCACAGGCGAGGAAGACGTGTTTATGCCCCAGTTTGACACTAGTATCCGTGTAGTCCCCAAAGCCCTGTCCCAAAGCGCGGAGTCTGTGAGCTCGCTCCTATCCCCAGCGGCCTGTGCCGGGTCTGTGACTGGTGCTCACATGCACACCTCCCTCCCGGCGGGTCTCCTCTCCCCGGGTTTCAGGTGATCGACTTGGAGTGCAGCTTCATGCACCAGCTTTCTGGGCACCCGGAATGCCTGGAGAGGGGGGTGTGGGCTTGCACCAGGTCCCATGATCTCCTAAGCTGGGGAAACTGAGGCAGCGTAGAATCTGCTTAACCAGCACCACACGGCAGGCAAGTAGAGCCTCACCCTGCAGGCCCCACAGGGCTGTCCTGAGAACTCGCTGAGCCAGGTCACGGGCACTGACTGCGCCCCCACTGCAAGGTGCCAGTCTCTGCGTAAGCCGCCTCCTTTCCTGTGGAGGTCCCGCTGCACAGTCCCCCGTGTCGGGCAGGAGTTGGGCCAGGGTGGTACCTGAAAGGAGAGGCGTCGAGGACCGGTGCCTCCTGCCTCGCAGATCCTTACTGCAGCCCCGCTGTGCTGTCCCCGCCTGTCACCCTCCATCACCCAGGCCTGGTCACCACCCTGCTGCTCTGGACACTAGGCCACCGCTGCCATGGGGACTGTGCCACCCAGGCTCGCACCTGCTCTTGCAGCAGGGCCTGGCAGCCATCTGAGGAGCGACCCCTATGGAGGTGGCAGGCTCAGGGCCCAGAGCAGAGGGTGCTCCCAGGGGCCTCCAGGAACTGCGAGCTGCCTGGCCATTTCCACCTGCTCGTGCCCCGGGCCGGGGGCAGATAGCCCTGTGCTGTGATGCTCCTGTGCTGTGCTGCCAGCCCTGCCAGAGTGCTTCCTGGCCCCTCACCGGGGGAGCCCTCAGCCTGAGCTGCCGAGGCTTGGAAATGGCAAGTCCAGGAAAGCATCTTCGTGCAAAATAATGAAGTCCAGAGGCTGTCTTGGAAGTAAACGGCTTTTCTTCTACGCCTGAGAGCACGTGCAGTGAATGATTGTCACCCAGCTGAGGACACGCTCTGGAAACGAAGTCCCTAGAAACGGGGATGGGGCCTCCCAGTGGACACTCAGATAAAAAACAGCCGCCTGCACATCCACTGGCCTCTTGTTCCATCCTTGACAAGCACTCACCTCCGCTGCCCTGCCAGGGGTGGCTATGGGATCACAGTGGCCCCTGAGAGGCTGGCCCCAGGTCCCCCCGTGAGCCTGCAGGGAGGCTCGGATAGCAAAGCCATGGCACCAAGTCCATAAATGGAATGCCGGTGTCGAACAGGAAACCCTGCCCTTGGGGCCTCGGCCCAGCTCTCCTCTCTAGGCCCCAGAGGTGACTGTCCACACAAGAACGCGGAGCACAGCTCTGTTCCCTCTGAAGGCTTTCTGCTGCTGGGCCGGCCTCGCTCAGGTGCGCCCCTTGGCCTTCGGGCCCTCGCGCGGTTCCCTGGACGAACAGGTCATTTGTGATTTCTAGCCCGCATGGGGGCCAGCCCTTGGACGCGCACTCAGCCAAGCTGGCCCAGCCGCTGAAGGGTTCGTGGTGAAGACCGGAGTTTGCTGAGGGCTCACGCCGGGCAGGGGGGAGGCTCAGTGCAGCTCTCCCAGGCCAGCCCCGCCGCACGCTCCGGCGCCTGCTTCTACCAGGCTGGCCTCCCCCCTTGCAGTCACCTGCTGGCCCCATAGGCCTGGATCCTTGCTGGGGAGTGGGCACTTGAAAGGCCGGCTAGGCCCTTATGGTGTGGAGGCTTTCTTCTGAGTGTAATTAGAAAACAAAACAAACAGAAACATCTCGGAGAGAAAGAGGGCCTGTGAGTCACCTCTACAGGAAAGCGAGGATGAAATCCTAACCGGGATTGTCTGTCCTGGACAGCCACCAGCAGGTGTGCGGTCACCGGCCTGGAGAGCACCTCCCTTTCCTTGCCGGGCCCAGATACCGGCCGCAGGGCACTCCTGTGGCCCCCGTGCACTGGCCTGTCACCACTTCTGGCCGAGCAGAGGGCAGGGGCCCAGCAGTCCTGCTGCCACCATTCCCAGGAACGTGCTGGGGACGTTCTGTGGACCCTGCTCTGTGGACCCAGGCCAGCTGGCAGTCTGGGCTCACCTTGCTGCAGAGAAGCGAGTGCAGACCCATCTCAGACCCAGACCTGTGTGCTCCTCGGCCCCAGTGGAGCAAGGTCAGGAACGGGCCCCAACCTGCAACACCCACCCCGGGAGGAGGGGAGAGGTTTGGGGACAGAAACCAGCATTCAGCTGCTGGGACAGTGGGCTGGCAGGAGCAGGAGTTCATGGGGGGCCCCTGGCACAGGCCCGTGGGCACAGCTATCGCTGTGGGCGTGGACACAGGACCTGGGCGGACTAGTGGGGTGTCAGTCCTGAAGGAATCTGAAGGTGGCTTTGGGAGGGTGGAAGCAGGCCCAGCAGAGGCAGAGTGGCACCGAGGGAGTGGGAGTGGGAAGGGCAGAGCAGGCCAGGCATCTCTGCCAACAGACCCTTCTTGAAAGGGCTCCAGGGCATGTGGAATAGGAGGGCAGGCCCAGGGGCCAGGGAGAAAGCAGGGAGCTCCGGCAAGGAGGGGCCCGGGGTTCCTAGCAGGGAGATGTGATGACAGGACCGGCCTGTTTGTAGAGCCTGCCTGGACGAGAGGCCCACTGGGGTCCTCTCTGGCCCTGACCCCGTCAGCTGAGAGGGGATGTGGCAGGTGACTGGGCCTAGAAAGTTGGGATTATCAATCCTGCCATTTGGGGAGAATGTGGCAGATTTCCAAATGAAAGTGGGTGGAGAGCAAGCACTGGGGGCCACTGAGCACTGGCCTGCGCACCCCTGGAGAGGCCGCCTCCCTGATGTGTCCCAAGTTCCTCTTTCCCCGAAGGAAGTGAACTGAGAGCTGGCAAGCTGGAAAGGTGGTCTGAGGCCTGTGCAGGAGGGCGGGAGCCAGACCATTGTTCCCAGGTTGGCCTGCTTCCCGGACAGCCTGAGGGGAAGTTCTGTTCCCTGGCTCCTGGACTTGCAACACCAGGGTGCACAAAAGGGAAGTGGAGTCACTGCAAGGTGCTGAGGACGAGAGAAGGGCGGGCCAGGAAGGGGGCAGGCTTGGGGGTGTGGAGGGATCTGCTGGGCTCCCAGGTGCAGAGTTGACAGGCCGTACCTCTGCCCACGGTCTCCGGAATATCCATGTTGATTGTCATGAGCACCACCGGCTGCAAGACCTGAGCACACTTTTCTCACTGGTCTCTCCTGCTCGCTCTCACCACCCATGACACGCAACAGTTCTGGCCTCCTGTGCATGTCCACCATGCCACGTGTCCATGCCCTGGGACCCATGTTCTGTCTGTATGGGGTGCAGGTGAGCCCATCTTGAGGCAGGTGCCCGGCCCTCCGGGAGCCTCAGTGACGGGGGCACCGTCCCCCTGTGCCTGGGCCCCCACCCTCCCACAGACTGGGATGAACTTCAGCAGATGCCAGATGGCTGCGCCTGTGGGGCGCCCTGAAGGTAGCCAGAGCAAAAGGACGAGGCCTGACGTCTGCATCTGGACCACGGCCGCCCGTGTACTTGACGTGTGTGGGAACCACAAACGACTCTTGCTCGCGAAACAAAGTCGCCGGATTCAGTATGGATAGGCTGTTGGCGAGCAGAAGCTTGGGACTGTTTCCAGGCTGAACCCAGCACTGACGCTTACCCCCTGGCCACGCGTCAGGCCGGCTCACACGCACACACAGTCTGGATAAGTGAGCCAGGGCCACACAAGCACGTGAACTAGGAAGGAAATTCTAAACAGACTGTCTTCCATGTGATGCTTTCCCAGGAACGGAGCTGTTTTCAGCCCAGCGCGGCCGTGCGCCAGCAGCCCTTCCCGCAGTCCCACAGGGCAGCCGGCCCCTGGGCCCTGTGTTCCACAGCGATACTGGGAAGACCCCCACTCTCTTCCTGCCAGTCCTGAGCCTGCCCCTCAGCCACTGCTGCTCCTTCAAAGAGCCGTCGGCCATACCCCAGGGCAGGCAGCCACGGCCCCTCTTCATGGTCACTCTCACTCTCAGCGAGGCCCATGTCCTGTCCTCGGTGGCCACCTAGCTTCCTTGCTCCAGAGGAAAAACGAACTTGTCAGTGCAGAAGCCCAGGAACCTGAGTGTCTGGAACGGCCACATGGGCTCCAGATGAGCCTCGTTGCACCGGCCCCACCACTCAGTACAGGCTGGCGGTGCAGGGAGGAAGGAAGCGGCGCTCCCTGAACTGGAGCGACAGGGCAGGAGCCTGATCCGACGGTGCCGGTCGGCCCTTCCAGGCGCAACCCTTGTTCTGTGAAACTGGCTGTAAACAGAGATAGGGAGGGGCCACCGTGCCTGCCAAGGGAGGCAAAAACCGAGTGATTTACTGGAGGAAAACAAGCGTGTGCGTCCACACTGGGCACCAAGTGCGCACACGCACCCGCGCAGGAAGCCAGAGCTGCAGGGCTGTGGCTGATAAGCTCCTGGGAGTAGGGGGGTGGTGGGTACGGGTGCAGACGAACACAGGATTCGCTCCGCCATCCTTGGCTGCTCGCTGACGGGGTCTGCGGCCCAGGCACACAGAAACATGGGGCTCGGAATAAAGGTAAGCAGCCTGAGGCTGGGTGCGCTGATGGCTCCGCTATGGCTGTACTGGGGACAGGCGGCCGGGAGGGGCCAGGCCAGTGGGGACACCCTGGGTGGCGAGTGCCAAGTGCCCCGTGCCAGACTCGCCCTGGGAGGGAAGACTGCTCCCTGACGCCAGGAGTGTGAACCCTGGGGTCCTGCCCGGGTGCCTAGAGTGAGCAAATACCCCACGTGAGGTCAACGCCTGTCTTAAAGATGGCGGAAGGCCCTTCCTTTTCTGTGGCTGCGGTTCCCCATCTCGGTCTCCTTCTGAGGAGGGAGAACCTTGGACAAATCAGGCAGACCTGACGGGCCCCTGGGCCTGTGGGCTGACCACGGCAGGGACGGATACTCTAGGATGGAAAATGTCCACAGTGGCCACAAGAATGCGAGTATTTCCTGGGAACCCAAGGCCCATGAAGTCTGATGGACAAGCTCCCTGCAGCCACGGGCTCCTGCTCACTGTCCTGTTATGGCTGGAGCCGTGGTCCCGTATGCAGGAGCCCAAGTCGAGAGGAGATGGCACTTAAACTTCCACAGCCAGTTCCGGACGCGCTCAGGAAGGAGAGTGGAAACCAGCTGTGTCATCAGCTAACAGATGACATAAGAGCCCCCCCCCGCCCCCCGCCAGCTCTCTGGGGACCTGAAGCTTCCTGCAGGAGCCACAGGTGTTCCAGGAGCATGCCATCAGCCCATGCCCCCGCCGCCTCCCCTCAGGACCCGGCTCCTGGGGTGCAGAGCGCCCACCTGGGCCAGAAGCTGGGGAACACGATCTAGATTTAAGGACCTAACCCCCGCCATGGATAACAGTGGACACTTCTAAAAGAGATGTAACCAGCACGTGTGGGCAGAATCTGGCCAGCCCTGCACCCAGCAGTGGCCTGACCCCAAGCATCACTACTGTCTGACAGGCTGTTGGGAGGCATTCATGAGAATTACGAAACGTCCCCACGGACCTGATGTCCCTGAATAGGAGCTCATGTATCGCCTGCCCGCCCATCACAGCCGACGCAGACATTCCTATTGTGGGGAACCCCAACCTCCCTTTGGTTCCTGGTTAACCCCCGATGCCTCACTGGCTCACTGCTGTGACCCAGCACCTGGCACGGTGGTCAGGCCAGATCAGTAGGTAAACATCTGTGTTAACCACCTGATCCCCCCACCTGATCCCATCCGCACCTGATCCTCCATCCCCACCAGATCACCTCATCCCCATACCTGACCCCCATCCTCCCCAATCCCCTTCATCCCCACGCCAGGCTCTGGCCTGCAGCACAGCAGCAGGTGTGGGCAGGGCTTGGGCCCTGAACCCCTTCATGGGCTGAGGTCCACCACCAACAGTAGCAGGGCTGGCTGAACCCTCGACCCCCAAGCCCAGGAAATGAACGCTTGCTTTGCATATGTTCATCCAACAGGAATTATTAATCCGAGAGCAGGAGATCGGGATGGGCCAAGCTATGTTTCGAGTATAAGGTTTTCCTCCAAAGAACTGTAACGTGTGAAGAGTGCTCTTTCCTCGCGTGTGGGTCCTCCCAGTCCGCTGCACACCCACGCCTCCCAAGCGCTTGAACACAGGCCACTGAGTTGCACTCCGGCTGAGGGGGGCACACCTCTCCGAGGGAACCCCGGGCTCCGTGAGGGGTCTCCCCACACGGCTCATGGAGGCCCCGTGGTGCCCAGTGGAAACAAAGGCACGAGCACCTTGGCCCAGGGTAGCCACCCCCACTCCTCAGTGGGAATCCCACTGCCCGGCTTGGCGCTGCCAGCTCTCACGGCTCCGTTCAAGGTGCACCTGTCACACGCCAGCTGTGTGCCGACACCACTCCCCAGGATGCAGGTGCAGCGTGCTGCTGCAGCCCAGGTGGCAGGAGACAGGACAGGTCTCTGGCCACCAGACAGCAGATGCAGGTGTGGAGGCTGTGGAGGGCCACCCTGTGGTAGGAAGGCCCATATGCACCAGAGGCCCACGTGCTGCCCACAAGCTGCCCTGGCCAACCCCTCAGCCGCCCCCATGGGCACCTGATTTTCTAAAACCCCATTCAGGAAGGAGGCTGAGGAGGCAGTGGCCACGAGACTTGCTCAGAGCTGCTGGGTGGCGGGGACAGGACTGGAACCCGGGACACGGGGTGGGGGAGCCCCGCAGTGTTCCAACGGTGGAGAGGAGCCAGGACAGGAGGTGGTGCAAAGCCTACTGGAAACAGCTTCCCCGGTGGGTTTGCGGGCAGACTGGCCATTGCCCAGCTCTCTCTCCAACATAGGCTAAGGGAGGCTTGCCACAGCCGTCAGGGTCAAGGCAGCCCTGCATCCTCACTGACCCAGCTTGGGGCTCACGGCAGCCCCAGGGACAGCAACTTCCCTCAGAACACACACACTCAGCATGGAGGTTTCCAGAAAGACCCATGGTCCCTAGCTGCTGCCCCTCTAGGTTAAGGTGCCACCTCAGCATCTCTGAGGAGCTTGCAGGCCCGGGATTCAGCTCGAGGACCCCGTCTAACCTCCCGCTGCTTTCTCCTGCAGCTCGCCGCCATGTGGAGCTGCGGCCCGCTCAACGGCACGGGCAGCACGGAGGACCAGCTCCTCTGCCAGCACTTCCACCTGGTCCTGTCTGTCTTCTCCCTGCTCTACCTGGTGGTCGGTGTCCCCATCGGCCTAGGCTATAACGCCCTGCTCGTCCTGGTCAACCTGTACGATCAGAGCAGCATGACCATGCCCGATGTCTACTTCGTCAACATGGCTGTGGCAGGACTGGTGCTCGGCGCCCTGGCGCCTGTGCACCTGCTGGGCCCCACCGCCTCTGGGTGGGCCCTGTGGGGTTTCAGCAGCGAGGCCCACGTGACACTGCTGGTGCTGTTCAATGTCTCCTCACTGGTGACGACGTACTCCACAGCGCTGCTCAGCCTCGACTGCTACATTGAGCGGGCACTGCCACGCACCTATATGTCCAGCGTCTACAACACTAGGCACGTGTGTGGCTTTGTGTGGGGTGGCGCCCTGCTCACCAGCTTCTCCTCCCTGCTGTTCTACATCTGCAGCCACGTGGCCGCCAGCGTTGTTGAGTGCTCCCAGATGCAGCACACGGAGGCCGCCGATGCTATCATGGTGCTTGTCGGCTACGTGGTCCCTGGCCTGGCCATGCTCTATGCACTTGCGCTCATCTCGAGGATCCGGAAGGAGGACACGCCGCTTGACCGGGACGTGGGGAGGCTGGACCCCTCAGTGCACAGGCTTCTGGTGGCCACCGTGTGCACGCAGTTTGGGCTCTGGACGCCTCACTACCTGACCCTCCTGGGCCACACGTTGCTGGCCTTGCAGGGGAGGCCCGTCGACGGGCGCCACCTGGCGGTCCTGCTCTTTGCTAAGCACCTCTCAAGGTTCCTGGCCTTCTCCAGCAGCTGCGTGACGCCGCTCCTTTACCGCCACATCAGCAGAAACTTCCCTGGCAAACTCCGGCGGCTGGTAAAGAAAATGCACTGTGGGCGCCAGAGCTGCTCTCCGGACCAGGCAGGGGTGCAGCAGGTGGTGGCGTAGAGCCAGCTGCTCATTCACAGCCGCTCTCTGGGCCGGGGTCCCAGGGCTGCTGCCGGTGCCCCCCCGCGGGGTCATTGGACTGGCAGTCAACAGTGTACGCCCTGGAGGCACAGCCTGGGCCCCCTCCTGGGAGACCGGTGACCGACACTTAAACTGGACGCATAGCATTTTGTCACTGTCGCTCTGTCACACTCTTCCCCAGGATGTCACTGAGGTCAGGACGAAGAACGGCACGAGGCGTGTTCTCTAAGTTTTCCTCTGTTCCTTACAGGCCACTCTCAGGCCAAGGCCGTGCCTTCCATGGCAGGAAGGGCCGGGCATGAAGAGTAGCTGCCTCAGCCCGAGGGGGGCGCACTGCTCCGTCTTCCGGGGCCACGCCCGCAGTTGCATCCTCAGCTGAGCCTCCGCCACCCTAGGTTTCTGAATGAAGTCATAAGAATCCAAATCCAGTATTTATACTCTGTGCCGTTAAAATACTCAATTTTCTCTCTTTATTTTTGTTTAGAAAGAGAGATTAGTAGAAGTCACAAAAGTATGAAAATGAAGGAAACAACACAAAAGGGCACCCCCTGAGGAGGGGTGAAGAGAGGTGCGTGCTGTGCCACACGCACAGGCGATGTGCACATGTTCCAAAGGACAAAGGACAGGGCCGGCAGTGCAGCGGGCCTTAGGCGGAGAGCTCTTAAGGAGCCCTCCCTGCCTGCCAGACACATCCAGCACCCCTGCTGCACTCACGGGTGACACCCGCTGACTGTTTTTGGTAGAAGGCAATTCCCCAAATGTGCACCAAACCCCACAATATAAATAAACCGAACAAAGGAAAACACGGTGAGGATTTCTAACCAGAAGCTGGAAGGGACCATGCAGGTGGGAGCCAGGCCTGCAAGACGGAGCCAGTCTGGCACCCGGGGCAGCCTGCTTCGCCAGACGCAGGGGGGGCCTGGGTCCTTCTGTGCCGCGTCCTGTCAACACCTGCTCGGGAACTGTGGCAGCAGAAGCCCCTTGCCTCCTCAACACCATCCGCTCACCCGCACGCCGACGTCACGGGCCCGCAGCCCCCAACTCCAACTGTGAAGCCCACAAAGCTCTGAAAACAGGAAGATTAGTTTCTCAGGTTTGCAGCAAATCCACTCAGTAGCAACTCTGGCCTTGACCTGAAGCGGGTTGGGGGCAGTTTTCTGGGGAAAGACGAACTTGACTGTGACTATGGGGCCCTGCCCTGGCCCCACGGTGCCCTGTGACATGTGGCACGCTAACTGTGCACACGTGTGCACTGCAGAGAACAGGCAAACTAGGTCGTCTGCTGAAAGAAGCTGGAAGTAGCCACATCCCTTAAAGTACAGCTTGCACGCCACCCCGAGCCTTCTTGTTGGGCTATGGTCATGGAGTGAATGGCTGGGGCTGGTAGTTTGTTAGCTTGCCTGCTTTCAGGTTTGTGCGTCCAGAAAAGAAGTATTGTCACTGTTGTGTTGTCGTTGCTCGGCAGGACCCTGTATTTATTTATTTATTTGTTTTTACCTCTGACTCCCACCTATTTCTCCCCCCTGCCCCTGGCAGCCACCAATCTGTTCTGTCTCTGTGACCTTGGATGCTTGTTCTCACGGATCCCAGAGACATTAGGTCACACTGGACTCCTCTTCTCTGATTTATCCCACTTCGCACAGTGTTCCCCAGACCCATCCGTGCTATCGCTCACACCACGATTCATGGCTAGTATCCTACGGTATGCACATGCGCACCCCATCTTCTTCATCCACTTGTTTATGCTCAGCTGCTCTGTGTCTGGTCTGCTGTGAATCATGCCACAGTGAATGTGGCTGCAGATGCCGTTCTGAATTAGGTTTTTGTTTCCTTTGGGCAAATACCCAGAAGTGCGACCATTAGATCACAGGCAGATCTGCTTTTAGCTTCTGAGGCACATATACCCAGACGGTCTCCTAGACCGGCTGCACCAGCCTGCCTTCCCATCGGGGTCATGAGGGCCCTTTCCTGCAAGACCCCGCCAGCTCTGTCCTCTCGATGACGGCAGCCTACCAGGCGTGAGGGGTCCCACTGTGGTTCCCATGTGCGTTTCTCTGATGGGTGATGCCGACCACCTCCTCATATCCATGTGGGCCATCTGTGTGTGTTCTTCGGGGAAATGTCTATTCCAATCTTCTGTAATCAGATTTTATTTTGCTACTGACTTGTGGGAGTTCTTTATATATTTTGGAGACTAGTCCTTTATCAGAGATATTAACACACTAACTTTTGACAACCTGAAAACTTAATTCTGACACATGTGGTCTGAGGAAAGCAGAATGTGGCTCAATGTTCTGCCACAACCCACTTGGGGAAGTCACCCCATTTGGTCCTGATCTCTTGGGAGATTCAGCCCATGACTCGGTCGCCATCATGTTTCTATCTGCAGAACATACCCCCTCCAGGATGATGTGACTGCCTGTGCAGAAACAGGAAAATACACTGGACACCAGGGCACAGGTTCTACCTGCCCCTGGTAGCTGTGAAATTCTGGACAGGTGGGGCCACATCTACTTCCTGACCAGTAAATCAGGGGGCAGAAGTAGAGAAGTTTCTGGGTTGCTTCTGTCTGTGGACATGCTATTTCTACTGAGGGACGCAGCGCCCTCTGCTGCCAGTCTTCAGGTGCTCCAGGGTGTCCCCAAGTCCTGCAAGTCTCAGGCCCGACGCTGCCCGCCCCCCCCACTCCTCAAGCTGGAGGCTGCATGATGGCAGGCGGTCCCAGGCTGTGGCTCCACTTGGGAAGCCTGGGGTTGGCTGAGCAAGTGGCCGGTGCAGTCAGAGTCTCCCGCACTGCAGCTATGGGGCCTCTGACCTCAAACATGCCTACCACCGCGAAGTCTGTCCACTCACGGTTGGTGGGGGGGCAGGGGCCAGGGTCAGGCCAAGGTCCACCATGCCCTGCCGGGCTCTTGGATCAGGAAACCAGCACAGTTCTTAGTGGACACGGGACCCAGTGGGGGGGCTGGTTTGTGGCAGCAGTGCTGTTTAAAATAAAAAGACCCTTTCCTTGTTCATCTGTTCTGCTCTTTGCTCTAGAAAGAGCTCCTAGGAGAGAGGGAGATCCCAAGGGCACAGAGCCAAGAGGCTGTCTCTGCCCATGGCCTGGGTCCCTCACCTCCATGGGGCTCCCCCAAACGGAAGAGGGGCTGAAAATCACGGTCTTGTTTTCACTTTCTCAGTGGCTTTGGCTGCAACCTGGCATGTTTCCGGGTCCTGAGTGGGTCCCACTGCCAGTGACGGGGACCCCCAAGGACAGGTGGCAGGCTGGGTCTCTGGTGCAGCCCCCTGCCTCTCATGGAGACCCCTCTGCTGCTGTCTTGGCCTCCAAGCTCTGCTCCCTAGGGGGCACCTCTGCCATCAGCCCCATGTGCCACAGAACCTGCTCTCCACGTGGCACTGGTCCATCCGCACTCACCTGGGGTGGCCCCAGGGGACAGAGCCTGCCTCCCTGGTAGCGCTGCCTCCAGAGCCTCTGCCCGCGTGGCCCAGGACGCGGAAGGAGTTCTAAGCCGAGAGGAGAAAGCTGGCAGCCTGGGAGTGCAGCCCTGCATGTCCCACGTGCTGCGCAATCCAGATCTCTCCCCGTGCAAGGCTAGGTTATGAGGTCATTGATTTTGTTATCAATCCTTATTACATTTTTCAAATTAATCTTATTTGTGCTAATCACAAAAACTCATCTACCTTGTCATGCTTCTTTAAGATTCTAGAAGGTGAATTTAATTTTAGGTTTGTTTCACAAAGATTATAAAATTTATCGTGGGAAACCAGGTCTCCTGTTAGTTGTGGCAAACGGATCAGTAAGTCAGACATTGGCTCTTTTATAGGAGGCACGTGATAAAGGATAAACCTGGGATAAATTATTAAGAAGCTAAATTACAAGTCAAGTCCTTGGGTTTAAAATCAGCTGGAAATTTGAGGGCTTTCTCCCTTCTCCTCTGTCATGTCTATTCTGGCACTTGTAGTGTCTGCCTTGAGTTTGCGTGATCCAGGGAGAACCACGTGCACTTTTGAAGATGAAGGTCACCAGATGTCAAGTGTCCCATTTCGAAACCCTCAGGATGTGTGTTCAGGGTGTGTGACATGTCTCAGAAAAGGGCACAGACTCAGCCTAAGGTGGGCATGTCCCCCAGTGACACGGATCCTGCCATGTTTAGTCCCCAGTTATGGGGACACCCACCAGCCCGTGCACCCGCACACTCCCACAGCCGCTGCAGTGGGCACCCTGTGAGCTGTCCCCACCTCGAACCCCGCCATGAAGACAGCCCCACCAGTCTTGCAAACATTCTTCTTCCCTGAGAACAGACGTGGGAGAGGCGCAGAGCACCTCCTCAGGGCAGACACAGAAGCGAGGGGCCCCAGCAGCGCTGTGGTGGTTGTCCCCCCTCCCCCACAAGAGGTGAGAGTGTGTTGCACACAGCAAGCTCTTGGTCCATGTGAGTGATGGACAAGTGAGTCTAGGAATGAAATAATTTGAACATACCCGTTCTGTATTAATAAACAATGTGTAGCTTAAAGAGTTTTTATGATTTGCCTCGTTCTGTACGTGCGTGTGTGAGGCAGAAGTCCTGAGCACAAAACAGTTGCTGTGCGCCTATTATATTCTCAATTCTCCTGCCAATACTTTAAAACCACTTACCAAGAGGCTCTTTCACACCCCTGTGCCTTTCATGTTATACGAACCGAGGAAATAAGACGCTCACGTAATGAAAGGCGAAAGGTGGTGAAACAGGACCGCGTGTGGGGACCAGAGCTGGCCTGTGGCCCGGGAGCGCGGGCGTGACTGCGGGGCTCCATCCAGTGGCCATCAGCGGATGTTCACTCCGCAGGGCGGCCGAGTGCCAGCCACAGACCTTTGACGGTGCGTCAACAGGGTGCTTCCCACAGGGTTTACAGCTGACGCTGTCAGGGTCGGTGGGTCATGTCCAGTGACTTATGACTTGGAGGCTTTCACCCTTAAACCAGCTGCTGAAGAGCAGACACCCCGCCACGCGCTCCCCAACAACCGGACAAGGCAAACCGTCCCTGTGGACACCTTGCCAGAAGCCACGTGGCTCTGGGAACCCACAGCAGATTGTGCCTTTACAAACACACGTCCTCAGCAGTAGCGGAGAGGGACATTCAGTCCACCAGGCGCTGCCCTGCACGCACATGAGTGTGCACATGCGTGCACACACACACCAGACCCAGCCAAGTCTGGCCTGTGATGCGACGCTGGACTTGTGCGTGATTACGGCTAGGTATGCTCTGTTAACAGGGAGAGCAGTGTTTTTCTTGAGAAACAGAACACGAGCAGGGGAGGGGCAGAGAAAGAGGGAGACACAGAATCTGAAGCAGCTCCAGGCTCTGAGCTGTCAGGACAGAGCCCGATGTGGGGCTCAAACTCACTGACCACAAGATTATGACCTGAGCTGAAGTCGGACACTTAACTGAGCCCCCTGGGCACCCCAGTTCTTACACGGGAATTTCTGATCTCCAACTGAGGCCTTATCAGGAAGCACAAGTAAGAGACAGTTTTAAGATTATATACGCTTTTAAAAAAAATGTTGGAGGGGTGCCTGGCGGCTCAGTAAAGCGTCCAACTCTAGCCTTTGGCTCAGGTCACAATCTCACGGTGTATGGATAGTGTGGAGCCTACTTGGGACCCTCTCCCTCTGCCCTTCCCCCACTCACATGTGTGCACTAATAAGCAAATAAAAAGAAATGCTGGAAAAGCTCTGTATCTAAGGGGGCAGTGGTGAGCGGTGAGGACCTGGCAGGGGAAGTGCTCCGGCCCAAGGCCTCTGGGCCTACTCGTGAACGGCTGGCTGGAGGCCCCACAAGCCCAGCCTCTACTCTGGGCCTGCCCCTCCCCATGTGCCCCTGTGAAGGGACAGGGCTCCCCAGAGGGCAGCCTGGGGCACCTTGCACTAGGAAGTAAGGAGAGCTGAAATGACCACATCCATGCCAGCGGTAACACAGGACCCAGGTCCTGGCTGCAAGTGGCTCCTCTTGGCTACGTTTGGGACAATGTGAGCAAACAAAAAGTGAAGAATTAATATTAAGGGAAAAAAGTCCAGAGAGACACTCAAAAAGACAGGGAGCTGAGGAGAAAAGGGAGCTGAGGGGAAATCTAGCGCATCACTGACTCCAGAAGGAAGGACCAGAATGACACTGGGGGCTGTGGGCCAAGATGGCAGGAGTGTCCTATGGTCCGCGGCAGCACCCACGCGGCCAGCTCCTCGGTGAGGGGGGCCTGCCACCCCGCCAGAAGCACACGCCTACCTCCACCTGGGGCAGGAGGGGCCTTGGCGCCCGAGAAGGGCCATGGGGTCAGCCTGTATGGCCATGGCTAATGCCCAAAAGGCAAGGCCTGGCCTGCGGGCAGACAAAGGACAGGCTGGCCTGTGTCCTGTGGGGGCCGGGACGCCTCACCCAGGGAGCAACCAACCCAAGACAGAGAAGTGAGTAGTAGAGGCAGAACCCAAAAGACAGGCAAGAGGCAGCGGGGGTGGGGAGTGGGGAGGTCCCGTGGGGATCAGAGATGAGTGAACTGCTGGGCAGAGGTGTGCTGGAGACACGGGCCGGGCCGGGTCCCCACAAAGAGGGCTGAACAAGAAGCCCACAGATTCCTGGGGCAACCAGCCGTCCAGGGCCTGGGTCCCAATGGTCTTCTGATCCCCAAACTGTGTCCCAGACTCCACAACCGTTCCCTAGGCTGCTGTCCCTGGAGTCCAGGTCAGGCGCTCCCACATTCCTGGGCACCGTATTTCCACAGGTGTCCCTGCAGGCACCAGACTGCCCTCGTCTGAGGACTGCAGCTCCCAGAGGCTCTGCCAGCCCCTCCGCGGCCCCCACAGCTCCGCGTGCAGAGCTCGGCCCACCTGGAAGTCCCTGCAATTCTCCTGCCGGGTCACGTGTGGCTCAATACCCCTCGCACTCTTGAGGAGCCAGACCTGTGGGCCAGGAAGGAAAAGGCCCTCGCGGCAAATCCCTACCCCGGCATGCGGTCAGGACGGTGGAAGGACCCCTGTCCCCACAGTGGCACACACAGGCAGGGCCTGCCCCTGCGAGTCCCTCCACGCACTGAAGGGGTCAAGGAGAGGCTTCTGTGATGCCTCATGATTCCACATGGTGCGAACAATGCCGTTGCAAAGTGCCTGCTCCCACAGGGGCCCCCTGCACGCTGAACCCCACACCCCTCCCGGCCCCAGCCGACACCTTTCGCCTCCCCACCTGCAGCGCCTCATCTGCAAGTGGAGAGCTAGGCAAACATGGCTGGGTGGGCCGGGCCCTGCAGCAGGAAGTCGTGTCGGAGCCACAAGGAGCCCAGACACGGTTTTCCTCAGAGACACAGGTGTCCATAAAGCCCAGATCCCCTGTGAAAAGGCCCTGTTACTTAGGGCTGTGGGTCCACCATGTGATTCCGTGGGTGATGGAGGCCCTGTGAACCCGGGGACAAACCAGGAAGGAGACAGCAGGACAGCAGCCTCAGGGTCTAGTCCCAGGAGCGCCCATGGTGGGGGGGCATCAGCACGCAAGCCCGACACCAGCCCACACGACCGCAGGGTGCGCACCGAGGCTGTGGCCTGGGCTGCAACAGAGGCCAGCAGTACATAATCGGCCCACCCTCTCCTCCGCCTGCGGGACGGCGGCAGTGGGACAGGGGCAGCAGGATGGGGGCAGAGCCCGGGGAACGGGGATGGAGGAAGCCTGTCTGGTGGCTGCCGCACAGCCCCGTGATATCTGCTCACAACAGCGGAGTTCTGTGGTGTTTACCTCAAATAAGTCCATTCTTAAACCCGAGGAGGTGCCTTAGTGACAAGAGCTGAGACAAAAGGGTTGTGAGTACTGGTCTTAAAGGAAATGACTGAAGAGGCCACTCCAGGGATCTGCAGGCTCCTCTTGCTGAGCACCACGTCTGTTAGTCTCCCTGACCTGGAGAAGGTACCAGAATGCCAGTCCTCATGGTCAAATAACAACACCCCCATGTGGACACACATTCTGTTGATCCGGTCCTCTATCCACACACACGGGGCTGCTCCGCATCTGGCCACTGTCAGGGGCTCCGTGAACACGGGTGGGACAGTTCTGCGCAGAAGAAGGCCACCTGTGGAGGCCACGCGGGACAGCGCGGTGACATCCCCAGCGTCTGCCATGGGTAAAGCCAAGGGCAGATGCTCTTCCTGAAGAGAACACGGAGCCTGACTGTCCCTGCTCACACACAAGGGCAAGGCCCAGCAGTGCATCCTGGGGGAGGGTCGGGTCGGGTCACTATTCCCTGAAAGAGCTGTCGCCTTCTCAACTCAGGGCCAGCAACAGGCACCGGAGAAGCACGGCCAGGGAGGCTGGGGTGTAGCCTACACTGTGAGTTCCTGCTCCAGTGGGAAAACCCCACTCACTGGCAGGCTGGTCCCCTGGGCAGGGGAGGGCCGGGGAAGGTGTGGGGTCAAGGGCATCCCCTCCTTCATGCTTTCACCCATTTCCAGGATCCGGGTGCACTTCGTGTGTGCAGAGCTTCTACAAGCTTCTACCCCCCTCCCCCTCCAGTGTCTGCAAACAAGTCCTTCACCTGGTCCTGCATGTGGCACTGAGGGCACATGGGCCAGGAATGAGGCGGCCCAGCACACCGTCCTGGGGGGGGGGGCTGTCTTCCTGCACCCCAACCCTGATTCAGAGCACATGGCCTCGGGGCATGGTCAGCCCATGGAGGGGGCGGGGGGTCAGGTCCACAGACACAGGAAGCCAGGATGTGACAAGAAGGCAGGCTGGGAGGAGGGCGCTGAGGTGCCCAATGGTAGATGGACAGCAGGCTGGATGGGGATCCCAGCACTTCGGATGTACGTGGGGTCTGGTCTTTGTGAGGGTCACATCGTGTGGCAGAAACCTGGGTCTGCTGGCCGTCCCGCGCACCCGACATCCAGGTGTGCCAGCTTGTTTAGTCCTCAGAGAACCCCAAGGAGCACCGCTATAATTACTGCCACTTTACAGGAGGGGACGGAGTCCTGAGGGCTAAGCAGCTGGCCGGACACCCCCAGCTCCAGGTGTCAGGCTGTCCCCTCCGATCAGGACCAGAGGGTCAGTACATGAGCCTCAGTGGTTCTTGTAGCAGCTATGCTTGTACCAGAGTTTCTCTACCCTCCCTTGGCTGGCTCAGCTGAAGCAGGGCAGGGAAGGGGCTGGGGCGGCGGGGAGGAAGGTGCCTGGAGAGTGGAGGAGGCGCTGGGCAGGCTGGCAGCCCACACGGGCTGGAGAGGCGGCTGCTTGCCTGTCTGCCAGCAGGGGCCACGGCACAGAGCAAGTACACTGCTGCCGACAGGAGCCAAGCCACCCACCAGCCCTCTGTCTCCCTGCCTCCTGTCTCCCCCCAGCCCCGCGGATGGCACTCGGCCGCTAGCTGGGTGAGGGACGGGCGATTTCACAGCTGAGTGGCGTTTCACTCTGGAAACTAAGGCTTCTTTACGGTATAGATTGACCCAGTAAAAAGAAAAATGGAGTTTATTTTTCAAGCATTTCGGCCTAGAAGTGACTGAACAGACTGCTCAGGCCTCCGTTGTTAAGGAAAGATTATCAACGGCTCTAGTTCTGCGTCCTGGAAACACAGCCAGAAAGGCCTGCCCATGGGCAGCACACACATCAGATACAGAGCGGAGCTGCTGTAAGGTTACTGGTTGTAGGGGTACAAACACAGACAAGGTTCGGTCCGGCAGAGTTCAGTACACGTCTCCCCACAGCCACATCTGGAACATACGTTTTGTGGGGCACGAATCAGGGGGTTCTTTCTGTGACTGTGGCCGGGTGGAGCTGGGAGCCCAAACACAGCGGCATTTCCACCCAGAGGCTGGAGCCTGGGAAGGAAGGTTCGAGTTTCCAGAGCAAGCAGGGGCAGCCAGGCTCTGTACAAGGTGGGCTTTGTTTTCAGGTGATACTCACTGTGTTTGAAAGGGACGGGTCCCCCTCGACCGCCTGAATCCTCTGTAAGTGGGGAGGAGCCGAATGTCTACCCCAACACCACCTCATCTGATAAAATCTTCACAAAGACTGATTAACTTGTCCAAGATGACAGACCCACATAGTGAGAAGCTGGGGCTCCCATCTCACAGGGTGGCAGTGTTGCCCACCACTGGGGTGGGGCAACAACGGAAGCCCACGGGCCGAACCTTCCACCTCCTGGGACAGGGCTGGGCCCTGCCTGTGACCCTGCTGAGCCTCCCCGTCAGGCTCAGCTGGGGTCCTGAGGAGGGTGAGGGCAGCAGAGGGCCGGGGCGGACATGAAAGGTGGCGGCGGCAGAGACTGCCAGGGGAGAGGCCACAGCACCCCATCACCAGGAGGCTGGCTACGAGGTGCTGAGGGCCCCACACTGCTGTCCAGGGCATGGGACACTGTGGGGGCCATGTGCGGGAGACAGAAATAGGGTGTGGTGGCTGGTCTGGCCCTATCGGTGCCACACACCACACTGAGCGCCAGCATCAGATGTGGCCCCAGGACCTCACAAAGCGGACAGGAGGCCGTGGAACACTCCCTGTCTGGTCGAAACGGGCGCCCCTGCCCCTCACCAGTGAGGCCACAGGCACCGTCCAGATCACCCACCCAACTCCAGACCCCACGGCAGGCCACCCGGTGCCCCCTGCTGTGACACTCCATGGAGCACATGGTCTCACTCACCATGCAGCCAGCCCTGTCCATCCAACCAGGTGCCAGCTACAGGGTCTCTTGACCCTGCACAGATGCACCACGAGGATATGGCCGGGATGGCCAGCAGCCTGGGCTGAGCTCCTAACGAGTGCTTGGTGAGCGCGCAGAGGCAGGTGGGCGGGCAGATGGAGGAGGCATCGTGGAGTCACAGGTGGGTTTGCAAAACCTGCAGTCTGGGGCACAGCTTTGGGGGGAGAGGCTGCCCTGGGTATGCTGGAAGGTGCCGGCAAACACGGACCATGGGGCTTACAGTGGACACAAACAAGCACCCCTAGGCTGGGATACCCCCGTCGTCTCTGCCCTCAGAACCACGCAGACAGGTGGGAAGCTTCTCATAGGAGACTGAAAGACTTTTCTAGAAAGGGGCTCTCCGCTTACCATGTCTCTGACAGCCTCCTGCTGCAAAGCCGAGGGGACCCAGGGGATACGTGCGCAGTGTCAGGAGGGATCACATGGGCGCCCAGAGCCGAGGGACTCTTAAGAGCGGCAAGCATTTCCCCACCTACGCAGGGACACAGAAGTGCCCGCGAAAGCTGTGGGGATGGTGGCGAGGCAGGCCCCCCGCTCCAGGCAGGGACGTCCACTTGTGAGAACGGGCGCTCTGGGTGGACGGGGACGAGCTGCGTCTCCCAAGGACAGGGGAGTGTGCGGGTCTGAGTGTGTCTCCTGGAGACGGGTGTGTGCATGTGTGGGAATGTCTTCCAGGGGCAGGTGTGTGCTCGTGCGCACGAAATGTCTGGGAGACACGAAGGCCTGAGAAGACTCAAATGAAGCGTGTTAAGGAAGTTACTCCCCCGAAGCCATAGGAGACACCACGGACGGTTCAGGCAGGCGAGTGTGTGGGCCAGCGGGATGGGGCTGAGGGCGCTGCCCGGCAGCAGGGCCCCCGGCAGGGCGTGGGTAAGCAGCCGCACTGCCCGCCACATTCCCGTCCCAGCCCACAGGCCCATGAGAGCCCATGCCCTCCATGCTGCCGCTCCTAAAGCCGGCTGGGCCGGACAGCACGGGGTCTGGCCATGTATGGGCTGCATGGGGACTCAGCAGGCCTGACGGCTCCCAGGCTGCAGGGTGCACATGACACGGGGATGGAAACACTGATGCAGCCAAGACCAGAGGCACTAAAGAAGCCAAATGCTGCCAGAGGGAAGGCAGGAGTCAGGGAGGGAGGAACTGGCCAAGGGGGAGGAGGGGTTGGTGACTACGGATAGAGCAGGGAAGCTTCCTGCCGAGGGCCCCGGGCAGGACAAAAGGCAGTTTACGTTCCGTGTGCTCCGTCCTGTAACTTGGCGGCTGCCCACCTTCCTGCCACCAGACCGACGTGTAATGCGGCCACCGTACTCTCATGTGTCTGCCACGCCTGCCATGCCACGAGCTGGTGGAGGAGGACTGGCACCTGAGACAGGGGCACCGAAGTGACAACTTCCCAAAGGTTCACGCGTGGGACCCACGGGGCTGCAGGCGTGGGGATGCCGGTGGGCTGTCTGACAACACAGCAGAACCACCGAGGACACTGCCTCCAGGAGACACACTGATGTGTGGACATGTGTGGACACTCCCCTCAGGAGACATAAATCATCTCTGTCTGACCTCAAACGCTTCTGCTTTTTCCACACAAAGAAGCACCTTGTGACCTTCTGTAATCACCTGTGATGTGAGCACAGGACTGAAAAGGACCTGGCAAAGCACAAACACGAGAGCAAAAACCCAGAGGCCAGCTAGACGTCCACAGTGGGGTCACAGCACTGGAGCCACTGCCCATCCACTGGGACGACAGGGACCACACAGAAGCAGGGACCTGAGTACACCGAGCACAACCTCCAGGGACAGAAAACTCTGCCACTGAGCAAGGGTCTGCAGCATCGCAGTCCGTGGGGCGGAGGCAGGTGCTGGGAGAAGGCCCAGGGTAGCAAAGGCTGGGGCACCAGCCAGAGCCCTGCTTCTGGGAGGGTGAGAGCCCTGCCCGCTGACCCTCCTCCCATTCTGGAAGACTGTCTAAGGAGCTGCAGTGATGAGCTGCTGTAGAGAACACAAAATTCTCAATGCTCTGGCCTTGGCCAGCTCCTAGGGGACCCCAGAGCTGGACCTTGGCAGCCTTTTGTCCTGGTTCAGAAAGGGCCCCGAAGCCCTGATCCCTGGCCTGAAACTGGGACCAGAACAAGGCCCGGGGAAGTCTCAGAGTCAGCTCGTCTGCTCTGCCACGGACTCTGGAGCCTCCAGTAAGAAGCCCTGGCATGGTTGGGGGCGGGGGGCAGGAAGCGCGGGTGCCGGTGGAGGGGGAAGGGGAAGCGTGGGTGCTGGCACAGGGGAGGGGGGAGAGCATGCGGGTGCCTGCACAGGGGGTGGGGGGAGAGTACGAGCAGAGACACAGAACAGCCCAGCCTCATGGACAGACACCAGCGACTTCACATCAAGTTAAAAACAGCCCAAGTGCATCAACGGGCATGCAGCAGGAAGACACAGCATACGCACACAGTAGGACAGCATCCAACCGTGACGCGGACCAGCACACGGACCTGCTGTGCAGCACGCTCAGTGACACACGTCAGGACGGGCCTCACGACTCACACACATGTGGAATCTAAAGAAGTTAAACCTGTTGTAAAATAACAGTCGGTGGGGCATCTGAGCGTTCCTTTTGGCTCAGGTCATGGTCTCAGGGTTTGGGGCAGAGCCCGGAGTCAGGCAGAGCTTGCTTGGGATTCTCTCTCCCTCTCTCTGCCCCTCCCCTGCTCACATGCTCCATCTTTCAAAATGAACTTTAAGAAACCCCAATGAGATGGTGGTTCTGGAGGGTCCTGTCAGGACACAGACAGGAATGGGAGGTGACAGCAGCACGGAGACCCAGCGTACGGTTGACAATGGCGCATGGACGGTGGGATGAGCACGTGGCCTCGCCGGCGCCACCATAGCTTGACCCACTCACAGCAGCACAGCACACACCTCACCTGTATAGCACAGAACATCACCTTCGTCAAATAAAGAATTTAACAGCAACCGAGAGACCCTGGCGTTCCTGCTTGTGAACCTCCACTGCAGAGGAAAAAATATACTTCCTGTGAAAACGTACATTCGTGTGTGAAAACCGACACGTGAACATGTGAAACAGCTGCGATGGCCAGAACCCGGGAATGACGCAGATGCCACCAGCATGGCGTGTGCACAAACTGTCTCTCACTGAATTGGGGGGCGGGGCGGGGGGGGGCTGCTCTAACCCATGCGTCACACTGAGGGACAAAGTGCCTGATGCACAGGATTCTGGAAAAGTCCACATGACAGGAGCGGACCACAGAGCAATGGCTGCCGTGGCTCAGTGTAGGAAAGGGTGAACTGCCAAATGGCACAAAGGGATTTAGGGGCTAAAGGAACCTTTCGGACCCTGCGTGTGGTGGAGTCCATGTGACTAGATGCACCCACAGTATACACCCAAAGGAGTAATTATTACTGAACATAAATTGTGAAAACATCAGGTTCTTGGGCCAAAGTGTCCAGGGTCAAGCCTTGAGGCCATCTGTAACTAGCTGGGTGACAGAACAAATGACCCCATTGCCCCGTGGCCTAGTCACCTCTGCTGCACACTGGGACTTTAAGTGTCCCGACCTCCTGTGGGAAACGGTAAGATTCGAGGAGCGTATGTGGCAGGCGGTGAGACCTGAGTCCTGACAGCATGGGCAACAGCGTGGACTCCAGGGAGCCCACCTCCGCGTCTGCTCTGGACTCTGCTCCCCGCCCCTTCGGGGGTGAGCAGGAGGGGCTGGGGGGTGGGCTGGGGGGTGGGGAGGGAGGACTGTCAGGGCCAAAGAGAAGTCATAAAAAAGAGACACAAGAGAGCCAGGGATGTGAGGGGGAGATCACGGGGAGAGCAGGAGTCATGGACATTTTGTGAGAAAGGTCTTCCATGTTTTGTTATCTTTCTGAACATAGCCCAGAGTAGTGGTAAGGAGAGAGGTGAGCAGCTCAGCTCCTGGTGTCAGCTTTGGCCCTGACGAAGGCTCAGCAGAGAGATGGCGGGTGGGCTGGGTGGGGCCCAGGCAGAGAGAGCCCACCAGCCCTTCCCAGGCTGGCCTCACCAAGACCCGTGACTTGTACCTGCTGGGATGGCTCAATTCTGAAGGCACCAAAATGTGCCAGAATCCTCTTTGCCCACACAGCCCTAGGCAGGAGGACCAAAGCCAGCAAATTTCAGTTAAATGCAGGAGATGGAACTCAGTGCAGAGGCGGGGAGTGGGGGTTGGGGTGGGGAGCACCCTGCTTTCTTTGCTGGTAGAATACACTGGGGCCCTCATTTCCTTGAATATTCCCCTGCCTGGGAGGGGGTGGTCCTGGAGCCTGGAGAGCAGGGGTCGATGCCAGCACACTGACTCACCAGACGGATGACGCGGTGAGGTTGGAGGCCCCCAGGCCCCCAGGAATGGCCCCAGCCTCTAGAGAAAAGCACAGGACAAGGGGAGAAGCAGTCAATAGGCTGACGAGTCTGGGACCTGCTCTCAAGGGCAGGTTTGGGGACACATAGCCTTTGTCCACCAGGCTAGGTGACCCAGAGCCTGTCCACCAGATCAGGTCACAGACTTGACTGGCACAGGCCCGGTGGCCTCTGACAACAAACGTCCCTAAAACCACATGGTGGGGTGAGGAGCAGGGTGCGGAGCATTCCCCTGCTCCTCTCCTCACCTCTGTGGGCACATTGTGGGCGCACGTTCCCTGGGCGTCTGCCTGGCTTCATCCGAGAGACATGGTGAATTGTAACGTTGTCCACCTGCTGCTGCCTAAGGTGATGAGTGACCCCGGGATGCGGAGTGACTAGATAATTAAGAACCGTGGCCAGACTGAGAGGAAGTGATTCGGCATGTTAATCTTTAATTAAGGCAAATTGGAAAGCAGATCTTGTGAGCATTGACCACAGGTCAGGAAATGGCATCAGGCCTTCCCTGCGTCTATTCCCTGCAGCTGACCAGCATTCTGGGCACTTCCTGGGGCGAATGGTGTTGTCTTTGCTGGTGGGGTGCGGAACAGGGGCGCAGAAGTGGGGTGAGGAGCACGGGTGCGGAGGTAGGGTCAGGAGTAGGAGCATGGAGCAGGGCCAGTCCAAGGGCAGAGCTGTCCACACACCAGATCCAGCAAGCACACCGAGGTGCCCCCGGCCCCTGTACAGTGCACCTCAGGGCTGTCACACAGGCAGGGCATCTGGGGGCGGTGAAGACCTGCACGAGCATGTCTAGTAAAGAGCGCTATTCAGACCGCCCTCGAGTGATGGTAGGAAGAGCAGCCGCTGACGCGTGGGCTCTACCTCTGAAGTACATGCTGGCCGAGTGTGGCCGCACTGTGTGGTTCTCCACCTGGGCCCTTGGGCCACCGTGCAGGGAAAATGACAGCTGGTGGTGGCGCCCACCCATAAGCCTTCCATTAACATCGACTCTCCAGTTTTATTCCTTCACCTTCCTTCGAAGGACACGCAGCTACAGGGTCTCCCAGCCTCCCCTGCTAGTTAGTTAAAATTTAATGGGGAGGATACACGTCCACGAAAACAGAATTATGTCTGTGACAAAGGACCAGCCGGAAGGCTGCTGCGAGCCTGTCAGCACGGTCATTTAAAGCCCCGACTCGGGACTCCACAGCCCGGTGGCAGTAAAACAGCTCCGGCCTCGAAAGCAAGAGGCCCCATGCTCTGGGGGCAGTGGCCATGGAGCGCCACCTTTCTGTTTCTACAGTGGGTGCTATGAGTACGGTCCCCTTGAGCCAGAGTCCATGAGAGTTTCTCTGGGCCCAGAAGCTGAACAAAACAGTTCAGAATCGTGCAGACTCAGGTGGCTCCCATGAGGCACAGGCTGTGCCTGAAGTGAGGGTGATACGCTGGCTGGTAGGGCTCTGGCCCTGGTCCTCCAGATGCGTTCCCCATTGCTCTGTCCCCACTGTCCAGCGTGGGGGGGAGGGGGGAACGAGGCCTCTGGCACGCAGGATCCGGGGGTGGGGCTTGGATGTGACCTCATCCTGAGAAGGTGGTTGGGGAGGAGGGGCCAAGGGGCCGGCTAGAAAGCAGGGTGGGTGCATCCTCGCACCCCTGCCCGGTGTCACAGGCACGCAAGCCACTGCTCCAGGGGGCCCCATATAGGGAAGGGGGCTGCCACACCAACCCCCGTACCCACTCATCTTGGTGGGGGTTCCTCCTGTGGGCACAGCCCCTGACCCCTTGGTGTGGCCTCCACGGTAACCGCCTAGCAACCCCGTAGTGCGCTTCCGTTGCAGCTCTGACGGGCTGGGAGGAGCTCCCACATGTGGATGCGGTACCTGTCATTGCCACGCAGAGCATCGTGTCCAGGTGCCTACAGGTCTACTGGCCCTGAATGTCCTGGTGAGCTTGGCGTCCAGATTATTCAACCTGACCATCTTCGTAAAGAGCCGAAGCAGGCAGGGTGGCCTAGACGCGTTCCTCAGACCTCACGGTGACCAACGTGCTGGTGAAGGCTGCTCTCCCTCAGCGCCGCTGGATGACATGGTCCGGAGCTGCGCCGTCCTCTCCTTCCTGGCCACCGTCTGCCACCTTGAAGCACAGCACATGCAGCTGCCAATGCCCCTCATGCTCCTGCTGCTGGGCCCTCCGCCCTGCCTGCACACGGCCACAGGGGGCGCCCACGAGCCCATGGCCAGCCTAGCTGCTGTGGGGGGCTGTGCCTTCTGCAGCTCTCTGGGGCTGGTGACCCTGCTGGGCACGCCTGGGAGCTCTCCAAATCTACCCTGTGCCAGGCAGACCCACTGACTGCCCGGCCGAGTATGACATTATGAAGGTCAACCTGCGCTTCGGGCTGGCCCTCGTCCTGGAGCTGGCGTTTCTCATCCTGCTCGCTGTCCAGCTGGCCTGCTGGGCAGCCCCTCCCTGGAGGGACGAGGCCTCTGCCCCCTACCCACCCCCACCGTAGTCCCAGCCACTGCCCTGGCATGTTTGCCTGCAGGCTCCCGTACAACACACCACCACGCTCCTGCAGCGGCCTGGGTAAAGCTGCAGAGGGAGTGAGCTCGCCCAGCTACGAACTCATGGAGCTGGTCCTGTCTAGAGAGCTGTGTGAATTCCCTGGTCATCCTCTTCCTCCACAGGCCCTGCAGGCTGGCCCTGCTGAACCTTCCGGAGCACCTGGCCTGCGGATGCTGGGAGGGACTTGCGACAGCTTCTCCCTAAAGATAGCAGGGGTTATGCGGGTGGCAGGAAGATGGTGACGAGGGGGCTTGCCTAGAGGTTAGGGAGGAGGATCTTCTGAAGGTGCGGAGAAGTGGCTTCTTGGTATTCAGTTCCCCTTCCGGGAACGCCCCAGAGCTTGGCTCAAACCAGGGCCTGCAGTGAGGGGAAACCCTGCATGTCAGGCGTGCAGGAACGCAGGAGCAAGAGCCAGCTAGACTGATCTGACCGGGCTGAAATGCCATGTTCAGTGTAGCTGCACGCTGACCCAGGTCTCTACCCCTGCCCCGGCCAGAGGACGACAATGGAATTTATGATCCTAAAGGATCAATAACTGGTAACCCTTTAACATGGCCAGAAGGCCTGGTCCACATGAATATCTCCAAGAGCAAAGAAGTCCAGTTTTATCTTTCTAAAAATGCCACCATCACTGGAGTCTGAGTGTCACCCACATGCTGACAAAGCATCACATGGCACTTCCTGCCCCCTGTGGCCTGGCAGGCAGCTGGTGCCCAATGCCAGGGGTTCTGTCTGTGAAAAGCTCTGTGCCCAAAGCCCCCCCATCTGCTCTATTTGACATGATTTGCAGGAAGCTGGTAACATACGAAACATAAAATACAAGGTTCAATAATTAATCTTAATCCAAAATCTACATTTACCATTCTTGCTGCATTTATATTAAGATTTTCCTGGTTGGGGCACCTGGGTGGCTCAGTCAGTTAAGCGTCCAACTTTGGCTCCGGTCATGATCTCATGGTTTGTGAATTTGAGCCCTGCGTTGGGCTCTGTGTTGACAGCTCAGAGCCTGGAGCCTGCCTCGGATTCTGTGTCTCCCTCTCACTCTCTCTCTCTGCTCCTCCTCCACTTGTTCTCTCCTTCCTCCCTCCCTCTCTCTCAAAAATAAAGATTTAAAAAAACCCAAAAAACAAGATTTTCTTGGTTGAACAGAGAAAGGAGATGGGCAAAGGGAAGGTGTCTATCGTTGTAGGAAACCTATGCCTTTGACAGCTTCAATTTTTCATCAAAACTTTACTGTTCAGAGCAATTTTATTTGGATTGCAACCGAACTGAGAGGAATTGAGAAATTACCCACATACCCTGTGGTCATGTGTGCACAGCCTCCCCACAGTGACGTCCCCACCAGCTGGAGCATCTATCACATGGATGTGGATGGACCTTCATTGACACATCACGGTGGCCCACAGTCCAAAGCTCCCATCTGGGCTCACTCCTGGGGTGTAGACACATGTCCTTTATTATGGCACCACAGCGAGTACCCAGTGCCCTAAAAAACCCGTGCTCTGCCTGCCCACCCCTGCCACCCACCCCGCCCGCTGTGTTCTCTGCTGTCTCCCTGGTCCACCCTTTTCCGGAGTGCCACCCGGCTGGTATCACACAGTGGGCAGCTCTCCAGATGGGCTTCCTTCACGCAAGAACACACATTGACGGTTCCTCGGCATCCTCCTGGCTTCGTGGCTCACATCTTTTCAGGGCCGAGTAAGACTCCTTTGTCTGGATGGCTTCCACTCTGACGGGTATCTCATGTTCCTCTGCAGACTAGTGGCCAAAGCGTGCCATCTGCAAGTCTGTCTTCAGTGCTGATGTTACTTCTTTGCAAAAACAGGGTTTGTATTATACAGTTAAGTAGCTTCCGTAACATGCCATTAAAACACTTAATGCTTAAATACCTCCTTCCCCTTCTGTTTCTGCTCCTCAGTGGGCTCACACACCCAGGGCCTGTGCCTGCTCAGGCAGGCCTGAGTCCTGAGCCCGCACACCCACACGGGCTGACAGGGTGAAGGAGGAAGCTGGGAGCACCGGGAAGTGAAGATGGCTCCCTCCCTCCAGGAGGCTTGAGCAGGACCAAGGGCATCCAGACTGATGTGTGAGGGCCGCTCCTTGGCGCAGGATATGGTAATTTTTTACTAGATTGGATGCTGGATGTTGTGAATGTCCCTTGCTGAATGTTGAACTTCTCGCTCTCCTCCTAGAAGACTGAGCTCACTATGGAGGACACACAGGGTGCCCCTTGTAGATCTGCAGGATTCTCTGGAGAGCAGTGTCTGAGCTCTGGTAGCGGGGTCTGGAGTAGCCTAAATACTCAGGCACCCCACCCTGGAGTTCTCTCCTCTTTGTTGTAAATGCTCAAAAATGCCTCTAGTCTGACTGGTGGCATGCAGACGTGGACACGGGCCGGCCTGTGCTCTGGGAACTGCTCAGCTTGTGGCCGTGGTTACTCCCAGCTCAGCCTCAACTGTTCGTACTGTGCACGCAGACACGGTCCACTCTCCAGGTCTCAGGGGCTCTTTCTCAGCATGGCTCCCTGCTCCCCAGCCATATCTCCGACTAATTCCAGCTCCCTCAGGCTTCCAGAAACCCAATCCCATCCCTTCAAGGCAGTGCGGTCATCCTGTGTTGCCTGGGACCCCTCCTGACCCCGGGCAGGCACACGGGCGAGAAAGGGCTCACCCCACTTGCTTCCTTCTCTCAGAGGCCACGGTCCTGCCCTGTCTACTGTCCCAACGTCTCAAAACAGCTCTCTTTTATTTTATTCATTTTAGTGGTTTACAGCCAGTTCTCTTAAGTCACTTTTTCGTGGTCAGAGGTGGAAGACCTAAATCACCGTACAAATACAGAATAACAGACACCAACAGCCTGTTAGTGTGTGAACCAAAGGAGGGTTAGGCTCACGTGCTCAGGCCTCCTCGGAGAAGCAGCTGACTGGTGCCGGGACAGTGAGCTTGGTGATCCCACTGAGTTTCTCAGTATTTAGGCTAAACGGACAGTGGTTCTCAAACTTTGTCTTTTGAGCAGTAGGATCCTTTCTTTAAACAAATCGTTTAAAGAGGCCCAACGTCTGAGACACCACGAGGTCCTGCTCTACCCAGAGAGGAGGTGGGGAAGCCAGCCCTCCGGAACGTCAAGGTGCCCCAGGCCCCAGCAGGCCCTGTGGGGTTAGGGTGGCTGCCACACATGCCACGTGGGTCTCATTCACTCACTCCTTGTCCGGGGACAGACAGGACACCGAGAGCAGGAGCCTTTCAAGGACAAAGACAAGAGAAACGTCAAGAGCCACAGAGAAGGAAGAGAACGCGCAGACCCATGGTTTCCAGCAGTGGGGAAATGTCTTAACCCAGAAGGCTTACGCAAAACCTCGACTTCACAAAAACAAGTCAGAACTGAGTGGGGAAGGAGGGAGAGGGAGAAACCACTTCCTGCGGCTCCAAGCCTCCCCGAGGACCCAGGTCTCCAGCAACACGTTCTAGAACATGCCACTGCTACACAGCCCCGGGCAGAGCCAGGTGTGCGCCTTCCACCTGTACTTGTGCAAGCCGCACGCATCATACTCTGGCTGCCCGTGGCACCTGGCTCTCAGAGAATTAGAGGAAACGTCCAGACAGCTCCGGGCAACAGCCGAGAGGAGCCCAGCTGTCCAAAAAGTCAACAGTGGCGAAACCATGGGGACTGCGCCTTTATGTTGCCATAAAGTGCCGAGGGTGAGCGGGGAGTGAGGCCGCACCTGATGCCGGCCGGTACCTGGACACTTGATGTCCCTTCTGGTGTGGGAAAAGGCTGTGCGGCGGGTCTGCGGAGCCCCCGCCATCTTTCTCTATGACATGGCCTCAGGGCAGATGGGTTCTGCTCGGCACGCTTCGGTCTGGACACACACCTTTGCAGGTGCAGAGGACTGCCACCAGGTCTCACGGACGGCTGTGCCGGCACGCAAACTCCTGCGGGCACGGGTGCTGGGCTGGGTTTGCAGAGCAGAGCTCAAATGGAAGGGGGTGCCCGGTAGGTGCCGCTCTGCTCGTCCAGAATGTCAGGTCCTGACACTGGGCCCCCGCCGAGGTCCACGGACTCATTGTGGGCCTCCTGCGCTTCCTTGCAGCCCACACCTCCCTCGGCCAGCCCAGCTAGTGGCAGGCCAGGACCCTGGGCTTCCCTGAGGTGGGCGTGTGCAGCAATCCTCAGCCACACTCGTGTCCCCTCTCCTCTCTAGGCCTCAGTCTTGCCTCAGGGCTGGTGTGAGGATGAGGCTCAGGAAGTGCTCTGTAAGTGTCTCAAAGAACCCTACCGACCAGGTGTGGGGAGGGGCACCCCACGTCCCCTCAGTCAGGTCAATCAGAGAAAACACACGAAGGTGTTGCCCCGCCTGCCCCCTGCCCCCCCTTCATGGGAAGCGCACCGGCCAGGCTGTGCTTCCCAGCCTGACGGGCTCCGAAGCTTGGGGTCCCAACTGTGAGCCGAGTCCCACTGACTGCCCTACAAATACATCAGAGGGACACACACTCTCCCTGTGCACGGCCAAAGGGAACGGGGGCCCAGCTGCCCAGGATGATGCAGGTGTCTGGTAGGCAGGCTGCCCGGTGAAGGAAGGGCCCGCTGGAGGACGAAGATGACAGAGACAGAGGGTGACCTGCATCACGTAGCTCCACATGCATGGTGCCCCCACACGCCCCGGGTCAGAGGGCAGCAGACTCCCAAGGGAGAAAATGGGACCTGGCAAGTCAGAGACTGGACTTGCTCCCTCCGTGGCACCGCGCCTCACCTTAGGAGTCCCTCCTCAGGCAGGGAGCACAAGTCTTTGCCAGAGAAGAACAGGGCTGGCAGGGATGCGGGGACACGGGGAAGTTGGACTGCTGCAGGTACACAGCGCTGGACCTGGAGCAGCTGGGAGTGAGGATGAGCGCTCTTGGGGTCCCCTCACCCAGGCAGGCCTCCTGGCTTTACTGTATGTCTGTGCTCTCTGCGCATTACTCATTTCAGGCTGCATTTGCAAATTTAACTAAATAAAAACTGATTAGACTCGATTCCCTTTGATATTTCCCTGTCATCTTATTCTAGGGATGGACAGAAAAACCTGCAGCACGGAGACAATCTTGTTCCAGGGGACTGGCCACATGGGAAGCACTCCGTAGGCCTCAGAATCGGCGAGACGGAGGCCTGGGGCCAACATGCCTGAGCTCAGGCTTCCCATGCATGTGGCACCAGTGCTTGGCGAGGGTTACGTGGACCAGTGGATGCAATGTGCTTAGCAAACCAAGCCTGGCGTGAATGCTCAGTGAAGGGTAGACTTTAAATTCACAGGAGGGCTCCATGCATTACATCTGTGAGATGCTTCCTATCCCTGGCCATGCAAATGCCAGCTCAGGTTCAGTAGACTGAAACCGAAATAGCATAGTCCCTAATGCTAACTAGTTGTGAGGGCTGACAGGTGACTACCTGCCTGGTGCCCGGAGGCCTGGCAGCCCAGCCTCGTCCACATCAGCAGGCCTGTCTCAGGAGCCTCCATCACACAGTGAGTTCAGCAGGAAATGTGGGGGGTTGGGGGATGCCTAGAGTCACTGGTAGGTCCTCCTCAGCCCACAGGGCCCAGTGGGGCTGCGGGCCAGCAGGCCACGGGCTGGGGCGAGTAGGCAGTGGCTATTTTTACGTGACACGTCTTGGCTATTTCAAGGCTTGGGTTTTTATTTATTTATTTATTTATAACTCAAAAGGAAGTTGTAACTTTCTCATGACTCATTTCTTTCAAAATGGTGTCCTCGGGCACTTTCAGTGTTGAAATCGCACGAGTAAGAGGCCGGCCCAAGTAGGTCTCAGCTCACACTGGCCTCCTTGTTGTCATCATGTCATTCCAAACTGTAACAAGCTAACAGAGGAGAATCACGGCTCAATTCTACGGCTGGAAAGAACACTGGATGTTAGGATTTTTCCACAAAAAACTTGACACAGTATTCTCTGTCGGGCAACGTGTATGTTTCCCAAAACATGTACCTGAAAAACGTGACACTATTATCATTGAAAATACCTTCAAGCTTGTGTTAAACAGGCTCCGTACAAAACAGTGAGCAGGGAGCCACCCTGACCACCACAGCGCAGGTGACCAGAGGGGCACCCAGTGCCGACAACCTGCCCACTACCAGACACCTCTGCTTTCAGCCCGAAAGCAGCCTCTCCCATCTGGGAGGAACACACGCTGGCCTCCACAGTGCCAGCTGCCGCCTTCCGCTTCGCTCACACCCAAACGTATGTAGGATCAGCCTCAATCTTCAATCTCACAACTTCAAAAACATTTAAAAAGAAAGAAGTCACCAAGAGGAAAGTATGAGATCGACGACAACCAATGTCTAATGTCTGTGACAATTGCATTAGCTGGCGCAGGCCCTGTAAGCCCTCTGACCTGACATGTACCCCTGGGGGTGGGGCAGCTCCACCAGCCTTCCTCCAGGCTGCAGGGGTACAGGGAGACAGCAGGCCCTGGGGCTGGGAATGGAGGCCACCCCCCCTGCATGAGGGCCACTGTAGTTCCAGGAGGAAGGGGATTGCTGAGAGGCAGCTCATCCCAAAAGCAGAGAAACTACTCTGATTCCTAATGTACTTGCCCCAAATACCTGCCGCTTCTTGGGTTTGAATTTCTTTCTTCAAATTTCTTTCTTCAACTACCTTTGTGAAACTCCTAGGTTGAATTCTCTGTATAATTTGCACAGTGCTCTGTAGATTCAGGAAATGTACCGTTTAGTCTTAAAAGCAAGACTATTTAAGATCTAGTAAGTGACACTGGGTCAACATCTAAAAGGTACACAAAACCTACTTAATGCTTTTAAACTTAAAAAAAAAATTTGCATCCATGGGTGAAGAAAGGCAGTTAAATCTGGAAACTTCCATAAAAATGCATAGTGGGCATAGGCTCATTGCCACAGTGTGGGCTAAAAAAAGCCAGCAAATAAATGGTTAAAGCCGGTCAGCTGAGGAGGCGGGCCAGGAGAGCACAACTGGCAGCCCTGGGAAGCCTATAAAGCCCTCTGGTGTGGAGCCTCTGAGCGCGCAGCGATGAGCCCGCAGTGATGATGATGCCGACGAAGACGGGCACTCCGGTAGGTCAGCCCTGCGCCCCAGGCGCCCCCCTCCAGGACCAGGGTTCCAGTGTTCTCCAGCGGGAGGAAGCGAGTGCAGAATCTGCACCACCAGCCAAAGGAGCGTGTCGGCCGTGCCTCCAGCCTGCTGCAAGCGCACCTGCCGCAAGTGCACCTGCCGAGGCTGGCCGGCGGGGGCCCCCAGGGACAGGAGAGGGGTGTGTGCAGAGCCGGCCTGGGCTGGGGCGGCCGGCTGAGGCCAAGGTGCAGGTGAGTCTGGGTTCCGGGCTCCCAGCTGTGCACTGGGGTCGGTGCCGGGTGGAGACGGACTGAGGTGCAGCATGCTGCGGCTCCAGCCGGGTGCAGATGGGGGCACAAGGCTGCTCTGCTGACCGGGTACAGAGGCTGTGGGGCAGAGGCTCCACACACGAGCCTGCACTTGGCTCTAATAGTCACAGCAGGACAGGAGGGGAGGCTGTGACGCATGCCCAGCGTGGTGCCCCTGGTGTGCTGTCATGGGCCTGTCAGGACACGGAGACGCTCTGTGTGCGGGGACGTTCACCGGCCCACCAGGGGAGCGCATGCTTGCCCGGCCACATGGCTGGATGGACCGTGTTCCTTTACATGGATCCACGCCCGGTGGACCTGACCAAATGTGGTTTTAGTTTTCTAGAACTGGACAGACAGTAGACACTCAAACCAAAATGAGATCAAACCGACGCTCATCTTTAGAAACCCATGGTCCACTTTCACACGGGCGCCATGTTCTGTCATTACGCCACGGTGGCAGTAAGAGTGCTGTCCAGGATGGACGGCCTCACATGCGGGGGAGAGCAGGGCAGGACTCACTTGGACACTCCCTGCGCAGCCTATTTTGACACCCCTGCCCCTGGGTGTCATGTGCTGAGGGTCCCTCCCCTGTAAGCCTGCCTCTGAAGACAGTCTGAAATGGCCTGGGTTTCCACATCGAGAGCCTAACAAGCACACAGAGTGCTTTTTACAAGAGAGTTACAAACCGAGGCCTTAAATGTTACGGGCAGCATCTGAGAGCAAGGACACGTGCGTAGTCAAACTGGCCCCGTGTCCTGGAGATGAAGACGACATGCCGAACACAAGCTTCCCCGCCCCAGCTGAGCACGCCTTCTGGAAAGTGTTTATACTCTCTGAGCAGAAGGCTGTGACTTGTCTTGCTCTGTGTTGCTTCTCGGGGTTTCCTTTAGAGCCAGACCTGTGAGCAGGAGGTCAGGACGTGTCACGTCTGGTTTGGCAGCACTTCAAAAATAGCTGCTAACGATCTCACAGGGTAGAACCAACCCTCGAAAGAGACATTCAAGGCCATCTCCACGTGCCAGGTCAGCTCCCTCAGGGTTTCTAGGCCTCTGCGGGGGTCCTACCCCAAAATGCCAGGAGCGCCCCCCCAGTCATGGTGGCCCAGACACTGCAGCTGCTAGTGGCCCCCACACCACCCACCCTCGGGCCAAGTGGGCAAGCCCGGTTGTGGTGGGCAGCCTCGGACCTGAGAACTGGCAGCAGCGACAGGGCCTAAAGGACCCTGGCTTTTTAAAACACAGTTTCTCGGGGCGCCTGGGTGGCTTAGTCGGTTAAGCGTCCGACTTTCGCTTGGGTCATGATCTCGCGGTTCGTGGGTTCGAGCCCCGCGTCAGGCTCTGTGCTGACTGCCAGCTCGGAGCCTGGAGCCTGTTTCAGTCTGTGACTCCCTCTCTCTCTGACCCTCCCCTGCTCACACTGTCTCTCTCTCTCTCTCCTGGAAATAAAAAAAAAAAAAACAAAAAAACAAAAAACACAGTTTCTAGGTGACAGACATCATTACAAAGATTTCTTAGGTTTCAGAGTTATTTATCAAAACACTAACTAAATATTCTTTCCTAAATCAAGTACCATTTTTATTACACATTCCCTTTTAGTTCATATCGAAGCAAGTTTCATTTGGGGGCACCCAAGCCCAGGGCAGCGGGAAAACCCAGGCTTCTTCCATCTATCATATGGTCAGAGACTCTGCCCCAGTCCCCACAGGGCATCCTGGGTCTGTCATCTTCAGAGAAGTTGGGTTTTTCCCTTCCCACCTTTGTTCTCTTTCCAACAGCTGCGGAAATAAATTTGATTTCCTCTGCTGATAGATAGTACTTTTCCTGAGAGTTCCAGACCCAATGGCCGCGTTACTTCATAGGCTTGCTATCTATTTTTAAAAAAGGCGTCCACCGCATATTAGCATGACTCACTGTCCAGGCTCCAGTTTGGACTGAGCTGCCCAGGAGCCCTAGGGACAGAAGACAGGGCATCTTCTACACTTAATTCTCCTTCAGCTCAGTGACAACCAAATCTCTGAGACGCTAGGACCTCAAATACTGCCCCAGGTGTCCCCTGGTGGTCACCTGCCACCGCATCTGTCCTGCCAGAGAGCTGTAGAGCCTTGAATCACAGACTCCTCGCCCTTCTGTCTGCTTCTCTCAGGTGTGCAGGTGGTGAGTGCCAGTGGATGGGCCCGGCCACAAGAGCCGCCACCCACCAGAAGATGGGTGAGGCGCTGCTCACGGTGTGGACATGGAGGACCGTCTCTGCCTGCCCAGCTGCATGTGGAGAAGATCCGCGCCACCTCCAGGGCTGCCTGGGGTGAATTCTGATCTCACAAACGTCCGGCTCACTTCACCGAGCATCACCTGTCTTTCCAGAGACGGATCTAAGGTTCAGGTGGGGTTCCTGTGAGCCACGGGGCACATCCAAACGGGGGTGCACCCGGGGATATGGCCGAGACGCCCTCCGCGCCCGTCCTTGGCATGGAGACGCACCCAACCGCTTACAACGGCACCCCCCCAGGGCTCAACGCATCCCACGTGCTCCCCAGCAGTGTCCTGGCAAACCAGACAGGTGAGCTCTCTGAGCAGCAGCAGTATGTGATTGGGCTCTTTCTCTCCTGCCTGTACACCATCTTCCTCTTCCCCATTGGCTTTGTGGGGAACATCCTCATACTGGTGGTGAACATCAGCTTCCGGGACAAGATGACAATCCCCGACTTGTACTTCATCAACCTGGCGGCGGCTGACCTCATCCTGGTGGCCGACTCCCTTATTGAGGTGTTCAACCTGGATGAGCAGTACTACGACATCACGGTGCTCTGCACCTTCATGTCCCTCTTCCTGCAGATCAACATGTACAGCAGCGTCTTCTTCCTCACGTGGATGAGCTTTGACCGCTACCTGGCGCTGGCCAGGGCCATGCGCTCTGGCCCATTCCGCACCAAGCAGCATGCCCGGCTGAGCTGCGGCCTCATCTGGATGGCCTCCGTGTCCGCCACGCTAGTGCCCTTCACTGCGGTGCACCTACAGCACACGGAGGAGGTCTGCTTCTGCTTCGCGGACGTCAAGGAGATACAGTGGCTCGAGGTCACCCTGGGCTTCCTCGTCCCCTTTGCCATCATCGGCCTGTGCTACTCACTCATCGTCCGGGTCCTCGTCACGGCGCACAAGCACCGAGGCCTGCGCCCGCGGCGGCAGAAGGCGCTCCGCATGATCTTGGCAGTGGTGCTCGTCTTCTTCATCTGCTGGCTGCCGGAGAACGTGTTCATCAGCGTCCACCTGCTGCAGCGCACACCGCCAGGAGCCGCTCCCTGCAGACAGTCCTTCCGCCATGCCTACCCCCTGACCGGCCACATCGTCAACCTGGCAGCTTTCTCCAACAGCTGCCTGAACCCCCTCATCTACAGCTTTCTGGGGGAGACCTTTAGGGACAAACTGAGGCTGTACATTGAGCAGAAAACCAACGTGTCGGCCCTGAACCGCTTCTGCCACGCCGCCCTGAAGGCGGTCATTCCGGACAGCACTGAACAGTCAGATGGGAAGTTCAGCAGTGCGGTGTAGTCAGCCGGGCTCAGCAGAGACCAAACACTGTCACCCGCACAGCAAGGCGAAGGAAGGGCTGGGCCGCACCACGCACTGACCCCTGATGGAACGTCCTGGACCGTCTGCGCCCCAGCTGCGGGCACACGCGGGCTCTGAGGAGCCCTCCCCCTCAGGCACCTTGACTTTGGGCCATGTGCATGGCACTGGGGCTCCCCACCCCTGCCCACTGCCACAGGCCATGGCATTGGCAAATGGGCATGGGGACCAGCATGGGCTCACGCTCCGCTCTGCACACATGGTGTCCTGTAGCAGAAGATGCTTCACAGGCTGGCCAATGAAAGCAAAAAGGCGGGGACGCTTTGGAAGAAATACCTCAGTTCTGAGGTCAATCTGCCCATAAATCTGCCACCCTTGGGAAAAATGAAGTATGGACAGAACACACCAAGCAGATCTGACTTGGACGGTGTAGTCCGTTCTCCATGTCTGTGGCTTCCTTGTGGTACCAACACGTGTGCTCAGGTGAGAGAGGAGCGGAGATGTGCTTCTCCCCGGCACCCCGCTCAGAACAGCTGCTCACCGACCCCAACTGAACGACCCCGAGCACCCATGCTGCCTGAGACGGAAGGTTCTTCTCCAACCAAGAGACCCCATGCCGTCGGAGCCGCTGGCCTACTGCCGAGCGTGGTCTTATTGGCACCCAGGCCACCGTGGACTGAGACCACAAGGGTGCAGGCTGTGGGGGGGGAGATGGCATGCGTGGTAAAATGCTGGCGTCTGAGAATAATGGTGGGGGTGAAAAGGAAGGAACTGTAAGCAGTTCTCCCAAAAATGTACACGAGAAAACCTTTATCAATAAAACATAGTAACGTGCTGATCCTTAGGTTGTCCCCTGCTGATTGGGGGGGGGGGAGCGCCCGTCCCCGGCAGCAGAATTGGTCTTTCCTCACAAGAACACACCACCCAGCCCCGTCCATCCAGAGCCCCCTCACGATGCCAGCACCTACGTCCAGTCACCCACACACACCTGGCTTCTCTACGATGTCTGATGCTCTCCTGTACAACCTCTAGAAGCCAAAGTGAGCCCTACTGCAGAGGCACCACATGCCCTGGCTCTTCCAGAAAGTTCTGTACTATCAGCACCAGGCATGGCACCTGCAGTAGCTCAGGGTGCTCAGGAGGCAGCCCTGTGGAGGGCGGTTTCCCGTCCTCTGATACAGGCCAGCCTGGGGTCCTGTGCTCAGATGCACACAAGCTGGGGTCCCCGCCTTTAAATGCGGCTGAGGCCAGACGGGCCCTGTCCGTCCATGCTGCCTGGGGAGCCCTGGCCTCCAAGTGGGCTAGCTGGGGGGGCCCCATCTTCCAATGAGGGCTGGGGATACTGGCCTCTGATGTAGGCTACGACTAGGAACCGCAGGCCTCCAATGTAGGCTGAGGCTGGGGGTCCTTGGCCTCCAGTGCAGGCTGAGGTTGAGGGCCCCATCCTCCAATGCGGGCTGTGGTTGGGGGGCCCTAGCCTTCAATGTGCGCTGAGGCTAGAGGGGCCCCAGCCTCCAATGCAGGCTAAGCCGGGACCAAAGTGAACCCCACACACTCCACTCAGGGGGCCCACCTCCCCAGAAAAGTGGGGCCTCAAGGATCTTCACACAGGCAAAGGCAAGGCCTCCTGAAGAAGAAGGGAGATCATGTTCAGGTAACAGGAAAATGAGCCATCTGTAGTTTAAGTGGTTTTCATGGGTGCAAATCAGAGAGAGAGAGTGTCCCTCCCAAGTAAATATTTTCAGTGGCCGACTGTGACCCTGCAGAAATGCCATCTGCAGCACCCACATCCCACTTAAGTCTTGCTTTGTAAATAAACACCCCAGCTGCAGGTCAAGACTAAGTGAACGCCGGGGACAGTTCCCATGGTTGAGCAGGTCCGGCGTGGGGAGCAGCAGCATGGGGCTCCCACGGAGCTGGCCTACGGCGCGGTCACACCACACCCGTCCAGCCGCGAGGAGGGAGAGCATGTGACTGAAATGCCGGAGTCTGTTCCAGGGAAGAGTCCTCTCTCCGCCCTCCGCCCCCTCAGACCCCCCAAGGGTCACAAGTCTACAGAGGTGCAGACGGTGTGTTGAGGCACCTCGTTCCCCGAGAGCCAGGAGAGGGCCTAAGACGTTCTCCCTCAGGCATCCTCAGAGCGCCCCGTGAGCAACTCCTCGGGGTGGGCTCAGATCCCGCCCGAGCACCCGCCCACAATCCCCGCTTGTTACCAGGTCCCCTCTCTGACCCCAGTGTTGACCATTCCCAAGCGCAGGGCCAAGGTGCAGACGGGGACACAGCCTGCAGCGTCTGACAACATGTCAGGGGCTCGTCGAATACACGCTGTTCCCACCACGAAGGGGGTGAGGCCAGGGCACCTGAAAATGCACAGGGCCTGGACACCCATGCTCTTTGGGGTGCGTTGACCGACATGTTAGCAAACCCATGAGGAACACACTGTCCCCGTTACTCGGATAGAGTGCCGAACTGCTCGAAACCTTGAAGGGTAACAATGTAGCCAGGACCTGACCCCCAGCTCACGTCTCCAAAACCCACATCCCTTCCTCTATGGCACCCGAGGATCAAGAGGTCAACCAAGGTCACAGGCTCAACCCTTTCCAGACGGAATGTTCTGGGCAGGAAAGAGCAGAAAGGAGACCCCTTCCCAAGATCACTGGGCAGGAGCTGTGTCTGACCGAAGCCCCAATGCATCGATCAAGGTGGGGACCCCCACGGGGGCTTCCACCCTCATGGCACACACCCCTGTGAAAGCTGGGAAGGTAGGCCCTGCGCCCACAAGTCATCTCCTGCTCCTGAGCGGCCCTCAGCAGGTCTTTTGCAGCTGGCGCCTCACCGAGGCACAGGTCCACTAGGGTCAGACACGGCTCCCACCTGTAACCTCTTGAAGCCTGTGTCCAGACACGGAGGCTGCCACAGAACTGCTGAGGGCCCACTAGACAGTCCCAAGAAGGGCAGGTGCAAGGTGGAGGTCCTGACTTGACGAGAGGGAACCCTCACTGCGCCAGAGGCGGGACAGGCGGCCTGAGGAGCCTCTTCCTAGGCCGAGGCCCTAGAGCCCATGCCAGGGAAGCAGACAGCGTGGGGACGGCAGGCCCAGGCATCTCTGGGCACCGCCCACCCGGCCCCTTTCAAACTCAGTCCCTTTCTGAAAGCATTTGCCTGAGAGCAGAGGCTGATTTAAGTACTCCATCATGAACGCCACAAGATACCATCAAGGCGATTGACTGCCTTGGTGTCTCCTGGAGACCCTGCTGTCTGGGCACCCGTGCTCTACAGACCCACTGGGAGCCCTGGCAAGCAGAGCCGTCTGTTGCAAGCACCGCATGTGACTTCCTAGTTCCCTTTGTGTTTAATCATTAACCCATGACCATGCTGATGACACTTCCGGGACCTTGCACACTTTGCAAGGCTGGGGGCACTCAGGTCACTACAACCTCACTGGTGCGTGTCCCCTCGTCTTCCGATGCAGTATGGGCAAAGCGACCCTGAAACTTTCACACGTGTTATGGATTGAGTATGTTTGCCAACAGACCCAGAGCGGTTCTTGAGTGGACAGTGGGAGATGTGACACGTGAGGGCGAAGGGCAGAAAAGGAGCAGGGAGGATGGAGCCGTGGGCATCCAGCAAACCCCGAGGTCTCTGAACCGAGAACCTGTGTGCGCAGCCATGTCACATGGTCCCGGCTCCATCTGCTCAAAGGGACCAGAAAGGGCCCAAGCAGCCGGGGGTCCCCAACACCCAAGCCCTCCCGCTGAGGGGAAGCCAGGCTCCCCAGATAAGCAGCCAACGCAGCCAGAACAGGGAGTGAGCCTTGCCACATGGTTTCTGCCAGAAGGAAGAAAAGACTCACAACGGCAGGGTCACAGCACACGGGCACAGGGACCTACCTGAACAGTCTTCACTGGCCAGATCCAAGGCACCCTGAGCATAGACACAACCCTAAGCTACTGAAAGAAGCCATGTGTAGGCTCCGGTAACAGGTGTAAGCGCGTGCGCTGTACACAAAATGAGCATGGAATGAACCCGGCACAGGCACACACGGGAGCGGGGAGTGAATGGAGGGCGCCTGTAGTTGGGGGCCGTGCTGGCGAGGTCAAGACAGTGAGGATGCATGGCACAGGCCAAACCCAGGAGCCCAGATGGAGCAGAACACCTGGCCGCCTTCGTGTGGGGACGCAGCACACGCAGCAGAGGTGGGAGGGCCCTCACCTGAGCGCCGACAAGGAGCCTGCCGGGGCAGGGGGTCCAGACGCGGACTCTGAATAGCGGTGACATCTCTGTGTCCACATCTGGCACCATGACCTCAACGTCATCAGGAAGAAACAGAAGATCCAAAATGGGGTCACAGGGCATTCACCCAAAACATCAGGTCATTAAGACAAATAAATGCAAAGACAGTATCCCAGGTTAAGGGAGGGTAAAGAGATGAAGCCTCTACAGGACAGTAGCTAGAAGGAAGTGCAGCAGGCAGACGGGGGTGGCCTGGTGCTCCCTGCCCCGGGGCCCAGAGCTGCCCTGCTGCAGGCGGAGGGGGGTGGCCTCGTGCTCCATGCCTAGGGAGGTAAGGGAATGCTCGTCTTCCACAGGAACACACCATTCAGGACTCATGGCAGGAGGTGCACCCAGAATGACGCAGCCAGAGGACGAGCAAAAAAGTGACACGGCACACAAGTGTCAGAGCAAACAGGACACACTGTGTGCAGTGACCATCCCAGGCCTGGGTGCAGACCCACAAGACCTGCACAGGTGCTCCAACAAAACTCATGAGCATTCGCAGCAGCACTATTCCCAGAGGCTGGTCGGTAAAGACAGCCAAACGAATACACAAAACGTGGACGGGCCACAGAAGGGAGTTTATTTGGCCACAAAGGGAATGCCACGCTGACGCCTGCTACAGCATGGAGGGACCTGAGACCTGATGCTCGGAGAAGGCTGCCAGACACGAAGGGCCAAGCACCCGGTGCACCGCCACAGAGACAGGAAGCAGATGGTAGCGCTGGGGCCGCAGGTTGGGTGACCTCACCAAGGGCCTGCTTGAAGAGGGCAACTGCGCTCTGCACACTGCATCTCAACCCAAGCTGTTTAAAGAAAACCACACCCGCTTGTCACCAGGTCACATTTTCTGACAGCGGGCCTTCCTGGTGCAGACAGGGGCTCCAGTCCGCAGAGCTATTCTGTAATCTCGAGGCCAGGGTCACCGTCAAACAGCACTCCCTTCCCTCCACCCACCAGGGGTGACAGCCTGCGCTCTGCGGCCACCTCGTGAGCACCACAGACCCTGCGAACGGGATTGATGGGGACACCTGGGGTCCCAGAAGCTGCCTTCTGGTGTGACTGAGTCTTCACTCTCGTTCTCCGTTCCCACACACGCCTTGTCATGGGGGAAAATGGGTTATCTGGGGTAGCTTTTGTTATGCTGGCAGGTTAAAAATAGAAGAACAGAACTTTAGTAAGAAGTAAAGCCCAATTTAGGTGCCAGGCGTCAGTGTCCAGGGCAGATTCTCAGGCCGGTGGCCATCTCTTCCACTGCGTACCATGCTGGGGGACCTTCATGGGGCGAGGGGCTCCGGACCCCAGCCGACTGCTATTCTTACCCACGTCCACAACACGGAAGTCGGGCTGCTGACACCAACGCTCTCTCCCCTCAGGTCAGGCGACGCATCTGATTACCCAGGACCCTGCTCCCCTCTGCACTCTGCTCATCACCTGAGCGGGGAAGGGAGGCCCGCACTTTGTCACACGATGGATCGGGGAGCACCCTCCCAGAGCCCATCACTGAGGCCCAGCTGTGAGCACTCCACCTTCCTGGCTTCTGGCTGGGGGGTGAGAGGGGGAACACCACAGACCAGAAGGCAGGTAGGGAGGAGGGTGGTCTCATAGGTTAAGGCACCCACCAGCCCCCAGCCTTGCCCTCCCTCCCAGTGCTCACCACCCCACTGGGCCCCCCAGGACAGCCCACAACCCTGGAAGGGAAGTGTGGCCACCTCCGGTCAGCAAGCCCTCTCGAGACAGAAGAGTCCCAGGTGAGGGGTGTGGCCCTGTCTGGGACAGCAGGACAGCCTTGGGGGACCGGCCCAGGCCTCACAGACCCGCAGCAGAGCATCCACCCACCCCTGCGGCAGCACACAAGCCGGCTGTGGGGCCTCGATCTGGTTCTCGCCCTCGTCCAAGGGGTGGGGTTCTCATGGGTGAACAAGGGTCTGAAAGGCCAAAGGAACACAAAATGAAAGTGCACCAGACCTGACTGTAATTCTAGGCCTTTCTCCCAGGGTGGAATTAAGCTAAAACTTATCACAAGAAATGAGCTGTAGGGAGTCCTGGAAAGATGCCTGTTTTTCTCAGGAAAGGCACAGTCCCTGGGCTCTGCCAGGAGGTGGGGCCTGCCCGATGTGAACCCCTACGAGTTGAGGTCCCCGAAGGGATGACACAGCGACAGAAAGCACTCTGGTACTTCTCCCACCTCCTGCCCCTGCCCAGACAGCCACTGCCCCCTCGCCTCACTCCAGGCAGAGGGGGCGTGAGACCCCACAGCCCCTTCAACAGGGCCCTGCAGGGGGTGTGGCAACGTCTCAGAGGAGAGAAGGGCGGGGCGGCTCCCAAAGCCTGAGTATGGTCCGTGCTGCCTCCTGGAGCACAGGAGCCCTCGGCCCCCCAGGAGCCACAGCGAACCCTGGCGGCTGACAGGACGGGGTACACCTCACTCGCAGGAGATACGGCCCCCCAACCACTGTCTTCAGCGGACAATGCAGACTTTTCCTTCACTGACTCAAAAATGTCAATTGCCCCAAAAGGAAGAAAACCAGTGGGCTGCTGGGAGTCCCAGCTCCTCTGAAGAGCCACAGGGCCGAAGGCTCTTGACATCGAGGTCACTGCACAGAACTGCCCCAGTCAACCTGCCCCTGACAACTGTGGACACAGCGAGACCTGGCGACACACGGAGCGTTCTGCACCTTAAACACGGGAAATCCGTAGGCGTGGAGGAGGCCCAGACCAGTTTCTAGAAGAGAGCGGGAAAGAGGGGAGGGGAATGATTGCAGGCAACAGCCACCAATGTCCTGAGGGCACTTGTCACCCGCACGTCCTGCAGTGAGCCAAGGCCCCAAAAGGTTGCGCTAGTATTGCCCCACCAGACACGCCGGTGACCCAAGCCCCCGTATCACTGGCACCCCGCCCTCCACCTGCACATGCATACATGTGTACAGACACACGCACACCAGTGCCCGCTATTTTGACAGCAGGCTGGCAAACAGGCACCCTGGGTATCGAGGAGCCCAACACTCCCTGCAATGGGGATGGAGGGACCTGTCCGAGCCCGGGGGCTGGCGAGCCAGCATCGGGCAGACGCAGAGGTGGTGCTTGCCAACGGCACCCCAGACACCCTGCGGGGCCAGTGACGCTTCCAGGAGGACGCAGCTCTGCCAGGCATTGGAAACGCCCGTTGATGGTTTGTCAAAAGCAGTGACCAGGCGGCAGTGGGAGGCAGCCGGGAAAATATGAAATCACAGATACACCAGAGGCCCAAGCTGGCGCACAGACTTCCCAGAACAGCCACGGCTGCTCCTGACGCTCCTGCTTGTCGTGTTTAAAGACACAAATGTCAAACCTGAAAATTTCTGCAGGAAACGTCAATGTATAAAAGAAACAAGAAGTAGAGCAAATTCCCCAAAAGCACAAAGTTCCACACCAACAAGTCACAAGGAAGAGACACTCTGAGCAACACTGCAGCTTAGTAAGGAAACTGAATCCACAGGTGTTTTTTTAATGTTTTATTTCTGAGACAGAGCGAGAGAGCAGGGGAGGGTCAGAGAGAGAGGGAGACCCAGAATCGGAAGCAGGCTCCAGGCTCTGAGCTGTCAGCACAGAGCCTGACATGGGGCTCGAATGCACGAACCATGAGATCATGACCTGAGACGAAGTCAGACGCCAACTGACTGAGTCACCCAGGAGCCCCTGAATCCACAGTTTAAAAGCCCCTGAAATGGAAATCTCCAGGCCCAGAAGGTTTCACTACTGAATTTTACCAAACTTTAAAAGAACTGACATGAAATACCCTGATTCAAAATCAGGCCAAGACTGCAGGAAACACCCTACAGATCAGTGCTCCTCGCGAACCTAGATACCAAAGTTCTTAAGATGTTGGCGACAAATCCAGCCCCACATAAGCATTACTATCTACTGTGACTACAGAGGGAGGGCTCCTCCACGGGATGCAAGGCTGCTTCAACATCCAAGTGTCAGGCGATCAGAACAGCTGACACAAGGGGCACCTGGGTGGCTTAGTCGGTTAAGCGTCCGACTTTCGCTTAGGTCATGATCTCGCGGTTCGTGGGTTTGAGCCCCGCGTCGGGCTCTGTGCTGACTGCCAGCTCAGAGCCTGTAGCCTGTCTCAGTCTGTCACTCCCTCTCTCTCTGACCCTCCCCTGCTCACGCTGTCTCTCGCTCTCTCTCTCCTAGAAATAAATAAAAATATTAAAAAAAAAAAACAGCTGACACAAAAAAAAGCACTTGACAAAATCCAACATCCCTTCATGACAACAACCAGAGAAAAGTAGGAATACAGGAGAGGTTCCTCAATGTGACACAGAACATCGACAGTGTGGAAGGCGGCAGAGGTGAGCGGGGCCCACAGTCTGGTCCTGAGTGCCGCCTCCATCGGAATCACCAACCAACAGTGCCATTCAGAAGAGCCCCAAGGGAGGCGGCGAGGGAGAGCGGGAAGGGTGAGGGGCCTGGGCCCAGGCAAGGCTGGGCTCAGGGTATATTCCAAAGCTGCTGGGACTCACTCACTGACAGGCTGGGGGACAGAGCAGCACCAACAGACAAGCACAAGGACGAAGGACGCCCACTGTGGGTCCCCCGGGTGCAGACCTAGAGTCCAACTCGCATAGACAGAGAGTAGACAAAGGGCCAGGGGATGGGTTCAGTGTGTCATGGGGACAGAGTCTTAGTGTGGGGAGATGGAACATTCTGGAAACGGACAGTGGGGATAGCTGCACAGCTGCGTGAATGTGCTCAGGGCCCCTGAACAGCACATTGAAAGATGGCTCAGGTGGTTAGTTTTGCATGACGTGTATCACCACAGTAAGAAAGAATATACACGAGCAACGTGCCAGAGCAGCTGGCCCGCTTGGGGAAGGCCAAATGAGTGGCTCTAGGAGAGCGGGGGCTCAAGTCTCAGGTGTGTAGTCCACCATACAACACTCAAGCGGGACAGGAGGGTGCAGGGATGTGAAGTGCATGGGGTGTGCAGGAGCCCGCCCCAGAGCAGCACCTGCCTAGGAGGACAGTGCCGGCGGAGTGCCGAAGGCGGCCAAACAGCGGGCCGAGCCTTCCCTGCAGTCTGCACCTTTTATTCTGAGTCTCTTTTGCCTCTAAGTACAAAATCCACAAAACGTTAAAAACCTGCAGTGAGATGCTCTGCACGCCAACGGTACCACCAGGGCCTGACAGAACTCCATGCTGCCACAGAAGGGCCCATCGTGAGGGATCATCCGCTGCTGTGTGGACGTCCATGGCCCGCACTTCTGGGACGACACAGCTGCGGCAGCCTACTCTACGGTGGTCCCCAGGGACCCCGCCTCCCATGCTGAGGGGGCTGGACCTCATGACAAGCTTCTAACCAAGAGAAGGTAACAAAAGTGAAGGGAAACCACCTCTAGACCAGCTGCCAGAGATGATGACGTTCCCTCTCGTGCCCTCCTCTCTCTCACCTTGATGTCAAAGTGGGGCTTATTGCCATACTGTGAGCTCCCCACGGACGGGCCCACACGGCTAGGACGTGAGGCCCTCAGTGTACTCCCCAGTGAGGACGGATACTCTAATAACTGCGGAGGGAAGCTGGACGCAGATTCCCACCCCCACCCCCTTCAGGCCTTCAGGTAAGACCATACCCCACCTGCAGCCTAAGAGAGCCCCGCCCAGACCCACATCCACACACACCTGGTTATTTTAAGCCACTAAAGGTCATAGCAATTGGTCACACAGAAATAGATAATCACATAGAGTTGAGATGAAGATCTACAGATCTCAACACCTCACAACTCCACAACTAGGCCCATGGCCCGAGAACCGTGCACACACACGGGACAGGACACACTTATGAAAGAGTTCATCCCAGCACTGTCTACAATTACCCAGACCTGGAAATAATGCAAATGACCACCATTGGAACAGTGAGTAAACCGTGGTATATGCAGACACACACGCAAACACATAGTCGAGAGCCATACATCGCTGCATGGATGATGCATACAAATAAAGTCGGCTAAAAAAGTAAAATACAAACATCAAGCTCAAATACAAGCAAAACCAAACCGCAGAATGGGCTACACACCCAAGAAACACAACTCCTGGACGAGCAAGGAGGATGCCAGTAAGGGCCTGAGGTGAGGATTTCTGGAGGTGGGTGTGATTACTCTGAGTGTGGCTCTTTTCTATTTGCATGTTTTACAATAAAAAGGGAAGGGGGAGGAGAATAGGAGGGAAGTCCACCAGGTGGTCTGGCTGTCTGTAGGCGTAAATAAAATCCCTAGGTGCTCTGCTTAAAACCAGAGAGGCTCAGCGAGAACCTAATAACTTAATACCAGCAGTCTCACCTATTTCCCAGATTACCAGGGTCCTTCCTCAAGCAAAGGAGCATTGCACACCCCACCCCACAGTCCACGCGCCGGACCCGAAGCTCAGGCCGTGGGTCACATAAACCATAGAGCTGGAGGAAAGATGCCTCCCCTACATGGCACACCTGACAAGGGAGAGGAGGGGGCGGACGGGGCAGGACAGGCTGGGGGAGCCGGGAGGAGGGGCACAGAAACACACCGCCTCTGTCGGCACCCTGAGATTACCGCTTCCCAGCATTTCCTGGCTTCCTCCTCAGGATCAGCTGGAACTGCTCCGCCCCCACCCCCCCAACAATTCCCAGGACACACCCGGCCACCCCATGGTGGGGGGGGGGTTGGCATCAGCTCCTTCTCCCACAAACACCACAACACTCTGGCTTCCTGCCCACAGCACACTCCACAGGTGTCCAACTTCGCCTTAAAACCACTTCGGAATAGGTGAGTCTGTCAGCAGCAAACACAAAAACTGAGAACAAAGTTACGACTGTATTTTCCACAAATATTCATCCCAAAGAAAGGACCTGCCCACCAGAGAGAGCTCCATTCCCCTCACCCCAGCTGGGCTCCAGGCTGGGCACCCTGAGTGCCGTGCCCCCAGACCCCATGCAGCTGCTGGGCTCCTGGTTCATGGCTAAGCCACCAACTACTCCAGCATGCCCTGCTCGGCCCTGGGGGCTCTAAGTCTGCATTCTCCAAGGAGAAGTCCCCTTGTTTTCCTTGAAGAAACTTCTGTTTTCTTTTTAAAACCGAAGTTCCATGAGGCAGTGTGAGCCCAGGACGGTTCTAATTTTCAGATCGCTTATTTGCACAAATTGCCAACATGGGGGCTGAGGGGAGTGTTCTGAGGAGAATGCAGCGGAGCAGGAAAAACAGAAAATGCCATAGGTTTGAATTTCTTTCTTACAAAACACATACTACAGGGAAAATCGGTTTGCGTGCGTGGAATGTCTCCACCCCGTGCCCTGAGTTACAAATCCACGAGCCCACATCAGACATGCTGGCGGCGGCTGTGCATCCAGGCCAGCACCTGAGAGCCATCACCCAGGCCCAGCCGATGCCCAGGGGTTCAGAGTTGCCCTGTGACACCTGCTTTCCCCCAGGCTTGCGGGGCGGGCTGCAGCCTGGAGAAGCCAACGGGACGCCCCTCAGGGCCGGGGCACAGGAAACACAGCGTGGCCATGGCTGTAAAGCGCCAGGGCGCCGGGGAAGGACAGAGCCGCTGGGTCAGAGGGAGTGCGTCATCTGCCAGAGAGACATCCCCGTCTGTGCCCTCCACAGGCAAGGACAGAAGTCCAGCCACCAGGTGCTGTTACGACGACATTTCCTCACACAGAGGTGGCCGCAGTGGAATGCCCACGGCTGAGAAGGCTGTGGCCACGGGTTTCCCGAGTTCAGCCACACTGTCAGATGCCAGCTCACACGGCCTGACCTCCTGGTGTGAGATCGAGACGGAAGAAATCCTGACCCTGTTTCCATGTGCCACTTGATTAAAAGAAGGAGGCACAGTTACACGTACTGAGTGCCGACCACAGCCCAGCACCACACCACACATCTCCCCCAGTCTCAGGTCCCCTTCCTGCCACAAGCCGGGTCGCGGCCACCCCAGCTTCTCAGATGTGATGCTGGAGCACAGGGGGGTCGGGTCAGGGGGGAGGGGACCAGGGCGTTTCTGTGGCTTCTGGCACCACAGCCAGACCCTACTCACAGGCTTCCACAGTGATGATGCCACCCAAACGCTAATGCATGAGACTGGCCTCTGCAGATACAGAGATGCGCTCAAGTCCACCTCCGGGCCACTAGCCAACGTCAATGCCACCCTCCTACAAGGATGCGTGTTATCATAGGTGTCCCTTGTTCCAACAACCACGGAACAACTGCCACTCCCGGAGTACATACTCATGGCAGGAACTGTGTTGACCATTCCGTGTGTTACCTCACGGCATCTTTGAGGCCACCTTGGGCACTACCCACATGTGATCTCCGTCTGACAGCGTCATCGGGCAGAAGCCTGGTGCCTGAGGTCATGCCGCCTCCCACTGCCCTGCCGAACCCAGGTCTCCCCAAGGAGCCCGTGGCACAAAGCACTGCCCACAGCCCTCCTCTTGACCTTGACAACAAGGCAATCTGCCCATGACAGGCTTCCCTCGGGGCCCATGTTCCTCTTCTGCTTTTGGGAACACAGCCCCCGGGTTTCGACTGGGCTCCTGGATGCTGGGTGGGGAGGATTGTCAACGCCTCCCCTACAGCCAGAGGAGCCAATGGTCTAGGTGGGGCCAGCAGGGTGTGAGCAAAAGGCAGGCCTGCAGGTTCCCAGTCATCTCTGTGAGGATGAAGCCACCGGCCCTCGCTCGTCTGTCCCCTGCCCTGGAACTACAACACTGGTGTGGAGTGAGCCACCACTGACCCCGTGGCAGGGACAGCACCCCATGGGGAGGGAAAGCAGTAAGGTGAATGGGGCCCAGGTCCCTGGACAACCCAGGCCCGGGCTACTCACCCCTGGCCTATGGAATCAACTTTTATCCTACTTAAGGTACCGAATCTCGAGCTCTCTGTGCTACAGGCATTGGCCTATATACGCCGACACATGGGTGTAAACTTCAACTTACTTAGGCCTACTTTCTGGTCCCTTCCCGACAGCCGCCAAGCCCAGCCTGCACACTGAGCCCTGTGCCCCGCCTGTGGCATTCCCAGCAGTGGCCCCTGGTTCATCCCAGCCTGAGGTCCTGCGTCCTAACCTGACCCATGACCTGGGACCCAGGCCCGCTGGCTTTGGGTAGCGGCTGTGCGGAGTCCTAGGGACCACATGGGGCTCTGGGGCCAGCAGAGGCTCGGGGGAGGGAAGGACGGTGTTGCCCAGACCAGCCTAACAGGTTGGGGACAGCCAAGGCTTCAACCTCCACTTTCATTCAACCTTAGAAGATGGGACCTCTGCGAACAAAGTAAGAGCTGACCCGCACCTGGGGAGTCCGACCACCACCCCTCACGGCAGCTTCCCTGCCTGTTGGAGCAGAGTGCTGTGCGGTCTCCTCCAGGTTGGTCAAAGTATGTTCCCAACAGGGGACCATGCAGCCTGGCCGGAAAAAGGCCATCCAACGCCGTTAAAGCTTACCAAAAGCACAGCAAGTTTAAGCTAGACACTGTTTCCGCTCCTCGCAGCAGGAGACGTGAGCTCCTTGCCTGGGAAAACTAGCTTCAAAGCAGCGGCTGTTTTCCCAGCTGTGAGAACTCCATCCTGGGAAATCTTTTCATACCACTACAAAAATAATTCTGAAAAGACTGAACAAATATTCAGCCTAATCTGCCCATTCTGGTATTTCAGACCCAAAATGGGAGAACTTCTTGCACACGTTGTCTGATTAGCCAGCAATTAATCCTTATAAACATTAGCGAATGTTATAATGAAATAAGCTTCATTAAATAAATGTAGTGTCAACTCAACTGAAAACAACAAATTTAGTGGCTTCTGCTTAGCAGCCAGGAAGTGCAGATTAATTCCAGCAGAAAGAGGGCAAGGCAGGAAGCACGTTGCCTTAATACCAGGCACAACCTGACAGAAAAAGAGAGGTTCTGGCAAAGGATGCGCCTGGCGGTCCTGAACAAGACTGCCAGAGAAGGCACACATCACCCATCCACTCCTGGCACCTCTGGGCACAATTTCCCATAGCTTTAAAACACCCATGGGGCACCTGGGTGGCTCAGTAAGTTAAGTGTCCAACTTCGGCTCAGGTCCTGATCTTGCAGTTCATGGGTTCGAGCCCCGCATTGGGTTCTGTGCTGGCAGCTCAGAGCTTGGAGCCTGTTTCGGATTCTGTGTCTCCCTCTCTCTCTGCCCCTCCCCTGCTCATGCTCTGTCTCTCTCTGCCTCAAAAATAAATAAACTATATAAAAATTTTTAAAAAATAAAATAAAACACCCATGCACCCAGGGCCCGGGGCTCTCACGGCCACAGGACAACCCCCTTGTAGAGCCAAGAGGAAAGAAAAACAAAACAAGCTACCAAAGCAGAGGTTCACTCAGGAGGCCAGGTTCCCGGCTGGCTCTGCTCTCCTGGGCAGGAAGGGGACCAGTGCGCCACCGTAGGTGACAATGCTGGGTGCTGAGGAAGGCAGGGGATGGAGTCACCCAACCCCGGGCACTGCGTGGAGTGTGGTTCTGGCTCCAAAATGGCAGGATGATGACGTGATGGGGAGAGTGAGGTCCCGACTCACTTCACAGATAGCGGGATGAAAGGGACGGTGTCACCTGCCTGAAAGTCAACCATGTCTTTAAAAATACAAATGTGCTCATGTGCCAGACGTTTCTCTCAACTTGTCCACATTTTCTGCATTTGTCACAATGGCTGTGTTCTACTTGCAAGAAGTACGGGGTGAGGGGGGTTGTTTCAAAAATTAAGTTAAAAACACTATTTAAGGTGGAGATCGAGTGATACGAAGAGCTCAAGTGTGGGAGAGACACGTGCTCAGATTGGCATCTCGGGAATGGAAGGGACGCTTAAAATGGAAAGCGCTGGATGTCAGCAGGGCGGGGGGGTTCCTTTGCTAACTTTCTTTATTTTTTCATTATTTCGATGCTACTTATTTGGTAAACAGGCAAAGCATCTCCAAAGCACACACCACGCGCACGGTACTCGGAACGGGCTGTTTTCTCATCTGTCAGAGTTCTTAGACGCTGGTCGGCATGGCCACCTTGTGCTGGAACAGCTGAGGCCCGCAGGCCCCGGCATGGCGTGCGGCCAGGCTCACACCTGGTCCACAGCCAGCAAAGCCACCCTTCTATCCCCCAGGCAATCTCTTCCCTCCTCACCTTCATCTGAGAGGACCCAAACCACACGCACCCGCTCCCCACAGAGAAGGACTCCCGCCCCAGCGCCGCACGGCGCAGGGGCCACAGCCAAGCCCGTCTGACAGCGCTGACAGACTGGAGGTGGGCAACAACACGGTGCGGCTCGGCCAGAGGCCAGCGGGCTGCCAGGCGCTCCCAGACGACAGGACAGCGGCTCAAGCGGGGGGCAAAGCACTCGGTCTGTCAGGGGGCTTCCCACAATGGCAAGTGCTGACAATTCCCACACAACCGCTCTTGGCTTCCCTGGGAATTGCCTCTGGAGACCCAGACAGGGAAGAATGTATGTCACCAGTGAAGGCTAACACCGGCTCTCAGCCTCCTCTGGCCGAGGGGGCAGGGTGGGTCCCCAAGTCCAGTAGAAACTGAGAAGCTGACCCTCACCCAGGAGGCCCTGGCTTTCTGACACGGCCGGGGATGCCCTGCTGCTGAACCCTCCTCTCTGCAATGGCTGGAGAAACGGAAACCCTAGGGGCACAGGCAGGACGGGGTGCGGGGAGGCAGGGGGCCCTCCGTCTGGGAAGCCGGTACAGGGCTGGGAGGCGGCGGGGCTGTCTGCTTAAGGCAAAAGCCATAAATAAGAGTAACTTGACTGGAAAACTACCTGAAACATAAAAGATGAAGGGGGGATCCTGGGTGCCTCAGCAGGCAAAGTGTCCGACTCTTGATTTCGGCTCGGGTCACAACCTGAGGTTGAACCCCACGTTGGGCTCTGTGCATACAGTGTGGAGCCTGCTCTTAGCACAAGGAGTGAGTTTTCAATCAATACAGAGAAGACTGACTTTGCGACAGACCTGGAAAAAAAAAAACCTACAAGCTGCAAAAGCAAACGACCAACATGTACAGGGACGATGACAGTAAGTTGAAATGAGAGTGACCACGAGCTACTCCTCTCTGCCACACCAGAAAACACAGGCCCTCTAACAGCCAGAGCTCACGTGGGAACTCTTGTACCGGAAGATGAAGTGGACCCGCTGCAAACACATGGAGGTCATACTCCAGGACATTCGCGGCAAGGCCGCCAGCCTGATTCCTTCCGTGTGCTTTTCTCTACTTCCTCCTCCTCTTTCTTTTTCTTTTTCTTGTTGGTCAAGTGTAACTCAGGAAAAACAACAAATTCCACATAGCCAAGTGCTTTGTGCTGAGCCCAGGAGGCAAACCCACAGACACCTCCCTGGCTGCCGAGCCTGCCGGTGGCAACAACGAGAGCATTAGCTGTGGGCCTGGGGACGGCTGGCCTGGGCGCAGGGCAGGGAGCCTGTTCTCTGGCCCCCGAACAGCCGCCAGTAGCTAGGTCACCACAGCAGTGGGGAAAGCTGACGTGCTTCCAACTTTCCTGCAGTTTTTCAGCTGTGGCAAACGAGCAGAGGAAACCCGCCGTACAGACAGCGGAGTGCACCGAGGCCACAGCTGACTCTGAGCGCTGCCCAGTGAAGACCCCCCTCCCCCCAAAGTGCCTGGAGAAAAAGACAGGATGTCGCATGGGCAGGGCTGACAAGGCTACATCCAACCTGGGCCCGACTGGGCACCGCTGCCATACGGCCAGGACAACACCAGCCTGCGGGCAGCTCCCAAGCCAGGAACACGCATCACCGACCCCCGGAGGAGCGTTAATCCCCAAGGCACTTTGGGTTGTCCTCTTCCAAATGTGGGCACAGGCAGCAGAATGACAGAACTAGAAAACAGAAACACGGGTGCTGAGGGGCTCAGGTTGCATATGCACATGGCAGGCGGCGGTGGGGGGAGCAGGAGATAGGGAGCCACTTGCTCTGACTCCTGGCGGCCCCTCAGAAACCAAACATGCATGGGCAGCCATCCTCCGGGGCGTTTCCCCCAGAGAAGCAAACACTTGTGCTCACGGATGTTCACAGAAGTTTTGCTCCTAAAAGCCAAGTCGTGGGAATGACCCAAATGTCCTTCACTCAGTGGCTATTCAAATGGCTAGAAAGGCAGGGTCCAAGGGAGCTGTGCAGTGACAGAGCTCTTCTGAGCCTTGACCGTACTGGTGGCTACAGCGACCCACAGCTGTGACAGAACGACACACGCATACACAAACAGGACTCGAGCGCACGCTGCCACCCCGCGCTGGCTGGGAGAGGGCCTGTGGTGTTATCAGAGGTTGCTGAGGGATCACCTGGCACCAGGGCCCCGGAACGGGTGGAATGGGGCCTAAACAACCAGAAGGGGCCTCACAGGTCACTACCTCTACCCCCTCTCCCGGAGGAACCCTCCCAGCTGGACCCCAAAGCATCCACCCATCTCAGCTAGACTTGCCCAGGGATAGGAAACTCGGCCCACTCTTCATTACGTGGCTGACTTGCTCAAGTCCCACCTCATCGACCAGCATCTGCTTCCCTGTGCTTTCTGCCCCTGCTCCCGCGTAACAGAGAGGGAGTGCACACGTACGGTACGGAGCCCACTGTGACACTAGACAGCCCTCCAGCCCTTAAAGGTAGTGTGAGGGACTCACTGTACAACTAGCCGCACCACCCTGAGGAACTCCTCAAAATGGGCCTCAGGCCACTTGGCCCCCCAACCGTCCCCATGTGGGGGAGCAGCAGAGGGGCCCAGTCACCCCCTTGCACACTCACAGAAGGTGCTGTCCTCTGCGTCATCACCGGCCTTTGAAACCCATAGGCAAGCTTCCCTGAGGGGTGTCCAGTCACGGCTCTATGCTCTGTGGATGTGCACTCACTTCTCCAGCAAATAGGACAAAGGAGCCAGGGACCGGGGTGCTCAGGGGGCCAAAGGGCTGCATGCTCACACCCCGGGCCATCGAGGCTTATGTTGGGAAGAGAACACAGGTGTCCAAGGTTAGTAGTGACACGTCAGGCTCCTCTCACGGGGGACCAATGTCCCGTCTATGTAGATGCTAATTTCATCCTTCCAACAAAATGCTCTCTCAATGCTCACAGATGCTGTATTGTTTTCGTAATTAGCCCTCTGTGTGGCAGTGCCCATAGCAACCTTCCCCCTGTAGCCATGACACGGGGCTGTCATCGGTCTCCGGGACAAACCCAGAGGCCTGCCGAGCTTCCCAGGGCCCCAGACAAGGGCCATCCTTCACTCAAAGTGTGATTCCCTGGGCTTCCATTCATACCACGGAGACCCGGGAACTTGGGGCAGGAAGACTCCGTCAGGGAGCACTGCTCCAGAGGCCAGCTCTGGCAGGCTAGGCGTCTCACAGCAGTGGAATGCATGCTCCAGGTCAATTCCCATGCCCACCTATCTGGGTAAATAAACTGCATTTGGACACAGCCATTGGTTTACACATTGTCTGTATCTGCTCCTGCCCTACACAGGCAGCCCACACAGCAACAGAGACCACACGGCCCGTAGCACCTGGTGTGTCTCCAGCTGGCCCACCCTGGGGACCTGCCCCGCCTGGATCTGCCTCAGACCCTCTCTCTGATCCAGTGGGGGAGGGATGGCCACCAAATACATTGACCAAGATACGAAAACTAACCATTTGCATAAAGCATCAAAGAACTAACAGAACAGGGAATCTGCAGGCCCAAATCGAGCGGCGCCCAGAGCTAAACCCCAGAAATGTCATAGGACACGGGGACTGCTCTGTATCAAGGCCACTTGCGGTACCCAAAAGTCAGGGCTTTGGCTCTGGCCAGCTCCCCGGGTGAGGGGATGGACTCGGAGGCCAGAGCTCCAAGGTGGAGATCCCAGCGGCAGAGAGGCACCCGGAGAGTCCTCAGCCTTCCCACCATTCCGGGAATGCCATTCTGCCGCAAAGGTCCAGCACGACCTCTGTGCTGCCTTCCTGTGCTCTGCACGTGAGCGCCCCGCCCGCGAGAGCGCCCCATGCACATGAATGGCTATCCTCCGCCAAGCCACGGACTGTGAAAAGCTAAGACTTCAGTGAAGAATTTCAAAGTCTCTGGTTTCTTTTTCTCCTTAAATGAAGTAAGCTACATGGCTACTGTGTGCCTGAACTGAGGGCCTGATGGATCAAGAGTCGCATGCTCCACCGACTGAGCCAGCCAGGTGCTCCTCAAGTCTCTGGGCTTGAGAAATGCTCACCTGTTCACCTTCTAAGAGAACTAAGACCTAAAACGATGTCTGACTTTATAATAAACCTTTATTATTTTTTTAAGGGGGAGAGGGTACTTCTGGGGGAAGTGAGGGAAATGAGAGATTTTTTGGGTTTTTTTTTTGTTTTCTTTTTTGAGAGAGCACAAGTAGGGTGGGGGTGCAGGGGGGAGACAGAGGATCTGAAGCAGGCTCTGTGTGGCCAGGAGTGAGGTCAATGTGGGGCTCGAACTCAACAACCGTGAGATCATGACCTGAGCCAAAGCTGGACACTCAACTGGCTGAGCCCCCCCTAGGCACCCCTGCGAGACTGTTTTTAATCATGTACGGACAGGAAATCTCACCCAGGCATGAACTGAGATGAACCCTGCGGGTCCCTGTCCTCCCCGTGTGCTCCAAAAGGGAAGCAGACACAGGAGGCCCATGTTGTCAGTTCCTCCTCTGTCCCAGTCGGCTGAGTGGTAAGGCAAGCGGCAGTCTCTTGGGCCAACTCAGGTGTGAGGCCTGGACAGGTCACGCCTGGGCCCAACGACTCTGTTGTGAGCGCGACAGTGCTGTGCAAACATAGGGGCTCCCACCCAAGGGACGAGGGAGAAGGGCCCTGCTCACCGCCTGCAATGCCTCTGCCTCCAGGCAGACAAGGGCCTCTGCACCGCAGCACCCTTGCCAGGTGCCCGCCGAGGCTTGCAGAGGCCTGACTGGCCCTTGGGCGGGGCAGCCACGTGATGTCTCCCTGTCGTGTGGCTTGGTGTCTGGGACAAAATCGAACCGTGGACTACCTCCTTGGCGGGGGTGGAGAGGCCCTCGGGACCAACGCCTGGGCTCCTGCCCCTTCCAGTGCTCACTGCTGACAGGCCAGCGGCCTCCTGGAATGCGCCTGCCATCTAAGATTTAATCCTCACCACCCGCTCAATGAAGAGGCCCAGCAATTTGAAGGTGGAACTGTCTGGCCCCGACACACAGGCTCACAGGAGGGTTTCAAGGAGCCCACGAATCAGGCAGAGACTCCCTGCTACAGAAGAGAGGCCAGCAGACCCCAACCTCCTGCATCCCCCACCCAGCAGGACAGTGGGGGAGGGCACAATGTGGGTGGCAGGTCTTTAGCGAGGCCCACGGACGGGTGGCTAGAACCAATTACCAGGGCTCTGAGGGAGGGCACCAGCAGGACTCTGCCCCTGCCCGGGGACGTCAACACACCCTCGCCAAGACAAGGGCGCAAGGGCCTCGGCAGGTTAACAGGCAGGGAGAGGTGTGAAGAAGGGGGCAAATGGAACGGGAGGCTCTGAGTGCCTGGGGCCGCATAAACGGCTTCCTGCATTCCGGAGCAAATAACACACAGCCAGAGAGGAGCCCACAGGCTGTGCCGAGGCTTCCCTCCTGGCGGGAAGTGGGGCTCTGAGGGGACTGCCCCCCAGGGAACCTTCAGCCCTCCTGGCACTGGCTCAGGGCACTTGTGCTGTGGGAAGTGGCCGCACGGGCTCCCCCGGGCCTGTCCAGACGGCAGGTCCCAGGAGGAGGACACAGTGGTCCAAGTGGGGACAGAGGCTTCCCTGCTCCTCATGTGGATTCCGGAGGCCGATCCTGCAGCCAGGGCAGTGGGGGGACAGCGCAGTACTTTTCCACCAGCTCCCAGGGCAATAGGATGTCCTCTCCAGGCCTGGTCCACCCCGCCCCCCTTATAATTAGGTGCAGCATTCAATGTGCTTTCTTTTTAAAAATGCGCCTGACGTGGCTTTTTCATAGTTTCCCATGAGAAGCAGAGTGAAGAAGTCCTTTCATTGGTGCAGCCCAAGGTGTGTCCTCCAGAAGTCCCCCTTCCGTGGGAGACTGGCCCCAGCAACGTAAGAAGGGGTCTTCGGGCACAAGACAGCACTCCACTCGGAGGCCCACCTACAAGTACTTCCTGGCAGGGTGAACACACTGGGCTCCTCCAGGGAGAGGACTGCCAGCAGCCTGCGGGTGGCGGGGCTGCGACCCCTGCTGGCCGGGCCTGAGTTCCCACGCGCCGCTTCCTGCTCCTCAGCTGGGCCAGCCTGACACCAAGTCAACGCCCCAGGGACTGAAAACTAAGGGAAAGTGTACGGGGCTCTAAGAGCAATCTTGTCCACTATGCTACAAACCCAACAAAACTCTAGGCATCGAAAGAGAAACCAGAAGCTTCTCTTCTGTTTTCCAAATTTATTTGTAACCAATGTGGACTTTAATAACAAAAAACAATCACATACTTTTAAAAAATGACCTAGGGGCGCCTGGGTGGCTTAGTCGGTTGAGCGTCCGACTTTCGCTTAGGTCATGATCTCGCGGTTCGTAGGTTTGAGCCCCACGTCGGGCTCGGTGCTGACTGCCAGCTCAGAGCCTGGAGCCTATTTCAGTCTGTGTCTCCCTCTCTCTCTGACCCTCCCCTGCTCATGCTGTCTCTCTCTCTCTCTCTCTCTCTCAGAAATAAATAAAAAATATTAAAAAAAAAATTAAAAAAAAAATTTAAAAATGACCTAAACAGCAAAAAGATCACCTTCGAGATCAGGCAGAAACCCTAACCCGTGCACACGTCTATTCTGTGGGTCCTGCCTTGGACTAGCAGCCGGCAAGCAGACCACTCAGAAAGGAGAGCTGGAAGTTTTAAAACAAAATTTAAAATCATCAAGGTGATAGTAGAGAGTTTAAAGAAATTGGAGGAGTCCAGAAGAAGCAGGAAAGCCCCAAGAAAGTCACATGTACGTCAGTTCAGGAGGAAGCAGGTGGACTGACCCCCGAGCAGGGGCTGAACGAGCTATGTGCACGGGCTTCTGTCTGGGGCCCGGAGACCAGGAGGAACAGACACAGTCAGGGCTGCGGGTAAGCACAGAGGAGGGGACGTGGGGGCGCAGGCACCCGTGAATGCAGGCAGGCTCCCTGATCCAGACGTGGTGGCTCCTCCGCCAAAGGGCAGGTGGGAGGGGAGTGTCCAAGGACCAGCTGGGACCCCGGGAGCCAGTGCACACCATCTCTCAAAGGCACAGGGATGCCTAGGTGGATGGGGCCCCAGGTGACCCGACCAGTGAGGCAACGACCTGGGCACACAGCCCCTGAAGGACACAGAGACTCGCCCTGGTGTCTGCAGCACCTGCAGCACGGGCAGCCTCAGGAGCATGCTCCCAGGGCCCCTGTGCCGCCAGGATGGCCTGTGGCTGGGCAGTTAGCTGGTTGTTAGGAGGGTCTTCCTCCCTTCCTCTCCCTGCACCATGGTCCCTTCCCCATTTTATGAGAGAAAAGCCACCTGTCACCCCTAATCTTGCTGGGGACACTTCTGAGGCCACAGAGCCTGAAATACTGTGCCGCAAACGGTGACAACAGCAACGGGCCAGCGATGCGTCCCCGACCGAGTCAGGGGGCCTCCAGCTCTTCCTGCACAAGGACTGAAGGACCTCCTCATGCAGTCATCCAATGGCAGATCTTTAACAACAAACCGGGATCAGATGTGCCCCAAAGCACAGTAACAGGCTCCAAGCTTAAGGAATTCAGCAGCGCTGCCCCAACGCTTCCACTCGTGCTCACCAGTGGGGACAAGGCTCTTGCTGTTGCACACAGGAGTGGACCCCCAGGAAGACTGTCCCCTCCAACAACGGCCAGCGCCCACCCAGAGGCATGAGTCCCCATAGGATGCGCCTGATCGAATTCTACTTCATGTGCCATCGGGAGGAATTTGTGATATCTACGCGGTTTCCATCAACTGCATACTAGGGATCATAAAGACAACTCGGTAAAGAAGGAAAACTTTCACTCTCTGACCTTGGTGGAAGAGAAAAATTTAAATGCAAGAATCTTTGTGACGGACTTCTGTCAGACTAAATATAAGCATTTTTATGTTAGAATCTGAATTCTTTTTTAAATGGTTATTTTTATATATTTTTGACAGAAAGAGCACGTGCACGCGAGGGAGGGGCAGAGAGAGGGAGAGAGAATCCCAAGCAGGCTTTGCACTGTCAGCAGAGCCTGACGCGGAGATTGAACTCCAGAATGTGAGATCATGATCGGAGTCCAAGTCAGACACTCAGCTTACTGAGCCACCCAGGCATCCCAAGATCTGAATTCTTAAGGACACGCTCCCAGCCGCGCTCCATGCGTCAGCACGTGCATGCCACAGTGGAGCCCATGCTGTCCTGCCACCTCCTGCCTCAGCCATCAGGCACCCTTGATAGCATGGCACCCCAACAGCAGTTGTGGACACAGTGGCTCAAAAAGGCAGTCATGGCGTTCGAACCGGAAGGTCACTTACCCTCTTATCTGTCTTCCAGCCGCTCCCAGGAGGCCCACAGCCCATGTGCGTGTCCCATCCTGCCCTCGCGGCACCCTGCCCCCCGGGCTGGGCCCCCACATGCACCTACCTCAGCATGTGCTTCCCCAGTGTCCAGTGTGGCTGCGGGTGCCGGCCACACCTCCTTCACTGAAGCCTTCTTCCATTTTTTGTTCTTTTTCTCTGTCACTTTGGTAGCTGTTCTCTTCCGTTTTGCCATCCTGCAGCAGAGAGGGGAAACTCCTAAATATGTGCAAAATAAAAGGTCTTGGGCCCCATCACATTTGTAATTGAGAAGGGTGCTCTCCCCTTATAAAAGTCCAAAGGCTGGGGGGCTCAGTCGGTTTGGGGTCTGACTCCTGATTTCGGTTCAGGTCATGATCTCGTGGTTCAGGAGTTCAAGCCCCACGTCAAGCTCTATGCTGACAGTGCAGAGGCTGCTCGGGATTCTCTGTCTACCCCTCTCACCTCCTCTCTCCATCTCAAAATAAATAAACTTAAAGACAATATGGAAAACCTACACGAGTTATAAGAAAGCTCAAATCCCCTAGTCGAACCTCCCATGAGCTGGGGAAGCTGCAGAGCACCGTTGCTGGGGCATTTGGTCACCATGACGGGTCTGGACCGGCCCCTTGACGTGTGGAAGCAGCACCCTCTGGGGCCACATGGAAGGCACGACATGCAGTGAGAGACGATCTGACAGGCATGCTTTCTCCAGCACAGGGGTGTACAGAGCTTCAGGAAAGGCCAACAAATTTTAAAACACATTTCCTTTGTGGGATTGTGACGCAGGGAGCAGAGACACGGCTCAGGTCTGAGGTCGCAGTTGTGAGCCTTCCCGAGGGGCACTGGTGGTGGCTGCTGGGACCTGAGAGGGTTCCTCTGAGGGGCTATGTGGGAGGGGACACCTCGGCGTGTTTTCTAACACCACTTGTTTAAAACTCTATTTATACCATCTACTAATATCAGCTTTCGTTCTAACAAATTATAAAAACGTATTTCATTTTATTTATGCTCAACTAACTCCCAGGTAACATCCTCCACATTCCAGGTCTCACACGTACATATAAATTGCACACGTGTACTGCATACTTACATCTGTGTTATTAAAAAACTTTACTTTTAGACGGGCTGTTCACAGCTGTGTATATGGGGAAGGGACAGAAACCCAGTGTCGTCTTCTCTGAACACCAGAATTCATTCTGGACTCTATCAACAGAAGTTCAACAAATATTTTCTAGAGGCAACTCTGTGCCAGGAACTGTGTGGGGTGCTGAGCACAGAGCGAAAGGCATGGCACACAAGAGCCTTGACCTCATGAAGATTCCCTTGTGGTGGAGAAGACAGACCTATCACGTGGGGATGAATGCCACCAAGAGGGTAACACGGAAACGAGCACAGGTGACGCACAGGCAGGGCTGGGGGGTGCGTGTGTCACAGAAGGTATGGCAGGTGCAAGGCCGGGCCATCAGACCCCCCTAATGGGCCTGCGGGGCAGGGAGGGCAGAGAGGGCAGAGGCCCCTGAAGGAGAGCAAAGGCTGGGTGTCTGGAGTACGTGGGTTCAATGTAAATTTCCCCCAAAGCAAAACTGTTTCCACAGGGGGCAGAAGGGGACAATCACATCAGGGGGTAAGCTGGTGGGATGAGGCGTGCGTGCCGTCACCCAGGGACCCACTGACGGCATGCTCCACTCACACACGCCATCACGTGTTGGTCACTCTGTCACCAGCTGCAGAGTGCTGGCCACGGGCTAGGAGCTGCTCCTGGCTGGACTGGGCAGCCCACAAGACCTATCCACACAGCTAACATGCTTCTGGGGACACAAACGCAGGACACAGGAGGCAACATGGACTGTAACCCGCAAGCAAACAGAGCAGGAAAACGTTACGGGAGGAAGTGACTACCAAAGGGTGATCACAACGGGAAGGGGCTAGAAGCAAAGAGTACATGGAAAGCCCAGATCTGGGTTCCGAATACCATCCTCTATTAAAAAGGAAGGGGGGATGGGAGCTCCTTAAGATTCTTGGTCCAGGAACCTTTGCAGAGCAAGGAAAGTGTGAGGAGAACCTGAGTTACCAAGCTGTGCCGAAACCCAGGAAACAGGCAAATGATCACAGGGCCATGTTCAAGAGGACACAGAGCTGGAATGGAGGGCTTCCTCTGCCCCAGTTGGGGCTGTGATCAATCATAGCATATTGAAAGAGTATTACTGTTGTGGAATCAGAAAAATTCCATGCTCCACACTCTTTACATTCTTTAATTAAGCCTTATCTAAAAAAAAGTATTCAAAGCCAGAGGCTACAAATTTCAATTAGCAGTATAATAAGAAATCTTGAAAGAACAAGAGACTGTTGACACAGTGGCTTTGAAAAGACAAAGGAGTCCATCACCCAATTACCTTCTTGGAGAAATAGGAAAAGTTTAGCAAATATTTACATACCAGTTACCACAAAAGTTAAGTTAAATCTTTATTCATTCCGTAAGTTATCATTAAAAAGTTTAATCACTAAGTCTATTTGCTAAAAAGTGAGAAAGACTTTTCCATACTATAAAAAGGTTTACTTTAATAGTTCCAAGAGATGGTGTGTCTCATGACTTTGAGACAATGGATGCTTGTTATAGAAAGCGCCATTTCCTTACATTTAGGGTCAGTGATTTTCAACAAGGGCGCCTAGACCAATTAATGGGAAAGAACGATTTTTCAATACAAGGTGCTGGGACACCCAATCTTCCGTACGCAGCAGGACGAACCGAGCCCTACCTCACACCAAACACAAAAATTAACTCAAAATGGATGCTAAACCTAAATGTAAGAGCTAAAACATAGGAGTACGTACATCTTCATGACCCTGGATCAGGCAACAGTTTCTTATACAGGGCACCAAAAACACACACAGCAAAAGAAAAATCATGAATAGTGGACTCCTCAAAATTAAAAATTTTTGTGCTGCAAATGATTCCAACAAAAAAGTACAAAAACAACTTCAAGAATTGGAAAAGTTATCTGCAAGTCACGTAACTGACAAGAGACTTGTACCCACCATATGCGAAAAATTCTTACAACTCAGTAAAAAAGACAACCCCAGTGAAAAATGGACAGAGGATTTGAATACAGATTAACCCCAAAACAACATACAAGTGGCCAAGGAGGACATGAGGAGGTGCTTAACATCATCATTGTTAAATGTAAATCACATGAGATGCCACTCTGCGCTCCCTAGCTTGGCCTCAATAACATCATGTCATCATCATCCTGGTGATGACAGGAAGACTTGGAACCCTTATCCACTGCTAGTGGGACATAAAGTGGTGCAGCCACTTGGTACAACAGCCTGGCCGTTCCTCAAAAGTTAAACATGTTGGGGTGCCTGGCTGGCTGTCAGTAGAGCATGTGACTCAATCTCACGGTTGTGAGTTCAAGCTCCATACTGGGTGTTGAGATTACTCAAAAAAAATTCAACATGTTACCACGGGTCCCAACAACTTCACGACTAGACATCTATCAAAGAAAATGAACACATGCACATAAGAATTCACATGCTCCTGTTCACGGCAGCATTCGTCATAATATCCAAAAGGTGAGTAAGCCTACAGGTCCAGCAACTGCTGAACAGGTCAGAAGACGCGGGGGACCACGCGATGGGACGGCATCAGCTGGCTGACCTAGGCAACAGCCAGCCGCAGGAGAGGGGCCAGTCACAGCCTTCCACGGACAGTACAAGCTCATCTACATGCCATGTCCAGTGCAAGAGCATGGCTCAGCATGTGCTGAGGGCTGGCGGGGCAGGGGCAGGAGGGGCTCACGGGTCGGGGTCACTCCTGGGAGAAGGAAAGTGTTCTGACGTTAGGTTGTAGAGATGGTCACATGATGCTGGGAATTCACTAACATGTGGGAAGATAAAAACAAACCACTCAAATGTCTCTCAAATTATTTGTAATAAATTTAACAACAAAACGCCCCTGTACTGGTTTTCCTTCTGTTTTTCCCTTAGCGGTAACCCCAGTTCGCAGAGTTGGGACGCAGGCGTGAGTGGGTCTGCGGCATCCAGCACACCCAGGGCCAATAAAGCATTTGTCAGCTTCCCAGGCGCAGCTGGACAACGCAGCTGCCGACACGGGCATTGGAGCAAGCAGCCCGGGGAGCGTCATGGCCCCCTCAGAACGATCAAGACCCCTCCTTCAATGCTGCCTTTCCCTCCCAGGCCTTTCCGCAAAACAGCTAGCGGCTCACGAAGTCAGCCAGCTTTGGCGGGCCCTTACTTGGCAGCCGGGAGGGAGGGCAAGTGGAGGGGCAGGGGTGTCAGGAAAGCAAATCGTGAAAACTCACAATCACTGAGAGCTTCCCAGATGCCAGGCCCTGTTCTAAGTGCTGGTCATGTGCCAACTCGGTTCCTTCGTGTGGCCAGTGAGGGAGGCACACGGGTGAGGAAACCAGGGCACCCCTCTCGGAGGGGCACACCAACCGAGTCACACACTGAGATCGCACTGCCAGCAAGTGTGCAAGCAACCCCACACGAAGAGCTGAGAGACTATACCACCAGCCTCCCAGGAGCGGGCCAGGGGTGGGGGTCAGGTGGGGGCAGACGGCGGCTTTTCTGCCCATCATCCACAAGTGCTGGAGGCTTTTAGCTGCACATACATGTCACTCAGCTCATTTGATAGGGTAAAAATGCCATCTTTAAAATTCTATTATTCAGCGTTAGCCAGAGAATGATGAAAAGGCCATCTATCATCACGCCTGCTGAGAGGAGAAGAAACAGGTAGTCTTTCTTTTTTTTTTTTTTTTTTTAATGTTTTTTATTTATTTCTAGAGAGAGAGAGAGAGAGAGAGAGACAGCATGAGCAGGGGAGGGTCAGAGAGAGAGGGAGTCACAGATTCTGAAAGAGGCTCCAGGCTCTGAGCTGGCAGTCAGCACAGAGCCCGACGCGGGGCTCGAACCCACGAACCGCAAGATTATGACCTGAGTGAAAGCTGGACGCTTAACCGACTAAGAAACCTGGGCGCCCCCAGGTAGTCTTTCTTAAAGGTAATTTTATAACACTTATCGAGTGCTTTCCACTTTCAGGAACTTCTCCTGCAGAAACAATCATGGGCCGAGAGTCATATATGAGGAGGACAGTGGCACTGTGCAAAGCAAGCTGACACCTCTAATGTTGAGAAGCAGAAACACGGAAACTGCCCCACACTGCAGACAGGGAAAATGAATGACGCCCAAGGAGCGCCTGCACGGAGATCGTGCAGAACATCCGGCCACAGGGGTCAGAGCTCACAGTGCAAGGCGAAGGGAAAAGATAGGGCATAACGTACGTATGTACACTACGACCCTCGTTTTGTAAGGAAAATTGTACACAAACACAAAGAGAAACACTAGAAGGAACTACGTTAACATTTTTTTTTTTAATATTTTTTATTTATTTCTAGGAGAGAGAGAGAGAGACAGCGTGAGCAGGGGAGGGTCAGAGAGAGAGGAAGTCACAGACTGAAACAGGCTCCAGGCTCTGAGCTGGCAGTCAGCACAGAGCCCGATGCGGGGCTCGAACCCACGAACCGCGAGATCATGACCTAAGCGAAAGTCGGACGCCCAACCGACTAAGCCACCCAGGCGCCCCAGAACTACGTTAACATATTAACGTTTCAGGAAGTTAGAACCCAAGTATGGTTCTCCCCTCCTGCTCTTCTGTAATTTCTACTACAAAAGCATGAACACACCTTAGGACACCAGCTCAGACATGTTCAGTGGAGCGAACACTTCCACCAGCAGAAAACTGATGACCCAGGTCAGACACACAGACAACAGCTAACTATCTGGCGAGGCTATAGCCACGGGTCAAGATGCTTTGGCACCAATTAGCTAAGGCTGCCGGGTCTCCAGGGCTGAGAAGAAATCCCCAGGTTCTTAAAAAAATAACTGATCCTATAGGAAAAAATTCTTTTAAAATCCGAAAATCCTACTGCAGCCCCCAATGACCCCTCTTACCCAGAGCATGTGACCTCTGAGGCGTCCTGGTGGGCCATAGGGAAGGACGCCTCCCACTCACTGAGCCAAGACCCCATCAGGAGGGTCCAGGCCCTCACAACCCACAGCCCTCGAGGAAATCAGTCCAAAGAGTCGGGAGCAGGATCCTAGCTCCTGAGCCAGGACTGGGACTTCATTTCTGTCCGTTCTGATCCAAACTTAGTCTGAGTTCTAACTTTCACACTACACGAGTGGCCTCCAGATTCTGCTCTCTTGGTACCTGTCCCACCCCTCCCTGTTACTATTTACTCACCAAGACCCTTCCCATCTTTCCAGCTCACCCCCACCCCCGCCCTCAGCACCCCAGTGTCCAAAAATCCTTTAGCCTCTCCAGGGGACCCACCACAATCCCTATCTCTGCCACTCACCTGGCTGACCCTCTCCTCTCTCAAACCTCCAACGTCTTCTCCCTTCTAGCTGAGAACCTTAATTCCTGATCACAGAGAAAAGCAAACAAGTGGAAGGGAACTTCCACCGGCTCCCACATCTACCCACCTGCTCTTGTCTCCTGTTCTGACGGAAACTGGCCAGGTTGCAAACAAGGCCAAACGTTCCACTTGTGACCTGAGTAACAGCCCTACCGGTGCAGGGACATCACTCTAAACAACTACCCTCCCACGCGGTCCCAGCTTCCAATCTACTCGATCAACTGAAGTTTCTCACATGATAAAAATAAAAATTTTCTCGGTCCCACATGCTCTTCACCCTATTTCGTTAAACCCTCTAGAGCCGCCTGCGCCACCTATAACCCCTTCCCTCCCGCCCTCTCCCCAACCGTTCCACCACAACTGGTCTTCTCAACGTCACCAATGACACCATACGGACAAAGACTCACTGTGTGACCAAACCACCCAGGCTCCCCTCTCCAACGGGCCTCACACTTGGCCTACAGACAAATGAAGAAAACACTGACATAGTGTCTAACAGTTCAAGGCCCCATCCCTTCGATGACCCTGGCCCCCTTACAAAGAGCCTGCCTGAGAAAACTCAAGGCTGCCAAAGAGTCCAGCCAACACCTGAACACTCCACCAGACAGCTTGTGGAAGGCTAGGAGCCCACCTTTGATAGGCGCTAGTTAGCAACCTCAGGTGGCTTTCCCCGGGACCAAGAGCCCTTCCTTGGTTTTTGTAATTTTTCACTTCCTAAGTCTAATGAGCGCCAGCCCCTGCCCCTTCTCCGAGTCTCCCTTCAAAACACCTAATCACCTCAGGACAGATGGCCATTGAAGTCAGTTCATTTGGCCTTGTCCCTACCGAAACACTGATCACTGATCAAAATCCACCCTTGCCGCTTTGCTCATCACAGACGTAAAATCTCCTGGCAGAGTCTTCATACTCTCCTTATTTGACCTAACAGCTGTATTTGACAGCTGATGCCTCCTTCTCTAGGCTTTGGAAACAGACACCATGCCCTCCCACCTTTCCTCCTCCCTCTTCACCTCCCTGGCCCTGGGCACTCAATAGCTCCATGCTTCCTGCCCAGTTTCCTCTCTATCTGCATTCATTCGCTCAGGAACCTCATCTAGTGTGGGGGTTTAAACACCCACCATCTACCGACCACCTGCAATTTCTCCCTGAACTGCACTAGTACACACTACCACCGACACCCACACATATCGCCTCAGGCACAAGGCATCAAGATCAACACTTGTGATAGTCCTGTAGCACCTGTCCTTTCCACGAACAGCCATCCGTTGAAATCCTGACTTCTCAAGCTAAAGACTGTGGTGCCCCACAACTCCTGTATCTGACACAGCCGAAAACCCTGCGGGCGTCGCCTCCAAAATATATGGGGAAAATAGTTACTACCTTTCAGTCCCTGTACCATTACTACCCACCCATCTGCATTACTCCAGTCCCCGCCCCTGCCCCTTCAGTCCCTTTCCAACACAGCACGCATGATGACTCGTAAAACGTCCAGGTCAGCCTCTGTGGGACACCTTCCCGTTGCGCTTGGAGAGGAGTCCGCGTCCTCGCCCAGGCCTCGCGGGCGCACGTGGCTGCCCGGCGCCCCTCTTTCCCCCGCCCTCCGGCTTCTGCAGTGGCTGCTGCTGCGCCCGGGATCCCTCGAGCTGGGACGTCTGCTGGCACCGACACAACCCACTCTCCGTGCCCTGCTCCGCCTTATTTTCCCGCAGGCTCCCACCACCACCTTATTTATTGTGTTCTCAGAACGCAAACGCTCCAAGTCGGCATCGCCTTCGTGGTGAGCCCGGCGGGCGCCCGGGGCCTGAGGCAATGCGGACGCGCGGAACCCCATCGAATATTCCAGTCAAGGGACGGTTTGTGGCCACGGGGATGCCCGGCTCGGAGGGCACACCCCAGGGCAGCAGGCGGCTCAGATCCCGCACGCACTCTGCGGGCCTCCGCCTGTCCCCTCCACCGCCATCTGGGCCCGCACAGCCACGTGGCAACCAACCAGCGACCCCCGACCCTGCAGTCCTTGCCTACCTGCGCGTGGCCTCCGACGCGAGCTTCCGGCACGCACACCGCCCAGGTAACAGGGTCCCACCTCCCGGAGCGGCGTCGTCCATTGGCAGAGGCTCGCCCCCGTCTGCCCGCCGGCCAATGACATGCTGCAGCCGCGAGGGGGCGGGTTCAGGCGTGGACGCGGGCTGGTAGCGTCATCTCTGGGAGCCGCCGGTGGCCGAGAGCCGCGGGTTGCCTAGCAACCTCCCGACAAGCTAGCGGCTGGGGCTGAGGTGCCTCTCGCTGCTTTCGGCCGCGGGGGCGGGGCGACCCCAGGCCGGGGGTCCCGATCGGTCTGTCTGGGCGCTCAGGGGTTCGTCTTTTTTTTTTTAATATTTTTATTTATTTCTAGGAGAGAGAGAGAGACAGCGTGAGAAGGGGAGGGTCAGAGAGAGAGGGAGTCACAGACTCTGAAACAGGCTCCAGGCTCTGAGCTGGCAGTCAGCACAGAGCCCGACGCGGGGCACGAACCCACAAACCGCGAGATCACGACCCAAGCGAAAGTCGGACGCTTAACCGACTAAGCCACCCAGGCGCCCCAAGGGGTTCGTCTTAAACATACGCATTTGTATGAACTGAAGATGCTGTAACGTTAGAACCGTGCACTACGTTTGAATACCCAGGGTTTCAGATGCCGCAGAGGTGGAGCCCCAGGAATGTGGTCGTCGGTCTAGGGGTCGGGGCCAGCCCGCGGTGAGGGCCTGCGCCCCCCGCCCAGATGGCCCCACATGAGTGACAGGTGCCCAGGTGAGGGGACTGTCGCTACCTCGGAGCATCAGGGGGTCCAGGAACCAGACCGCTGGGCAGGCAGCGCGGAACCACAAGAGGGAGCAGGTGCAGCTCAACGGCGCCTCCCCTGCTGCTAGCACCTTGAAGGTACGGCTCCGGTCACATCACAGGCCGTTCTCCCGTGTGCGCAGGTGCAGGCGGGTCCAGCCTCACTCACCTGGGGATGCGCGCACGTCGGGGCGGGTCCCGCCTCGTCCACCTCGGGATGCGCGCACGTGCTGCTCCTGTCACAAGCCGCCTTTTAGCACGCAGGTGCGGGGCCGTCCAGCCTTACTGACTTCTGGACAAACAGTCCTGCTTTCAAACTGCCCCGACAGGCCTTGTGACAACATGGAGAAAAGTTTTCATCCAGTATAAGCTTAAATAGTATATAATGCAATGTAAACATATATAAATAAATGTATAATATATTTAGTTTTGCCCTTATTTCCCCAAAGCACTTATAATGTAGGAATAGGTCATTCAGATCAGTCTTCCACTGAGAACAGCAGAAAAAGCTGCCCAAAATATTATCGTTTCAAAAATAATTGTGTTCATGCCATCAGTGTGCTAATTTGATAGTGAAATATTCTGACAGGGAGTATAAAAGAAATCCAGAGCACTAAACTTGACGTTGAGCGACACTTTCCACTCAGGGTTCAGTCCATTCTGGAAGAGGCAGAGACCTGAACAAAGATTTTGACAGCGTGGTGGGCTAGGACTGCTAAGGGGGACGGTTCTTGTAATGTCCCATCTTTGAGCTGAGACCCTGAAAGGCTACACCAGAGGAGTGAATATGAACAGAATGGACCAACCTTGCAGGGACTTCATAAAATCCATATTAAATTATCTCAGTTTCTGAAACTGCAAGTGATTTAAGGTTTATTGTTGGTGCTGCTAGCTTGCTCTAAAGCAGAAAGGGTAAAACTGTTCTAGAAGAAAAGTCTAGTATCCTGTGCCCCAAACCACAACTGCTCATATAGTACGTCCAGCACTCAATAGAAAACAGCTGCTTACACAACACTTGATAGAAAACCCAGAAAAAGCAGATACTATCTTCACTGTACAGTGAATTACTGACACTCTCAGCCAACACTTTAACTTCATGGGTCTGAAAATGTCCCCTTCCTGATGGCCAGCTCCAGTCACGTGCTAACGGGATGTCTATGGCCTGTAGCACATCATGAGTGTCTCATCACGGTGTGTAATTCCCTGCAGCAGAGGGCACAGCTTTGCGCCAAACCCGAGGGGACGGTGCCAGAGACCACACGGTCTCATAAACACGCCAGTGTGTCTGTAGTTCTCCTGGACCTTCGCAGTTACCGGGCCCCAGTGCAGGACAGCGAATGCTGCTGAGTCTGCTGCAGGGCCTGCCTGTGCTTTGGGCCCCACTCAAACCCACCAGACTTCCAAGTTTCCCAGTAAATGAGTAGTGGTCACGTTAACTATGGTCCGTGCTGCCTCCCACTTCCAAAAAGGCTATTTTCTGCCTCCCTGTGGCAGAAAATTGTTTGTTTTCTATGTCTGCATTACAAATTAACACAAAACGTATTCGTTTAAGCCCACAAACTTAACAGCTTCACCTCACAGTCTCTGGGGGGTCAGAAATGCCCGAGTGGCTGAGCCCCGTGTCTCTGAGAGAAGGTCCCTCACAAAGCCACAGTCAAGGCATCTGCCAGGGCCATAGTTTTGTCAGAAGGTTTGTCTAGGGGGACAGTCCATTTCCAAGCCATACGTGGCTATTAGCAGGATTCACTCCCCACAGGTGATTGGGCTGAGGGACCTCAGTTCTCGCTGGCCGTCAGGAAAAGGCCGCTGGAGTTCCTTGTCACATAGGTTCCTGCACAGGGCCGCTCACAAAGCAGCTGGCTTCCCACGGCACACAGGAGGGGAGTCACAGGCTCTTTGTACCCACATACTGTATGATTCTATTTATACGAAATGTCCAGGACAGGTCCAGAGACCATAGGTTCGTGGTCACCAGGCACTGGTGGTGTGGAGTGAATGGGGAGTGTTTAGTGTGTATGAGGTTTCCTTTTGCAATGAGAATGTTCTGGAACTAGACAGTGGTGATGACTGTACAACATTATGAGTGTACTAAATGGTGCTGAATTATTCACTTGAAGATGGTTTTAAAATAGTGAGGTTCGTGTTTCTTACCATCATGACAAAGGTGTTTATTCCTCCATAAATGTGGTTGTGATTCACATCAAAGATGGCAGTGTTCGTTTGTGTCTGTGTATTTCCAGTCGCCGGCCCCGTCGCCGCCACCCCAGCCATCCTGGCTGAACTTTGTTGAATATGTGGAACAGTAACAGGAGTCTAAGACTTAAGACTGCACGAAAAAGTACTGTACCCCTCCCAACACGCCTCCCTTATCTCCACCCGGGGGAGGGGGTTAGCCAGCTTCATTCGTTTGTTTGTCCTTCTGTCTCTTTTAGCAAAAATAAGCAGATGCGGGGCGCCTGGGTGGCTTAGTCGGTTAAGCGTACGACTTTCGCTTAGTTCATGATCTCACGGTTCGTGGGTTCGAGCCCCGCGTCGGGCTCTGTGCTGACTGCCAGCTCAGAGCCTGGAGCCTGTTTCAATCTGTGACGACTCCCTCTCTCTCTGACCCTCCCTGATCACGCTGTCTCTCTCTCTCTCTCCTAGAAATAAATAAAACATTAAAAAAATAAAAATAAAAAAAAAAAACAAAAAAAACCCCCAAGCAGATGCATGGATGTTTATGATACTTATTCCCCCTTCCCTACCCACAAGGCAGCACTGCACACGTTCCTTCCAGCCAACAGCACATCCTGGAAATCTTCCATCAGTTCCTCCTTTCCTACAGCTTCTCGTGGCCCTGTGGGTGGATGTACTGTGGCTCACATAGTCAGTACCCATTCACAGGAACTGACTCCAGCTGTAAATTGAGCTGCACTGAACAGTCGTGCACACGTGTTTTCCTGTTGTTGGTGGCATGTGTTCAGGATAGACTCCTGGGGTGGGGCTGCCAAATACAGATTAATTTTGCTGGGACGGCCCGATTCTCCTCTGTGTGACTGACATTTAGTGTTCCCCCTGCCACGTGTGGGTGGGTATCTTGCGTACAGCCTTACCAACAGAGTGTGCTTTCAAGCTTGGATTTCTGCTCTTCTAATCTGAGAAACAGGACCTCAGTGTGGTCTTAATTTGCCTCTCTCCTAACTCAGGTGAGGCGGAACCTCCCTCTCTAGGCCTGGGGTCATCCTTCTACACTCATGTGGTGTCACTGCATCCTGCCCCCGTCTTCCCATCGGTCTCCAGTCTTTGTCCCCCTTTGTGTACTAGAGACATTGACCTTTATCTGTGACACGTGTTGCAGATACTTTGTCCTAGTTTGTCACCTGTGCTTTGGTCTTGAGCACGGCATTCTCTGCCAGGCAACATGCTTTGTCACTATGAACCCAAGCGGCCTTTAGCATCGTCATGAGAAACCCTTTCCCATTCCCAGTTTTGGAGAAACTCGGCCAAGTTGTCTTCCCCTAACCTGTCCAGCTTCATCCTTTCCAGTCCCGCTTCTGACAGGAGTCCTTGTGTGTGTGAAACAAGAGCGGACCCAATGCTACCTTTCTCTAAACGGCTATCTTCTTAAACCAGCACCACTGTTCAAAAAGCCCATCTTGGCTTGTGCCCAGAGATACACCTTCCCTTATAGCGCATGTGCGTTTCCACACACATGTGGTCTCCTCCCTCAGGGCTGGGCCCGCAGTGTGCACACACCGGGTTTAGGGCGTCGGGAGGCCGGCAGGGCTTCTGGTGTCCCCTTTGCTCTTCTGCGCATACCCTGCCGTGGAACTGAGGCGTCAGCTCCTCTAGCTCCAGAAAAGCAGCTTGTTGGGATATTTATTGGGATCTGCTTACATTTATTGTTAATTTAGGCACAGTCTCTTTTGGATGTTGCCTTCCTTTCCAAGAACAAGATCTGTCTTACTGATTTGTGTCCACTTTTTGTGTCTTTTGTGAGTGTTCTCAAGTTTGGTCTGCTATGGATCTTGCATAGATCTTAAGTTTATTCTTAAGTATTCTATCTTTATTGTAAATAGGATTTGCCTCTTTCATTGTATCTTTGGATTATCATTTACAGCAGTGACGGCTCTCGATTCCTGTGTATTAGTTTTACATGTTACCTTTTGAAATTCGTTCATTGTTGGAGGAGCTGCATACATCCTATGATAAGAAAGTTCTCTCTCACATTCTACTTTCCTGAATGTTCCATCACAGAGAACTGAGATGCTATACTCGCTTTCCTTTCTCCTTGACATCTCTATCCCTTAGAGCTCAGTCTGGGTCCAGCGCCATGCCTTCCTTCCCTCCCCCCTCCCACTCCGTGATGTCACCCTGGCATGGCTTGCCAATCACACATATGCCAGTGACTCTAAATCTTGTTTCTGGTCTCAACCTCGCCCCCTGAACTTGCTTACCCACCTGCCTAAATGGTTTCTCTACACAGCAGGTCAGTAAATATCTCAAACAGAACACACTCACAGCCACACCCTTCCAAATCTGTTCCCTTCCTCATCGTGCTTGGCATCACCGCCCCAACCTAAGTGCCACCAAGAAAAGCGAGGTGCCATCCCCATTCCTCTCGCCTGTCACCTACACACCTTGCTAACACACTTTCCATGCCCCCTGCCCCCTCTAGTCCAGGACACCAAAACCTGACACCCAGGCACCCCCTCTACCCTTCTAATGCATCCACCACCTCACAAAGGTCAGAAATCTCACTATTTAAAAAAAAACAACAAAACTCGTTATGCAGTTGGCATTTAGTTTATTTATGCGAGAGAGAAAATGGGCACAAGGGGTGGGGGGAGCGGCAGAGAGAGAATCCCAAGCAAGCTCAGCCCTGTCAGCACACAGCCCAATTCAGGGCTTGATCCCACCAACGGCAAGATCATGACCTGAGCCAAAATCAAGACTCAGATGCTTAACCGACTAAGCCTCCCAAGTGCCTCCAGAAAGATCACTTTAGAACGTGGATTGTATTATTGTATCTTCCATTTTGAGAGTAAGATGTTCATTATTTTTTAAAGTAATCTCTATGCCCAACTTGGGGCTCAAACTCATGACTCCAAGCTCAAGAGGTCCACACCCTACTGACTGAGCCAGCCAGGTGTCCCCAATGTTTATAACTTTAAAATTCCCCCAAGGTTTCCTCAGCAACTCACAACCTCATAGATTCTCTTTATATTTGCCAAGTGGGAGCCGGATACCTGTCTCATAACTAAACCATATAATAATGCAGCTATAGAAGTAACAATTTCAAAACAGGGGAGCACAGCGATTTTCTGTATGCTGTATTTCTATTGCTACAAAATTGTTCTTTTGACTACAGGAGAGGTAGTTTTACTACACAGTGGCTCTGGTATTCTTTACCCTGATGGAATTTATACTTTTTTTTTTTTTAAGTTTATCTATTTGGGGAGGGGGCAGAGAGGAGAGAATCCCAAGCAGTTTCCACGCTGTCAGCACAGAGCCCGACACTGGGCTACAAACGGTGAGATGGTGACCTGAGCCGAAATCAAGAGTCAAACCACTCAACCTGATGAGACACGCAGGTGCTCCTGGAGTTTATACCTTTAGAGGCAAACACATATTTAAATCTACTTCACTCCTCTTCAGACGCCTGTAACAAATCACACCAGTGTGGGATGTTAATAGTGGGGGAGGTTGTGTGGGATGGCGTATGCTTTCTGCTCAATTTTGTGGTGAACTTGAATCTACTCTAAAAAATAAGTTCATCAATTAAAGTCCAATCACAAATGATCCTGCTCCAGGCTTATAGTTCAAATAAGTGACCATCAGGAGACACGACAATTCTGCCACGTTACTGGCTGTTTCAGCAGGAATGTGAACCACGTGGATCAAACCCAACTCCCGCAAAACACTCCTGAGTGCCCCCCACTGGCCTCTGGCCTCAGAGGCAGTAAAACTGCTTTCCTAACTGACACAGATTTTTCTTAGCAAACACTATAGGGATGTGGTTTTCTCCACTTGTTCCTCCTACAAACCATCTTTTTTAAAATTTTTAATGTTTTTTATTTATTTCTGAAAGAGAGAGAGAGACAGTGTGAGCAGGAGACGGTCAGAGAGAGAGGGAGAGACGCTTAACCGACTGAGCCCCCTAGGTGCCCTGTACAAACTCTATCTCAACCCTCGGACACGTCGTTGGATTTCAGGACATGGTAGCTCATCCTGTCCACGTACTAAGCTCATCGCAGGCTCCCCACATACACGCTGCCATGGCATTTCCAGGCTCTGCAACAAGTCTGAGGACCCCCACTTTGACCAGACCATCCAAGGCTCACTGCCCACTGTTAGATGGGGGTGTAGGACAGTGGGGAGGCAAGTGGGAGAGGATGAGGCTCAACAGACCAAAGAGACGGTCTGCCACCACTGCTCCGCAGTGGGCAGCACAGAGGACCGGGCTGCGGTGGGAGGGGAATGACCCAAATGCTCGTCCAGATGATAGCCATGGTCTCATGTCTTGGCTCAGAAGACAACCATGAGTGCGTGTCTCAGCACCATGTCTGCGCCAACACCTGGTGGCCCAACAGAGAGGACCTGACCTTGTCCCTGGCATCCCATAGCTTTGGACCTGGCGCTACAGAACAGCAGCCCCATGACTGCTCTCGTGCTCCAGGGAACGTTACCGTGAAAAGGGAAGGGAGACACTGGCACACGAACACTCTTCTTACTGCACCAAGATGGAGGCAAAGCCAGGCCACCCACACAAGTCACTGTACTTTGGTTCTGAAATCTCCAGAACGAAAATTAACCTACTGCTCTGCCTGTCGGCATGTGTTGTGTTGTTGTTGTTTACAAACCATTTAAAAAAGCTATTTTTGTAGCATTTATTGCAAGAAAATCTTAGCTAAGGATGCATTCTGAGAAGGGGGTGGGTTTGGATAGAGTTCCCCCTAACGTCCTCATTACAGGAAGGAAGGACACACACAGGCAGAACAATTAGAAGCAAATAGCGAACCTCCTCTTCCCAGAGGCAAGGAGCTGGATACTCTCCTCCCTGTACCTTCCACATGACCCACCATGATTGCGAGTCTTTATATCAACTCAGGAAAATAGGGCAAGTCAACACCCACCGGGGAAAGCTCCTGTGAAACCAAAGGGAGAAGTCGGGACTCGTTTGCCTCACCACGACCCCCGGACCACCACCAGCAAGACGGCTGCAGTGCTGGGCGAATGCCAGCGACCCTGGTTCTCAGGCCGGAAGCCTGGAAAGCCAAGGCTGTTTCAGCCTCTGACCTATTTCAGCCAGTCATTCAGACCCTAGTTTCTGAGTTTGGTCTCGGGCTTATTGCACAGAATGAATACAGAAGGTTGATTAAAACCACACGTAAAATACCCCCAACCCTTGTATCACAAATGATCCACAAATGCAGACTTGGGGCTAACAGGCCATGGTGTCCACTTGCCCGGTGATGCCACACCCGACTTCCCAGCAGCAACTGCCATTCGTGTCCATTCTCAGCGACACCCAGATGAAGGCCTCTGGTGACACCTTGTGAATGCCTGACACTGCAGCCTGAGCACCAGTGGGCAGGCAGTGGCCAGCCTTTCCAGGATGCAGACTAGACACAGGACACAAGGAATGATGGGCAGCCTGGCCCTGGGTCTGGCCCAGGAACAGCTGGCTGGTATCGCCTGGGCCAAGTCGGGAAAGCAGGAAGGTGGCCAGGACAGACAGTCCGACTGGTCTGTGTGGTGCTCATCACCCACTGCCTGTGAGTCCAGGCAGCAAGACAAGAGTCTCAGGTACCTGATGGCACACCTGTCCCCGCAAGCATATACATCAGCTGTTACTCCCCACATCAGCCATGGAGCCAAATGCCCTCACAAAAGGGAGGGGTGATGACCGCAAAATGTTGGCTTTTATACCCCTCGGCCTGCAGAGGAAGGGGCAGGGATTCGCCAGCAGGCAGAGGCCCCAGGACAGATGCTCCGAGGTTCCTGCGACCGCTTGGTGCTTCTCCATTTCCACTGAGGCACCTCAGCAGATAAGTAAAGTGAACCCCATCTGACCCCAGACGGATGAACACAGAGCGCAAAACTCAGTGTTATATTTCTCTCAAACATGCATGCAAACCCTGAACACTAAAACAATTTACTGTGCTACTACTAACATCCACACTTTCCACAAAAACCTGATACACATGGTCACACCGGAAATCTTCCCCCATCGTGAGTGGCCTGGTGGTACCTGCAAACTCCCTTAGCTTAAATTCCTCATGTGGACGGTTCTCAGGAGACGCGCAACTTTGCTAACTAAGGACCTTCATTTTGAGTAGGGGACACCATGTTTTCATCAGATTAGGAAGAAACTAAACCATGAGGCAGGTACGGAAGGCATGGGAAACTCATGACATTGGGATGATGCTTTGGACAACCTGTCACCTTCTATCAAAACGTCAACATCCTCCTCTTGGGCACAGCGACGTTAACAGCAAGAAGCCTCCAGCAGCCAGCCCGTAGCCTGGCCAGCACCGGGCCAGAGGATGCACATGGGGGCTCCCAGGAGAAAGCTGGTGGTGCAGGAGGCAGGTTGGGACCTTGGTATCTGTGGACACAGAGCTGCCTGACCCAAGAGTCACTGAGCGGTGAGTCAGTGCCACGGAGCGTGACAAGGGGCCGGGATGTCTCTGCCCTCCCAACCTTTCACATCCCTGGAGCCATCTGAACATCTAGCAGTGTCGGAGGGAAGATGCCAGCCATCCCAACCCCTGCCCTGTCCACGTACGGAAGCCGGTGGCCATCCTCCTGACATAGCCTCAGGATGACAGTAGACCAATGCTCCGTCGTAGGCCTATGTCACACCCTCCTCCATCTTGCGAGGAAGGCATTTTATTGTCTCACAGCATCGCAAGGGAGAGTGCAGGACAGTAAGAATTTTCAGAGAGGGGGCACCTGGGTGGCTCACTCAGTAAGCGTCCAACTTTGGCTCAGGTCATGATCTCACAGTTCACGGGTCTGAGTCCCGTGTCGGGCTCTGTGCTGACAGCTCGGTCTGGAGCCTGCTTCAGATTCTGGGTCTCCCTCTCTCTCTGCCTCTCTCCTGCTCATGCTCTCTCTCAAAAATACACATTAAAAAAAAAAAAAAAAGAGCTTTAAGACAGAGATACCACACTCACAGAACTTGTTACAGACACTGTGGAGATACCACAGGGTCAGTTCCAGGCCACCAAGATAAAGCCAACGTTGCAGTAAAGCAAGTCATGTGAACGGTTTCATTTCCAGTGCACACAAAGCTACATGTATGTGTAGGCTGTCCTGTGGTCTATTCAAGTATGCAACAGTGTTATGTCTGAAAGCCACCCATATCCATGTCTCAATTAAAAAATACTTTATTGCTAAAAAAAAAATGCTGTCATCTGAGTGGTTAGGGAATCATAATCCCCGATTACCACAACAAATTTAATAATGAGAAAGTTTCTGGGGCACCTGAGTGGCTCAGTCAGTTGAGCATCCGACTTCAGCTCAGGTCATGATCTCATGGTTCGTGGGTTTGAGCCCCATGTCGGGCTCTGTGCTGACAGCTCAGAGCCTGGAGCCTGCTTCAGATTCTGTCTCTCTCTCTCTCTCTCTCTCAGAAATAAAAACATCTTTAAAAAATTTTTTAAACATGAGAAAGCTTACATATTGTGAGTTAACAAAGCGTGACCCAGAGACACAAAGGGAGCAACGGCTGCTAGAAAAGCAGCAATGCCAGGCGTGCACGGCTCGCAGGCACAGCCTTCAAGTGGCAAAAGAAGCAGTGCTTGTGAAGCACAAGCAAGCAGGGGCTGTAGGTAGGAGGTCTTGCGCCTGTGTGATTTCGACTTCTCTTTCATGAGTTGTTGTTCGCCTGTTACTGGGCCTAGTTCACAGCTCAAGCTCTCCCACAGGTACATCTGTACAAGAGAAAACAGTCAACGCATACAGTCTGGCACAGTCCACGGCCTCAGGCACACCCACGGCAGGGGGGGTGGGGGGGGCGTGGGACGAACCTGTGCTGGGGGCCAGGGGAGGGGCACCACACCATCCCAGTCAAACCAGAAGACAGAAACCAACGGACCCTAGACAGACCGTGCCTCTGGCCTAAATGTGGCTGTTTACCCTCTAGTTTGGTGACCAGAGCAGCACAATCTAGCAGAACCGTAAGGCAAGCCACCGGTTGTTTCTAAAGTCTCTGGTAGCCATGGTTAAAAGAAAAGTAGGTAAAATTACTTTATCTAATCATGTCCAAAATATTATTTTAACACGTAAATATTATTAACAATGATGTGTTTTGCTTTTCTTCATATTGTCTTCAAAGCTCAAGTGTATTTTAGATTCTCAACTTAAGACATTAAACTTTCATGAGAAAGACCTGACCTGTATTTAAAACTCATAGCTGAAAAATCAGATTCATGTACTGAAGTTCCTAACGAACTGAAGAATTTTCTAAAATGCTAATCAAGTTAATAAGCTTTAAGTTAAATAAAACTAAGAATCCAACCCCCCAGTTGGGCTTGTGCATCTCACGTGCTCCATGACATCTGTGGCTAGCGACTGCGTACTGGACAGGAGGGATGCAGGACAAGTGATTTGTCCAAGTGGGGTCCCCAGACCCACAGCATCAGCTGGGAACTTGCTGGCAAGGCCCACTCAGACCCATAAAACTGGAGACTCCGGGGGTGGGCCTGGCCCCATTCAAACAAGCTCTCTGGGCAACTCTGAGCATGCCCAAGTGTGAGAATCACTAGGCCAGGACAAACATCACCAAGACAACTCATAGAAAGTTGTGATCCCCTATTTGCCGAATGCAAACTGAATAGGAGCCCTTCCCCTGCATCATGTTTTGATACTGAGTAATTGCCTGGACTTTGTTAATCCAGGAGCAAGGGGAGGTCTGGCTGAGCAGGTGGATGACCAGTGGGTTAAGATCAGGACCCGGCTCCAGTGGCATTTTGCCTCACCGTTTCTCAATGCCCAGTGTCACCAAGCATTGGGTTCTCTCCTGGACTGAGGCCATCAGTAGAATCCCAGCACTTAACAATCCGTATGGCCACAAGGCTGCTCTCTCAGAACAGGGGGCCACCTCTGAACATGGGCCCTTACCATAGTAGCCCCAAGACCTCCCCCTTCTTCTGGGCTCAGGGGTCAGTCACCACGGAAGCCACATGAAAAAAACCGAGTGACATCAGCTATACACATGTGTAAACAACAGACGCTTCCACCACACTAGGTTCTTGTGGGACTCAGGCCAGGTAACATTCAGATCCTTTGCTCTTCACGTCACAGCATTTGGGGGCAGAAGGCTGATGCGGAAGTTTAGCCAAACTCAGACTATCGATACCCTTCTGTGTATTTTGCCAAAATTTGCATTTTACTGGAAAAGTTTCAATGACATCCCAGACTGTGTATCATGAGAAGAATAAAGGCGCCAGGGCACAGACGTGGTTTATAAAGTTAAAATATGCAAAACAATCTAAAGTCACCATGTGGACAGATACAGTCGCACCATCTCTTCACTTTCCGTCTGAAAGAGAACAAAACAACAGCTTATTTTTTTAGTCCTGTCTTGACGGGCCAGTTGCAGTTGATCATAAAAGGATCTGTATTTCAGAAACCAGCTAAAAAATGTAAACTGAGTGGTCCGCTCTGTGCTGGAATGAACTGAATGGATAACCTGGGGCTCCGGAAAGTTCACATCCAGACCCTCCAGCACCCCTCCTAGTCTAAGAGACCAGGAGTAAATAATGTGAATGGCTCAGTTATTAACTGCAATGCACCAACTTTTCCACGCTCACCAGACAAGAACCGCCACCCCCGGTACAGAGCAAGTGTATCTGTTCTCGCCGCTCAGGCCCTACCTGAGTCGCTGAGCTAGCCAACTGGACGACAACGTGTGTAAAGTTCCCAACGGCTTGGATTCAGAGGTCCTGGCAGCTGCACACCTACACAGAAAGGTTGGACCAACGGTCACGACCCCTCCACAGACTTACCTGGAGAGCCATGTGTGAGGTTAGGGAGCCAGAGCATTTACCCTCAACCCGGCTCGGGCACAGGCAACACTGGATATAACCAGGAACAAAAACATAAAAGTTACCCTTACGCTTTCATTCAACAGCAGGCTTAGGCAGAGGTTTCTACCGACTCCAGAAAGGTGCTCTTGGTTATACTATTAGTGAGTTGAAGTGTCTCCCCACAAAAAGATAGGCTGACACGTCTTCAACACTCAGGACCTCAGAACATGATGTTTGGAAGTAAGGTCATCACAGATGTTATTAGCAGAGATGCACTCAGAGTGGAAAAGGGGGGGACCCTAATCCAATATCACTGTGTCCTCATAAAAAGGAGGCACCTGGACACTGACACAGAAGGAAAACCCATGTGACATAGAGGTTGGGGGCAGGCGGCCACAGCCGACAAACGCCAAGGACTGCCTGTAAACCACTGGCGGTGGGGGGAGCGGCCTGGAGTGGGCTCTCCCCAGAACGTCAGAGAAGAACCTGCCACACCTCCATCTTAGACTCCAGCCTCCAGAGCACGGAGACAACGGACTTCCATTGGGTAAGCCGCCTAAGCCACAGCCACAGGAAACAACAACTAGAATCCAACTTTAATTTAGATTATATTCATTCAAATGTCTACAACAAACAGTTCACATCAACAACTTAGTTCAGTGCAATGCTTGAAGGTGCCCCGTCCCCACCGTGAGGGGTCCAGGTCCGTGTCCATGAGCCAGCATGTCCCGACTCAGCTGCTCCTCACCCGGCTACACCAACAGCGCGGCTCCCGTGTTGGCAGCCATGATCCAGAGGGTGTCTGTGCGGAATACAGAAGCTGCCATGGCACTGGTCACAAATCACCTGCAGCAGCTCTTTCCTCCTGCACCCCTCTTTTGAGCACCGGCGTATAAAAACCTGAGAAAGCAAGAGTTGCTTTAACATGATTTTCTTTATTTAAGTAATCTCTCTACCCAACGTGGGGCTTGAACTCACAACCCTGCAGTGAAGACTCACACGTTCCACTGACAGAACCAACTGGGCATTTCAACTGCTTCAATAAGCAATTATTTAACAAGTGCCCAGTAAGACTGTCAGCATTTAAACTAGAAACAGTTCTTAGCTACAAGGAGTAAAAATATCAAGACTTCAAGCAAACATCTTATTGGCAGGTAAACACAAATACTAATTAAAGAGATGAAAAAGTTTTGACAACAGAAAGCAGTGCATTAAGCTGGGATTCACGTGAGGCAACTGGATGTGTCGGCAGCAAAAATTCTACCAAACCAGGGGAGTGGGGATGTGGAGGGAAGGAGGCCAAGCCTGTGGCATGGTGCACAGTCCCACCAAGGGGAGCTGGCTCTAGGGATTCTGGGGACATTCCAGGGAGACGGAAGACCTACAGCCCTTATTGCCATCAGTTACTGATGTTTTCTGCAGGAGAGGGTGGTGTCAACTCCCGGGCAATGCAGACTCTGTGAAATCAGGAAGGCAGCCAAGAGGCAGCCACTTAGTGGTCTGAGGGCAGCCTTCTGGCAAAGACAGGGAGTTGTGTGGACTGTCTCAAGTTACCTGAGCATGCGCACCCAGCACAGAGAGGCTGGGAGAGGTGTGGGGGGGTGCTGCTTCAGGGGAGAAAAGGAGGGCATGCCCATCCTGGGGTGGGGACAGGGGTGGGCTTAGGTCATGAATCTGTAGTGAGCCAATAATGAGGAGGACCTTGCCAGTGCAGGGGGAAAGTATGACGAGGAGAGCCGTGCTCTTGTTTAGATACAGGGAGGTTTTAGCAGAGCTGGCAGAGAGCCTGAAGGGCAAAGCATGCCGCCGTACGGCCAGAGCAGCATGAACAAATCAGGGTTATGGGGGGACTGGGGTCAGCTGGTCGAGAAAGGGTGTTGTGTGCTGGGCTACTCTCTCATGTTGGAGGCTGGAAGCAGCAAGCAAGGGTCACCAAGCCTGTCGATGCATGGCAAGCAGGGCATCTCAGAAACAGCCCAAGTACCTGGGGGGGGGGGTGCGGAGGGGTCCTTCGGGAAGGCCAAGCTGCAGAGCTGCCTCGGCTGGGCCCCCAGGAAGGCCAGAGGGGCTCTGAGAATATGCGGGCCAGGAGGAGAGGGCACGCGTTTACTTGCCCTCTCCTGAAGGCAAGGTTAGTGTGAATCTCCTGGAAGCGACAGGAGACAGATTTTCTGGAAAGGGAGAAATCCCCAAGACCAAGAAAAAAAAAAAAAACCACCAAGATTTTAGAGAAAAAAGTCCAACAATAATGAACTCGGCAGATGTGAGAAAGCTGAATTGTAGGCTGGTGCTGCAAGTCAAAGAAGCATCTCTGTTCACGAAACAAAACCCTCAAAGCTCAGAAATTGGCAGTGCCTGCAGGTGAGGATGATGTGGGAGTACAATGGGAGAAAGGGGGAATCAGACAGCCACCCAGCACCTGAAGAGGCTCTGACAGAGGCTCTGGCCTGGGAAGCAACGGGCAAGAGGACCCCCAGAAACGTGGGAGGGGCACACAGAAGGAGCTTGTGCTCCCTCCTCCTGGCTCCACGACTCTGGAAGCCAGAGTGCACTCTCCCCAGGCAGGGAACAGAGCAGAATGCCTCTCCAGGGGACCTGCTTAGCCCAAGAGAAAGACCCTGAAGTCCCAGAGCTCCAGTTTCCTGAGAAAGTGGACCTGGCAGATGACCCAGAGTGAAGGCCAGGGTCCACGCCGCCCCCACTGTGCGAGTGCACAGCCAGCTGCCGATCGGGCACGGAAGAGGGCCTTCACTGTGACGCACAGCTGGCACCCTGGACACAGATTTCACAAGGAAAGAAAACTTTAGGGGGAAATAAAAGGAGAGCGATCCAGAAGGTCCAGCACCTAAGGAGCAGAAGTCTACAGGACATCAAAGAATCCGAACTCCAGTCAGAAGCACCAGAGTTTCCGGTTTGGAATGGCCCCCTACCCGCCTAGCGTGACAGACGAAGACACATCTATACCAGAAACACTCCATATGAAGCTTCCAGATTCTGGGACAATGAGCAGATCCTCCAACTGCCAGAAGCAAAACTGGCCCCACAAAGGACCGCTGTGGAACAGCAACACAGAGTTCTACATAGAATTCTCTACAGCAACAGCAAAAGTGAGGAAATGGACCAGGGCGTGCAAATATCCAAATGAAGAATTCAAAACCTGATTGCTACCTCAGGCAGCTAAGCCAGCAGAAACCAAAAACGAAGATCCAACGAGGTATGCAGCCTCCATTTATCTTCACAGTTCTTCCCAGGGAGTAGGAAGGTCCTGTGCCTACCCCCAAACACAGGAAAAACTAAGAAAGAAAAACACAAGACCAGAAAAGTAGGGAAACTCAGATCTAGCCTTAAGAGAAACTCATGAGGAATCGTTAAGCTGTGTCCACAAAGAGATGAGCCCCAGAATGCCTGCACAGGGGCCACACTCCTCATCTCCTTGGGGCGGGGCGGGTGGTGGCATCCAGAGATGTGGCGGCGCAGCAATGGGGCAGGAAGCTTGTGCTCAGCCACACTGTGCTGAACCAGTTACTGCCCACGACTGCCAGGGAACAAGCAAACTCAAGGTACAAGAGTGCACACACTGGGAGAAAAGGAAGAACCCCAAGCGGACAAGACTGGCTAGGAGCGGAAAGCCCTGGTGTGGAGCAAGGGACCTGCTGTTTACATGACACAATTTAGTCCAAGTAAACAAACAGTACAATTCTCACAAAGAACACTGAACGGACAAACTTTATATATCCTCTTACATTTACTAGGAGGAGCTTAGACCAAGTGCATATTAACAAATAATTCTAGAAACCACATTAGCTCTCTATTTGGGGAGGAAAAGTATGGAATTCTTATAAAAGAAGGAAATCCTAACGCAGACTCTAATATTTAGAAAATGTGTTCACATATCTGTAGAAACCCATACCATCCACAGCATGGGAAAGCACGGATGTCACCGAGGTCATATCTTGTATGGAAACGAGCAGGACCACAGACCACAGTTAGATAACGGACCTTCTCCCCCATGGAAAAAATCACCATCCACAGAGTGGACAGAATTTGTTCTTACCTTCTCTTTCTTCTCAGGATGATAGCCACAGTCTCGATCAATGTGCTCACCAACCACCACATCAGGGATCTCTCCCTTTTTTACTGGAAGTGGCTTGTTACAAAGTGGGCATACTGGGACCCGAACGTCCTGAAAACAATGATATAAAACAATATTCCAGATTCAGACAAAACTCAATAAAGAAAAAGGTATAATGCATTGAAAACCAAATAGAGGACATGCACAGATATTCCAAATGCTCCTGAGAAGACAGTGTGGCTCCCACAGAGGAATCATGGCAAAGGCATCCCTACGGATTCAGAGCAGAGCTGCCAAGTAGGATCCGGGAGAATGTAAACATAACAGACCACTAACCAACTGTGGAAACCACCCCGACATGGTCAGTAACAGGCAGTCGAGGAAAGAAGCTGGTAAAACGGATCTGGTCTCAGGGCAGCAGGGCTGTTCGTCCAACATTGCCCCGGCGGGTGGGGAGCCAGCCCAACACCTCCCGAACAGAGAGAACGGAAGGGACACTGCCATCAACCCCCTCCGGCTCCCTTCAATGGCCAACAGCCCACCCCGATCCTTCTGCGGCTTGCGCCTAGAGGGCACACAGCTAGGCTGAGCTCTCGAGCACCTAACGGCCACCCAAGCCCACAGAGGTAGGGGCTCTGGAGGGAGAACAAGGCGCCCAGCAGCTGCATGCGCCACAGTTAAAAACCTCATAGCCAGGAGGAGCTAAGGAAACTTAGCTCAGCAAGAAAACGGACTTGACAACTGACATCCAAAACGTGTCACCACAGAATGGGGAGGCCTGCTGTTTGTGTGCTGGGCCACAGGGTCGCCAGGAGCACTCCCTCAGTTGACAAGTCTGTGCCAACTAAGGCTATCTAGGGACATGGGGAGGTCAAGTCAACAAACGAACTAGCTAGTTTGGCTTAGTCATCAAGGCCTGGTAAATATGAGTCACCCTTCCTTACCCCCCATGAGGACCTAGAAAATGTTGGAAGGTCAGACCGCGCCAACACTAATGAAAGCATGCAATAATGCTAATTAGTCATTCACCTGTCTAACTGCCATTCCAAGGAAGCAGCACTACGGATACAGAGACGCTAACATAACCTCTGAATCAGGTACCTGAGTGGCTCAGTCGGTTAAAGGTCTGACTCCTGATTTCAGCTCAGATCATGATCTCATGTTACATGGGTTAAAGCCCCACAACAGGCTCTGCATTGACAGCACAGAGCCTGCTTGGAATTTTCTCTCTCTCTCTCTCTCTCTTGGAATTTTCTCTCTCTCTCTCTCTCTGCCCCTCCCATTTGTGCTCTCTCTCAAAATAACTAAACTTAAAGCAAACAAAAAAAACCCTCAAAATAAATAAACTTAAAAAAAAACCAAAAAACCCCTCAGAACCACCAGAAACAAGATGAATACAGGCTAGAAGCCACCTGCAAAGCTAATAACAGAGAGGGTGACACCTTTGGACTCATGCACATTGGTTTTCTTAAAGTCCTCTTCTTCTTGTTTCTCCCACATACTATTTGCCACTAAACAGATCCCTAGGTTGTGAAGTTACCCAAATTAACTAGCATTTTAATAGCTTCCAGATCAGGTTCCTTCCCAAATATTAAACCATTTCTCGCACTTCACTAAGATACCAGTATGATTTTCCTTGGCATAACAAATCAGAGGAACTAAATGTTTTAACATGCGAAATACACTCTCAAGGTTTGGATATAACAATTTGACTTCATGATCCCTGAACATAAAATCTGTTGCTTTAGAGCTGGGCCACCTGAAGTTCCCGGGATGGCAGAAAATGCCAGGTCTGCGCCGTCTGTAGCCACACGTGGAGGCCAAACACTGTGTGACAGCGAAACTGGATTTTAAGTCTTCTTTCATTTTAATGAAATTATTGGCTCTATGTGGTGAATGTCTACCCTTCGGACAGCACAACTTTAGACAGCAAGAGCTAGAGTCTCTGAAATAAAATACAATAAATTACCTTCTTGAACGCAAATGGACATTTATGTGCAGCACAAGTAAAATGGTCTTTACAGAAATCTTGTTTACATGCATCACAGTTTAACGGAAGAAAATCTAAAAAAAACCAAAAAGACACCAAAGAAAAATAAAGTGGCTTAAAGATTAGAATGAAAAGATTATAGATCACATCAAACAGGTATTTATGTACAATCAGTTCTTTACACCTATCAGATATGTCCCTGAGGTACCAGAGGTGAGGAAAACGTTGGGGGTGATGGATTTCACAATGGCAGGTCTGAAGAACCTACTAAGCTGCCTTTTCAAAAAAACCCGACCCATGTAGAACAAATATTTAAGCAGCACACCTGTATTCATGTGGCCTTGGCCCTGGTTCCTGGCCTTCAGGAGCCGCTACATAACAACGGTGAACAAAACCCGGACCTCAGGTGGCCTCCCAACACTGAGGAGCTAATTAATAAAATGGCCAGTTCTCCCCCAAACGGACAGCCAACATACTTTCTATTCACGTTCTCTTAGAGGTGCTCACCTAGCTGTTTGCAAGTCTCTTCTGAACAATGTTCCCCCAGGTCCGGGAACTCCATTATCAGGGGAATCCGAATCACAGTGGCGCTGGGGACCGCCTGGAGAAGGAAAACCCTTAGGAAAGGAAGGACAGCCATGGTTTCAGCCACCAGAGTTCATAGCTTCCAGCTGAGGAAAAGGAACAAACGCGCTCTGCAGGAAGCACTCGAAGTGCAAGTGACCCCCTGGGCCTCTGCTGGGGACTAAAGCATCACACATTCTTGTTCCTTCAGCAAAGAGAAAAAAATGAGTTTCGGTACAAGCACTAGCTCATTGAAAATCACTCCCACTATGAGAGCGATGGTTTCTTGTAATTCAAATTGCTACTTGGGAAAGCTCACCCCATCCAGGCTTGCATTGAAACCACTTCTACTCACAGCCACAGGCGTTTCCCATATTCAATTTACACAACTGCTCGCAAAGAGTTGGGTCTCGGGGTTCCACCTGAGTATACTTGTTGACAGAAAAGTGTCACCAGGGACTAAGTCCCATTAGCTAACGACGCTACCTTAGAGACTCAGCTCTGTCCCTACTGATGCCCTCAGCTCCCTCCTGCGTGGAGTCTCACTCAGGACTGACTCCCCGAGGACAACACCCCGAGGACAACCCCCGAGGCTGACGAGGAAGGAAAGCAAAGCCATTCACTCGCGGTGGAAAACGGGCCAAGGGAAGCTACGTCCCCGGACAGGAAACTCCGGTCCGCAACGCGACTCGCAAGGCCCCTTCAAGGACCCAGCACCCACCAAACCTCTCACAGCTTGCCCCATCCCGACCCCCGCCAGAAGCCAGGTCCCGAGGGGCTTTTCCGGACGTCCCCAGCGGCTGCCTCCGTCCGGGGACGAGTCCACCACGCAGGGCCCGGCCCGCGTCCGCCCGTCCCCTTCCCCACGCTCACGGTGCCGGAACGCGGCACTCCTGTCTCAGCACGCGACCGCTCGGGCTCCCGCCGGCGGCCCTGGCCCGGGGTCCGACCGCGCAGCGGCACGGGACGCCTTCCGCGGGCGAGCCAGCCGGGCCCGCGCCTGCCCCCGACGCCCGCGACCCGGCGCCGCACCTGGCTCTCGACGGGACCACGGCGGCCGCGGAGGAAGCCCGGCCGCCCCTTCCGGTGGCCAGCCGCCGGGGACGAGGCCAAAGAGGAGGCTGAGGAAATCGGGAGCCGAGGGACAGCGATCCGCCGACGAGCCCACAGGCGAGCGAGACATCTCGCAACGTCCCTCCTTCCGCCTTTTATTCGCCTCCTCGGGTTCTCAGAGAGCGGGCGGCCCGGACCCGCCCTGCACGCCCAATGACGTCACCACCAGGCCGGCCAATCCCGCCCCGCGCGCCTCAAGGCGTCATCGCCCGGCCGGCCAATCCCGCCGCCCCCGCTGCCCTTCCGGTCCTAGCTCCTCCGCCTCCCTTCTCGAACATTACGGCCGCGTCTCTGGGCCGCTCAGTCACCGTGAGTCGGCTCCGCGCAGGCGCACTGGGCCGGCGGCGCGGCGCGGGAAACCTGAAGCAGGGCTGGCGAGGTCGCGGCGCCGGGGCTGAAGCGGAGGGCGGCTTCCGGGGGGCCGCGCGCGGAGGGCCCGAGTCCATGCCCTGGAGGGGCGGCCGCCAGGTACGAAGCCGGCTTGGCCCGGGCGGGGCCTTCTCGAGCGGGAAAGAGCGCCTGCTGGCCCCGGGGGGAGACGGCTCCCGGCGCAGCCTCTTGGGCTCCGCCGCCGCTGCCGCGTCCCCGTGCTTGTCCCCTCATCTGTGCCCTCACCGCGTCCCTGTACTTGTCCCCTGACCACCTCACTGCGCCACTGTACTTGTCCCCTCACCTGTGCCCTCATCTGTGCCCCCGTGCTGGCCCCCTCACCGCGTCCCTGTACTTGTCCCCTGACTTCTTCACCCTGCCCCCGTGCTTGTCCCCTCACCTGTGCCCCCACCGCGCCCCTGTGCTTGTCCCCTCACCTGTCTCATCCCCATGCCCCTGTACTTGTCTCTTCACCTTGTCCCCATACTTGTACCCTCACCACGTCCCTACACGTGTCCCCACACGTGTCCCCATACTTGTCCCCTCCCTATGCTCCTGTGCTTGTTACCACGTTGTGTCCCTGTACTTGTCCCGTCATTGTGTTCCCTCATCACATCCCTTCACCTGTTCCCTCAACGCACCCCTGTACTTGTCCCCTTATTTGTTCCCTCAGTGTGTCACCTTGTCCCCTCACACGGGTTCCCTCAATGCATCACTTTGTCCCTTCACCACGTCCCCTTACTTGTCCCCTTATCATATTCCCTTACCTCGTCAGCTCACTGTCCCCTTTCTATGGTCCAGCACTTCTCCCTTTATTGTATCCCCTTGTCCCCTCACCCTGTCACCTCACTTGTCCTCTCACCATGTCATCTTGTCCCCTGCTGTGTCACCTTACTTGTCACCTTACCATATCCCCTTATCCCCTCTCCATGTCACTTTGTCACTTTACCATGTCTCCTTAGTGTGTCACCTTACTTGCTCCATCACAGCCCCTTGCCGCCCACAAATGTGTACGCAGTTGATTTTCTCTCTGGGAGCACGTGGTTTTGTGCTGACCCAGCAAACTGAATCAGTGTTTGCACGGGGTTCCCAGGGTAACTTCCTCAGGAGCCCGCGGTCACATCCAGCCGTCAGTCCCTAACCTTGTTCTACATGTGTTTCTGTTTGAAGACAACTTGTGTTGATGTGTTGTTGGTTCGTTCGCATTGAACTCACAGCCAGCAGCACCGTGACTCATGCCTGAAGCCGGGCTGTCTGCCGGTGATCTCGGGAAGGTGCGTCCCAGCCTCCTGTGCTTGGGAAACTGGATGGCACTTGAGCACCAGCTTGAGGGCCACTTTAAACAGCAAGATTGCCACTGAAAAGCACAAGAATGTGACGACTGTGACACTAAACAGGCTGCAAAACGGGCACATATTTAGTGTACCGGAGGTGAAATGTGAAAGAAGGCAGGAGTCCTCCTGTGTGACCTTGGTAGAAGTGTGTTCCTCGGGGAACTCGGGCTTTTCACCATTCTGCATGTGTTTGTGAGTAACTGCCAAAGTATCACAAGTGTTGATTTTGGAGTACAAATAAATTTAGCAGATAGGCAAGTTGACAAATGTGGAACCCACAAATAAGAATCTGGCGGATCTGTGTGTATCTGTATTTCTACATGTATGTACCCATTTTTTAGTCTTTTTCTGAACCAGTTGAGGGTATGCTTTAGGTGATCACCCATTACCCCCAAATATTTGTGTGTATATTTCCAAAAGCACACGTTCCTATATAACCATTCTGTAGCCGTCCACATGAGGAAATCAGTATCCAAACAACATTAAGGTCCAATCCCCAGACTCCATTTGGATTTTGCCAACTGTGTCAATGTCTCTTTTTCTTTTCTGCCTTAGGGTCCCATCCACAATCACATGTGCAGTCTCCTCCCTGCTGGGACAGGTCCTCCATCCTTCCTGTTCCTGACAATTTTTGTTAAAGACCACAGGTTTATCTTACTTATGAGATGACTCAGGGTCCATGGACGTTTCCCCAGGACCAGATTCAGGTCCTGTTTCTTGTCGCAGTACCACAGGAATGGTGCTGTGCTGCAACCCATCCTACCGTGGGTGGTATTCTTCTTGATTACCTAGTCATGTGGATGGCTGCTAGGTTTCTCCTTTTTGTTACTTGTAAATTTGTTAGTATTTTATAAGGAGATATTCTGAGATTCCACCATTATTCTTCATCAGCCTTTGCCTGGGAACCTTTGGCTTTATCAGTGACTTCTATCTGGATCACTATGATGATCAATGCCCAAAGTAAGCTCTACTTGCTTCAGATTCTGTGTCTCCCTCTCAACTCTGACCCTCCCCTGCTCACGATGTCTCTCTGTCTCTCTCTCTCAGAAATTTAAAATAAATAGATAGATAAATAAACAAACAAATAAATAAACAAAGTAAGCTCTACACTCAATGCGGGCCTTGAACTCACCACCTGGAGGTCAAGAGTCACATGCTCCACCAACTGAGCCAGCCAGGTGCTGCCCAAATAGTGCTTTTTAAAATTTCCATCATTCCTTTTGCATTTATTATTTGGTATCCTGTAAGAGCAATATTTCCTTTTTGTTTGTTTCTTTATACATTTATTTATATAAGTATATATTTGTGGCTTTTTCTTTTACTTGGTGGTCATGTTCTGTTGCTGTCATTTTTTTTTAAGGTTTATTTTTAAGAGAGAGCACACATGGGAGCGGGAGAGAGAGAGAGAGAGAATCCCAGCGTGCTCTCAGCACAGAGCTGGACCTGGGATTCAAACTCACAAATCATGAGATGAGCTGGGCAAAACCAAGAGTTGTTTGACTGAGCCACTCAGGTGCTCCTGTTGCTGTTGTTATTTATTTTGATGGCCAGAGAGCCCCATCCAGCTGGCTCTTGAGTCCTTTTTATATGTCCCAGTCATTCTCGGCTCCATTCCTTGCCTTTTGCCACAAGATGCCCTAGGCTTATCTTGTACTCTTCCTGCTGCAGCCCTGAAATCAGCCATTTCTCCAAAGAGCATTGTTCCTTTTAGTGGAGGATAGTATTTAGAAATCAAGATGTGAGTGTGTGGTGTGCCTGTTACTAAAAGGGTGTCTTGTCATTTCTTCTAGGCCTTCTCAGCGGACACAGGCCAGCAAATATGTATTTGCTCACATATACATACACATCCGTAACTATCTGTACCTGTGTACTTCTTTTTTAGGAAAACATCCATATTCTTACCTTCAATTCCAATCCAACACCTCAGGATTTTTTTTAATTTTCTCTTTTTTATGTTTATAAATAACTCCTCCATAAATAAAAAACCTGGGTTTCATTATCCTATTTTTTTGTTTATGTTTCTTTTTTGAGAGAGAGAGAGAGTGAGAGTGGGGCAAGGGCAGAGAGAGAGGGAGAAACAGAATCTGAAGCAGGCTCCAGGCTCTGAGCTGTCAGCACAGAGTCCGATGCGAGGCTCAAACTCATGAACCTTTAGATCACGACCTGAGCCAAAGTTGGATGCTCAACTGACTGAGCCACCTGGGCGTCCCACATTATTCTATTTTCTTATTTTTTGATCTGTTTATTTGCTTGATGTAACAGACCACTCTGGCTATCACCTCACTTGCTTTGTGCAGATTCCTTCAGCATCTTGAGTGATTGTAGGCATTTCCGCCACGAACCCGTCTCCCTACACCCTTCTTCCAGTTGGTGAAATTCAGTGCCAGTCAAAACCTTCAGTTTTCTTCCAGAAGATTTAAAAGAAGACAATTTACTAAGGAAGCATAAATACAAATACCAGCTTTTAAGATGTTTATTATTCATGGGTCATAAGTCATGTGTATTATTAATGAGGAAAGTAAGTTAGATATTGCCCTTTCTTGTAAATTTTATCTCAAATGTTGAAAAGTCTTTTTTTTTTTTTTTAATTTATTTTGAGAGGGAGTGTGTGTGTGCGAGAATGGAGGAGGGGCAGAGAGAGAATCCCAAGCAGTCTCCAGCACTGTCAGTGCAGAGCCCGATGGGGAGCTCGAACTCACAAACCCTGAGATCATGACCTGAGCCAAAATCAAGAGTCAGATGCTTAACTGACTGAGCTCCTCAGGCACCCCAAAATGTCTTTAGGTACTTATATTCCCAGATTATCTGAGTCTTTCTAGAACCAATTATAACACACTAAAATATAAAGTTTTATGTTATATTTACATTAACTACTGAGTTTTAGAGCAGAAGTCAGAATCTTGCATGGAATCAAATATGCCATGCTACAGATTCATAGTTTTGCACTTAGTATATTTCTTATTGCTGTTCTTACAAATTACTGTGGCTTAAGTGGCCTAAAACAATACAAATTTATGGTTCTAGAAGTCAGAAGTTAAAAATGTATTTCATGGCCTAAAATCAAGGTGTCAGAAGGACAATGTTTCTTCTGGGGGCTGTAAGACATACCTTCCATGCCTTTTTCAGCTTCCGAAAGTTGCTCACATTCTTTGGCCAATCATAGCACCTCAGCCTCTACCTCCATTGCCACATATGCTTGTCTGACTCTCATTCTCCCCCTTTCACATAAAAGGATTGCATTGAACCTGATTGTGCAAATTAGGATTACCTCCCCATTCAGGATGTTAGCATGAGCATATCCACAAAGTCCCTTTTGTCATATAAAGTAACAGATTCGTGATTCCAGGACATGGATCTGGGGGTGAGTGAAGCACTATTCTACCTACCACAGGTGGTGACCATGCAGCCATTAGGAGAAACAAGATTCTTTTTTTTTTTTTAATATTTTTATTTATTTCTAGGAGAGAAAGAGAGATAGCGTGAGCAGGGGAGGGTCAGAGAGAGAGGGAGTCACAGACTGAAACAGGCTCCAGGCTCTGAGCTGGCAGTCAGCACAGAGCCCGACGCGGGGCTTGAACCCACGAACCGCGAGATCATGACCTAAGCGAAAGTCGGACGCTTAACTGACTAAGCCACCCAGGTGCCCCTGGAGAAACAAGATTCTTGATGAACCATGGGAATCTACTCCCGAAGTCAAGAGCACACTGTATACGTTGTATGCTAGCTAACTTGACAATTATGTTTAAGAAAAAAAGGAAAAACAAGATTCTTCAAAATAAAAGTTAAGATGTTAAAATTTGTCAGTGTTATACTTCTATCTCCTTTTTGAAATGTAAAAAACATTTCATGAAAAACACCCAAATTTTGAATAAACATTTTCAAAACAACTAGATTCATTAATGAGTTTTTGACCAAAGAAGAGAAATGTAATTGGTTGGACACTACTCCCTCCCATTCCTAGATACAGACACACACAATCATATGTGTACACACTTACATGGATGGGCATTTGTGTGCCTTCTGAGAATGACAGTTTGTCCACCGCATGAGCTGGCACGTGGGGATTGTCAGGGGAAGATATGAAAGTGGATAACCCAGGAGCTTTACCAGGAGTGCACTGGGTCTACCTCTGCTGTTCTTGGTCCTCATCTGGCTAAGACCATGCCAAATTGTTGTGGAAACAAAAGATTATCAAGTTGAATTTTTAAAGTGCAGGTTTGCCATTGACTGAAGTCTGCATGCACATAAAAAGTTGCCACCAAGCACAAGTTAAATGATCTACCTTTAAGCTTCTTACCACATCAAGATTAAGGGCGTCCTAAGATGTCCTCTGATAACTGCCTTGAAGTCACCAGGAAAGGAAGGACCTTGTGATACTTGGATGCTCCACAGGGAAGGGGATGCAGACCTTGGAGCCTTGATTAGGAAACCTCAAGAAGTCTACTTCAAATGAAGAGGCTGCAGTGTGCATCCAGCTATACATTTCTCTATCAAGGGATGCCAGTGTTCTTCACCAACAGCTCACTCTTCTGATCTCTCCTTTAAATATAGGGAAACTGAAGCACAGGAGTGTTTGAAACCCAATCTCCTGGGTTCACGTTTGTAATTCTTCCTCTGCCACCTATACTAGCCGGAGATGAGGGTGGAGAGCCAGACAGGGACCAGACCATTCAGACTTTATCTTGAATGCAGAGGTATTGTAGAAAAGTTTCAAAGATTAGCTTTGAGGAGTGGACAGGTAACAAAATTTTATGTGCTTCACACCGCTGTACAAAGAATATCCAACATTCTCTGTGTTGTAAAATGGAACTCCGCTTTGGAGCCCCCAGACTGCTGTGTTCAGGCAGCTATTCTCACTCCTCAGCATAGCCCAGCCTGCAATGTTTTTTGTTTGTCTTCTGTCTGGGTTCAGTTTATCTCGACCTAATTTACTGTTGGGCTCAGATCTTGGTCAATCCAAGGCGTCTCCCTTCAACTCCTCCCTCCTTTCTCCTTCAGTGGCATCTGGGTTTGGGGAAGCTGGATAGGAAACCTCATGGCAGCAGAGGCCTTGGTGTCCTCCCTAGGCCCCTGCTTGTGGTAGACCTGTCCCACCACCTCTGCCCATGTGCTTGTATTTGCTGCTGCTGGCCTCTGCTCAGGGGCTCATTACATACAGTGTCAGCCTGACCAGACCCTAGGTTACATCTGTTTCAGTGACCCTCTCAGTGTCCTGTGCCAGTGCACAAAGGGATTTGGGAGTTTCCTATAGTTCTAGAGGCACCACTTCAGGTCTTCTGCTTTCCTGACTGCGTCCCAGGTAGCTGCCCCTGTGCTCTCCCTGCCCTGGCACAGAGAGGTGTCTCTTCTAGAGAAGAGCTGGAAAGGGGAAACTGGGCAGGGACTCCTCTGCTTTCAAATTCTCCCTCTACTCATCTGAATTGTTTGCCATCTCACTTGAGGGCTGTAGGGTGAGCATCGGGTCCATTCTCAGAGACCCGAGCAGGTGTCTTCCTTTTCAGAGCTCTTCAAACTTCACAGACCTGGAAGTATTTTCTCCTGATGTTGCAAGAAATTTATCTCCTGTGTTATCTTTGGGCTTCTTGCTCTATGGCAAGGCTCTGAAGCTTTGGTTCATGACTCCTTTTTCGCTCTCTTGAAAGCTGTGCTTTTGAGATTATGGCTTTCTAGGAGGTCTTAAAAAGTTTAGATTTAAAACTCCAAACTGAGCAGCCACTTATTTAGGCAGACCCTTCTTTGCAGCTATGAGTGTCGTCTCATGGCCTAGTCTTGATGATGGAAAACTTCTCAATAATGGAGAAGAGAAAACACATTGACATCATACCCTAACACACATTGTACTCCCAAACATTTTGTTCAGCTGCAGTATGTGCAGGACAGATGGAAGAGAGGCAGGAGCAGAAATAGGAGAGCAAGTAAGCTGTTATTGTTGTCTAGTTAAGAGATGACAGTTACCACGGAAATGCAGAAAACTTACCTTCACAGCTTCCCTTGTACAGAGGACATGAGCATATGATCCAGTCTTCCAGGGGAGAGGGCTCCTGGGGAAAGGATTTCCACCCTAATGAAAAAGAGATCTGTATTAAGACAAAGCCCTTTTCTGGAAGATATTTTGAGGATGCTCAGAAATAGTGGCCTTTTTGCTAATATGAAGGGCCAGGTTGAGTAAAAAGTGGAAGGAGCTGGGTTGTGATGGTGGTGGTGAACTGCTGATGACTTCCTTGCCCCTGGATTTCTTGTAATGTGAGCTAACACATCCTTATTGTTCAAGGCAATTTTTTGTTGTTTTTGCTACTATTGGTAACCACAAATATTGTTACCAATAAGTGGAAATAATTATTTCAATTCAGGACGTAATCAGCTATGAGACAAAAGAGAAAAGTGGGTGAGTAAGTGATTGGGTACATGCATCTGTAACTCAGAGAAGAGGTCTGGCCTGGGGAATAAAGTGTCAAGTCATCAACGTACAGTGTGTTGATGAGATTGTCTAGGGAGGACAATATGTGGAGAAGAGAATGCAGGCCTATGCCTTGGGAAAGCCAGCGCTGGAAAACCAGACTGAGAATGAGCAACCAGAGAGCTCAGGAGGAAAATAAGGAAGGAAAGTCCTTGTCAAAGCCAAGGGAAGACGGAGATTTCAAGAGGGAGAACTGGCTAACCAGCTCCTGCTGCTCAGAGAACAAGACAAAACCTGGAAGTATCCATTAGGGTTAGTAACAGGAGGTCACCGTTGTCCCAGAATGGTCCCAGAGTCAGAGGAGGAAGTCAGACAAATGGCTTAAGATAAGGTAAAGGCATGGAGTCTGGATGAAAGAAGCAGAGAAGCTCTTCCTGCAAAAGAAAGATGGTGAAGTACTCTCTCCTGGTCCACCCTGCTGGCCTAGCCCTGTTCAGCAGGTGGTGTCCCACTGCCCTCTTCCCACCAGACGCACACTCTTCTGCTCAGACACATAGTCAATATTACCTTTACATTTGTAACTCATATCCTCAACAAATATTTATTGGGTTCCTGCCGTGTACACAGCACCCTGTTTGGCCTCAAGAAAATGTGAGAAAAGATTAAATGGGGTCCCTGTCTTCTCCCAGAAGTTTATAGTTTTGACCTTGGAGGAAAAAAAGACCTACATCCTGAAACAACTGGATGTTAAGTGTAAACATTGTATTTATGAGGCTGCAGGGCAGAGGCTATAATCATGATGAGAATTCAAAGAATAAAAACTTTCCAGATCAGCATCTGCCTGAAAAAGTTAGGCTGGAGTACCTAGGAAAGTTGCACGGTGGTGGGCACTCCAGCAGGACCTAAAGACAGGGGACGTGGACAGGGGAGGAGACTGCTGAAGCCAAGCCATATGTCCACCAGGACTTTTGGTTACAGGTGACAAGAATTCACCTCAAACTAGATTTTTCCCAGAAGGGGAATTTATTGGCTCCTAGACATGAGATGTGCTTGGATCTAGGAATTTAAGATAAGGTCCTTCCCTCTGAATGCTGGCCTCTCTGTTCCACTTCAGAACAGTCTCCTCTTGTGACAAAGACATAGCTGCCAGCAACCTGGGCTATGGTTGACCACCAGAGTGAATGTCTCTTTCCCAGCATGTGTGTCACGATCCCACAGATGGATTCTAATGGGCTTTCTTGGGTCATGCGTAGGGTGACTCTGCATGCACCTACCTTTAACACTTTTGAAGGTAGACATGGGGTGCTGCTAATAGTTTTGTTGGGAAAACAGGCATAACCCAGGACCCTGATAGGAAAACTGGGGTACAAGGTCACCATAAGCAAATGTCCACTCTGTGGTCTCTGGCTGCTGGCCCTGCCAGATCACATGAAATGGGTGAGAGACAGTACTCCAAAGACATTGTGTCATTACCAGATGAAGAAGGGAGAAGAATGCTGGAATCTTGAAAGCAACAGGTGTCCAATATTCATCATGAGTTGGCAACTCAGGGAAAGGGAGAGAAACAGACCAGAAGAGTAAAGCACAAAGTTTGAAGTCAAGCTCGCTAGATAAAGACAGAAGACTTAGAATTTAAGGCAGAGAAACCTAAACTTTATTTGACTGGTAAGAGAGAACACTGTCCAAAGAATTGATACATACGACAAATGTTTGCAAAGACAAATCTGAGAGGGAGTTGCAGGATATATTGAGAGATTCAGAAAGGAGCTAGGATTGTCTTACTAGAGACCTGACTCTTGAAGGTGCTGGTATGATAGAGGTGGAAAGAAAGGGATATATTCAGGAAGCAGGCTAAAATACAAAAGGAACTGGAAAACTTCTTGGCAAATTGGGCAAGAAGGACAGTGAAGAACCAGGGATGCTAGTTCAAGCATGGAAAAGCAGAAGCAGCAAGAATGAGCAGGTTACCAAGAGTAGCAATTTGGAGATGAGGCAAACCTGTTTGGGTCATGTTGAGTTTTGGAGAAGTCATATGAATTGAGAGAACACTGGATCAGAATTGCAATACAATTTTAATTTAAATATTTAAAGTCAAGACAATGCATAAAGTCTCCCAAAAAGAGAGTAAGAAGTGGCTGGAATTGGGCCTGAGGAGGGCGTGCAGATAGGTCATAGGAGGAGGAAGAAACAGAAAAGAGCCTATGGCAGGATTGGGAAAGAATGCTAAAACAGCATGGAGGAGAGGCCATGGGTGACAAGTGTCACCAGGTGATCTACTGAAATCCATACAAGGACCAGAATCCTCCAGAAAGTACCTACATGGATATTTATGACTTTAGGAAAGTCCTTTCCTTATCATAGTACAGCATTCAGGATACTCAGGGTTATGCTATGTAACAGACAATCCCAAAATCCATGCAGTTGAAAACAACAAAGGTTTATTTTCTGCTCACGTGTCCTGTCCCTGATGTGTATACAAGCTCTGCTTCACATTGTCCTAAGGCCTGAGATGACAGAGCAATCAATATTGGAAGTCTTGCCTAGTTGCCTAGGACGAAAAAAGGTCGCCTCAGGGACCTCCCACTGGTCTGAGATACTCTTGCCTGGGAGTTTCAGAGCTCACTGGCTAAGCCAAGCAGGGTGGCCGGGAAGCACAGTCCCAACAGGTATCCAGAGGGGAGAAGCAAAGCAGATATTGAAGAGGAACAAGGACTGGACATCAGGTGGTGGCAGAGGTCAGATGTTAGGCTGAAGGAGGGAGTACATATCACAATCTGTTTGTTTAATGCTCAGTTGTGGTGACTGCTCCCGCAGGGGTGCCATTCATGGTGTCAGACCATCAACCCCCTGATGACAAGGACTGTACCCTTTAACCCTTTGTAGATGGTGCTTATGCACCTCATCATGTTAGGCCGTCTCCCTCAGGTGACAAAACTAGAGAGAGATGCTCTGATGATATCCAGGCTTCACCATAAGAACTCTCAGGGAGGAACAGGAAGTGTCTCAGTGCAGCCTTATGCAAAGAAAATGTGTTTCCTTAAATTCTGCATGGCCACGTATACGTTCGCCTGTGGTGGCCTAATAAAGAATACGCTGGTGATGTGAAGTCAAGTTAGGCTAATTTTCCTACTGGAGACTCTCCCAGGAGTTCTCAGAGCAAAGACCTGCATGTGGAGTCACCAACCTTGTCACTGCTGCAGATGGTGGCCAGGTAGAGTGCTCTGTCCTCTAACCAACATTGTCTTTAGGTCTTTGCAAAGGCTTTGGCTCTGTGAATCTGAGAATCACAGAGGGAGGTGTGATACTTTGAGTCGAAGTTGCCAACAAAAATCAAACTGTTTTCCCTTAGACATGTGAGTTGAGCATAAATATTTCATAGACACACAGTCAGGTAGAGAGAGATTTTAATTCCAGAAAGTGATCATAAGGTAAACCGCAGGAGACATGGCTTATGATTTGCTTCATGACACATTTTTAAGTAAGCAAAAGTCTTGTGGAATAAAAAGAAACTCGCTCAGGCTCCTCAGTGAATGGGAAGCAGCTGAGTGGAACAGAGACAAACTGATGTTTTCTTTTTCCGTCTTGTATTTTTGCAATGTGATGTTATCCAGCATAGGCGACCCTTTGGTCACAGAATCTGGGTCACATGGATCTTGCTTACTCCATCCTTTAATAACAAATCAGTGCAAGAGCTTCTGTTTCAATGTCTTTCTAAATATTGTCAGAAGTAACCTAGGAGAAAAAAAAAAAAGAGAGAGAGAAAGGGGCACCTGGGTGGCTTAGTCGGTTAAGCGTCCGACTTTCGCTTAGGTCATGATCTCGCGGTTCGTGGGTTCGAGCCCCGCGTCGGGCTCTGTGCTGACTACCGGCTCAGAGCCTGGAGCCTGTTTCGGAGTCTGTATCTCCCTCTCTCTCTGACCCTCCCCTGCTCACACTGTCTCTCTCTCTCTCTCTCCTAGAAATAAATAAAATTTAAAAAAAGTGACCTAGGAGAACCCTTTGCTCAGTGCATGTTGAGGCCCCAACAGTGAAGAGTGAGTGCCTGCTTGTTGGTAATTTGTTCACATAAAATGTGTATGACTGGAAAGGCAAATACAAAATTAAAAAAGAGAAAAGGGAGCTCACATGGAGAATGTGGCAGAAATATTCCCTCTCATGAGGACCTTTCAAACGTCCTTTCAGAAGGATTCCTCCAGTGCCACCATGCATCCAAGGCTGTGCCTTGACTTTAACCTCCAGTATCACATGGCACGTGTGATTTGCACATGGCAGTTACCCATGGCTGTGAGATGGGTCCACGAGCCCCTCTCCCCACCAAGAGGAGCCTTTGGGTCCAGTGGGTGGGTGGTCAGAGTTAGAAGCATCTGGAAATGATGTCATATCTGTGGCGGACAGCACTGCTGATCGTGTGTCTCCTTGAGCGGGTGACAGGGCAGACGTGTGGGGATGGTGCAAGGCTTGCAGGGAGCCTTGTGCAAAGGCACACAACACTGTGGTGCAGTTAGTGAGGCTTCCCGGTGCTTGCTTCTGGGTCTTCAGGAGTGGTCCATTTGGGGGAGCCAGCCAGGGGATGCAGGTGCCTCTTAGCCGGCTTTGCAGCCCTTCCATCAGCCTCCACGATGTCCATTTACAACTTAGAAACTGAGCTGCCTTCGTCTGCTCTAACAAGCTTTTCACTTTTTTTTTTTCAATGTTTTATTTATTTCTAGGAGATAAAGAGAGAGACAGCATGAGCAGGGGAGGGTCAGAGAGAGAGGGAGTCACAGACTGAAACAGGCTCCACACTCCGAGCTGGCAGTCAGCACAGAGCCCGATGTGGGGCTCAAACCCATGAACTGCGAGATCATGACCTAAGCGAAAGTCAGACATTTAACCGACTAAGCCACCCAGGTGCCCCGCTTTTCACTTCTTTTACGCAAGCCTGCCTGTAGCTGTATCTTCAAACAGAGCAGCAGGGGCAAGTGCACCTGTTACTTGATGGAAGCAAATCTGCATCTTCCCTGTTTCCCTCAAATCGCCGACGGAAGCATGGATGCCTTGTGAGCTGTATATGTTACCCAGTGACCTTTGTAACTACAGGTAAAAAACAAAACAAAACAAAACAACTCTTAATTCACGCAGGTGTCACTGTGCAAGAACGTGATCACTTGTATGGAGGCATCAGGCTGCTGTCCGAAATGGAGAGGAGCTCATGGCAGTTAAGGTAGGACACAAGCACTCCGTTCGAATTTTAGTCTTTATGCTGTACCAGTTGAGAAATAGGAAACGTGTCATGAACCGGCCATGCATGCTCATGTCCGCCGGCTGCATCTTCGTGCGTGCCTGGGCCATTGCTCTCACAGAGCTCAGAAAGACTGCTGTCCTTTTCCTTTTCATGTGGCAGTGAGTATCCCCACTCCCCATAATCAGTGATGTCTCTGCTTCATAGTAGTGAGTGCTTCTTTATTCTTAAATATCACTCTGATCTGGTCACCGCCTAGGAGTCCTAGTCTTTGGATTGACCATGAGAATCTAGGAAAGGGAAAAGAGTCTAGTCTAGGATGCAAAGTCACATTTGTTTTCAACTTTTGTTGGTTCCTGAGTGGGTTCTGAATAAGTAATAATCATCCTGATTTCCCAGTGACTTGATGTTCCATTCCTGGCCAGGCCCCTTTGCTACCCCATCGAATCACTGCATTAAATATTAAAGCTGCCTGCGCCCTGGGGGCTCCATCCTGGAGGCAGTGGCAGAGTTGTTGTGAAATATCTCCTCCTGGTTGGCTGCTAGGTTTGTGCATTATTTTAATCTATGCATATTGGCTATGACTGCAACATTGTCTCTTTTTCCACAAATATTAGTTTGAAATGGAGGAGGAGAAATCCTGTCGGGTGCAGCCCAACCAGCCCTGAGGAAAAGGACGGATATGGTTCACTGGGGGTTCCATGCCTAGTGCTGGCCACTGACAGGGTGGGGGTGTCTCTGGAACACCTGTGCCTTCCATCTTTCACCCCAGCAGGGACATTAGGCCGTCCCAGAGAGGGGTCTGTTGAAGGCCTGCTTTGTACAACATACTTGGCTGTGTGCTGTCAGGAAGGTGGGGGAAGTGTAAGAGTGGAGACTGTAAGCTGCTTGGAGACGGAAAACACGTATGTTTAAAAAAACAAACAAATGCAGTGCAGCCCCGGAGTGGTGCCCAGTGCAGAGAGGGTGAGTGATATATGGACATGTCCACAGGACAGGGAACAGGCCTCTGGTGCTGTGCAATGAGCTGGGCCTTGGAGAGGCAGGCAGCCCTTTGGCAAACGTGTAGGAGAAAGGGGTGTCACAGCGATGGCACAGCGCACGGGGTGTAGACTCCCCGGCAGAGCCAAGCGACAGCTGTGGGCCGTGCCCACCACGAAGGCCCAACAACCACAGTGAGGCTGCTCTGGGCCTTGGAGTCTTTGAGGAAAACAGCCTTCATGATTCAGATTCGAATGAAGAGCCTGACCCTGGACAATTTCCCCAGGGGCACTCGGGTCCATTTTCAGTGTTGTTCATACAGACTTTGTTTTTCTGAGACCAAAGGTCGTCCTGTGTTTTGTTTTGTTTTGTTTTGTTTTGTTTTGTTTTGTTTTGTTTTGTTTTGTTTGCTGCCGGTCAAGGCCCACAGTGAGCTGAGCCGGGCTGGTGTGGCCATTGCAAAAGTGCCATGAATACACCTAGAGAGTTGTGCCTGGAGGGGAAGAAGAGATGAGGGGAGGGGGTGTGCTCAGAGCGGGAGGGCTGAAAGGGGCAGGTGCAGACCCCCCGGGCAGCAGCCCCTGCCAGCCCCACCGAGGCCCAGGAGGCACCAGTGGCCCCCTGGACTATTCCTTGGAAAGAGCTCCTGTGTCCTTCTCTGCCAGCAACTGAAACTATAAAAACAGATCCTAATTATAGCAATAAATTAGTGGGCCCTTCCTGACAGGGCTCCGGGTCCCAGGCAGAGAGGTGCTGACCTCCCTGGCCAGACAGCAGGACGGTCTGCTCTCGGCCGGTCACCTCTGGCCACTCAGTGAGCAGCTCCTGGTCAGGACTCAGCTCGGTGGTGGAAGTCCATGTTCCGAGGTGAGGCAGTGTTGGTGAGCAGAGCCCTGGACACTTTAGGACCCTCCTGGACAGCCACTGGGGCCTGGCACCAAGGCACCAAGAGCAGCCCAAGTCTCTGCTGCTTTAGACTCAGAAGGAACAAGTGGTTCACTGCTTCAGGGAAGGAGCTCCCCTTCCCCAACGCACAGATACCAACGGATTTAATGAGGAGTTTGGAGTTCTGTACTGATTCCAGTCTAAGCTGATGAGGAAGTAAAGTTGGGGAATCTCACATTTTGGGCTGCCTTTTTTTTTTTTTTTTAAGTTTATTTATTTATTTATTTATTGAGAGAGAGAGAATCCGAGCCCAAAATGGGGTTAGACCTTATGAACCTTAGGATTACAACCTGAGCTGAAACCAGGATCACAGCCCAACCAACTGAGCTCCCCAGACCCCCCAGGCCCCAGGGTGGCTTTTTTTTGGAGGGGCAAGCGTACCAAAGGGGGGCACCTAACATGGTCTAAAACTGGCCCCTTCTGGGGCTCACCTTGTGGCTGAGTTCCTTCTCTTTCCAGGTGCCCTCACGCCTCTCCTACCACTCCACAGAGGGCAGAAGAGGCCTTGCCAAAAGCTTTTGAGCAGTTCGTGGTGAGCACCAGGGGTACAGCACTATAAATATGAGATCTGACCAGACCATTGATGCCCTGCGCGTGGCCACACCAGGGGGTGGCTGGACATGCTCGATGACACATCCATTGGCCACAGACAGTTGGACTCTCTCTTGGGTCTTGCTGCATCTGAATTCTTTCTGGCCTAGGGTGGTGTTTGCAGCCCAGACCATGAGTGCAGGGAGCCGAGAGAGGAAGAGTGAGCCACTTTAGTCACACAGCCACAACAGGCTGGCTCTTCTGTCTGCCACACCGCCAGACGGCTTTCTTTTTTTTTAATGTTTTATTTATTTCTAGGAGAGAGAGAGAGAGAGAGAGAGAGCGTGAGCAGGGGAGGGTCAGAGAGAGAGGGAGTCACAGACTCTGAAACAGGCTCCAGGCTCTGAGCTGGCAGTCAGCACAGAGCCCGACGCAGGGCTTGAACCCACAAATCGCGAGATCATGACCTAAGTGAAAGTCGGACGCTTAACCGACTAAGCCACCCAGGCGCCCCCAGATGGCTTTCTTGTCCTTAGCTCACGTGCATCGAGTTAACTGTCTTTCCTCTGCTGACAGCTAGTGCTCAGTGTACCTCACGCTTCCGTTGACGTGTCACATCAGTTGTCATCGACTCGGCATGTCCAAGTGCCTCCATCAGCTTGCTTGGAGCACCCCTTAAAAACCCCTGTGATCAAAATCCATTCCCACGAGGTCCAAGCAGGAAAGAGGTCTGAAGGAGCAGGATGTGAGTGGGGGCACCGAGAACCAAGAGCCGAGCCAGCAGCATGTTTACAAGATGTAAACAGACCCAGCAAGAGAGTGTTGCTCTGTGGAACAGGCGCAAATGAGGGAAATGAGTAATAATAGCATGGGCTGCAGGCATGGATTTGATAAGCAGCTGTAAGTCTTCCTCAGCCTGTCAATCTAGTGCAAGAATCAGGCAGGAGGTGGGCCTTTATGTACTATGTGCACAAGTGCATTGAAATTGAGCGTTGTGCCCACAGGACCCCATTCCTTTCCATTTTGCCTGATATTCTCCTTCAGGGTAATGGTATAAAACACACTTAAGGTTCTTTACCTCCTTCCCTGCAATAATAATTGACAGTTACTCGACTCCCACGGGTGTCATAAATAAGAAGCTACCAAGAGACTAGGTTGCCGTCATTAGAAAGCACTGGCTTTAGCTGAATTGAACTAGCGTCAACTACTAGATGGTGTGAAGTATGTCATGGTGTGCCCTTGGTAAGGCCACCCCCACCTTGTGCCCTAACTTCTGTCCCAAAGGCTATTTTCTCCCGACTGAGCAAATGGAGTTTCCGTATTGACATCTGTGTGCTCCCAGGAGTGGGTCAGAAGGTAGGCTGCCTGTGTCAGGGCACCCTGAAGTGGGGGCCACACCGAATTCTGGAGCATCTTAGTAGTGGCAAGAGAGATCGTGATGTATCACTTACTAAATGGTAAATATAGGAAGCAGACCAACATGTGGCCGTTTGGTGTTCAGGGGCTAAGGCATGGAATTTACACCAACAGCATGCCATTGTGACAAAAAACACATGACATAAAATTTACCATCTTAACCATTGTTAGGTGTGTAGTACAGTAGTGTAACTATGTGCACGCTGTTGTGCAAATGATTTCTAGGGCTTTTTCCATCTTGCAAAACTGAAGCTCCATCGCCATCAAACACTCACTCCCCATCCCCACCTCCAGCCCCTGGCCCCACCCTTCTACTCTCTGTGTCTATGAATTATGACTCGGGGGAACTCATGTGAGCGGAATCACACAATACTTGTCCCTCTATGTCTGGCTTGTGTCACTGAGCATCACGTCCTCAGGGTTCATTCACCATGTAGCAGGTGTCAGTGTTCCTATAGCTGACTAATAGTCCATTGTATGGAGGGACCACATTTCATTTATCTGCTCACTCACTGATGGACGCTTAGATTGGCTGTTGTGAATCATGCTGCTGTGAACTTGGTGTGAAAATCATAGCAGCTTGTTTTTAAAAGAAAAACCTCAGTTTTCTGAATAAGGACTTTCTTGCCTGTTACTATTCTATTACTAACATATAAAAGGAGCACACCCGGCACTTGTACCACTAATATATTTAACATCCTCGTGGAGGTAGTGCCTTCATGGCTGTAGATAAAACAACAACCTTGCTCCACCCTTTCTTCTGTGAGGCTCAAGACAAGTAGAAGAAACCACCCTTTAAATTTGCAGTAGCCATAAAGATGGAGACAAGCTTTGCTCCTTGGAACAGAAAAACAAGTCTTGTAGGAAGTTGGTTTGATGAAACAGAGGTTGCCTGTTGTTGTCCTGCTCCACATCCCCAAGATGACAGTCCCCAGGGAGGCTGAAGGACTAGGAAGGTGGCAAGAGGTCTCAGCAGAGACAGGCCTGGGGCACACAGCTGTCAGCTCAACCTGGATCCTGTCTCCTGCAGTCCCTGGAAAGTCCGGGTGATCCCCTCTCCCGAGTGGAGGGTGGCTGGAGGGTGACCACTAGCTGTAGACTACTTTGGAGAAGGCCCAGGGGAAATATGACAGCATTTGCTGTGGTTTGTGTCATTCATCCTCATAAGGACCCAGCTTCTCCCTCAGTCTGGGGGGGCACAGGTCCAAGACCAGATCAGGTGTGGAAATGGAGCAAAGGACTCTGACTTCGCATTGGGATGGCGTCCCTCAGCCTGTGTTATCCATTGTTGACTTCTCTTGGTTGTATAATTAGGTAACAGCTTATTGGCTGCCTATCTGTCCCTTAGGAATACCGGGTTTTATCAACCGTCTTCATGGCTAGGTGCAGGTCCCCCCTCCTGCCCCAACACTTCAGCCTTGCTGCTCTTACAAGAATTGCACCCACCTTGCTTTTGATGATTAAGCATAGCCACCTACGATTCTGGGATCCTGATATCCCTGTTGCTGTAAGGGAGCCCACACTATGACAGCATCTGCTGTTGGCTGCTCTGGCTTACAGAGCACAGACACTGCTGAGCTCCTCATCGATGCCAGCGGCCGCCAGCTTCCCAGTCCTTACTGATCTGGTAAACAGAGTGTCTCTGAGCCCTTCTGTGAAACATGGTTGGCTGGTGTTTTGTTTCCAGCCTTACAAGGTATATCCACATTAGCATGCCTGTTTCTGTGAGACTTGACTTCTTCCTCCACCATTTGCCCCAGCAGTTATGACATTTATATTTCAATAAGTGTGTGGGTTATCACTTTTTCCAAACTTCCAAGAATCTTCTTAGGTGCAAATTAGCACTGCCTCCCAATGCATTAAATCCTGTGTCCTGGAAAGTGTGTCTCCATTGATAAGCCCTCCCTTAGCCTACCTGACTCTGCCCCTTGGTCCAGCATATCCTGGTGGCACACCTTGCTCGGTCATGCAGCAACTTCAGGATACAATCTCTTCTTCCTTGGCCAGACCTAGCTCTTCCTTACTGGGTTATATTGCGACCTGAGCTTTCATATCAGCTGACAGCCAGAAGGGAAGGTGGGGGCTGTAGCCTTTGACATGGTGGAGTAGACCACCGCTCAGAGCCCAGAGCATACAGGAACACCTGGGGTTCAAAGGTTTTTGAACGTAACAACCTAGTCATTCCCACCCCAAGCTTCAGGGTCCTCCTCCTTTTAGTTGGAGCCCTGACCTTGCCATAGGAGATTTACTGGGATTGAGAATTCAGCCTTTTCCAGAGCTCTGTTGTCCATATCATTAAGTCTTGGATCTGACTCTCAATTCCTCCTATAAGATTCAAGGTCTCTCTGTGTGCCGCCAGAGAAGCCCCGGGGATGTCCATGCTTCACCTTGAGTTGAAGATTAACCAACCTCAGCCTTTCCTTATCTTCCTCCAGTGCATTGAAAGTATCCAGCAACAATCACCCCATCTTGGTGTCCTGATCCTTATAACTCCCCCACACCTAACAAATGCACTAGCTAATGCTGTCCCTTCCACTGATAGCCCATACCAGTTTACCATTGTTAATAATTTTTTTAATTAGTAGATTTCTTTTTGTAAAATGGTTTTAGGTCTACAGAAAACTTGGGCAGACTGTACAGAGAGTTCCCATATGCTTCCTCTCTGGCACAATTTTCCCTACTACTACCATCTCACATTAGTGAGGTATATTTGTTACATTCAGTGAACCAATATTACTAACATTATTATTAACTAAAAGCCATAGTTAATGTTAAAGTTGTCTCTTCAATTGAGAACTCAGAAGTGGACCCAAAAGTATACAGCCAACTGATATTTGACAAAGCAGGAAAGAATATCCAATAGAAAAAAGACAGCCTCTTTAACAGATGGTGTTGGGAGAACTGGACAGCAACATGGAGAAGAATGAAACTAGATCAATTTCTCACACTATACACAAAAATAAACTCAAAATGGATAAAGGACCTGAATGTAAGACAGGAAACCATCAAAACTCTAGAGGAGAAAGCAGGAAACAACCTCTTTGACCTCCACTGCAGCAACCTCTTACTTGACACATCCCTCAAAGCAAAAGAATCAAGAGCAAAAATAAACGATTGGGACCTCATCAAGATGAAAAGCTTCTGCATGGCAAAGGAAACAACCCACAAAACTAATAGGCAACCAACGGAATGGGAAAAGATAGTTGCAAATGACAGATCAGATAAAGGGTTGATATCCAGAATCTATAAGGAACTCACCAAACTCTACACCCAAAAAACAAACAACCCAGTAAAGAAATGAACAGAAGATATGAACAGACACTTCTCCAAAGAGGACATCCAGATGGCCAACAAACATATGAAACGATGCTCAGCATCCCTACTCATCAGGGAAATACAAATCAAAACCACACTGAGATACCACCTCACACCAGTCAGAGTGGCTAAAATGAGCAAATCAGAGAACACGAGATGCTGGCGAGGATGTGGAGAAACGGGCACCCTCCTACACTGTTGGTGGGAATGTAAACTGGTACAGCCCCTCTGGAAAACAGTGTGGAGGTTCCTCAAAAAATTAACAATAGAACTCCCCTATGACCCAGCAATAGCACAGCTAGGAATTTACCCAAGGGATATAGAAATGCTGAGGCATAGGAGCATATGTACCCCAATGTTCATAGCAGCACTCTCAAAAATAGCTAAAACATGGAAAGAGCCTAAGTGTCCATCAACGGCCGAATGGGTCAAGAAGATGTGGTTTATCTGTACCATGGAATACTACATGGCAATGAGAAAAAATGAAATCTGGCCATGTGTAGCAACATGGATGGACCTTGAGGGTGTTATGCTGAGTGAAATAAGTCAGGCAGAGAAGGACAAATATCATATGTTTACACGTATAGGAAGATTAGGAGGAACTTAACAGAGAACCAAGGGGGAGAAGAAGGGGGCAAATGGTGGGGGAAAGGGAGAGAGGCAAACCATGAGAGACTCTTGAATGCTGACAAAAACAGAACTGATGGATGTAGGAGGGAGGGGGTATAGGCATGGAGGAGGGCACTTGTGGGGATGAGCACTGGGAGTTATGTGGAAACTAATTTGACAATAAACTATTTGAAAAAAAAACAACTAAAAAAAATAAGTTGTCTCTTCATGCTATCCAGTTCTATGAGTTTTGACAAAAGCATGTCATTTGTTAAATGTATCCACTGTTACATTATCATTCACAGTAGCTTCTGCCCTAAAAGTCCCAGCGCTTCACTTATTTCTGCTTTTCCCTGAAAACACTGGCAAAACACTGGCAATGAAAGTTGATTTTTTTCACTATCTCCATAGTTTTGCCTTTTCCAGACCATCGTGTAGTTGGAATCATACTGGGTATAGCCTTTTCAAAATGCTTTTTTCCCCACTTATAATTTTCATTTAAGGTTCCTTCATATCTTCTAGTGGCCTGATAGCTCATTTCTTTTCAGTGCTGAGTAACATTCTATTGTCCGGATGAACTACAGTTTATCAGTTCATCTATTGAAGACCATTCAGGTTGTTTCCAAGCTTTGGCAATTATGAACAAATCTCCTGTAGACCTGTGTGCAGGTTTTTGTGTGGACATACGTTTACAGTGTAGTTGAGTACATACTTTGGAGTGTCATGGTCAACTCACATGGTAAGGGCATGTTTAGCTTTATAAGAAACTGCCTAACTATCCTTCACCAGCAGTGAGTGGGGCTCCCTGTTGCTCGATATCTTCAGTAGCATTTAGTGCTGTACATGTTCTGGATTTTTGTCACTCTGATAATTGTGTAGTGGCATCTTGTTGTTTTTAGTTTGCAGTTTACTAATGACATACAATATTGAGTATCTTTTACTGTGCTTATTTGTCATCACCTCTGGTGATGTGTCTGTTCAGATTGTTGCCCATTTTTAAATTGGGTTGTTTGTCTTCTTGTTGCATTTTAAGACTTCTTTATATATTTTGGATATGAGCCCTTTGTCACTTATTTTGTGAATATTTTCTCCCGGTCTATGTTTATCTTTCATCCTCTTAGCATGGTTTTCACAGAGGAGAAAGTTTTAATTTTAGTAAAGTCCAGTTCATCAATGTCTTTCTCCATTGATCATGGTTTTGGTGTTATATTTAAGAATTCATTGCCCAATGCTAGGTCACCTAGGTTTTCTTCTAGAGGTTTTATACTTTTGGGTTTTAGAATTAGGTGGTCTTCAGTTATGAGCCAGTTTGTGTAAATTCTTGTAAAAGCCATTAAGTCTACGTCTAGATTAACTTTTTTGCACGTAGATGTACGATTGTCCCCATACATTTGCTGAGAAAACTATTCTTCTTCCATTAAAATGCCTTTACTCCTTTGTCAAAGAGAAGTTGACTGTATTTGTGAGGTCTGTTCCCAGGTTCTTTGTTCTGTATCATTGCTCTATATGTCTATCCTTTAGCTTTTTAGCTGATATCAGGCTGTCATGACTACTGTAGCTTTATAGTAAGTCTTGAAGGCAGAGAGCGCTAACAGCTTTAACAATGGTTTCACTACACATGCCAGGGATTATCAGAGCTCAACCTATGACCTCCAGTGAAGGGTCCTCATCACCCACCTCATTGCCAGCTGCAGGTGATCCAGCTCAAAGGCCCCATATTAGATTTTCCTTCCTGTGATCACCCTCAATACCCACTGTCATTTCCTGGCAATGGACTGTCAGGTGGAGAGTTGCTGCAGGGACTTATTAAGGGGTACGTTAATGGGGTGCCTGGGTGGCTCGGTTGGGCGTCCAACTTCGGCTCCAGTCATGATCACACGGTTTGTGGATTCGAGCCCCACATCGGGTTCTCTGCTGACAGCTCAGACCTTGGAGCCTATTTCAGATTCTGTGTCTCCCTCTCTCTCTGGCCCTCCCCCACTAATGCTCTGTCTCTCCGTCTCAAAAATAAATAAAACAAAAAAAATATTTTTAAGAAGGGGAGTACGTTAATGACCAACACCTATAAGGACATGAGGATAGGGCAGAGGGTGAAGTTGAAGTGCAATGTAGTTGCAGCAGAGTGCACACTAGGAGTCTGGAGCTGGGATGCCCTTTCATGGTAGTCCCAAGTAGAGGCAAAGGTGCTGGGCCAGAGTAGCCCTACATCAACTAGCTAGTTAGTACAGGCTCCCTCAAGAAGGAGTATCTTTGGGTGAGAAGGTTTCCTTGTTCCCGGGAAGCTCCCTTGGAAAGAGACGCAGCTAGGGGAATAGGCCTCAGTCAAGAAGCACTCTAGATGGGGCATCAGAGAGTCCACCACACTGTCCTCTGGATCTCAGCAGAGATGTCACTTATCAGAGAAGGCTTCTCCACTTATAGATGAAGGTTGAGGTCACATGGTCTGCTCAGGTGACCTCACTGTTAGAAGACCTTTTAAGCTATTAACAGAATCCAGAAGACTACCTCTGCACCACAAAGGTTGCTGATAATAAACATTTAAAATTAATCTATATTTTAAAACACTAGCCCAGCATTTAGGATAGGAGCTGTGGTTTCTTACCCAAAGAAAGAATGGGTAGGAAGGGGAAAAACAAAGCAGTTACTTGAAGGGCTTCCTGTAGCTAAGCTGGTCTCAGGCCCTCTGTAGGCAAGAGTCTCTGGTTGCCTGGTGTTCCAGTCAGGCTGGTCATGTTGTCACCAATCAAATTGTCAGGAAAAGATTAGAATTGCTTAATCAAGCAAGGACAAAGGCTAAGAGATGAACTGCCCTTCTGCCAATATTAATAGAACCAAGGATTAGAAATTAGTTGGTGGCTTAACTGATATTTTTAGAATTCCACTTGAAAGGGATAAGGATTCTAAAAACAGGAAAGTGGTAAATGCTACATAAGTCAGTAAAGGATCATAGTTAGCTTCATGTCCTTTGTAAAGAAACTATTACAAATTATGTGGGAGGATTTAGCTGTAAAATTGCTTGAAAAGCAAAATGTGATCCGAGACAGGCAGCCTAGATTTATGAGAGGGAACATGCCCATAAGTTGTGTTGGAGATTTTAAAAGATATTATATTTATGACAGACAATGAGAATCCTTTGTGTAGCCTACATCTGTGAAGAATTTGATAATGCTCTACTTAGAGATTTATTCTGAAGGTAAGAAGTGGAAAAGATATAAAAAGAAATCCTGCATTTCCAAAGCACTGCATCTTCATGCAGATGCTCATTCCAGCTACATTGGTAGCAAAAGAAGAGTGATTAGTTAACGCTCCCCTATGGCATGCATGCAGCCTAGCACAGGGAGGGCTTGGCTGGTGATTACTGTGTGCATGAACAGGTAGATTAATCTTGTTTCACCACTACCTGTTTAAACATGAAGTCTAAGCAATGAGGAATAACTCCTGTATGTTGGTAAAATGACTTTCCTTACCTTTTATTTAAACTGGAAAGAGCAAGGACTTTTTTCTATGAAGGATAACCAGTTTTGTAGAGTCCTGGTTGAAGTCTTGCCCAAGAATGAGGTCTTTTGGAGAGACAACTGGTGAATGTCTTCTGGGCAGACAGATGGGCAATAAAAACCTTCATCCAGAAGCAAATGGAAGATCCCAGCAAGCAGGGGTGAGGTAAAAGGAGGCAGCACTCTGATCCTGTGGGCAAATGGAGTCAGCCAATAGGGATCTGGGTTTCAGGAAATGTGATACTCAGCAGGTGGACAGGAGTCCCTAAGTGAGGGCATTAGGGCAATGGCGCCAAGAAGACAAGTGTGATGGGTGGTCCTGAGACCTGCAAATCCAGTGTTTGGTAGCTCCTGTTAGGAAACAGTGGGCCCAGGAACAGATCCAGATCTCCAAGTCAGTATGGTCAGGCGGCCCAGCTCTCCCAGGAATGGAGAGTCATGGAAAAAATGAATATCACCTACGTGAACCATGATCAGAAACAAGATGAGAATGTTTCCCCTCATCACTCCCATTTGATATCATGCTGGAAGTCCTAGCTAATGCAATAAGACAGGAAAAGGAAATAAAGTATCCAGTTTAGGAAAGAAGACATAAAACTGTCTTTGTTTGTAGATGACATGATTATAGAAAATCCCAAAGAATCGATGGAATAAAAAAATATCCTGGAACTAATAGCAGTTATAGCAAAATCGCAGGATACAAGGTTAACATAAAGAAGTTATTTTTTTTTACATATATAGTGTCCATGAGTAATAAGAATTTGAAGTTAAAAATGCAATAGCATTTACATGGGGCACCTGGGTGGCTCAGTCGGTTGGGCGTCTGACTTTGGCTCAGGTCATGATCTCACGGTTCATGGGTTCGAGCCCCATGTCGGGGTCTGTGCTGACAGCTAGCTCAGAGCCTGGAGCTGCTTCAGATTCTGTGTCTCCCTCTCTCTCAGACCCTCCCCTGCTCATGCTGTCTCTCTCTCTCTCAGAAGTAAATAAAACGTTTTAAAAATTTTTTTAAAAGTAATATACCTCAAAGGTAAATATGTGGGCAAATATAAAAGTTAGTATTATTATAATAACAGTTTGTAAGTCTTATTGTTTCCTACATGATTTAAGAGGCTAATGTTTGTAAAAGAATTTTTAGTTTACGTTTGGGGGCGCATAATGTGTAAAGATAAAATTTTGTGTTATCAAGGACCATAAAGGGTGGGGACAGAGCTGTAAAGACATAGAGGTTTTGTTTGCTGGTAGAAATTCAAATTACTGTTATGATTTCAGGATGTAAAATGTAATCCCCCTGGTAGCCACAAAGGAAATAGATATAGAGCATACACAAAAGAAAATGAGAAAGGATTTAAAGGTTTAACTATAAAACAACAACAACAACAGAACTAAACACAAAAGGAGACTAATGCCTAACATGAGGGACTAAAAAACTATAAGACATATAGAAGACAAATAGGAAAATGACAGAAGTAAGTCTCCCCCCTTATCAGTAATTATGTTTAATGTAAATGTATTAAACTCCCATTACAAGACAGAGATTGGCAGAATGGATAAAAACACATGATCCAACCATATGCTGTCTATAAGAGACTCACTTTATTTTTTTTTAATGTTTTGTCTATTTCTGAGAGAGTGAGAGAGACACACATAGAATCTGAAGCAGGCTCCAGGCTCTGAGCTAGCTGTTAGCACAGAGCCTGATGCGGGGCTCAAACCCACAATCTGTGAGGTCATGACCTGAGCTGAAGTCGCACACTCAACCAAATGAGCCTCAGGCGCCCTGAGACTCACTTTAGATCCAAAGACATAAATAGATTAAAAGTGAAAGGATGAAAAAAGATATCCATGCAAATGCTGACCAAAAGAGAGAAGAGGTGACTATACTAATATAGACAAAATGCACTTTAAATCAAAAAAGGCTGTGAGGGACAAACAAGGGCATTGTATATTAAAGGTTCAAACAAAAAGATATAAAAATTATAAACATTTATACACCTACTAACAGACTGAAAATGTCTGAAGCAAAAACTGACAGAATTGAGGGGAGATATAGACAGTTCTAAAAGTTGGAGGCTGCAATAACCCATTCTAAATAATGGATAAAACAACCAGACAGAGCATATGTAAAGAATTAGAAGAGTTAATACCATACACCAACAAGATCAAGACCTAACAGACGTGTATGGAACATTCTATCTAAATGAACAGCATATACATTCTTTTCAAGCACATATGGGACATTGTATGGGCTAGACCATATGTCAGACCACAAATTAAGTCTCAATAGATTTTATTTTATTTTTATTCTTTAAAATTTATTTATCTATTTAGAGAGAGAGAGAGCTTATGCATGCGTGTAAGCAGGGGATGGGCAGAGAGAGAAGGAAAGATTCCCAAGCAGGCTTCTCACTGTCAGCACAGAGCCCAACATGGAGCTCAATCCCATGAACCAAGATATCAGGACTTGAGCCAAAATCAAAAGTCAGATGCCTAATTGACTGAACCACCCAGACACTCCAAGTCTCAATAGATTTAAAAGATACAAAGAATCTTCACCCACAACAGAATGAGATTAGAAATCAACAACAGAAGTAAACTGGAAAATGTACGGATTTGTGGAAATTAAACATACACTCTTAAGAAACCAATGAGTCAAAGAAAGAAACACAAGGGGACTTAGAAAATACTTAGAAACAAAGAAAATGAACACACAACATATCAACACTTACAGGATGCAGTAAAAAACAGCATTAAGGGGGGAGATTATAGCCATACACACTTAGATTTTTTAAAAAAGGGATCTCACATTAACAACCTAACTTTACAATTTAAGGAATTAGAGAAAGAAAAACAAACTAAACCCAAAGCTAGCAAAAGGAAGGAAATAATAAAAAATAAAGCAGAGATAAATAAAATAGAGTATTAAGAAATAGAGGCAAATCAATGCAGAAATATCAACAAAATTGACAAAACTTTAGCTATATGGATTAAGGAAAAAAGAGAAGACTCAGGTTAGAAAAATCACAAAAGAAAGTACAGACATTACTATCAATTCTACAGAAATAAATGGATTATAAGAAACAACTGTGAAAAACATACACAAACAAATTAAATAACCTAGATGGAATGGGCAAATTCCTTAAAACACAAAATCTACCAAGAATAAATCATGAAGAAATAGAAAAACTGAATAGGACTATAACTAGTGAGAAGTTTGAATCAACTATTAAAAAATGTTCCAAGAAGTAAAAGATCAGGACCAGATGGCTTCACTGGTGAATTCAACCAAGCATTAAAGAATTAACACCAATTCTTCTCAAACTTTTGCAAAAATTTAAAGAGAAGGGAACACTTCCTATGTAATTCATTTGATGAGACTAGCATTGCCCTGATACCAAAGTCAAAGACACTCCAAGAAAGGAAAACTACGGACCTAATATTCCTTATGACCACCAATACAAAAATCCTCAAGAAAATACTAGCAAACTAAATTCAGCAAAACATTAAAAGGATTAGATGCTGTGACCAAGAGGAATTTATTCCTGGAATGTAAGGATGGTTCAACATACAAAAATCAATCAGTATAATGCATCGCATTTACAGAATGAAGAAAAAAAAAAGATCATCTCAATTGATCCAAAAAATGCAAAAAAACAAACAATAACACCTCAACACTCGTGATAAAAAACTTGACAAACTAGGAATAGAAGGAAACTGTCTCATAATAATCATATGTGAAAAACCCACAGCAAACATTGTACTCAATGATGAAAGACTGAAAGCTTTTCCTCTAAGATCAGAAACAAGGCTAGGATGTCCAATTTTACTGCTTCTATTAAAAATATACTGAAAGTTCTAATCATAGCAATTAGACAAGAAAAAGAAATAGGCATTCAAATTGGTAAGAAAGAAGTACAATTATCTTTGTTTGCAGATGATATATTTTATATGTAGAAAATCCTAAAGACTCTACCAAAAAAAAGTTATAATAAGTGAATTCAGCAAAATAGCAGGATGCAAAGTCAGCACACGAAAATCAGTTGCATTTCTTTACACTAACCATGAATAATCTGAAAAGGAAATTACAAAAACAATTCCACTTATAATAGCATCAGAATAATAAAATATTTAGAAATTAATCAAGGGGAGGGGTGCCCGGGTGGCTTAGTCGGTTAAGCATCTGACTTTTGCTCAGGTCATGATCTCGCGGCTCGTGGGTTCAAGCCCCATATCGGGCTCTGTGCTGACTGCCAGCTCAGAGCCTGGAGCCTGTTTCAGTCTGTGACTCCCTCTCTCTCTGACCCTCCCCTGCTCACGCTGTCTCTCTCTCTCTCTCTCCTAGAAATAAATAAAAAACATTAAAAAAAAAAAAAAGAAATTAAGGGGATAAAAGATGTACAAGAAAACTGCAAAATATTGCTGAAAAAAATTAAGGAGAAAGCAAATATACAGAAGTACAGCCTATGTTCATAGGTTAGAAGAGTTAAAAATTGTTAAGCTGACAGTACTATCCAAAGTGATCTAAAGATTCAGTGTAATCCTTTTTACGACCTCCATGACATTTTATGCAAAAATGGGAAAACTCATCCTAAAGGTTTTTTAAAAAATTTTAATTTTTTTGTTTTATTTTTGAGAGAGAGAGACAGCATGAGCAGGGGAAGGTCAGAGAGCAAGGGAGACACAGAATCCAAAGACAGGCTCCAGGCTCTGAGCTAGCTACCAGCACAGAGCCTGACAGCAGGCTCGAACCTACAAACCGTGAAATCATGACCTGAGCCGAAGTTGGACGCTTAACTGACTGAACTACCCTGGCGCCCCTCATCCTATCCAATTTCAAGGGACCCCGAATAGCCAAAACAATCTTGAAAAAGAACGAAGCTGAAGAACTCATTCTTCCTGGTTTGAAAACTCATTACAAAGCTATAGTCCTCAACATAGTGTGTAGTGGCATAAAGTATCATACAGAGCAGCAGGATAGAATGGAGAATAGCCCAGAAATAGTCTCACACATATGGTAAAATGGTGCTTGACAAAGGCATCAAGACCATTTAGTGGGGAAAGGACAGTCTTTTTAAGAAATGGTGCTGGGGACACTGAATATCCACCTTCGAAAGTATGAAATTGGACTCTCATGTACAGAAATTCACTCAAAATGGATCAAACATTAGAATGGAAGATCTAGCACTATAAAACTCTTAGAAGAAGGGCACCTGGGTGGCTCAGTCAGTTTAGCATTCAACTCTTGGTTTCAGCTCAGGTGGTGATCTCACAGTTTGTGAGTTTGAGCCCTGCATCAGGCTCTGCATTGAGACCACAGAGCTTGGGATTTCTCTCTCCCTCTCTCTCTGCTCCTCCCCAGCTTGCTCTCTCTCAAAAATAAATAAACATTTTTCTAAAAACCCTTAAACTCTTAGAAGAAAACTTAGGGTCACAACTTCACAACGTTGAGTTTGGTGATGAATTCTTGGATGTGACACGAAAGACAAAGGCAACAAAAACCAAATAGAGAAATCAGACTTCATGGGAATTGAAAATTGTGTGCTTTGAAAGAGACTATTAACAGAGCAAAAAGGCAACCCAGAGAAAATATATGTGATGAGGGATTAATATCCAGAACAGATAAAATTTCTAAAACTCAACAATAAAAAAACAAACAACCTCATTTAAAAATGGGCGAAGAACTTGACTAGACATTTTTCCAGAGAAGATGTACAAATGACCCATAAGCATATGAGAGGATGCTCAATATCACTCATCATGGAGATGCAAATCAAAATCACAAGGAGATACCACCTCACACCTGTTAGGATGACTACTATTTTTTAAATCTAAATTTTAAAATGTTTATTTATTTTTGAGATGTGGGGGAGGGGCAGAGGGCAAGAGAGACACAGATTCCGGAGCAGGCTACAGGCTCTGAGCTGTCAGCACAGAGCCCAACACGGGACTTGAACTCACAGACTGCAAGATCATGACCTGAGCCAAAGTCGGACATCCAGACACCCCAAGATTACTACTATTTTTTAAAAGAAGAAAATAAGGGCCCCTGCTGACTCAGTTGGTAGGGCATGCTGCTCGTGATCTCAGCATTGTGAGTTCGAGTCCCATGTTGGGCATAGAGATTATGTAAATAAATAAACTTGATTTGTTTATTTATTTGAGCAAAAAAGAAAGTATTTACAGCATTAGTCATGATAACCAAAGATGGAAGTTACCCAAGTGTCTCATGAACAGATGAACAAAATGTGGTGCAGCCACACAGTGGAATATCTTTCAGCCCTAAAAAGGAAGTTCTGACACTGGCTACAACATAGAAGACTCTGGAGGATGCTTTGCTATGGGAAATAAGCTGGCCATAGAAGGCAAACACTGTACGATTCCACTTACATGAGTACCTGTAAGTACCTAGAGCAGTCACAGTCGTGGACGGAAAGTAGAATGGTTGCCAGAGGCTGGGGAGGCAGGGGAGGGTACAGTTTAATGGGTATCATTTCAATTTCACTTTACGAAAAGAGTTCTGGAGGTGGATGGGGGTGGGAGTTGTATGCATTGGGAATGTATACAATACTACTGAGCTTTATACCAAAACATAGTTAAGATGGTAAATTTTATGTTATGTGTATTTCGCCACAGCTCTTAAAAAACAGCTGACTTCTTGGGACGCCTGGGTGGCTCAGTTGGTTAAGTGACCCACCCTAGATCTCGGCTCAGGTCATGATCTCACAGTTTGTGAGATCGAGCCAGGCATTGGGCTCTGCACCGACAGCATGGAGCCTGCTTGGGATTCTCTCTCTCCCTGCCCCTCCTGTTTGTACATGCTGTCTCAACAAATAAATAAACTTTTAAAAATAAAAAATAAAAATAAATAAAAATAAAAAGCCATCTTCTCAGCAAGGCCAACCTTCCTTGACCTCCCTGTGATAACTGCCCGTGAAAGTACTCCCTGTGTCCTCTTACGTTACCTCTAGTGTCTCTTACCGTGTAACATGCAATCTCTTGCTTCTTCGTCTTATGCCCTGGATGTGCTTCCACCTCGAACAAGACACACCCTGGTACATAGGAATGCTCGATAAGTATTTGTTTACAATAGCTTTTTTTAATGTTTGTTTTTAAGAGAAAGAGAGCAGGGGAGGGGCAGAGAGAGAGAGAGAGACAGAATCCGAAGCAGGCTCCAGGCTCTGAGCTGTCAGCACAGAGCCCGACATGGGGCTTAAACTCATGGACCACGAGATCACGCCCTGAGCCGAAGTCGGATGCTTAGCTGACTGAGCCACCTAAGTGCCCTTGTTTTTAATAGCCTTCTTGAGATTTAAGTCACAAGCCATGCAACCGGCTCACTTAGAGGGTGTAATTCAGGGATTTTTTTTGCATGTTATTGAGGCTGTGCCACCATCACTGCTGCCTAACCACAGCACATTATGAAGATCTCAGACAAAAAACTCCTACCCACCAGTGGTCACTGCCTATCACCACCAGGTCCCCCAGCAACCATGGATCTGCTTTCTGCCTGTGGACCCATGTGAGTGGACTCATAATGTGTGTACTTTTGTGGCTGGGTCCACTTAGTCGGTGTGATGCTCCAGAGTTTGTTCATGTTGCATGTAGCAGCACTTCATTTTTGTCTTTCCCACCTTGCCGTGTGGCTCTGCAGGCATCTTTTGGCCTACTCAGCTCAGACGTTGCCTCCTTTGTGAATCTTCCCAGATTTAGAGCACCGCGATGTGGTGTCTGACACGGAGCCACGCCACTGCTTTGGAAATAGACATGAGGCCTGCTGAATCTTAAGAATTAAACTTCTTGTTTTCCGAGATGTGCATTCCTCGTTTTCTTCTACCAGGGCTGAGTTTCCGTTGTACCTGCTCCCAGAAGACACTGGGGAAGTGGATCTAAATCTCCTAGCCAGCTCACTGGGAAGCCAAATCCATTTTACTCCTGCCACCAAGCGGTAAGAGGTGAGCATGACACCGATCCAGACTGGACGGATCAGACTCCGGAGGATGAGGGGCTGAGCCGCGTTTGCCCTTCCTGCACATGAAGCTTAACCTCCTCTTCAGAGTTCGGCATGCCTGCTTTTGCTGAGGATATTTTGAGGATATTTACAAGCCCACGGACAGGCTTTTTATTGGTCTTGTTCAAGGTTGTTCCAACCGCTTACAGACCCGTCTGGTTGTCAGAATTACCTGTGGGTGTTTATTTTTTATTTGTTTAATGTTTTTATTTATTTCTGAGAGAGAGAAAGAGAGAGACAGTGTGAGCAGGGGAGGGTCAGAGAGAGAGACACACAGAATCTGAAGCAGGCTCTAGGCTCTGAGATAGCTGTGAGCACAGAGCCTGATGCGGGACTCAAACCCATGAACCGTGAGATCATGACCTGAGCCCAAGTCAGACACTCAACCGACTGAGCCACCCAGGCACCCCAACCTGTGGGTGTTTAAAACATAGCAATGCCAGGGCCCTTTCTCAGCCTAATGAACTAGAATCTCCAGGGTTACAACCCAGGTCTCTGTGTTTTATAAATCTTAACAGGCTGAGAACCACTGTGCTGAACTGTAAGCTCCTGGAAGGTAGGAGCCTGGAGTTCTTGCTCAGCCCTGGAGTGCCCGCTCCTGGCACAGGCCTGGCATGGACAAAGTGCACAGATGTGGATTAGAAGAATGAACAATGAATGGATTCAGTGAAAGAACAAATGGCTGACTATTGCAAAGATTTTTATACAGCAGTTTTTTTACGTGGAGGTGAAATTCACATAACAGACACAACCACTGTGAAGTGAACAACTTAATGGCAGTTAGTGTGTGACAGTGTTGTACAGCTCCGACCTCTGTCAAGTCCCACAATACTTCCATCACCCCAAAAGGAGACCCTGTCCCTGTGAAGCAGTTACCCCTCATTTCTGCTCTCTGGGACTCCTGGTTACCACTAATCCACCTTTTGTCCATGAGTTTTTGCCTATTCTGGGCATTTTATCACATGGAATCACGCAAGATGAGTCCTTTTGTGTCTGATTTCTCTCACTGAGCATAATAATTTCAAGGTCCATCCGCACAGCAGCACAGAGCAGCATGCCACTCCTTTTTGTGGCTAAATAATACTCCACTGTGTGAAGAGACCATGTTGGTTATTCAGCTGTCCGTGGATGCATGGACTAGCTCTCACACAGAGTCAGCTGGTAGGAGACTCACCACATGAGATCGCTCTCTGGCTCTGCACTCGAATCTGACCGATGCCTGTCTGGCTCACTTCAGGGCCTGTGGCCTGGCCTACACGCAGCTGTCTTGTGGCACGAAGGGGAGTGACTGCCACGTGTGATATTTGCGAAGGCACAGATGTTAGCTCAGTACGTGGCGTCCGAGGGAAGTCGAGCATCCTCTTTTCAGAAAGCTCTGTTTATTCCAAGCTTTTCCGGTTGCTTTGATTTTAGCTTCAGACCCCTTGCTCTAACTCAGGATCCTCCTCAAAAAGGCTGAGCACTGCTTGTCCTTGCACTTGTTGCCAGTGAGCCTCTCTGTGGCCAAGCCCACCTCACACTGGAAGCCGTGGGATGTGAGTCCCAGGTCTTCTGCTGAGGGGCCTCACAGGGCTCTCAAGTCGCACTCATCACCTGTCCCCCAGCCTGCAAAAAAGGGGACCCCAGCAGGCTACTGCTTACAGGCTTTTGGCCCACAACCCCAAGACCCTGTTAAATGAGACATCACAGGAAAACCTGAGCAAGATCCTCTGAGACCATTTATCCTCAATTTCCTCTTGTCTTTAGGATTCCTGTAGGTGTGAGGCCCCCAGAACTATCTGAAATTTAAGTTGTATGCAGTGAAGTACACAACTCTTACATACATCTGAGTGAGTTCTAACGTGTGTACATCCGTGTAATCCCTCCCCAATCATACTGAGTGTCTGCAGCCCCCAGAAGCCTCCTCCGGGTCCCCGTCCAGTGGTTCCCCCCCACCCCAAGGAAACAGTGTCCTTACCTCCATCACCATCAGTCAGGGCTGTCTGCTCTAGACTTCACTGAATGGACTCGTCAGCATCCACGCTTTGAGCCTGACTTCTCTCACTTGGCGTTATGCCTTTGAGATTCATCTGTGGAGTCGCGTACGGCATGGTTGTTGTCCCATCGTTGTGCAGTGCTCCGCTGTGTGTGCCTGTCACGGTTCACTTACCCAGGCTTCTGCCGACGGGCATCTGGGCATCTGGGCTGTTTCCGTTCCACGTGCTGTGAGTAACACACCCTACCGTCGGGTCTTCCGGGGTCACATGCCCTTAGCTCTGTGGGCCACGTGCACAGGAGTGGAACTAGTCGCGTCCATTGCTCGTCTGTCCATTTATTCAACAGTACTTTCCGAGCATATACTGCATACGAGGCCCTGGACCCCCACCCCCTGCCCTGAGGGGGGAGCAGCAGCTGACTCTCTGCTCCCCAGGAGTAGTTGTGGTCAAAACAATAGATGAGGACTGTAGGCCTCTGGGGCCACTACCTCTTCTGCCTCAGTCTCCCTACCTGCCACACAACACTGATAACACCTGTCGGTGTGATGATGCTCCCAAAGTGACACTGTATTGGCAGTGGCCTTGACTCCTTCTGTCTAACCCTCAGGCAGGGGCCTTGACTCCTTCTGTCTAACCCTCAGCCCTTAGCAGAGCAGACCAACTGAGAACTGGGCACCTGAGTCACACACAGCCAGTCAAAAAGCTGGGTGGGACCTCTGGGGACCCCACCCTAGGGGGCAGAGGCGGTTAGCTTCAGTCCTGGGGCGCAGAGTGGGACCAAGGGAAAATCTGAACAGAGACCTCTGGACAGAGGCAGGGCAGTGACCAGCTGCACCTGTAGCTGTGGAGAAGATACTGCATGAACAGAAGCTGGGAGGGGGTCAGGGGCCCGGGGGAGTGCTCTGGGGTCCAGGGAGGACTTGAAGAGTCTCTGTGGGTCTTTGATCCATGTGTGTGTAATCTTCCCCAGTGGCTCCCTACCACTGACAGCCCTTCTCTGGAGTGCCCTGACCACGTCCTTGTGCCTCAAGGGAAACGGTATCCCCAGGCACCCTGAATCTTCACAGAGGGTGAGGTGTTCTCGGTGCCCCTGGTTTGCAGCCTCACAGATCCAGTTTTCCCTCTGACACTCTACCTTTCAGACTAATTTCCTTTTTGAAAATCAACCTCCCAAAATTATGTCCACCCAAGTTCCCAAGTAAAATGAAAAGCCATTTTTCTTGCAAATCTTATATGAACATAATTTAATATAAGACATAAACTAATAAACTAAAGATCATATATTACAGCAGTAGCACAATAAAAAACAAGCCACTATACGAGACAAATGAATGGTATTTTTGCCAAGGGGAAAAGAGAAATAGAAATGAGATGTGAGTTATATTCTGTTTATAAATAACTTTAAAGAGAAATAATAAAGATGACGTCTGTAACTTTCAGTATATTTGGGGAGAGATTATTTAATTGTGGTAAAATAAGAGGTGATAAGTTTAGACAAAGCTTTGCATAATCAGAATTCAGTTAGTTTCCTGAGAAAGGCACAATAGTCAAGGATCATTTTATAGGATTTTTAAGATTTTGGAGACATGCAGTATTTGTTCGTGTTTGAGTGCCACGGACTCCAGTGGTGCAGCTCTGCCTTCATCTGAAAGGTGGCAAGTGGTCTTTAAAATTTCTTTTAAGGGTTCCTGGGTGGCTCAGTCGGTTGAGCGTCTGGCTTCAGCTCAGGTCATGATATCATGGTTCGTGAGCTCGAGCCCCACATCCGGCTCTCTGCTGTCAGCTCAGAGCCTGCTTCAGATCCTCTGTTCCCCTCTCTCTCTGCCCCTACCCTACTCATACTCTCTCTCTTAAATACAAATAAAAACATTAAAAATAAATAAAACTTCTTTTAAAATCTCATGGAGCAAAATACTGAGTGATAACAAACTACTAATACGCACCATAACCTGGATGAACCCCGAGAGAATCACACTGGTGAGAAAAGCCAATCCCAGAAGGTTACACATCACAGGATCCCACTTCATGACAGTCTCGAAATGGAAAATTACAGAAATGGGAATAGGCAAGAGGTTGCCAGGGTTAGGATTGGAGTGAGGTGGGTGTGGTTATAAAAGAAGGGACCCTTGTGGTGATGGGTGTTCTGTGCCTTGACTGTGGTGGCGGACGCACAAACCTGCCTGAAACCCAGAGAAACCCAGGGTTGATGTCCAGGGTTGATGTGTCAGAGCACCTCCTGTATGGGTGAGTGCAAGACTCTGGTTTGATCCCCACGTTTTTCACTCAACACTACATTATGAATATTCTATGGGACCCAATTAAGAACAATAATTTAGAATGTCTAGTGTGATTGCATGTGGCCACCCCAAATCCCCTCGAACCAACGCCTTGCTCACTCAGTGAGATGTTTGACCGTCGTGTTTTAGGATCACACTCCTCTGGAGGCACCACATGTGTGAGTCCTGCTCAGAGGTTGCTCCTTCTATCTAGCAAGCACAGCATTATGGAGAAAAATTGAGAAATGTGTTTGCTTGCCGACACATCATAAGACTCCTCAGCATAGTAACAGTTTTACTATCATATTCCTGCTCGGCTTGGTTTTATGTAGTGAAATTGGGGATTCGTGCAAAACTTCCCTTCTGCAGGGAGAGGAATGGCTTGTGTCTGGGAATTTTATCTGGTTTTAAAAAGTTTTTTCTTAATGATCTCTTAGCGCATGTGTCCTAACTGCTGACTCTGGGTGTGCCAAGTTTTTTATAGCTTCTTAAAATAGTTAGGAGACGCCGTCTGACCTTTCAGCAGGGTCGCACCAGGTCAGTGGTGAGACCTTTTTGATCGGGAACCCCAAAGAACGTAAACAGAAGCATGTAAGGGATTTGGGGCGTCAGGGATCTGGTGGGGAGCAGAGGACTGCTGCTTCTCATTCTTAGCTCTTGGGTGACATTTCATATTTTTACCATGTGAATGTGTTACTTTGAATAAAAATCATGGGGAAAGATGCCTTCAATTGGGTCTCGAAATTCACAGGGAATAAATCTCCTTAGTTTACAGCAATGTAGGAAGGCTCATGTTTCTTTCTCTTCCATGTAAAAGATGTAGGGTAGGGTGTTTCCCAGAGAAAGATGTTTCTGGTAGTCTCAGGAGCTCAGGCTGGCCTTTGATTCTGAAGCAAGGCTGTGCCATCCCCCAGCTCGACCTCCCCCTACCCCACTGGTGGAGGGGCCCATTAGATGGGATGCTGTTCCTGACCCAGGCAAGATGCTGGTGTGCAAGGGGCTCAACCATGCTGCTTCAGCATCACAGGAGGAGAGTGCTGCCCTGGGTTTAAAAGAAATTATGTTAATTGGTGAATGCATTTAATTTAAGGGTTTCCCCATAGCAGTTTCTTAGACCCTGGATGCCTGCTACTACCACTTGCTGCTGGCAAAGGTATAGACATTCAGACGTCAGCTCCCTGGCCTGGTCTTTGCCCATGTTCCACAACATGCCTTCCTTCTATGTCTTAGCCTGAACATTAATAAATAAGCTTAAGAAATTAATTTCTGTCTGGCTAAAAGGTGGTTTCTTGAAATATTGTATTTTTAAGTGAAGAGAACTATATGCATATCATATAGTAGTCTTTTCTGCCTGTAGAATTGTTCCGGGTGCCTATAATGGAGTAAAATTCATTTATAGTCCTAAGTGCTCAACAAAATCATCATGCCCTCCAAAGTCTCTCCTGTCTCAAGACACTTGGTATTTGCTGGAAGACAGTGAATGGTCCTCTCGAACTTTCCCACAATGACTCAAGGAGTGAGCCCTTTGAAAGGATTGATTCTTCCCATAAAATTTAGATGTATATTTCAAGGAGGGTCCCAACCAAAGTTGGAAGATTGACTCCTTGGGCCTTCTTTCCCTCCTGTTTGGGCATCAGTGCCTCAGAATATAGCCCCGACTCAGCATGTCCAAACAAGCCTTCCTGATCTTCCTCCTGAAAGCTGCCTCTTCCCATTCTTACCTGTCTCCGTCACCGGCAGCCCCATGTGCCTGATTGGCCTGGCCCATGCTGGAGGGACGCTGCTGCCGCACTGTTTCCTCACTTGACCTCTAGTGCCCTGTCAATAGTACCGCAAACCTGTTGGCTGCTCTCTGTCTCTGCCATCACTATGACACCCTGGTCCAGGCCACCGTCCTCTCTCACAGGCCTCCTCACTGAGCTTCCTGCTTCTCCTTTTACCTGGTAAAGTCCATCTTCCATTACAGCGGCCACCAAAACCAGAAATAAGATCACGTCACTGGCCTGTTTAAAACTTCCTAGTGGCTTTATATCAGTCAAGTTCTGACTGGAACAGAGGCTCCACTTCAAGTGTGTACAACCAAAGGATTTAAGGCAGGAAGTTGTTTACACAGAGGTGAGGCCATCTGGAGGCAGCTCAGATAACATGGCAGGATTCCGTTGCCACCTCTAGTCCAGAGGGACAGAAGGAGGAAGCTAGGGTGGCACTGAGGATAATCCAGATTCCTTCCTGTAGCCACTACGGCCACAGGACATAAAGCAGCAGCTGGCATATAGGCACTTAGTAAATGCTGGTCAGACTTTTGGTTGGACGGATGGATTGATGGGCAGACAGATGGATGGATGGATGGATGAGTTAGCTTTCCCACTTGGCATCTCCCTTCAAGATATCATGTATCTATTCAGAAGGCCTGGTGGTGGCATCCTGCTTTCCTTAGGCAGTGGCCCTCCCCAGGGATCTCTGCCCGGAAACTATGTAGCCTCTGGTGTCAGATGTGTTTGGATTAGAATCCTGACTCTGCCCCCACCTAGCCATATAAGCTTGGATGATTCTGGTCCTCGTCAGTAAAAGAGGGCTCGGAGTAATGGTGGGTTGGTGTGAGTGGCCCTGAGGCGCAAGTGTCCAGCTTCAGCGTGGCACTGTTCTGCAGGCACAGGGAAATGGAAAGTGGACAAAGGCCAGACTGCCTTGGGAGCAGCTTTTCTCCCGGAGGAGCACTGCTATGGTCTGGGCAACATTTTGTGGGCATCACAGAGGCTCCACAGTATTCTATTCGTAGCATTCTTTGCAGGGCTTTGCAGAGCCAGCGTGCTGAGCATTTCAGAGCCGGGTACCATGGGGTGGCACTGTTTGCCAGTCATCAGCTTTGACATCCACGCACTCTGCTTGGATGCAGGCCCGCCACCAAGCAGTCTGTGCCAACAGGGCCCAAGTGAACCTGTGATGCTCAACCCAGATTTGTGTTTACTGTTTATTTATTTTGAGACAGAGAGAGAGAACTCTAGCAGGGAAGGGGCAAAGAGAGGGAGAGAGAGAGAAACCCAAGCAGACTCCACGCTGTAAGTTCTGATCTGGACCAGGACTTAGCCACTGTGGAGTTTGCTAGTGCATGGACGGAGGTATTCAGCCTAGACACGGGACATCTACATTAAATAACATTTTCAGAAGAAATTTTTCTGACCAAGGAACTATTTGTTTAAATGTTCACACTGAGGTGCCTGGTTCAGGCAATAGAGTGTGTAACGCTTGATCTCTGGGTTATGAGTTCAAGCCCCAGGTCAGGTATAGAGATTACTTAAAAATAAAATCTTTTAAAAATGTTAATAAATAAATAAAATAAATAGAAATCAATATTCACACTCATTTAATGATGACAATTCCTACCTTTTATCATTCAATAACTGCTTGACTCCCTGCCCTAAGTGCTGTACTCTGTCCAGTCCCCAAAGACCACCATGTCGGTGCAATTTGACACTGAAGGAAGCCCACCCTTTAAGGGGCCAAGTGACACGCCAAGGCTTCTAGTCCAGGAAAAGGGGGACATGTCTCAGAGTCTGCCATTGGACACTGCATTCTGCCCTAACCCAGAAGGTCACGTCAGTGGGAGGAAACTGTGCTGCCTCACACTTGGTGGCCAGACCTGGGGTTCAGCATCGGGTCTCGTTACTGCACTCCGTGTGCTTGAAGGGGATTTAGATGGGGGTTGACATTTCCTGACCCACCTTCTGTGAGGCTGCAGAGTGAAGGAAGGGGGACTAGAGGTGGGCCCGAAAGCCCACAGAGAGCGGTACAGTGTGCAGACTGCTTCCACATTGCCAAGTTTGTACACTGAGCCCGCCCCCCTCACCCACCTGGCCTATTTCTTGGGCCAGGAGTGGTGTGCAGCTCGGTGGCCTCCCTCCTGCAGGTGTCAGATCCCCTGCCTCCTGAGGCTTCCCTAGTCACCCTGTCACTTCCTAGTCTGAACACCCTGTTGTAATTTTCTTCATACTTTGTGCTTTTGCTATTTTTCTTTCTGTTGCAGTGGCTGTTTTTACTTTCTAGCTCCTCTCCATTAAAATGTAAGCTATGTATGATTAGAAACTTTGTTGAGTCCGCTAGCCAATAGAGAGTTGTTAAATTAACTATTAAATGAGCTTCTCAAATCAACAATGCAAAATACAAGAGAGACCTCACAACCTGTAAAGAAGACAATGGACACCGATAACTTTAAATAAATGGCTAGAATTTAAGAGCATACTTAAATTCTGTTCAAGATACATTGAGACTGTACAAACAGCTTGATTTTTCCTGCAGGCTTAGATCGTCAGCCTATTTGAATGGAGCTGGAAATCCTCAGCTTTTTAATAAAAATCTCACCAACAAAGAAAGGCAACCAGATACCTTTGGATTGGGCACCAGACCAACACGGCCATGTTAGACAGCAGCACTGGTGGCCATCTGGCCTGACTGCTTGGAGTTTCAGAGGCTGAAATGTTTCCACTGAAACCGAGCACAGACTGTTCTTCATTGAGAGGAAGGAGGCAAGAGCAGGTTTTCCTGAGTGCTGCAAACGCACTTCGGTAAAATGACGTCTAACCCAAACTCTCACACCGAGGAGGGTAGTAAAATGAGCCCAGAAACCCTTGTAATGCGGGGGGATTACAGTGTCCATAAATATTTATGGGGCAGCGGCAGCTTCTTGCACAGAATACACAGGACATCTGCCACCGAGGCCGATATTTCCGTCCATAGACTCAAGGAACATACTCAGTTTTTACAAAGAAGAGTTGTATTTTTAAGGTGAATTTTGGGTCAAAGGGCTTATTTTCTTCTATATTCCCCACCTACTGAAACTGTCTGCCTCAAAGATCTTTCAAGAAGCCCTGGCCCCACCGATTTCTAATCCCTTGCTATCTCCCACCAGGAGGGGACTCCAATATCTGACCCCTGCCAGTCCTGGTGCAATGCCCCCGACTCACTCACAGCTCCAAGGAGGTGAGAGGTGCACAAGGAGAGGCACATGCCCGCTCCATCCCTGGCGTCCCCTTGGCCTTGAGCCCCTGGGAAGGCTGAGCGCTCAGTTCTTGAGCTTCGCTGGCAGTTTTCCCACTTGCCACGGAGTTCCCTGTAAGAAGTGTGGTCTTCCTCCTGTTGTTTTGGGTTGTTGTTTATACAGTGCTCCAGATACATATGGCACATGGAAGCAATTAAGGTAAAGATGTAAAGTGGGCCTGTCCCACAGGGCTCCCGATCTGCCAATCTCCCGCTCCCAGGGAGGCCCTTCTCAGACAGGAGCCTTGTGACTCGAGGCTCACACAGAACGAGCACGGGGAGAATACACTCTTCAGAGGAGTTCTGTTTTGTTGCTTTTTAAGATTGGCTTTTAACATCAGCCGATAGAAAACAGAAGCCCTTCCTTACAAAGATGAATCAGAAGATTTGCAGCTGCTGCTGGTGGAAACTAACACCGTGGCTTTGTAGCCACACAGGTTGTGACAAACATTTGCCATCTCTTGTCTAGAAACTGCCATAAACCCAGTGGTATGAGTGTGGCTTCATGGGTGCAAAAGGGAGAGACAGGAGGCCTCAGGGAGCGAAGGTCGTGACATCGTTCATGATGGCTTCTCTCCATTCCTGTTCATCACTGGTAGTTTGGTCCACCTGGACATGGCCACGCAATGTGGCATGGACACTCCACACGCACTCTCTCAGTGACTGTGACTTGCCACCATTGCCCTCACCAAACTTTTGCTGGCATTTCATATTTGGAAGCATGTGCATACGTGGCTTGTAAGTGTGCCGGGGCTGCTCGCAGCTAACACATCCTTCCTCTTTCTTCCCCTCAAACTGCCACAGTGGCACTGTGCAGAGTATGATGAAGACACAGGGTCCCTAGTTTTCTTATGCTCAGCTTTAAGGAGAAAAGACTAAACACAAATCGAAGAGAACTTTATTAATGTGGAACAGTAGAAGAATCACTTATACTCTGCACTTATCAAGGTAAAGTGGCCTTTATGTCCTGAAAGTTGACTTGCTATGCCATTGAATGTGGTTAATTAAAATGGGAAATGTAAACAAGACATATATGTGCAGAGGGGTTATGCAACAGAAAGAAACCACATTCTATTTAACCTGAAGGGGGCAGCGGTTCATTCCCTCCAAGGCTTCAAGTCCTCTTTAGACCCACGGGACGGGAGGGGATCATGCAATGTGAGTAAGTTATAGTAGCAGAGAGCAGATATATGGAGAAACCTGCCACATGCAGATTTTAGCAATGCTCATAACCTCTTTCTGATGACACATAATGGAGAGAAGAGAGCAGGGGATAAAATTTTGATAGCGATTTAGGCTGACTGAATGTGAACAGATTCGATTTAATATTCAGACTAGTCAAGTAATTTGCTCTGAACTCCAAAATAATAAATATAAATGCGAATTAAAGGCATCAGTCTGGCCAGAGGCCCAGGGGAGAGTGGCATGCCAACCCAAGGTGGAGCCTCTCCTCTGTTTCTGCTTCAGACCCCTGACCTCCGCGCCCAGGGCAGCCAGGGCAGGGGAGCAAATGATCCTGAGACAGCACGTGTGTTTCCACATCCCAACCTGGCAGCCCCTAGGCTTTGCCAGAGGTCTCTCTCTCTCTCTCTCTCTCTCTCTCTCTCTCTCTCTCTCTCACACACACACACACACACACACACACACACACACACACTCTGGCTAAGCATGTCAGAGAACAATGCAGTTCCTGGTAACTCTGATTCTACGGGAAAAGGGGAGCTGCTTGTAGTCAGGGACCAGGAATTGTTTTCTGGGCTGTGTGACGAGCTCAGGATTTATTTTGGCAAGCTCAGAAAGTAATATGTGTTATCGTGAATTCCTGGGTATTGTCAGCCTCAGCTGGTCTGGGTAGGAGCCCCTGGGTTCCAGCTTTCGTGGCTTGTGCTCATTTAAAAAGATGATTTACAGCATCAATAAGAGAACAGCACAGAAGCAGAAGCATTCAGCTGTGCATGTTAGTTTAAGAAAATAAGATGGTTTCTAGGACACTATACAGTAACTTCACGTTAAATACTGCCCGTAGATTTCGGTATTACTTGAATATTTGGAAAAGAATTATGGGTGTTCACAGCATTAGTTGATTTAGGGTTCAAGGGTGGTGTGGAGAAAAAAATCCCAGAAACTTGAAGGAGGATATTTTCAACATCTTTCTCCAACTGAAATCAAGCTGCCGTGAATCCTGACAGCCATGCTCCCAAAGCTCATTCACGTTCCACTGTCACAGCACCCCAGGTCACCCACACTGCTGTCAATCACATCTCACTTGTCTTCTTCTAAACCAGTGTACTTTCCAGCTTACGTAAATACAAAATGAAGCTATAAATCACCACTACAAAATTATCCTGTGATCTTTTAGGGGCACTCTTACTTTTAACACACACCTGAATTACCAGTCTACAATTAACCAGAATCTTTGCTCTCCTCCTGACTGAGGAAAGGACCTTGGGTCATCTCATAGGCAAATGCCATCACCTGCGCTATGTGTTACTGTCCGTGTCCAGCACTTCTGGCGTCAGCTTCTTTGCCATAGGCATCTTTGCCTCAAGCACTTTTTTCCACAGCCATTTTCACTGCATAAGTAGTTAGCCATAAGGCAGTTTTGCCATAAAATATTAAAAAAAAATAATTGTTGGCAGTTTGGTTTGACAATTGGTTCCATTAGACTGGTTAACAGTTTGGTCTCCATTGGCGTAGGACTCCCATGTTTATACTATGTAGATCTCAGCCCTCGTGATGGTCTAAATGCTGCAGAGGGTATTCAGACCACATTTCCTGTGGAACTTTGGAACGTCCATCAGTGGACATGTGACAGTTTGCCACGAGCAAACAACAGCATGATGGCTTTCACCATGTAGCACAAAGCCCAGTTACAATACTCAGTCCAGCCTCTAGAAACTGGCGCCACTCTTAACGAAGGAAGGAAGTTTAACGAAAAAGGTAGTGTGATGCCAGACAAGGAGACAAACTGATAAGGAAACAGTGCCCAATACTATGGACAGAAGACTTGGAAGACAAGTACTCAGGCACAGTCCATGCAATACATCAGTCATTCATCAGTATCGACATGAATCTGCACTATACGTTTTGAATGTGTTCAAATATTTTGTGTTTTGCAACAAAGTCTTGCATTTTTCTTCATTTTTTATCTTTTGTGACCTTACCTTTTATGGCAGCATTGCCTCACGGCCAGCTGGTCCTGTAGGACCTAGAACTGTTATTGGCACCCAGAGTTTTGTTTCTTAGTTCTGAGCACCCGATAAGCCCTGGGTGTTATTGCATGTCGTATAGTCCGTGCTTCTTGAGGCTTAGTCACGTTCACTTTTTTTGTTAATTTCACTAATGCATCTTGCGTGTCACCTCTTCTTTCCAGAATTCCTCATCTTCTTAGTCCTTTCAGCAAGGGTCATCTGGTGGCAAATGTTCCCGCTGGAACATGTCTGCATGTCTTCATTTTACTTGGAGATGGTTGAGCGAGGTGTGGATAACTATGCATGGGCATGTTGGCACAGACTTTGGAAGATCTCATTCCATCAGGTCTTTGATTCTATTTTGCAGTTGAGAAGTCTGTTGTCACTGCCCCTGGCTGTTGGTAACTCTTTCTCCCTCACTGACAGCTTGCAAGTTCTTCTCTCTGTCTTTGGTAACCTGTGGTTTTCGCTATAATGTATTTAGATAGGGATCTCTTTCATCCTGCTTGGGACTTAAGTTAATGTTTTATTTACTTTTGAGAGACGGAGACAGCATGAGCAGGGGAGGGTCAGAGAGAGACACGCACACAGAATCTGAAGACAGGCTCCAGGCTCTGAGCTGTCATCACACAGCCTGATGTGGGGCTTGAACCCACGAACCGTGAGATCATGACCTGAGCTGAAGTCAGATGCTTAACTGACTGAGCCACCCAGGCGCCCCAAGAAAGTATACTTTAATTAGTTTTTATAAAATTCTCAGGCATTATCTCTGCGTGTTGCCTCTACCCCATTTCTTTATTCTTGGAGGATGCCTGCAGGCTACCTGCCAGACTGCTCATGACTCAAGTGTCTCCATACCCCTGTCCTCAGCCTCTTGGTTCACCTCCCCTTCTGTCACCTGTCCTTGTCCCCACCTTGCTCCATGCACAGTGATTACTGTAATCTTCTTTTTTTCCCCTTGTTCTCTTTATCCCTTTATTGCTTCCAATTACTGCACCCCAAACAATATGTTACTCACTCTGGAGATGTAATAAACATGTGTTGATCGAATTTATTTTTTAACAATATCAGGAACAAACACCCAGAATTCCACTAAAAAATGTTTCCCTCACAAAACCAAACAGGATCATGTTCATAGACTTCTCTTTTAGGCCCCCCATATTTTTGGTTGGCAGCCAGCCTGATCTCTTTTAGGCCTGTCCTAATTTATTTTTGGTCCCATGCATATGAGCTGGTGCTTATTTTGATAACTGCGTTTATGCTTCCAAGCCATGACAGACAAATCGGTGTTCTGGGCTCCCTCGTGGCCCCAAGAACAGCTCACCTCCTGCCCGAAGGAGTAACTCGGCCTCCAGCAGTCTCCAGCCTGTTCTCTACAATTAGTTATCCAGCAATTGAGCTGCTTCTCAGGGTGACTGTCTCTCGGAGAGAGACGCCTTCAGATGCAGCATGTGACAGCCTTTCTGAAGTCTGAGCGCCTGTGCACACACTGGTGAGTGCCATTCGCTGTCTGTGAGCATTTGCACAGAAGCACAAGCAGCGGCGACACAACTTTTTTCCAGCCACGTTGTAGCCAATTGGCCCCCTCCTGCCACATCCTGGCCCACAGGCCCTGAGACGGAAGTCTCTGACCTGGAGCACAGGAATATTGATGGAAGGAAGCCTCTCTTTAGAGCATTCCTGACCAAACGTCCACCTTCCATTGGTCCATGATTTATGTGGAATCTGGACACTCCTCATTCTCATTCCAGACATTCTAATTAAGCAGTACACTTGCTTTCAGTGTTGGAAATGTCAGCTCGGAGCCTCCCAGCCCCTTCCCCCTGAAAATCCCGCCATGAGCAGGAGGAGGCCAAGTTGAGGGAAGAGAGAGGACTGAAAACCATACTTGACTTCTCAGACAGAAGTTGCCTTGCCATTTGGCTTCATCTAACTACAGCAACGACTCCAGGTTGTTCTTTTGTAACACGGAGGGTAGGGAGGTCAGAGGGAGGGAAGAGAGGGAACCCTTGCCTCCTGGCCGGTTGCCAGATTGAAGTCCAAACACCTGGGTGCCAGATGTGTCCTGGGCGCGAGGCCCACTGCTGACCCGGCGGCTGCACTTGGCGCGGGAGTTGCCATGCTCAGCTGGGAGAGGGTTGCGAGCTGGCGCTGAGGACAGGCAGCCCGTAGCCCAGGTTGCCTTCGGCTCCTCCTTTCTTCTCTACCCGCCTCCCAGACCCGCCGCACCCTTTCCTGCCCGAGGGTTCATTGTCAGCTCATCAGTCTGGCACCTTCAGCACCAGACCTTGGCTCTGATTCCGATTGCTCATGTGCTATCTTTATTAAAGTTCAGCAGAGGGAGACACAGCTGGTTGGTACCGTCAGGTGATGGTCTGGGACCGTCGCACCATGGCCAGGTGGTGGAGGTAAATCAAGAAGCCACATACTGGCCACTCTGCCCCAAACTGACAGCCATATTCAGGAGAAGTCTGGAATGACGAGGTAGTGCCCTGTGAGTCAGAATGCCCCTGTCTAGGATGACACAGGAAGTGAAGGTCACCTCAGATCTGCTTATTATTCATTGAGCTCCTATTTCCCTTCGAGTGGGAGCACTTGCTAGGAACACCCCTCCTCCTTGCTTCTGGGAGTCTGAACTTGACTCTCTCCCTCTCTGGTTAACGGGGTTTGGATGAAAGGCAGGCCTGTCTCCAATCTGGCTCTCTTGCCCATTGCTAGCTCAATGTGTCTCAATGTGTCTCAATGTGTGAAACTGAGGGGTGGCAAAAATGCGTCTTTCCAAGACATCAACAGGAATGAAAGGGCCTGGCCCAGGCCCAGGACAGGCTGGCGCTCTGCCCTCCTCCCTCTCTGCCTCACCTTCAGTTGTGTATTGCTGGGTCATTTCCAGCTGGAGTGTTGGAAGATTTTAACATAGTTCAGTTCAAAATGAAGCAAGTTTGGGGGAAAGAAATAGATGTGGCCAACATTGATACTGCTCCTCTGCCGGAAAACATCCCTGGCAGGACCTGACACCCATTCTGACAACCACACGCCAGCATCTCAGGAAATATCAAGCCACACAAAGAGCTACAAGGGACTCACCAGTTTGCATCCCACATTGCGGCTGGGGCGGGCAGCCACCATCACTGGTCACCAACCCTGCACATCTTGTCTTCAGTCCCCTAACTGTGTCAGTGGGGAGCTGAGTGACCAGCAAAGACAGAAAGAATAAGAATGTCTGGTGGCTCCGCAAAGGCCCCATGCGACCCTGCAGAGCCTCACTCCTGACCAGACACCCGGAAGACCTGGGAACGAGCACCCCAGACAAACACCTGTGCAGTGTTCATGGTGGTCCAAGGGTGGAAGGCGTGGCTGTGATGGGACAGTGGGCAAGTGGAGACATGGAGTGTGGTGTCCACACACACAGTGTCACTCATCTGTAGAAAGGCATGAGGTTCTGACACCTGACGGCAGGGGCAAGCCTCAGAAATATGACACTCAGTTAAAGAAGGCAGACACAAAAGGCCACATTTTCTATGGGTCCAGTTCTATGAAATGTCCAGAACAAGCAAATCACAGAGACTGAAAGCAGGTCAGTGGGTGCCTGGGGCCAGGGTGGGAAATGGCGGGGAAGGGGGGCTTCTCAGAGAGCGACGGAGTATTCAGGAACCGGTCAGAGGCAGTGGGTGGACAACACTGTGGATGTACAAACCATGTTCACTCTAAAACGGTGACTTTCACCTAAAAAACCCCACAACATCTCATAGAACCATACACCCCTTCAAAAAAAACTCAAGGAAAAGCACAAACTGTGTGATTCTGTATAAGAACCAGTGAGCACGGAATCCAACCAGAACTTCCCCTTAACCGTTCCTGACAAAGAGGAAACTTTTCCTCCGGCAAGATCCTACCATGCCAGCAACCTGGCCCCCATCACAGCCGTCTCCACCCCTGAGTGTGCTTCTACAGGTCACGCCTTTGGAGCTGCTCTTTTGCCGATTTGGCTTCTTTCACATCTGAAGTAATTTGGATCAGCTCTAATATTTTTTGCTTCAGAAAAGTAGTAAAAATTAATTAATCTACAACCGCACTGATAGCAAGAGTTAATAGAAATTTTAATAAAAATACAACCTCAATAAGCTTCCCTATTGTTCTAATAAATGCAATAGTAGTTTAGAATTGGAGATAAAAAAAATAATAAAACAGCTGAGGCTAGGGACTGGGAAGCTCAGATAAAGGGACAGTCTCCAGCACACTTCCCCAGCGCTGAGGGGAGAAGATGCCCGCAACCAGCGGTTCCTGCTTGATGCCGGGCCTTGGAAATTTTCTTGAACATTTAACTAATTCTCCTTGTTTGATGGCCTATTTTTTAATTACTCTGGTATTTTTATCCAGTATAAAGAGGGCTTGCAGAAAACTCTGATATCAAAATATAGTGATACCTTTGCAGAGAAAACAACTAGGGAGAGGGTTCTAAGAAAACCCAAAGGCACACTTGGCTTTGGTCACCGGGAAAAGCAGGAGCTTCAAGTTCGTGAGGTCCCTGTCTGAGGCCGGCGTCCCAGGGCTCACGGCAGCCTATGCCTCAGGGTAAGGGGACAGATCCCGGGTGTGGTGGACGGTCCGGTGAGGAGCGGCTTCCCCAGGACAGGCAGCCCATTCGGGAATCGCCTGTGTGCTGGAGAAGCGCTGGAGGCAGAGCCCGGGGCCCTGATGATGACCTGCTCGGGTCACAAGGTCTCTGCTGGCCTGGCCTCTGGGTGGAAAACTAAATGGGAATGTTTTCAGTCACATAGAACTCACTAGAAGGTGAGGGAAGTGTGGAAACGAAAGAATAGGGAAAAGGAACACATTGTTGTTGCTTTTCACTTAGAGCCACTTTCTTCTCTAAGTTCCAGAACTAGAACTTCAGTGAAGGCAAACGTTGCCAGGAATCAGCGTTTTGCTGAGAATACGGGAGCTGGAGGAGAAGGTATGCCCTGCAAGGCCCATTAAGGGGCTAAAGCGATAGGATGGCCTGCAGAAGGAGCCCAGGGGACCACTAACTCCGCTCATTTCTCCCCACCCCCAGCACCGCAGAGGGAGGGCCGCTGTAGCAGACCTGGCCCTGAGATCCCTTCCGATGGCGGACCCCAGCCCTCCCTGCGCTGTCCTTACTGCCTCTCCTGAGTGAGGGGGAAAGCTCGCAGCAGGCAGAGGAGAGCTCATCCAGAAGTAAGCACTCGGCGGTGGGGGGGGGGGAGCTGCAGGTGCCTGAGCGGTCATCCCTTGGCCTGTTCCACCCAATGCCTGATGCCTGGACTATGCACAGTGCTCACACCTGCCCTCGCTCGGGGGACTCTGAGCCCGGGTGCCTGGAGGGGCCCTTTCTGTAGGGAGAGAGAGCAGCTGCTCCTGGGGGAAACTTGAGAAGTCTCTTAAAAATTATTATGGTGGGGGCGCCAGGGTGGCTCAGTCGGTTGAGTGTCCAACTTCAACTCAGTTCATGATCTCGTGGTTTGTGGGTTCCAGCCCCAAGTCAGGCTCTGTGCTGACAGCTCAGAGCCTGGAGCTGCTTCGGACTCTGTCTCTCTGTCTCTGTCTCTCTCTCTCTCAAAAATAAACACTAAAAAGTTTTTAATTATTATGGTAAATTTCAACTATGAACAAAAGTAGAGGCTTAAGCATGAGTCCCCATGTACCCATCATCAACTTCTCATCGCTCCCCTCTACTGTTTCTTCTTTCTTGTAGAGAAATAGGCACAGCATAAAAGTTACTATTTTAACCATTTTTAAGTGTACAATTCGGAGGCTTAAGCACATTCATACTGCAGTGCAACCATCATCACAGTCCGTCTCCAGAATGTTCCATCTCCTCACACTGCTCCATTACACACTGACCTCCACTTGCTCCCCCCCAGCACACCCACTTACCATCTACCCTGTGTCTGTAAGTCTGATGACTCCAGGACCACGTGTGAGTGGGTCCCAGTGCGTGTTCTCCTGTGTCCATGAGTCTGGCTCATCATAGAACCTCATGTACAGAGACTCATACAGTATTTGTGCATTGGTGACAAATTTCACAACTTTATTATCTCACTTAGCGTGATGCCTTCCTTCCACTGTTTTCAGACTCAAGAAGTCTTAGATCCCTAGAGAAGCCAGCTATCAGCTCACACTGAAGCTGCCTCTACTTTTCTTTAGAACAAAAGCACTGATGCCTCCAGGGCTCCCAGCATGGGCGCTTCTGGCCCCACGGCCAGCTCCCCTACAGCAGAGTTAAGGGGAGAGGGGCTCAGAGAGCTTGAGAGACTGCCTCAGTATCACTCAGCAGTGGGAGGGACACAAGGGCCTGAGTTCTTCTTCCACCACAGGAGCTGCTGCTGCCTGCAAGAAAAGATGGTCTCACTTCTGCAGAACCTGCCAGGAAGCCATGTGGGGCAGGGTTTTCCACCACACAGGGCGCCATGCTCTGGTTGCACCCAGGACGCCTTGTAGGAGGCGCACAGACTAGCACTACCTACTAGTTCAGTAATTGTGTTTATCTCACTGTATCTGTGCAAAAAAGCAATGGGCACATAGAACTTGTGATTTCACAAATTTTATCGTAGGGCAAGGCTGAATTCAACAGCGATTCTATTTCAAGTAGATTTAAAGAGAAATATAAAGTAAATAGTGGTATGTGGATATAATACAGCAAGGCTTGAGTAACTGATATTTGAAATTTGGGAGACTCAGAGTCCAGAAGTGCGTTCTTCCCTGGGGGGAGAAAGACAGACAGACAGCCCCCATGGCCAGGGGCGGCAGGGGGTAGGGGGGAGGCTCAGAGTCCTCCTTGCTGTTCTTTAGAGATCAGAAGCCCCCTAGGGCACCGCACCAGACATGGTCACTCTCTGGGCTGAAATGAAGTCAAATTCATAATCTTGTCTCGGCACAAACAAAAACAGCATCCCTGTGCAAGCCACAGGACCAAACATCCCCTCCCCTGGCAGACAGGACCAGTTGCAAGCAGCGCCCTATTCAGTCGGATCTACCAAGGTCTCCTGTACAGATGACCCCACTTGCTGACATCACCCAGGCCACAGCCCGCCCCCATCTCCCAGGGGCCCAGAGCCCATGAGTCTCCTGTAGCCCCATCCCATCCCATTCGGGTGCCTCTGGGCCCCAGGCCTGTTACCTCCCTCCACCACAAGCACCAACACAGCCTGCACACCTGATTCCTGGCAGCCTTGGCTGCAGAGCACTAAGGAGGCACGGGGTAGGGGGTTGTGATGCAGAATGTGCTGGCTGGGGCTGGGGTCCTCTCATGGGCCGGGCAGAGAGCAGTAGGTTGTCACCTGCATGGCTCTGACCCCTGGGCTCAGAAGCAAGGAGGAGAGTGTCCTGTACTGTTTGGGAACACCTGTCCCTAAAGTGTGACAGCATGGGCCTCCTCAGATGGGTTTTGACCACTCATGCAAACCACTGCTCTTGCTTGTTCACACTTATGTGACACTGTGTTCTTGGATGTAGCCCACAGACTCTGCCCTCCAGGAGGCACACACACAGCTCTTTTTCTGTGTCTGCTCAGAGTTCCAAGGCATTGGATCAAGGTGGTTGGTGTTCTCTCTTGGAGTCCATCGTTCTTCCCCGACTCTACTGGAAGGCTGTTCTCAGTAAGCTGGAGGGGAAACAAAGGCATAGGTCACTATTAACAAAGCCCTTCATGGTGCATGGCGAGCTCCCTACCCCTGTGCTGGAGCCCTGCCTGCAGCCCTGATCTCATGCTTGAGTGTAAACACGCCCAGTGCCCACTGTCTCCACAGGCATATTTATTCAATTATACTGAAGAAAGCGAAGGAGGACTTTTCAGTCCAGTCTTCAACCTGGCCTCTACTCCAGATGCACTGGGCCCCGAGATCCCCGGAGGACACTTGGGCCTCCATGTGCCTCTTCTGACAACTCACCTGGCACTTTGACTGGTCAGAGTAGGAGTGGAGACAGGTTTTCATCCCTACATTCTACTTCTTATCGGTCCCAGGAATCAAACAGGTCCTACAGCCTCTTATCAGCCAAGTCAAGATAAAGGGACACAGGCTCTTCTGCTGTCCCTAGAATGACCTCTTTTGCACATGGGACACTCTAACTGGCGTGTGGAAGGGTGGGGCAGTCATTGGAGAGCCAGGGAAGGTAATGAAGGAGTTCTGAAGGTGAGCTGGGGAGGAATTGGGCCTGGAAGGGCTCTGAGGGGGCTGGCCCGCCCCCCACCAGGGTGAGTAGGCCTGACAGGCTGGGCACTTGTGCTCCTGGGACTGAAGTTGTATCCCTGGGGTCTCCCCAGGCTCACTGTTCTTGCCCACTGTTGTTTGTGTCTGTGGAAATGAAAGCTCTTTCTTCTAATGAGGACAACAGTAAGCCACAATGAGCAGTCTCTCGTGCCCCTGAGGGGGGCCTGGGGACACCCTGGTGGCCAGGATGGGAAGGCAGGTGAGGAAACTTGTAATTTAAATGTCAACGCCCCCTCTGTGTCTTAGCATCATCCACAGCCATACTGGTAGGCTCCGGCTTGTGTTCATGACTCTAACCAGTGTGCAATTTCTCCTTCTAAACCTGCCACCTCTCTCCATAGATTTCTACGCCTGCCACTCTGGAACTCATCATTACTGTACTCATTAACTTAGAGTTAATTCAGACCGTCTTGAGTATTCTTTTTCTCCTGGTGGATGGAATATAACTGACATCTGACTCTGTAGGAAAGTCAAAGGCAGCGGGAATAGGGGTTCTTTAACAATGCTATTGTCTATGCATGTCTTTGGCACAATCTTGCCACCCCGGCTGCTAAATCACCAGGCAGGGACAAGCTGATGGCACTGGATGGGCATGAGGCATAAGGAGCAGGAGGGAGGAGGTCATGGGTTTCTGAGGGCCAGTTATCTTTCCTGCTGCCTCAGTTTCTCTGTGTATAAACTGGCTGGATGGGCTGTTCTGAGAATTAATTAACAAACGTCTATTAGACACTCACAGGGTGAGCGCTCTGCAGCTGCTAAGTGGTCCTAAATCATCACAGTGCTCGAATGATGAGCCTATGGTATCGTTGATCTGATGCATGAAAACGTTATATGTCTTTTCACAAAGACTTTATTTAACAAGAGCTGATCTTTGCAATTCGGTTTATTTTCTGTATCCCTTTTAATTTCAGACTCATGGGTTATTAGCAGATAACTGCTCATTTCTGCTGTAAATCAAGAAAACACTCATTAGAAACCCAAAGCAGTGACTGCTAGGAGTTTAGGCTTGTAAAGAATGGGATAATGTCAAGATTTGGTGTTAAAAATAGGTTGAATTCAAAAGTATTTTTTGTTCAGAGAAAACAAAATGGTATTTTATGAACTAAACATCTTAAATGCATTAAAATCCAAATCATACTTGACAAAGCACCGGGATGAGAGATGGCCATCAGATTTCAGACTGGGTGTTCATGGCTGGGCAGGAAGGAAAGCGGGATGGCCATGCCGAGCCTCCCCAGTGACCACGCTGGGTGCCAAGATGTCCAGATGTTAGCACCTAGCGCTGTGGGGCTGAGGTGGAAGAGAGCCACTGTCCCCGCTACTATGCTGGCCACGTCGCACCCATAGATACAGACAGACCACAAGGGGGTCAGAGGCGATTTAAAAGCAAAACTATAAGCTCTGAAAAGAAAAAGGCTGCTGATTTCTAAAACAGGCCCTGGGCTGAAGACCAGCAGCCACAGAGTTTTCATCCCCTACTTCTGGCCCCTGGTGACATTTTCTCCTAGTGTCTCCTAAAGGAACATGTTGATTCACAGAGAGAGTGTTTTCAGGCCTCACTCCCACATTCCTCATTTATACACGCCTTTCCAGACTGGTAGAATTTCTTTTTGCAAAATTATCCTTGTCTAATCCATAGAGACGGAAAGTGGATTAGTGGTTGCCAGGGGCTGCGGGGGAGGGGTCGAAGATGGGGAGTGACTGCTAATGGGCACAGGGCTCCTTTTGGGAGCAATGACAATGTCCTGAAACTAGAGAGGGGGGATGGTTGCAAAATTCTTTGGATACACTAAAAACACTGAACTTTACACTTTAGAGGGTGAATTCGATGATGTGTCAATGATACCTCAACAAAGCAGTTCCTTAAAGAATATAGGTCCCTTGCCTTGCTGGCCTAACCAGTACATAGGTACTAGGACCTCGAGTCCTCATCCTACACTGAGGATACATAGAACAAGCTCCCACAGCCCAGCAGGTGCATGTGGACCCCCTGGTGAGGAAGCAGGGACCCCGTGGTGAGGAAGGAGCTCTGAAACTCCTGCAGTGGTGGCATCCCTGAGACAGAGCAGGTGAATTGTAGGTCTGGTAGATACTTAAGTCCATTTGGGGTTTATAGCCTTGTTTGTTTTTTTGTGTTTTGGTTTTGGTTTTGGTTTTGCCTTAAGAGATTCATATGTTGCCAAATGCCGAAGACCCCACGGGTCTGACCTTGGATTTGTATTCTAAAGTTTATCAAAGTGGATAAAGGTCTTGTACTTTTGATGCATTGTAATGTTGACTTATAAAGATTCTGTAGGAACAACTTTGTAATGTGTCTTTGGTTTTAGGCAAAAGAAAGGAAGGAGGCAAAATGGACCTCATTGCCCCTGACCTTTTGGGAACCTCCAAAGCCTCCAAAAGGAATAATAGTTCCCCTTGCATCAGATCAGCAGCACAAAATAGTATATCTCCCCAGACTTAGAGAGCTCTCTTCCATCAGCAGCACGGATGGGACCTGGAGATGGGGAGGCCCATTGCGGGAGTTCCTGCTGGAGGTGTTGTAGGAGACCTTGGGCAATCTTAGTATGTCCTTTCTTGTTTCTCATGCAGTCTCTTTAGTTCAAGTTGTCAGTTAATTTTAACTACAAGAAGGCAACTAGGTAGAAATGGAACCTGGGATCCTTTTACCTAGCCTGGACATGTAATGGCTCCATCCTGTAGAGGACACTTGGTGTGTCCTAGGCTGGCCATGCAAGAGGCCACCATCTCACCACAGGAGCCACATTTGTAAGACAGAAAATAAGGGCAAATAGGCTCCAGGTAAATAAGGAGGGGAACTTACCTGGAGACTGGCATCAGGGCCACACTGATCATCGGTGTGTGTGTGTGTGTGTGTGTGTGTGTGTGTGTGTGTGTGTACGCGTGCACCTTAGCATTGGCAGGCCCATGCCTCCTGCTGTCACTGCAATTCCCATGTTGGAGAAAGGTGACCCTCTGGTGGCCTGTGTGGACAACTCTTAGCAACAGGCCACCTTCTTCCTGCCACACTGGTCAGAATAAGGTGTCCCTGGTAGAGGACTGCTCTGGGAGTGCACAGACCACAGCTGCAGGACACAAGGGGCAAGCGGTCTTCCCTCCATGCGTGCCCATCCCAGTCCCCATCTGAGGGCTTCCAGGAAGTTTCAGTGACAGCCAGCAGCAAACAGAAGCACAGGCAGCATTTCCTGAGGGCAGTCTGGCTTCTCACAGAATGGCTTGGCCTCCCTGAAGCCTGGTGGACACAGGACAAAATTAGATGCCCCCTGGGGAGCTGGCCCCTGGGTAGGCCCTCCTCCTTAGCGGGGGATTGTGTGCAGGAAGGTCTTTGAGGTCCACTCACCCGCAGCTGGCACCCCCAGAACAGAAGAGTGTATGCACTCCCGGGGGGGGGAGTTCCCTCTGGGGGAGGAGACTGAAGTCAGGAGGAGAGGGTGCCTCTGGCCTAGTAACAGGTTATTGGTCTTTGTTTACCGGGGCCTCATCAAGGCCCCGCCTGTCTCCTCCCAGCCGTGTTTTCTCTCTGCTTGCCAGTTTCACGTCGGAGGAGGGGGCGCAGGGACGATGCAGGGGGACTGAGGGTGGATTAGCTCCTGCCCCGCCCAGGCGGGCGGCCCTTCGCGCAGTGGCAGCTGTGCTGCAGCCCTGCCAAGGGCAGCGTGGGCCCTGGTCTGCTGTTTACCGAGGGCGGAGTCGGCCAGGACACGAAGGCTTCCTGTGTTTCTCAAGGCCAATTCCGTCCCCCGCCGTCGGGCCAGCCAGGCCGGGCTGAGCCGGGCCGCGGCCGCCGGGTCAGTGGTGCACAATGGAGGGGCTTGCGCGCCGGTCCCATTTCAGGGCTTTGTTGCTGGAGCCTCGTGCCAATGGGTTAATGGGGCAGAAGAGATCGGCGGAGGGCGACAGAAGTGGTCTTTGAAATAGGGTGTCAGTACAGGGCAGCGAGACAAAGGCCAAAACACACACGGGCGGAGAGGGACAGATGGGGACGGGCAAGGGAAAACAATTATGCCGCGAGTACGGGGGCGGGGCGCGGCTCCATCATTTTCCAGTTAACCAGGCCCGGCCGGCACCTCCCTGCGCCTCCTGACCACCCCGGGGCCTCTCCCCACCCGCTACCTTGCCACTGGGCTCCACGCCAGTCTCCCCAAGCCTGGGGAGGGTTGGAAGGGA